>JAMBLF010000020.1:0-670637 GCA_030578115.1 Leucoptera coffeella | reverse complement strand
ATCGCCCGTTTCGCAACCAGATACTAATCGTCCCTCCTCAAGGGAAAATTTGTTAACAGTAGCACATTGTAATCAGAAGCTTATCAGCGGATAGCATCTTCGTATTTTTATCAAACACCGTTTCTAAAATAACACTTTTACCTGTTATGTGATAACACTTACGATATTTACAGTGCAATTGCGGTATGGTTACAAACTTATTTAAAATGAATTCATTACATGGTTATACGGTATAGCTTTGCCAAAATGATTTATTCGGTTGTATTGCTCCAAATATATTTAATATAGTCATCCATACGTAGGCGAATATTCACGTCTTTACTTCCCTAGAGAAATAGGCTGACATCGATCGCTACTATGAAAGATCCTGACCGATATTCATTAACTTTACTCATATTCATTGACGTGCTTATAACTGCTCTTCTTTCGGCTTTATCAATATATAGTCTATTATCAATAAGTATCCCTTATAAGTGGTATGGTTCTATCTCTTGATTGCTTTTAATTAAATTACCTACATTTTTAAACATTTATATTGCCAAAATAAAATTGTTAAGTATTATAAAGTTTCATTTAGTGGTATATTTAGTTTTTCTCTAAAGAATTAATGAAATTGAATTGACTCTTTTTTAACCTATGTTTTGTGTATATGAAATGTTTATAGTCAACATAGAATAACAAATCTTTTATAGAGTCGAGCTAACTTGTGAATTAGGACCTTGAGTGACCATAAAAATTAAATAGATACTCAACTCTTTCTTCGTCAAAAACAATCGTGACACTTATTCGAAACTAACAGAAAACTGGCTTAACCAAACTTAAGTCAATTAAAATGACTTTATCAAGGAATCAACGTTGATGTTTTTTCCAACCTGTCATTTAGAAATCTTGTCAAGTGTCACATCGTCCCGAACAAGACATCGAGACGAAGGTTGTGGGCCCTGTGTACCTGTCACAATATACAAGCACCGGATATTGGAGGTATTCTCAGTCTGGTCATAATTAGCTATATGCATGTGATATGAAGATAGTAATTATTAAAAAAGTAATCGACTTGAAGAACTATACTCCAATATTATTCTAAAATCATAATAAGTCTTCTGTACTGATCGTATAAGATAAAACAGTTAGTCAGAATACTCTTAATAGTTTTCTATTAAACAAAAAAAGAATGTATAAAATAACGTTACTGAATCACTGGGCCGTCAGTCAGTATTAGTTGCTAAAACTCGGCCTAAGAGGGATTGTAGTCTTCAACATAATATATAGGTTATGCTTACCTAATTTATTTTACATTATTAACCCATGTAAACATTCACGTCCTTTAATTTATCCGTCCGTCCGATGTGTTATTGTATGAAACGTTGGTGACAGGTTGCTAGACTATCAACTCTACTAGATTCCATTGATTCCTAGTCCCTTAGACGCCTCCTACGACTTGCGAAAAGCTAGCACGAGACCTATTATTATGTATACCCATTATTCATTAAACGAATTATCATGTACCGCCATTATTATCCTATACCCAAACATATCAGTACCATGAGTTCATAGGAACAGGTGTCCTTATCCCCCGATCTAACAGTGTCGATTGTGATCTCGTGGCTTATCGCGACCTTATCTTGTGCTATCAGGTGATGCTCTTCCGGATCCTGTTTGCTACCACGCGTGTAGTATAAGTAGTAGCATAAGTAGGTAATTGTAATTTAGCGGATGGAAAAGCCAACAACGGTACAGGAGATGATACTTACCCAATAAAATTGACAATAAATTAATTGACTGAGGACACATTACTGAAATATGTACTATCTAGGATATTAAAAGAATGCTAAGCGGTGATTGAGTTTTTTATTGTAGCTTATTGATGTATAATTAATTATTTTAAAAGTTTTCAGATGCATCTGAAATTCTATTTACTAATTAAGCCAATGGCCAATTTGTTTGTTCTTTATCATTGGCTTGGACTGAACAAAGGCTTTCGCAACACCGTTACTCAATCTTCTTTCTACTTTAAATTAGATCAGAGTCGTGACACTTTCATTATTATTTATACTGTGCGCTACTTTGATTGTTTATTGATATGATTATTAAAATACCTACATTATTGCAGACTCTATTATATACATTATACACTCACGACTTTTAATCCCTGTAGGCAAAGACAAAATACCAGTAACACAAGATCACTCCACATTCAATTGACCCTTAGATCCTTATTTGCCTTCTCTGACCTGCCGGCGAAAAAAGGCAGCCTGTTTCATTTAGGTACAACTCAAGCTAACTGGACCATCTTAATATTATCATTCAATTCCGAGTGCAATACCTCAATATGCTGATAACTTTTACTCCTAAATAAGCAGCAGCCAGTTTCATTTACAACTAAGCTAACTCAATCATCGAAATATAAACCATCAGTTCTAAGCGTAAAAACTCAATTTGTTGTTGATTTTAGCTCGACGAAATGTAAGTGAATGAATGTAACTATTCCTACTGTTATCTACCTTTGTTTGTAGATGTAATGATGGCAAACATGGGCACCAAGGTGGTCTGGCGGTGTCTTTGTCCCCTCTAATCCTTATTAAAACAAGCTGTAAAACTGTTAAATTTATAACGCAAGTGTGGGAATTCGGAAGTCTTGAATGATTTGGGAATTTTCTCAAAAGTTCCTGAGAGCTAGACTTTTAATTGATTGGTTAATAACCATGACGGGGCTTAAAGTTAGAGACAAAAAGTTAATTACTCAGTAGACAATACGTATTTTAATATATGAATATACTCTCTAACGGGAAAAGTAAAGCAATCTCGAAAGATCCTGAGAAAACTCTGTCATCTCATTTGCGTCAACTATCTTTCTCAATCTCTTTGGTTCTTCACATTATTGTACATGTAATTTACCTATATTGGACGGCGAAATAAACTGTAATTTCATGTTTGCTATAAAATTCATTGAATCAACACAAAATTCACCGTTCACCTTAAAAAAGTGAATGAAAGTCGACATTCTCAACATTATACCTACCTGTGGGGTATGAGTGTTGTACGTACCCTTGTAACTGTCAACGGTCCCCCCCGGGAATTGTACCCTGGACCCCGAGCGGCCATCCATCTTGCGAAGAGTCCGCTGCCAGACAACATACTTGGCTACTAAGCTCCTAGGTAGGTAGCTCCAAGTTTGGGTCGGTACTTGACTCATTTTGGAAGTGATGGACCAAGTATGTACTTATAGGTACAACTGTATCATGTAAAGGAATAAGGCAACAAAACTAAAGGTAAGTAATATCTCAGGAAAGTGAAGGATCGCTAGTGCATCGCCTCATAAAAGTCGACTTAGTCACCATGATTGATGAAAAATAAGTCTGAAATTCCTACTGATACATTTGATAAAATTTCATACAACAATCGTTTCATATTCTGTTCACTATTCATAGGGTATCTAGCTTCTCTGTCTACTCTCCCAAGAGCATCTGGTATGAACCTTTCGTATGTGACATCTCAAGAATTCATTTATTTGCTCTAGAAACAACAATAATAATAATGATTTAGGTCCTGACTTAAGCTGTAAACATAACCACAGTTGCATTCGCATTCTTACGACTTGTAAAAAAAGTTAAGCTATCGATGAGTCACTGTTGTCATTGTCGCTATTTCAGTACAGCAGTTGCACTATGAAAACATGACCTCCAAATGTGACAGCTGTCAAATTGAAGCCTCAGCTGTCAACCAGACATCTCGGGTGATGGAGTACCGTAATTAATTAACAACTGACTAATTTCATTTGTAACTCTTTGATGACGATCTTGTAAATTGTTTCTAGGACCTGCACTGTTTTGTTTTTAAAACTTTGGTTACAATGTCAAGGAATTGTGTAAGGTATTTGATATGGGATCCGCTTTTTGAAGTAAAAAATATTTTTTTACGATATTTATGCTTAATTTCTTCTTCTATATTAATTCTTTTTCAAATACAATAACAGCTTAGAAATATTATTACCTAAGTATCTAAGTATTTATCGGGTCTAAGAAACTCTATGAAAAGAGTCACTATATTATTACCAGCTACGAATAAACATTATAATCCGCATGACGTTCAACATAAAATATACAATCATCCAATAAGGCGAAGCTTCAGCAATGGTCCGCCATTATCGTTATAAAGAGAAAATAAGATTACATTGACAGACGATGTCTTCATGCTCACTTCCATTCACTAGGCATTAAACAAAGGCCTGCAGCCAAAGGTAATTGATAAAACAAGCCTACTTAATCCATCACGGAAAAAAGAATTTTAAAATTAAAGCAGCTGAATTGAATTTACTCCGCCATATCGATGATTTTTCACTTGAAAGTTAAAAGCCGTAACAACCAAGATAAATGCAATATAATTCATATTCTATTCAGTTCATTTAAAGTTTATTTTAACTTTAGCTATAGAGAGCCAGTACACAACCGTATCATAGTGTTGTGACGTGTTGTTTGATTAATAATGGAGCAAACTTGTCCACTTGCCTTTTTACAACAAAAAGTGTTTTAGTCAACAAAAAACCGGAGACAACCGAGAGACGACCAGTATGACGGGATTAATGATTCTGTTGTTCCTTTTTTCTGCTCCTCGCATTCTTTGACACGACAACTGGCTTAAAAGGCGCCTTTGTTTGGCTAATTGGCTGAATTATATTGATACTTATGTTTACTTGCCTCCAATTAAAGGTTAGACAGACAAAAATCAATGGAATTATTACAGGTAGCATGGTAGATGCAGGTTAGGTTCATAGTAATTTGATAATTATTTGCTTATTAAAACCTGCGTCAATTACGCTTACGGAAATAAAACAAACGAGGTTAGTAAAAATATGTCTGTATTTATTAAAACAATATTACGGAATACAAAAATTGCACTTCTACAGCAGATTGACTGCGCTTATCGACTGCCAATGTACTTAAATTCCTATATTAAAGGTAATTTAACGCAGAGCAAATAATGTATATATTACTACATACAAGTACTACTAACTAACTAACGTTATGCAGCTACAAAAACGTTCTAAAACTATAATTCATATTAAAAACCTTAACTCCATGCCTCACAGGAAGGGCCGGTTACACCCCTATCACTATTCATCATAGCCAACAAGCTTCCGTAGAAAAGAGATACAAATAAACGCTCTCCGCAGGAAAAGAGTCGAGTGGATAAACAGGGCGCATTCGACAACTTAATTGAAGTATTCGATAAAGAAGTCGTTGGGATAGTGTGGTATCGATATTTTGGATTCGAATTTAATCGACTTTTAGTTAATATACACAGGTAGACAAATGCGGAGACACTAAGTTGATATTACCGGTTGGTAATTCACTTGTAAAAAATCAGTCAGGTATCTACCTTGGAAACGTAATTACATACTAGTTAACTCATCAAGTAAAAGGATTATTATGTGAAAATATAAGGCCATACATTTGCTAATTAAAGTTAACATATCAATTTTATCATACATACATATAAATGTGCGTTTTTAAACTATTTTATTTTTAGATCTAGTAGGCACATTCAGACTCCAGATAAACTATACTCAAGACACTATAGATATATTAAATAAACATTTCATATTTATTCATCGATATTTTGCCGCGCATCTCCCCTCACTGATCGTGCCCATCTCACCAATAACGCGTTATCTGTTTCGTTCCGAACATTAACACGTCCAACCTCATTATAAGCATCTGATATTATCCCTTGTTTAAAAAAAGCTTTCTTCACTTACAACTTTATTCAAACTTTATTATTATTGCAATTTCAATTTTAATACCTGGCTTTAATTGTAAGTAAATAAATACTGAACAAGTTTCTCATAAAGCTGTCTACATATTATCAAAACCAATGGTACCTATGGGAATTACGATTACACAAAAGTAACTAACTAGTAGGACAGTCGTCTATGGTTCGTCAACAAAGTCAGCAGCTCAGTGGAAGTTGAAAATACAAATAATTCTTTTTGACTGAATATTTAGTCAGTTGTGATGCCATATTGGATAAATATGTTTGTTATGGGATTATATTTGGATCCTCAACTGGAACGAACCGAAGAACAAGGAAGAGAAGAATTAGAGCTTTGATTTCGTTTTTCTTCGGTTGTAGCGGCTGGCGGCGTTGGTGTAACCATGGCGATGGAATAACAAGAAGTTCATCAGTGTTTGTACTTCAGCCGACATAACCTTAGTGGTGAATGGCTTAATAAAAAAAACTGACTAGTCTATGAATCATATTATACATACGGAATATAATTACACAGTAATCATGAGTAAACAAATTAATACTATAAACTTAAAGTACCTACAAATAAAAAATAAATTATATAGAAAATAGCTTTATACTCATCGCTGTCAGAGTATGTTTAGGTTTATAGATTGGTAGATAGGTTATGATAGGTATTCTAGATAGCAGCTCTGGCTAGAATAACGTAAGCGACCAAGGCTCTCTTAAAAATAAAACAATAAGACTTAATACTAGTTGTTTATCCCATGAACTAATCCTAGTAAAAAGAAAAATATTAGAAAAGAAAAGTTAACACACAAACTCCTAAGATACTATTATTATTTCACATTTCTAGTATCTATAGTATATCTAGATATACCTACATTACAGCCTAGGATTATTTTGTTTTCTAACTGGCACTGGGTTAAAAATACTGAAAGTCGGAGTTTCTGGTTGGTTCTACGCCGAGCCACAGCATATGAACGATCGGTAAGATTAAAGTATAAATAGTCAACTCATTTAGGATAAATGTCTTGAATTTCAATGAATGTGCAATTCTATTTTATATTTATATTATATTATTAATATCTTCATGTCATATTATCTATCATATTTTCTATTTTATATACCTGTCCCTACATATTTATATCACATAAAACATTTTAAGCTTTGATTTTGATATATTAGTAGAGACGTAGGTAATAAGGTACTGGGGCCAATTCAATAACTATTTTTTGAAAAATCGTAGTTCAATAGCACTTCAGTAACGGTTTGACTAGCAACATTTTCGCTTATTTCAATCGTGAAATTTCACACTTTTGTTAATCCACGAATTCACACCGTTACTGAAGCGATATTGATGAAACGCATGAGTAGACTTGGACCACGGGATTACCTTGGTATTGATCAAAGTACTGGCAAAGCTTCTCTTAAATAACCTATTTTACACTTAGACACTCTACATATACATATTAATATAGGTACGCAACGTGGCTGGGACTGAAATGTAACCTACCCATTGATTTAGTAGGTACTTATGGTTCTATACAACCTTCTCACAGCGCGGAGTTTGTTCTAAATAATAACCTTTCTAGTTTTTATTACCGCTTGATTAACTTTAATTTATATTTACTAAGAAAGTATCTAACTATAGGAATATAATCTGATAATTTACGCCTACTCAGGATGACCTACAGAATAGAAAACTTCGATAACAATCAAATACTTTGACGAGATAACTAGGTATTTTAGTAGAACCTATATCTTTAGTTATATTATAATCACTTTAATTTATTTTTATGTTCTATCTTATCGCTTTCCGATAATCAGAATTCTGCTTACCGAGTGAAATCGGTGACATTGAGATTGTTGTTGTCACGTGTTTAGATTGATGGGGCTGCCTACTAGAAAGTTTTGGTGTAAACGGGGCCTTACTGAATACCTAGTAAACATTCCTAACAATTCACCTAGATAATAGCTACCTAATAGTAAATATTCCTAGATAGGTAGGTAGCTAGGTACTAGTAAATATTATGTACATAAATAGACATCACAATCATTGTCGATTATAATGGAATCTTTTGTGGTAGAAACTTCGAAATTCGGCTATTCATCTTCACTATTTGTGTGATTCGTACCAAGTGATTTAGATGTGTAAATAATTTTATCAGTAGATTTCTACAGAAATAATAAATAATAATCACATATTTTAAATACTTATAATATTTACAGATATATTATATGTATATATAACTTTTTTATTTATTTTATAATCTAGAACCTACTTATTTGTGCCAGAATTGGTATATACTTAAATACTAGTAGAGTAAGTATCCATACCCGTAGGTACATTACATGTAGGTACCTACTTAAAGTTAGGTACTACCTGCTGAAATCACATTAAAACGGCCTTCTACAGATTAAGTGAATGAAGTAACAAATGCCTCCCTTACAAACCTGTACCTACCTTGAAACCTTATAGACGTGAAAGGAAAATGTTGGCACCAACAAGATCGATTGACGTCATAAGGATGAATTAAGCCATATCATAGAAGTGGACGGCCGGTCCAGGGGCAGTGAACAACAAAAAATCGCAGTAAATAGAAAGCAACTACGGTAGCTAAGCATATTATTCCAGCATCCCAGCCCGTACCATTATCTCGCCGCGACCAATGGGGAAAGATTCTTAGGATGGCTCAAACGCGATTGGCTGATCTCTATAGTACGGCACCGCCTACTACGAGGGCCCCGCCTCTGTGAGAAAATCTCACGATGTGTGCTCAGCTCTGAATACAAGATTGTTTCTTAGTTCTTTTAATCTCAATGAAGATGAAAAAATTACTTAAATAAGGAATCATAATAAGCTTACATTGAGTTAAATACATTGGAATCCTTACAAACATTTAGTATTAATCACTTCATCCTTGTCTGGCTAGCACGAAAGATTCGAGTGTGAAAGAGACAAATTTTCAAGATAGGAGGCGTGGCTTGGCTACGTAACCTTCTGTGCGTGTCGCGCTCAGTGTCTGTCGGATCACCTGGCGTGCGGCCGCTCACTACCCGATAAGGCACCGCTCGTGCAGCGGCGAAGTGATACCGAACTAGTGATGTGAGTGTTTGGCATCGATTGTGACAAAAACATGATGACTATGGACATCGGTATGTACAACAATCAACAGAATGGTTACAGCGGTGCCGATTACTACCATCAGCAAGGCGCTGGAGCCTACCAGCCGGCTTACGAAGGGTACCATGAGGGTTACTACGAGCCCAATTCCCATTACTACGAACCCTTGCTCCAAGGTCACTCGAACCACGAGCACGCGACTCCTCCAGTGATCAGCACCGATACGGGGCTATGCTACACTAACCTAGACTATGGAGAACTGCAGCAAAACTACCCCATCCACCCCTTACCGCCACAAGAGACGTTCAAGCACAGAGAAGACGTGCCGAGATCCGAAGACATGCATCACGAGCACAAACTGGACAGCCACTTCTTGGAAACGAAATACAACATGCATTTCGTCGACGAATCCGCAATGCAATACACGGGATCTCCTTTACCTTGTACTGAGTACGATAGGTATCAGTTGAAGGATGAGTTTGGGGGCATAAGGGATGGGTTCCCGAGGGAGGGCGAGTGTGTGCCCACCGCCCTGGGGCATATGGCCGCGGGGATGGTGCCCCAACAGTCCCACTCCGCAGTCCCCACGTACAAGTGGATGCAAGTCAAGAGGAATGTTCCTAAACCTAGCGGTAAGTGCTGACTGCAAATCGTTTTTTATTTTGCATACATACATATATTCACATCTCTATTTCCCTAACAGAAAAGATTACTGTTTGCCTTATTGAACTATATACTCATTTAACTATATTTTTTGTATCACTCATACTTATTTTCACTATTTTACATGTTTTTTTTTTTTAATAATATGTTCTGAATAATTTCATTTTATTATAATATATTAAAATTACAGTAAAATATACCCATAGTCCTCCTATGTTGTTTAACGTAAACTTGCCCATGAGGCTTATAAACTTTTTGTAATTAGGTGGACATGTGTCGATATCGATATGGTCAAAGATAATTTAAAACTTTTATATTAGTTTAACAATTAACAGACTATAAAAGACAATTAACTAAATCCTCAAAAAAGGTTAACAACATAGAACCTACTTGCTTAAAAAACAAAACAAGAGCACGTGAGTGAGCTTCGTGCGTTGAGTGAAATAAGATTGACTTATTTGGACGCGGCCAGTCTGCCAGAAGAGTGGTTGAGAATTTGATGCGCAAGTTCAAAAGTTCA
Organism: Leucoptera coffeella; assembly: GCA_030578115.1. Taxonomy (NCBI): domain Eukaryota; kingdom Metazoa; phylum Arthropoda; class Insecta; order Lepidoptera; family Lyonetiidae; genus Leucoptera; species Leucoptera coffeella. Next base: position 660,582 of record JAMBLF010000020.1, on the reverse strand, counting down.
CACAGCGTCTGTCTGTAATGGGATTGGAATAGACGTTAACAGCAAATAATATGACAGTTATGTGACAAGCGCTCACGATGTACGCGGTGTAGGAAATCGTAACATACGAAAGCGTTGTGAGCGGGCTAGAGTAGGTTTTTGGGTATAAAATTAATGTAACAAAATAAATATGGCAGGATTTTAAAGGTAACAATAATATGTATATGCATAAGTTAGTAACCATTATCCCTAAAGGGTCCCGTGTCCATCAGTACATTTGCGGATCAATATTATATAGGTACAAACGTTTAATATTAGGACCTATTAAGTCAATTATTGCCTTTTTCCTATCCTCTATCGCTACATTTCATTAGCATCTTCTGTAGCCTATTTATATCGAAAATTCAATAAATCGTTTATTTACGTACTAGTTATGCTCCTTAATTTTTATATAGGTACCTATTTGTATACCTTATATATAGGTACCTTTTCTTTATGTTTATTGTAAACTATACACGTAAATAACATACATTATATGGCAATTTAAATATACTTTTTGTTGAACAAACTAATTGAAAGTCCGGCCTCTTGAGGGTTGAACTGATACACACATCAGTTGTCCGCAAAGTGGGATAGACAGGCGCTGATCGTGTGCGCAGATAGCCTCGCAAGGGCTACTTGATAGAAGGCTCTAGGGGTGAAAGGAACATGTGTAAGAGTCGTTGAATATTTTATAATAAACTAGCGACCCGCTCGGGCTTCGCACTTCAGGCTATTTGATGGATGTTATTATACATATAACCCTTCCTCTTGAATCACTCTATCTATTAAAAAAAACTGCATCAAAATCCGTTGCGTAGTTTCAAAGATTTAAGAATACAAAGGGACATAGGGATAGAGAAAGCGACTATGTTTTATACTATGTAGTGATAACACCATAGTGTAGAGGGTATATATGTTGAAATTGATCTACATGAAAGAAAAGATTTTGACTAAACGTATGTAAATTTGGTCACGTAAAGTAATATTTAAATAATTGATAAATGGGACCTTTTGACACTTCCACTAAATTAAACTCTAAATACTCAGATTCAATGTGAATTTCATTACGTTTTTGGAAATAGTATATAAGTATACTTATATCAGTAATTTGGTCTATGATGTGGTACCGCCGAACTATATTATTATTAAGCCCAACAGGATTTAATAAACCTATTTTACTATGCCTAGAAATGCAGTAACTAATATTAAGCAATAAAAGTAACGTAGTAACCGACGTAGAGATTTTCATAATCCTAAAAATACTATTGAATAAATTCATTTACAAACGCATTATGTACGAATACATATTTGTATAATTCTATAGACCACGTCTAGAAATATATAATAATGTAATATAAACCATCGAATGTCAAACGCTCAAACCAATAGAGTACCTTACATAGTTGTAAGACAAATCTGTTATAACTATCATAATAATAAATAAAATATTCCCAAAAACTCTCTGAACACTATGAAATACAATGGAACTACTAAAACAATAAAAGCTTTCAGCCAACCGATTTCCCATTAGCATATCGGCAAAGCTGAACGGTCAAGCGATAATACGCACTGCCTTTGGCTCGATTCGGCTACACGCAATGGACAACTTACTTTATCTATATTTGTTTCTATAATAGCACGCGAACGGGTCAGTGTGACTTGCCTGGTTTTAAATAGATGTGGATTAGAAGTGCTTTCTTAAGAAAAATAGTAATTACTGTAACAAAATTGAATGATTTAGTTCTAAAATATAAATCTCTAAGATTAATTTTTAAAAATGAGTGGAATAGTAGAATATAATGGTAAAAGAAAATAACAACACAATTGAATATAAATAGGAAATTTAATAATTTAATTAAATTAATAAGTTTAATAACTCATGTGTCGACGCGTTTGTAGTAAAGTACCTACCCACTTAGGTATAGTTTAATATTGTTAGAGTAAAAATAACACACCATTGCTTTGCAACACCCCCTTGATTTTAAATCTGAATGATAAGGAGAAAATTTTATAGGGATTTATATTTAAAGAACTGATTTAAAACATTCGAACTCCCGAATCCAATGGAATTGAAGAATTATAGACATAAGGTGTCCCAGTATAATAATGTTAATTCTAAAAGCAATGTAACATAATAATATACCAATTTAACAACGTTTTATGATCAACATAATCAAATTGCGCCCTAAACTTTCTATAACCGCATCAGGCTATACAAAATTCAATTACTCAATCCCAACATATAAAGTGTCTAAGGTATACGTAGGGAATCGAGATACTAATTAAAATTCGCTGATAAAACCCGAAGGGAAGTCATAAACGTGCGACCATAAAGAAGTTTATGCCGCTTAATGGCCGTTTTATAATTTTATTAAATACACCAAGATTGCGAGTGTGGTAAGACTAACATTGTTGCAAGAAAATCACACATAATCATCATAATGTGAAACCTGTACATAGAGTTAAGTGCTCAAACCTTTTATGAACTTTCAACTGTCTCACGGAAGTTCGTCAAGTCTTGAAATCATTCTAATCCACATTCAATTTATTTTCTAAAAAGGATTAAGTCTCAAGAATATAAGATGATGTTGTATTGTAAAAATTGCTTGCGGTATGTATTTTACAAAATAATTGCTAATTGCGCGGGTAATTGCTAAGAAAGCAACTTAAATATTTTTAATTAGACTGGCGCTAAATTTAAGACATTTTAGTTACATTTTGAATTATATTTCAAAGCATTGATTCTCACGTTTAAGGAGATCATCAAATAGTCATCAGCGCCTATCATGATATGTGTAGAGCCTATCATCGTATAAATACACTGATTCCCTTTATCTTTGACCAAATCAAGATTAGGATTGAAATTCAGCTTCGGATTGAATCATCCATGTCTCATCGTGACTAAGCACAGTGGCTACCACAAATCAGATCAGATACAGTAATTGATGATTTCGACTTACTGGACTATAGGACTGGAGCGTGTGCAGAAATCTGGCTTATATAGGGATACACCTGAGTACCTGGTCTCCCAAATGTATATTCTCTGAGATATGATAACGATTTGGTTTGGAAAAACTAATATATTAATAAGAAATATATTTTAAATTAACGGAATAAGTAATTAATGTCATTGATCACTTACTTACATAGTATCATATTTACATAGTAAACATTACTATCATGTTGTACAAAAATTATTTTGTTAAATTCGTTTGAACACCTACAAAGGCACCAGAATTCGTTATTGTTCCCAAAATCCACATAATTTCCTAATAATGAACACAAAACACATCGAACTTCCAAATTATAACTATTATCATGTCAAAACATTTGATTTACTAAACTATATAATCACATACTAAATCAAGGCAACAGAATACAAAAATGTCAAAAATCCACCTACGACACCGTCTCAAACAAATTCCTTACATTGTTCAACAGATTGCAACAACCTACAACTGTTTTATAGTGAGTTTAAGTCGCATTCTTTTGTCAGGTGAATATCGAGATCTCAAGAGAATTCGTGTCACTTCGTTGGAAGCTGACATTGCATTGTGTGATTTGTCAAAACGATAAACAAAATGCGAGCTTTGAATCAAAAATAGAAGACGCTTTATCCGCGTATCTTATTACTATTTTTGAGTGTACATGCTATATATAATACTATATATTATAAAATAAAATTTTAAATCTAAATGCATATAAAAGTACATAATAAGTGTACACAAAGAAGAGTCTTTAATAAATTGTAGGCTCAATTTGGCTCATCACTGGATTTCTGAAGACAGATGTAGAGGTAAAATATAAGTTGATATTACATATAATAATACGCTATAAAGATTTTCCATTTTAGGGGTTCTCGGAACCAAGCCTCTAATGTCAATGAAGTGTGACCGCCGACGGCATTGATGTATTTGGTCTATTAAAGTTATGCATGCGTTACCATATTTACATATATAATTTACCTACTACTTATGTATCGGCGTGTAAGTTATCACGTGTTTGTTATTCACGTCCCTTTTTACTTCCCTAACAAAATACCTACGTAGAAACTATTGATTGCTACCTTGAACCATCCTAACAAATCTGTCTCAACTCACTCACAACCATAAAAATTCACGCATACTCTTCTATACAACGTGTTATCATTTAATAAATCCCATATAATACGTATATAAAGAATACTAAAATTGAAACTCTAATCCCCTGAAAAGAACCCCAATATTTACATTGATTAGTACCTACTTCGCAATTAGATTACCATTCATAACACCGGGGACTAGCGAGTAATCAGTGAGTACTAAATTGGTTGAAACGCTACTCGGCACTTGCAAGTCACTTGCATTAGTGCTTTTTCTACGCGGTAGTACAACTTGGCCCAAGTTTTAAATTGGAGCGATTTTTTAGTAATAAATAATGAGTGAAATTTCAAGTTAGCTGGTGAAAGACAAGTTTTAATATATAAAAGACATTGATATAATTATTCCTCCGAAGGATATACCTACTAGTATTATTTGAATTTTAAAGCTATGGTCGTTTTGTTACAATTCAGTTTATTCTGATTTATTAATTTGAACAAAGATATGGCCAATATTTTCATGGCCATATCTTTGTTCAAATAATAATTTTCATGGCCATATCTTTGGCCGTGATATAACAAAAAAATGAACTGCAACTTTTCGTTTCATAATCTCCATAAAGATCTACAAAGAAGCTTATTTTATTAACTAGTTTCAACTTAAATTTAATACTATATGGGAGTTTAAAATATCACATTATACCATGTCAAAAGTAAACCAGAATTTTCTCCAAGGTTCTGTCCTTTCCTTCCTAAACTACCAAAACATACGTATTATTATCGATTTTAATAATTCCCATTATTCTGAGGCAAATTTCTAAATTATCACTTAGTCCATTCTCGCAGTAGCGGTCACAGGGCCCTTGAGTGTGTGGGCCTTATCGCGGCATCTCTCACGCAACCTACCCTTAAGTCAGGTGACTTGGAACGGACTTACATTTACACCCCGAGTTCAATGGAATTGGTTTCTGATGTTTATTTTGAGCAGATCAATAAATAGGTGGGTGTACGTAAATAGTATATGCAAATTCCTGATATTCAATTTGTGGTTTTTATTATAAATGATTATTAATATTGTCAGTGGAAGCTACTAAATAAACCTCACCTTAAAAATTCTTACGAAGAGCTGCGTATAAAGTAGTTGTTCTCATTTTATTCAAGAATCAAATAAAGATCTTAATTCCCAAGGCAAAGAGTGTAATTAAGAGTAGTAAAAAATGCGACATGTTTAATACATACCATGCACAAGATAAAACTTAATACAGTCATTAAACTGCACTCACTCACATACCTACTCAATTTATGCCACTACACTCTGTGCAGAATATGTAACACATTGTTAACATAACTTCCATTCAACCCTAGTTCACATTTACCATAATTATTACCCAAAATTCTTTCTTTAACCACCCAAATCTTACACAGTAGCACTGCCCCAACTAAACATCATTAAAACAATCAACTTTCATTCGGCCGATCTCGTCTCGCCTGATAAACTCATAACCAGTTGTCATTCGTGTCATTAGAATGCATTATCGGGGCTCCCACATCATTAGTGGAATGGTGAATGTGCACTCGGGTCACTCTGGTGGATGGGTGGTATGAGACAAGGTGGAATAATGTGTGCATGTGGGTTATGGTGGAATAAGTACTAAGAAATCCATGAATGAGGCGTAAGAAATACAATTTTGTATGTTGCTAAATTTTATATGTTATGAATTTTTTTTTATTTTTACTGAAAAAGTAGTTGAGTGAAGACTAGACTAGACTATTTATTTTTCTTAAAGTTAACCAATGTTAAATAAATGTATCTTAACCTTTCATATACTGGAGCTAATAGCTATAAAATGTATACGCCAGACGTCTACGGTAGATATTCTCTTTCGCTCCATTATCAGTAGACTAATAAATTAATAAGAACATTACACGAACATACTAGTTTCATACTGTCCAGATTAAAACACCTTACAAACCCAAAACACGGACTATTTCATTAAAACCATAAACAATAACACCATCACCATACTTCGGAGACAATAACGGTAACCTGTTAGGCTTGCCTAATCCCTGCCAAGTAAACTTTTCCTCTAAAACCTTCTTACGCAAAGCAGTCAATCTCTCGATAAGGCCCGGTACATGCTCTATGAAGTTTTTAATAATGAGCACATACCTGAGATAAAAAGCCATTGTCTTCCATGTCAATGTCGTGTGGGTGAAACGAGATATGGGAACCACTTCATTGGAGCTTCAATGGTCGCTTTACTTGTTTGGGTTTGGTACTCGGATAGCTAATGTTGAATAAAATTGTATAATAGTGGGATTAAAGTTCGTAATTATGTCTTCCAAGTCCCGGTAATAATTCTATAATTATTTTTTCAAACATTATTGGAATAAAATAAGACAAAAATCGTTCATAGTTCATCGCTTTCGAACCGGAAACCAACATGGAGATAAACATAATAAATATTAAGTCCTTGGATACTTTAAGCATTTGGATTAAAGGGTATTCAAATAAAGAACTGAAATATAATAAAAAGCATAGTTTGTTTATGACCTATTTAATTATTGACACGCATATTAAACGACATAAAAATAACACAATTAAATCCTATAACCTTAAAATATATTTTTAACTAAAGTACAAAATACACCATATAAGCTCAAAATATATTTTTAACTAAACTACAGGGCACGTACACTAACGCACAACATTTCCGAAACCAATCGAGTGTAAAATTCTTTAAAGACTGTACGGTTCACCGTGTCACATTTATCTGGCGCCTCTTCTGAGAGGAATTCAGATCCAAAGCTCATTATAACCTGGTCGTATTAAGGGATTACTTTGCTCAAACCTCTTTGATAGTGCACGGTCAATGATTAATTTATAAAAGTTTAAAACAATCGATGCTCTTTATCGTGAGAGCATTATTTTGTCATCGACCATTTGAGCTTTTAAACGGTGGAACCTTATCGCCAGGATTAGGTTGAGTTCTTGTGTAGGCGTTTGAATTAGACTAGAGTTTGTACTGGTTAAAGATGACTAAGGGTCATATAACGAGAATATCGGGGTAACTATAGGGAAGAAACTGTGTAATGTGTTAACAATTATTTTTGTGTTTCTTTCCAGACCACATGTTTTTGTACACAGACAGGACGAAAATTGTTACAAAAATTATCAAGTGATAACTAACAATAATCTCAAAGATAAGATAATCGAACGTGACTCGCAAAGGATTTTAAAAATCACTGATACAATAGATAAGCGATATTAAATTTCGATTTACTTTACTTTCCAAATGGGCAACCAATACACATAAAAATTTAGTATAGATTGCACTAACACTTTTATATTATTATACCTAAATAGCTGTAAGTATGACCATTAAAACTCTACTACTAACTCTTGTGATGAATTCTTTAATAGTGAAAAAAGGTACTTAAAACTAACGTACCGATTAAAATTTCACACTGTCCTTGTAAAAATCCCTTATCAGTATTACAATTCACACTTAGTTTTAAGTCATATATACAAACTTAGTTAGATATTAATGTTACAAAATAAATTTATATTTACCAATACAATGTTCAATTTTCGAATACAATTTCTATGAGTTCTCAGTTAAAGTTTGGGTCACACTACTTCATCCTTACGCTCCATCGTACGATATTTGCGCCATAAATATAGTCGATAACAGGTTTCGAGTAAAATCATAACTATTCCAATATCAACACGCAATTATTTACTTTTGATAAAGCAACTAGTGGCTACAAAAATATCTGCCATCGTCTATTAAAATTTATGACGGACTAGATATTTGACTCACATCAGTTTTGATTCCACTATAATCTTTAATCTTATTATAAGGCTTTTTATTCACAGTATGCTACAAAATAAAAAAAAACAAAAATCTAATCGGGTACTGTGGATATTATTCATGTTTAAACTCTATCTATCTATGTGATAACTCTCTGTCCTCAGTACATTATATTAAGGGAATATGTTGGTCAATGATTTCATACATTTCACAATTTAATGGAAGAGACCTTTTACAAAATTATCTCGTATAATGCCGGAATATGTATTTGTAGTATGTAGAACATGTAATTAATCTCATTTTAATACAGAAAGGTTATACAGAAAGACGGTGATTACAACACAGGCATATTAAATTCTGTGGAACTCTTTCAAGTTATGAATTATTAACCGAATTATGATAATATGAGTTTGAATAATATTGCTTAAAGTACTGCTTCCTTTGGACAATACTTACTAATACAAACTATACTTAAACATAGACTGCTCTAGTGTGCTGGGGGCTTTTGCTCTTGGGCACTCAGACTGTACGTATCTCAGGTAGCTTAATGTAAATATTTATTTTTTGTTATGTTTTTTCATAGTCTAGTTTTAAATTATAAATTATCAACATTTGCTGTAATGTAATAAAATTTGATAAAACTTAATACATACGATAAAGACTACCGAATTAAAGTAAATATAAAGATAATCCAATTTAGACAAACAGAAGCAATAAATACCCATATATTAAAGATAATTATAGTAACAATAAATTTAAAACTTGGATTGAAACACTCATAAAAACGATTACTGAATGACTATCCATTTGGGAAGATATAAAAGAGTAAGTTTTAATCATACACAGGGATTTTAACATGACTTGCGCAGATGGACAGCAATCAAATGTAAGCGAATGTCCGCTGACAGGAATAAGTGGTGTGTTATGTCCTAGGTACCTATTTATTTTACCTACGTCTAACATTGTACTTAGATAGGATTTTGATACATATGTTTCGCTTTAGCAAGTAGCAAAACATACGCTTCACGATTTGTGTATTTACACTTCCTTTTTTATTGGGCGGGATAGTCAGAGACTTGAATGAAATTTTGAAGACATGGTAGGTATGAGCATCCACCCAGCACCAAGCGTGAGAGGAAGTGAAACGTATCGCCGTATAAAGGTACTGGTTATTACCTATACCCACCTAGGTAGGTTTCCTCACGATGTTTTATACTATAAATAATGTACGGAAATGAAAAACACATTTTTAAATTGCGATCACTGGTACATGCCAGAACCGGGATTCGAACCAAGACGCTTTAACAATGTATCGAGAAAAGAGTAATAACACTATTCCCATTTCAAATACCCAAACAATAAAAAACCCATAGGCTTTCGGTTGTTCTACATTTATCTACATGTGTCAGATAACACGGCAAAATAATTTCTACTTAAGAAATCTGTAGACGAAGATTTCGATCTAATCAGCTTGTTATTACAAGTACAATATGGGATTTCCCTTCGAGATAAATAAAGTAACAATGTTATTCCTAAAACACTTAAAACTTAATTCTTAGAATATTTACCTCTGAATTATTGAGAAAAAGAACATAGTTTTATGGTTTCATAACATTTGTATTGTATTAATCATAACGTATTTTTCGCATTTTGCTTTTTTCTCAGTTTTTTGTGCTAATTCTGTTATTGTGGAGTGAATGATGTAAGACCACATCTAACCCATGAGTAGTCAATCATTTATGAATAAAATTTTAATTACTATTAAATTTTCACTTTTCAACATAAATAATAGCTTTATTTTACTAAAACTACGATACTTATCTACAGGGTACTACATTTACTCTCATGTGAAGGGCCCAGGTTTCAATCCTGATACCACACCGAGTTAACTTATAATAAATTTGTTATTTTAACTAAACCTGGTAGAATGTCCTATTGGGCATAGGATGAAAACTGGTAATAGTATTTATCTATAATTTCAATGTCTATATATTAGGTATTTCACATTCCAAAGATCCGGCAAATAGTCGAGTGCCAAAAGTGTCAAATTACGGCCACTGAAGTATTACTGTATCGCTACTGAAGTAATATTGTTCCTAAAATGCATTAGTGGAGTAAGGCCCCTGTTGATAGCGATTACTAGTTAAAACTATAGTATTGAAAACATTTTCTTTGTGGTACATTTTCTTAAGATTAACAACGAAGTTTTCAAAATCATTCTAATTATGAACTGTATCTCTAGATATATAATTTCCTAGGTCAATACAAACTGATGTATCAGGAGATGAGGAATGAGAATGAGTACGAATACATACTCAGGAATCATGAAATGAATTTATGATTAGAAGGAGATATAGTAGTAGTAGTAGTAAGTAGATAGCCTACCATGCTCCTTTATTATATAGATGAGTTCATAAATCTTATGTTCCATTCTTTAGTGAATTTAGCTTACGAAATAGTACCTACAAATTGTGCTTGAAGAATATACTTGACGAGACAGGGGATTAGTGTAAACACTGCCACAAATCACGCATTCGCCCACATTCTGATTGTTCACATTTGATACCTGCTAGGTACATTAATAATATTTGAGATACTTAATGGTAAGCATACGCTCACAGTATATTTTACAGATTAGAAGAAAACATCTCAATTTACTTCGGTACCCAACCCACACAAACAGTTTTCATATTTTGTTATCTCCGAGTGGTCAAGCATAAAAGGCATGTCCCAAGCCATTGTTAAAAAATAAAGACGTTATATTGCGTGTTGTCAGTTTGACAGTTAGTGCAGCGGCCATTTTGACCGGTTTTTATCGATTAGTGGAGCTCGATCGATCATCGGGCGACGCTGCTTTCAATATCACACGTTGCTATTCAGTAATTTATTATATTTGATGTAGGCAAAGCTTCCGGATGTATCTTGTCCACCGTTTTACCGTGTCAACACTCAATAAATCAATTATAAGTATAACATCATAGTCTGTCTGGAGATAAAGGTACACCTAATCACATAATCATGTTATTGTTGGCTACTGGCTATGTACCTACCCACTTTCTAATGATTTATGTGCTATCCAAAAGCTTCATTGTATTTTAATTTTGATATAAATACAAAATTAAGAAAAATATCCAATACTCAATTAAATTAAGGAAAAGAGTTAAAATATTAACTTGTATATTAACACACTCGAAACGATACAATTACTAAGTACATTAGCGGTATAATACGCAAGGCGGAACAAAACGTCTGAAAGCTCGAATTTCAAATAAGCTCATTGAATTATTTTCATGGATTTCCATTGAACATTGTCATTTTTGCAACCACTTCAGGAGATAAAGCCTTTGCCAACATTAAAGCAACCATTCTGCTATCAGTCTACCAAATTACTGACATGATAACTACACATGATGGATGGGGCGACAGCAAACAATTACTAACCAATATCCCTTCAAAAGATCACAACATAATCGTCTCTGATTAAAATCTTATCACTAGCTGCATGACTATGTCCGACATCAATCAATCATTTAACACATCTTAAATTGCTTGTAGTACTTAACCGGAAATATAGGCTCGAAATAGGCTCCCCCAGACTTTCCGACATCATAACTTTTTTATAACTTTTGAAATAGTTAACGAAAAATAGTTAAACGCTTGATTGAGAAGAGTTTGTGAAAATACTACATACAACGTCTAACGTCAACGTCTAATGGTTATCACATAATTTCGGTGCATATTTTGAGATAATTAAATTAAGGTAACTATCAGCATAATTATAATTTAAAGCAAATACACAAAAGCAAAAGTGATGGAGCTGGTATACTAATGGGTTTAAGTATTTAACAGCATACCGCCTAAAAAGGTACCTACATTATGATTTTTCAAAACTATCAAAGTTCTTAGTTGTAGTCATGATGTTAGACAAATTTATAGAAGTTTATTTAAATACCGAAATCACGCGAATACTTATTGTTTATACTCTGATCTAAACGTTCTATAAATACTCTAATCTGTAACATAATCTGTGAGACATTGAAAACGGAATAGGTACTTAGAGTACCCGCCACATAAGGTGGCAGTAGCCAAACTTGGAACTAAATTTGACGTTTCCGCCATTGCGTGTTATTTTGTATGAAAGGTAAATTTAGTATTACCAGCGTTGTGTTTTTTGCCCACTCTTTGTAATTTTTATGTTTGTTAAGGGTGATTATAATAAATTGATTTCTGGAGTTTCTTGTTAGTTTTTCTCCAAGGGTCTCCGCTGAACTTCTTCTTCTCAATCGTTACGCTCTTATCAGAGCGGTCGTGGTCTTCATGACGTGGCATCTTGAGCAGCCGAAATGGTTGGTGAACTAACCTCGGTAAAAATATGTAAAGACAATGCTCAGTGCCATGTTTGAAATATTTTTTTACATACATACATACACATCACGCCTGATTCCCTGTAGAGGGGTAGGCAGAGATCACGGATCCCCATTTGTCCCGATCCTGACAGACCACTTTCGCTTCATTGACATTCATACATTCTCTAATACACTCTCGGCGGTTATAGGTACTCCTAACGTCACCTTTTTTCAATATAGCGTCTATCTGACTGTTACATATATGTCTTATTAGGCCGGCCCCTACGTAACCGCCCTTCCACTTCACTCATATATATTCCTTTTGTCAATATATAGTTTTTTTAATTTGTACTTAGATCATAAAATAACTTTCAAAGAGAGCTTATGATAGGGCCTATTTTGAATAAAAATATTTTGACTTTTGACTTTGGTATATTAATTTGTTTTATTTGAGTTTATAGCTCTGCAACCAAAGATCGTTACAAATGAAACCTCAATATAATGTATCGAGCCGTATGGCACAGTGAGTGCTAGTTTTGGCGTGTTTACTGGCAACACTGGATTACGCGACTGTGGCGACGCCTCCAACTGCCACCTTATGTGGCGGGTACTCTACAACATTTTGGAAATCTGCTTAAGATTCAAGGATTAATGTATCAATGCATCGATATCTCCAGTACCTATTGGAGATAAGCGATAAGGGAAGGTTATCGGACTACTTGGCATGAAATCTGATAAATATTTTCAAGTTGCTCTCATGTGTTACGGAACAAGATAATCAGGTCTAATTCATATTTTCATATTCATAAGGAAAAGTTACATGGATTACCTCTTATCTAATGCCATGTGCTATAAAAACACTAAATTATTTAAATTCTGATATGAAATATAGTTTATATAACTTATATATCAACTTAATGTATATTATCTCTAAGATTGTTCTTTGTGCGTCGTCCATGCGTTCCGTAATAATTATAAAAGAATGTATGTACATACAATAATATATCCCACGACACAAAACAAATTTTAGAAAATAATACAACGCTTTATGAATATAGTAAATAAGACTCATGTGTGTGACAGAAACTCCAATCATCCAGCTTCATTCTGAAAACGCGAACCGTCGAGGCGAGGTAAACAACAATATCGTCCCATAAAATGTTGTTGGCATTCCTTATTTTTTCCCAAATCCGAGTGAACAAGCACAGGGGCTGTCACCATGTCATCCCGGACGATTGATCGAGCCTTTCTCGAGGGAGATATGGGGCCCAAGCACTTCCCAGCTTCTATTTACTGTGGAGCATTTTTCCTTTATTGCGTGCCATTTCATCAAGTTCCATACTCGAATCGATTAAGCGTGGAACTGAGGAACGATGTTTGGGATTGCTGATATTACGAATAAATGAAATATACCTACACCTATGTTATTTAGGTTCCTCAATACTTTTGGGCGACGAAAGAGTCCCGGATTCATAATAGCGCATAGGTCACTTGGAATGATCATCGTGCTTGTAATGATATTGATATCGAATATTAGTGTCAGACAAGTACGAGCTAATCGTTTCAAACATAGGTATGTGTAATAGGTGTCTAGTCTGGGCCTTAGTTAGTTCCTAAAATATTCCAAGATCAAGGTTAAATATTAATCATTCTATTCGAAATACAGAATATTGTGGGAGAATGAATGAAATAGGAATTAGTAGTCTTGTCATCAAAATAATTCATATTCTTATTCTCTATCATATCATTATATTATATAAATCATTTTATATTTACGCTAAGTAGTTCTAAGTAGTAGCTCTAGTTTTGTTAAACATGATTAAGAGAAATCAAGATCGAAGTACGAAAATAATATGCATTTAAGTATATTATTCAAAAATAGAAATGTCTGTCGCATATACCCGGTCATAAATACACGTAAGTAATAATGGCTATCTTAATCTTATCGTAAATTTTAAAAACTATCTTGGAGTGTTTCGGTCATTGATTTGATAGTAACGGCTTGAAAACACTTAAAAAAATACATTTAATATTTCTCGAAAGAGTTTGTCTTAGTCTATTTCATATTTATAGAGATATTTTTACATGACAATATGGATGGAATCTGTAATATGATGTTTGTAGGGTTTAAGAACGATTAGGAAATGAAATATCATGAAGCTCTCAACTGGTGATGACCAGATGCCGATTTAATGAACGGATTATATAATATAATTGTTGTTATAAATATGAGACGTGGGAGAAATTGCAGTTCAAATAACAAGTTAACGACATTACATCTTACAGAAATTCAAGCCATAATACAACTTATAAACAACTTATTATATTTTATTACAGCTAATGAGAAGTGAACGTTAAAGTAAGCAAATATTTAATTTCTAAGTATTACTCTTCGAATATTCCACTAAATATATATTAATATTATAAAGCAGAAGAGTTTGTTTGATTGAACGCGCTAATTTCTGGAAGTATTAGATTAAAATGAAAAGCTTTATGTGTTGAATAGAGCATTGATCAAGGAAGGTGTTTAGGCTACATAATATCATTCTGAAACCATAAGGAGACAAGAAACAGTTAATAATGTGCAAACAATTTGTTTCATAGTTATTTCGTCAACATTTAGGTGGAACGTTTAACCAAAATCAAGTGATTTTTCTAGATGAATCATGCTTAAAATTACTATCCCAATGGCAAGATTTCGTGGGTACAGCTAGCTATATTATAAAACCTAAATTTTATGCCAAAGACATAGCTAGATATAATGTTTCACCAATATTGTATCAGTAGCTAACGGTAGCGAGGGATTACAGAGGCTTAGCCTTTTACAAGCGTTGTTTACTCTGCTATTCAATTTGGGGAAAAGTGCGATATAGGGTTATGAGGAAAATATTGTTATAAAATGAATTGTATCACGGTTAGAGTACCCGCCACATAAGGTGGCAGTTGGAGGCGTCGCCACAGTCGCGTAATCCAGTGTTGCCAGTAAACACGTCAAAACTAGCACTCACTGTGCCATACGGCTCGATACATTATATTGAGGTTTCATTTGTAACGATCTTTGGTTGCAGAGCTATAAACTCAAATAAAACAAATTAATATACCAAAGTCAAAAGTCAAAATATTTTTATTCAAAATAGGCCCTATCATAAGCTCTCTTTGAAAGTTATTTTATGATCTAAGTACAAATTAAAAAAACTATATATTGACAAAAGTACAGATAATATAATACTATACAAAAGGAATATATATGAGTGAAGTGGAAGGGCGGTTACGTAGGGGCCGGCCTAATAAGACATATATGTAACAGTCAGATAGACGCTATATTGAAAAAAGGTGACGTTAGGAGTACCTATAACCGCCGAGAGTGTATTAGAGAATGTATGAATGTCAATGAAGCGAAAGTGGTCTGTCAGGATCGGGACAAATGGGGATCCGTGATCTCTGCCTACCCCTCTACAGGGAATCAGGCGTGATGTGTATGTATGTATGTAAAAAAACTATTTCAAACATGGCACTGAGCATTGTCTTTACATATTTTTACCGAGGTTAGTTCACCAACCATTTCGGCTGCTCAAGATGCCACGTCATGAAGACCACGACCGCTCTGATAAGACCGTAACGATTGAGAAGAAGAAGTTCAGCGGAGACCCTTGGAGAAGAACTAACAAGAAACTCCAGAAATCAATTTATTATAATCACCCTTAACAAACATAAAAATTACAAAGAGTGGGCAAAAAACACAACGCTGGTAATACTAAATTTACCCTTCATACAAAATAACACGCAATGGCGGAAACGTCAAATTTAGTTCCAAGTTTGGCTACTGCCACCTTATGTGGCGGGTACTCTACCTAATACATAGAGTACCCGCCACATAAGGTGGCAGTAGCCAAACTTGGAACTAAATTTGACGTTTCCGCCATTGCGTGTTATTTTGTATGAAAGTTAAATTTAGTATTACCAGCGTTGTGTTTTTTGCCCACTCTTTGTAATTTTTATGTTTGTTAAGGGTGATTATAATAAATTGATTTCTGGAGTTTCTTGTTAGTTCTTCTCCAAGGGTCTCCGCTGAACTTCTTCTTCTCAATCGTTACGCTCTTATCAGAGCGGTCGTGGTCTTCATGACGTGGCATCTTGAGCAGCCGAAATGGTTGGTGAACTAACCTCGGTAAAAATATGTAAAGACAATGCTCAGTGCCATGTTTGAAATAGTTTTTTTACATACATACATACACATCACGCCTGATTCCCTGTAGAGGGGTAGGCAGAAATCACGGATCCCCATTTGTCCCGATCCTGACAGACCACTTTCGCTTCATTGACATTCATACATTCTCTAATACACTCTCGGCGGTTATAGGTACTCCTAACGTCACCTTTTTTCAATATAGCGTCTATCTGACTGTTACATATATGTCTTATTAGGCCGGCCCCTACGCAACCGCCCTTCCACTTCACTCATATATATTCCTTTTGTCAATATATAGTTTTTTTAATTTGTACTTAGATCATAAAATAACTTTCAAAGAGAGCTTATGATAGGGCCTATTTTGAATAAAAATATTTTGACTTTTGACTTTGGTATATTAATTTGTTTTATTTGAGTTTATAGCTCTGCAACCAAAGATCGTTACAAATGAAACCTCAATATAATGTATCGAGCCGTATGGCACAGTGAGTGCTAGTTTTGGCGTGTTTACTGGCAACACTGGATTATGCGACTGTGGCGACGCCTCCAACTGCCACCTTATGTGGCGGGTACTCTATCATTATTATTATCATTGTTATTTTTAGTTAATTATGTCAATGGCTTTGCCAATAGGTCATCGAATATATTGTATAAGAATAATAATACAAAGCAATACTCACGCGTCGCGTCGTATTCATAATTTTCGAAAAGGTGAAAAGAACCTGGGTAATCTTATCGACGATATACATCTCAGGTAAATACATTTGTGTCTATATAAATTAGGTTTACGCTATGTAGATGCTTCCAGTACAGAACCGGCAACCGATCCTACTACATTATAATTCATAGGTACCCAACGTGTCCAGTGTACCTATAGCCCAACACACATTTTTATATTATGCATTACTTTAGCGATTATGAACATCAGAATATTATAATGCATATTTAAAGTTTGTTCAGTCCTTCACGGTAAATTGAAACGTCAGCTGCCCAAACGTGTCTCATGAATATTTATTTCCCAAATACGATGTACGCATAAAAGATAATATGTACAAAAATGGCTGCCGAGCCGGTCCCATTTTTTCCATGAAAATAAAGAATGAATTCGAGCACATCTGCCTCATTGTGCTGTTTCCGACCAATCGCATTCGTTTGCGCTCCCCTAGCTGTCATGAAATGTCACTTGGTTTTTTTTCTCATTGAGTAGTGTAGGGCGTTGACGTGCATGTATTCAGCCTACTCCACAATCGCATTGATTGAATTATGGTTAATTTTGAAGCTGGCAGTACGTAATGGATAGCCACCCGCATTGTTATTCGTTCATACATTACTATTAGAAGGGTCCATAAATTCAATGACAATCGATTCAATACTTTCGAGATGTAACTGCTTCGTTAAGTTCATTCTTTCTTAGATATATGTACTTATATCTATAAGGATGGACTTAAACATCTACATAAGTCCATTTTAGGGTGGAGAGATGCATGAATTGCCGAATATTGTACAATCTGCATACAGAAATTGCAATTGTTGAAATTGTTGGTAATGATTATTGTTTCTTTCAGTATAACGCATATATTACTCTTAAAAAATAAAAGATATTATAAGAAGGTATAAAATTCTGCAAAAAATAAGCACGGGCCTAGGGCCAACATACAACGGCACACCCCTTTTCTCCATCAATTTGTTGTCTTCTGTTGTTTTTATCGTCGTTGGTCTTGTGTCTTTGTGAATATGAATTTTATTTAAATAATTTTACTAGGCACATTTGGCATAAATTCTTGAATATATTATTTTCTTACTAGCTGTTTGGCTATATACTTTAGTTTGGTCTGGATTATTGCTAGCTTAGCAGCTTCTATTCCCGACAGGGCATTTATTAATGAATTCGTATATTATACTTGTATAATAAAACATCCTAGGACAGTGTCCATGCATACATATTACCATCTTACACGATAATATTTCATTACGATATAATGACATTTAAAAATGCGGACACACGACATTTTCTCACACCGTAGAAATGATAGTTGAATGATATTATATGAGTCTGTAAGACCAACTCAGTAGTCAGCCCTGTAGCTGTAAACCCTTCTTTAGTCGTAAGCCTTAACCTTAATTATCTGTTAGAATATTCCTTAAAAACAAGCAAGCTTTATTTTCTTTTCATTTATTTCATTTTCTTCTTATATCACACAAATATTATATAAACCACGACTAATACTACAAAACCTAAATTCCGTCCTTACATCGATGCAACAAACCAAAAGCAATCGCTTAGCTAATTCCACAATCCTTTAAGCGAGTCAACACTACTCGTATCGAATGAACATTTGTTTGTTTGCGCAACCGTTGCCATCCCCCGGTGTCCATTACGCCCGTAATGTGCCACTTGGCAAACAAATCCGCACCTTGCCTACGGGACGGATGGGTACACTTTATGGTTTTTGCAAATACTCAAGCCCCTTACTTATGTGATCATTGACTGGTGGCGGTTGCTAAGACATGCTTTGGATGCTGTCTTGTCAACAATAGGTTGCTAGGCGTTTTAGGCATGTTCCGTATTTTTTTAAGCCATAACCTTTTTACTATATCGGCTGAGATTTGTTGATATTTCTATAGTTTTCTATGTTCCTACAGACTTTGTAATGTATAGACTATTTGGTGTGGGATTTATTGAGCACTGTACGTAAAGGCGACGAAGGTCTCAACATAAATACTTATTTTTTACCAACCTTTGTCAAATTTCTACGTGTCTAAAGATTTGTCACTATCCCATCAATTTGGTACCTGTAAAACTATTTTTTCAACGTAATATTAAGAAAACACATACCTACTAAGTTGCCGTTTCACAGTAGCAGCGACACATTGATGTCAACGCAAATACGCGTGCGTTCAAGTCATTGTGTGCACATTTTTATCCGTCGGCAGAGCTGTGTAATTGTAGATGGCCGGGGAAACATCATTTATCCATTACTGCTACGACGGAGACAAATATTTGGTTAGAGTCCACCGAAGCACACCTTTACTAGTAATCCTTGGTGCGTTAGAATAAAAATGATAATCCTTTAACTCACGCTGTTGACTGTTGCATCAAAGCTGACGCAAAGTTCGTTGTTTGACTAACGCACAGTGGTCACAAAAGTATGCTTATACAGGGGCCAGTGATTGGTATAACTGTTCGTCAGTAGCAGTTACTAATCAGTCTTCAGCTATTTTAATTTTAAGTTGAATTGTTCTACTTGAATAAAAAAAGAAAAATTAACAGTTATTATAGATTGGTATTTTAGGGATTTTAATGATTAATTTATTATTGTTTACTGTTACAGCAAATTAAAAAAAGTACTGTTTAGTATTTCTCTATAATTGATAATATGAATAAACCATACGATTTCTTTACATTAAATAAATTTAAATGGTGAGGTACAAAAAATAGCGTTTAAGTTACCACTAAGATATGATCTAAAATTTATTACCAATAGCCATGACAAATTTCGTTCATCAATTGTGGAGCTACGTGTTAAAAATGTATATACTTATAAGCGTTTATTTAAATAATAATTTTAAAGTTTATAAAAAAGACAAAGATACATTTACTTAACATTTTATCCCACATTAAACATAACTCCTTCAATACACCTAGTTCAAACTTTCCTTACCTACGATACTCAACGCAGGCCGTACAATACAGATTAGATCTCGGACGTCCAGCCCGCGTTGACACCGCACCCAACAAATTAATATCAGCGTCCGTGCGTCTGTCATCGCGCATTGTCACGTTGTCAATTAATTAGGATGTGTCCAAAGGATTATTGAATTAGCAGACTGACCGGGCAGAGCATATGGTTGGCTGATCTTTTAATATCCAAGCAAGTGATGAATCGGAACCCTTTCTCAATTAGCTCTCGTCCATATAGCTACAAGTACGCTCCATGGAGATTATTAAGTTTATTATTATCATGAAATAAGTCGGACTATTTGTGTGAATATAGTTAATAGCGCTTGGAATGTATTGTTGTATCGAATCGCAATGTAGGTTAAGTGGAAACCTAATATCAATAATAAAATATTTTTCAATCAGTTAAAAAGACTGATCAAAAGTAATGATCATCAACTATGAATGGTACCAATATGAAAATTTTAATGTAAATATTCATAAAAATTCAGAGATAAATTAAATCTAGCCAGCCTTTATTAAATAGTTATGATTATAAAACGAAACGAAAAATATAATAATTATTTAAAGAATAATGATATAAAAAATAAGTATGCATCAGTATTTATAAGTATTGACCCTATTAGTAATACACACACTACTGAACAATGCGATGGTGTGTGTAAGATAAACAAAATTGGTTTGTGAGCAAAAAATTAAATAATGATCATTTCTTCTTAGGATGTCTTCTATCCTTTATAGAATAACAACCAGAATTACATAATCATAGTTACCATGGCAACCATTTGTTACTAGCAATGCAAATTCGCGCCAAGCATAAAAAGGGCACTCACATCCTCATTAAAGCGTGACCAATGATGAGTCACGGCAGTCGGATCGGAATAACGAGATGCAAACTGATAACTCTCGAGCGAACACACAGGCACAACATGCCAATGCAATTTGTGTATCAATAACCTTGTTCGACATGATAAGTATCGACAGGGTTGAACTTAAAGTGGGATGAGGTACGCTCAGGAATTTGGCGGGTTTCTTTTTTTTATTAAATATGAATTTTATACAACTTATTATTAATAATTAAAAATTGATATCGATATCGAATTTGTTTATTAATTTGATATGGAATTGTAAAGTACTCGACTTATTGTAATTTATTAATGGAATTCGGTTATGTAATCTAAAATTCGGAAAGTAACAAAACAAGTTTTGTTTTAATGAATGATTGTAGCATCCAATGCATTTTTTTTCATGTAGAGGTGTTTACATAAAAAGTAAAATAAGAGTCAAGTTCAATCATATTAAATGCATTATGTTAGCTTGTAAAAAAGACATATGAAATTGATAGATAGTTATCATTTCCCAGTATACACCGTGACTCTGCAGGATATTCCGAGGAATTCGCGACAAAAGGCTTGTCCAAAATCCACCTTAAGCTCCGGTGCGCGTGGCAAAACAAACACGCATTAAACAATCCAAAGGAAGTATGGGCAAATGTCAATCCGGGTTTATGTTATGACAATAATAAACGTCAAAACCTCACATTTACTATGAAATTGTCTATTTAGAAACTCTTGCGCCGCGGGGTGCCGATACAAGCTCGTGTATTGAAATATCTTTTATCTCTTTTTTAAGTTGAGAAAAAATTGACACCTGTCAGGTGTCGGACAGGAGAGAGGCTCCCACGGACGACCTTTTTTGCTCATAACTGCCAATTATTAACCTCTTTTTGACATACACCTATATGCTTTTATTTCCGGATGATAAGATCTGGATACTCGTTACTTTAATCTCTACGGATATACTTTTTTTTATTCCCTTGACCTTATTGCAGTTGTAATGTTTATTGAGAGGTAAAGTCACAATTTAAAATGTTTCAATATACTTTTAAGTCCTTTAATCCCGTTCGGGGTTGATAGAAACTTGAACACACTGTCGGATTAGGTCAGTTTCAGGCACATTTAGACGCTAACCCAATTATTTTTGTTTCTTAAGACGTTGATACGGAATGCTAAGAAAAAAGAAAATTAGTCAGTCTGCACTCTAATTACGTCTTAGCCTATCACGCGAGTGGCCAGAAATAATCAAATCAATAA
The DNA here is from genome assembly GCA_030578115.1 of Leucoptera coffeella. Classification (NCBI taxonomy): domain Eukaryota; kingdom Metazoa; phylum Arthropoda; class Insecta; order Lepidoptera; family Lyonetiidae; genus Leucoptera; species Leucoptera coffeella. The sequence continues at coordinate 638,361 of JAMBLF010000020.1, read as the reverse complement.
TCAATCGTATTTTCATTTCAGCTCCTAAACTGATGATTCCTTCACCCGAGTACGCGACACAAGGCGTGATGGGAAGTCCGCAGGATGGCCTGCGAACACCAAACAGTAGCCAAATGCTAGGCAACCCCCTTTTGAACCTTAACAACACTGGCAGAACCAATTTCACGAACAAACAACTCACGGAACTAGAAAAGGAATTTCACTTCAACAAATACCTGACCAGAGCGAGAAGGATAGAAATAGCCTCAGCCCTGCAACTGAACGAGACACAAGTAAAGATTTGGTTCCAGAACAGAAGAATGAAACAGAAGAAGAGAATCAAGGAAGGCCTCATCATCCCCCAGGATCCGTCTGTTAACACCCAGATCCCGACGCCAAATGATGTAGTAGGTTCTAGCGAGAATAGTCGAGAGTCCAGTTAAAATTTGACAACTGTCCCGTGTGAATGAAATGTATAAATGGTGAAAATAATAATGTCAGTACCTATTTATGTTGATTCTTTAAATATAAAGTCCTGTGTTTGTTATGAAGTGAAAGAATAACAGGTAGCGCAGATATCTGACTCCAAAACTTAATATAAATATAGAATATTTATTAATATAGAAAATTGTGTCATTTATTTGTCACTACCTAGTCTGATGTAGCATTGATGAGGAAACGTCTTTTTTATGATGGGGATTCATAAGTATCCTTAATTTATTATTTTAAGAACTAACACTTTTTGGAAATTTTAACATTATTGTAAGAGAAATTTCAATTTATTTGTATTATAGAAAAAGGGTAGTTCCATTTCATTTAAACTTTGAATTGAAACTAAGCAAAAATATTGAATGATTAAAGTTCTTAGTTTTGTAATCCCTGACAGTTTAATGTAATTATTAATTGATTAATTTAAAAATTAATATTTAGGTTTCACTATCGCTCAACAGAAGGATTTTATAGAAATTATCATATATTACTTTCCTCTTACATAATATATGTATAATTTGGATTTATAAATGTATGTTTGTTTGTGTAGTAATGATAAGACCAAAGCTAAGATTTAAAACTAAGTATTGTCCATTGGTGTATTGACTTTCTATGTACAGTTTTATCGTGTAAGGTGATGGACTATTGAAATTCATTATATGTATGTATTTATCCTGTATTCATAATAAATAGTTACGTACCTAAGTCATCATTTCCCTTTTAATAAACACTCTTGCAAGAAACTTCCGTCTTGAAAATAGGTAAGTAAGGTAAGTTTATTAATATAAACGAAAAAAATATAAGAGTGCAAGTATTAACTGAAACATATTTAACATACTTACAATTTTAAAGGATTGTTATCAAATTCAAAACTACTGAAGTTAGCATGCTTTTCGGTACACATACAAAGTGACTACCTCGTATGATGATGAATGATGACAATTGTTATATATTATTATCTAGAAAAATATGCATCATTCAGTTAGTGGCAACTTAACGAGAGCAACAGGTATCACAACATTGAACCCATTTTTCAACCTCAGGCTAGGCTCAGTCAGGCTAGTAGTCAGTTAGTACGTGATAGGTGGTTCCAGTTCGTGTACCAGCGCTGACTATGAATTATTAACGACAACCATATCGTGGTTTTGTCTACAGTATTTTTTTTTCATATTTTACGAGTACAGAAAAACACTTATACTACATAGAAAAACCTCTAACAGAAGATCAAAACCACATTTTGTCTTTTGTCAAAAATACATATGTACGTAGGTATGTCATACACTTTACGACAATTCACTGTTTCGGGTAGCAACAGTGACCATATTATTTTATAATAGCCAGCACTATACGTGATGTTCCATGCCGCTACGTAAACCTTTTAACTATTCACCAGGCTCTTAAAATGGGTAGGTTTTTTACGATGTTTTCTCACACCATATAAAACTCATGTTTTGCTATCATATTGGAAAATGTAGGAAAACCAAATAACACCGAGAGCTTCAATCGGTACTACTTACTTAAGTTATAAACTATGAGTATTTTACATTATCATCTGAGTCACGTCCGCTTCCAAAAATATACTGAATTAAATAGTTATCATTTACGTTAAAGATCAGAAATTGATCCCTCCTAGTAACAATAACCGTGCTGTACCCTGAAAAGAGTTTACATTGTGTTATTTATAAAAAGAGGTAAACCTGTAACATAACATTTAAATAACTTCTCCTCCGAGAATCCAGATTCGCTTAGAAATCTCTTAAATCCACTTTCACCAGATCGTCCATTTGTATCTAGCGCATATATAATGCCAATGGCTAAAAATGGCTAAAAATAGTTGGTCATCAAGAGCCTCTGGTACGCAGACGATCAAATGTTTCTTGCATCGGATGAGTCACGGAAGATTATGGATATTACTCGTAAGGCTTTTGAAAGTAAGGTTATGGAGGCAAATGTAAGTAAAACCAAAATTATGGTCTTTAAGCGGCAGGAAAGTATGACAGCATGTGTTATTAAAGTGGATGGTAAGCAAGTGGAACAAGGGAGAGAGTTTTTGTAGGTATTAGCCGTGAACTGTATGGTGTTTAGTCAATGTACTACTGTAGGTATGATGGGCTTGTCATCATGCTGTCCTGATCCCCATGCTCATATATGGCTGTGAGTGTTGAGTTTGGCGGAAGCATCATGAAAGCAGAATTAATGCGGTCCCTCAGGAAAATTTGTAATGTAAGATTGTATTAGGGTACGGAATAGTGTGATTCGAGAACGATGTAGAAAGATGTACCTAGTGTCAAAAATAGAGAAAGGTATGTTAAGGTGGTTTGGGCACGTGGAGGGGATGCCTGAAAGAAGGGTTACCAAAGGAATCTATAAAGCCAAAGTGGAAGGTAGCTGTACGGGTTAGGCCGCGTAGAACTTTTACAAATCAAATTGGAGGCATTCTTCTCAAGGCGGGTATACGTAGTGAAAAGAACGTAAGAGCAAGTACAAGAAGAAGAATGAGTGTGACTGAAGCAACAGCGATTTGCAAGGGTAGTTCCAGGTGGCGATAGATAGTCTCTGTCTATCTTGTTGGGTATGTAGAAGCATGAATATATATATACATCTAACGTGACAAGTTACCATGACGTTTCTTAGGCCCTGATTGTTACCTATTCCGAAAAATAGCTAGGTTTACTTCCGATGTTTTTCCTCACTGCCAGCATAGCAAATAACTGTTCCACGAGTTCAAATTAAAGACATGTGATAAATTTTAGGTATCTATCTAACTTTGAATTACATAAAAAAATGTCCTTTGTCACATTCGCTAAGGAAAGCTCTGCTTGTAAGCGTACTTCTCATGATATCACAATTATCGTTATAATAAACATTGCTCATCTCGAGGAAAAGATTCTTTCATGTTTTCACAGTGTTCAATACACAACCACTCGTCTTTCCTTCCAAAAATCATTCACGTATCACAGTCAACAAATGATAGTGACCTAGTGACAATGTTAAATTGTCACCACCAGAGAGGTGATGGCTGTTGCATGACGTTTTCGCATATTTTTCGTAAATATTGAATACGTTGAAATCGAAACAGATTATCATTCGATTATTGAAATATGTAATTGTTTCAATATATTTAACTTTGAAGTCTTAATTGTTGGTAAAATTTCCAAATGGGGCGTATGGGATATTAACTTTTGGGAGGATTATTTCTGAATTCAGCTTTGTACTTCCCGTAATTTATTTTTTTGAACTGGTCTAAGTTCTAAAATGAAATGAAAACAACAGTATCTTTCATTTTAGCATAGGTTTCTTACTTGACAAGTGCACAATATACGAAACTTACTGACTGACGTGTTCAAAAATAAAAAAATCATACGAAACTAACCTATACAACAATCTTTCGATTGTGTTAAATTGCTATAATAATATATAATTTATTTAAAATTCACAAATATGGAACTTAATGAGAGGATTCTTCATTATTTAGACAAGATAGACCATGTCGACACTTTGAAATTAGTAGAAGAATTCAAAGAAGATCACCAAAAAATAGTTGGTGCAGTGAAGAGTTTAGAAGCTCTAGAAATGGTGCTATCTGAACCTATCATTAGCAAGAAATGGGAATTAACTTCTGAAGGAGAATCTGTAGCTCAGAATGGAAGCCATGAAGCTGTGCTATTCAGAAGTATACCTGATGCAGGTGCACCTCAAGCTGAACTTATGAAGGTTAGTTTTACCTCTGCATATGTAATCTTATTGAACTTTGTACGACTTCTGTGGCATAAGACACTAACCTACACAATAATAAGTTGAAGAACTTTAATGCTTTTAGTTTAACATAAATCATTTAATTTAATGTTTGTAAATGCTAGTTTGGATTATTTAACTAATAACTTTTAATTTCTTACAGACTGTACCCAATGCAAAGGTAGGTTTCAGTAAAGCCATGTCAGCAGGCTGGATTGTAATAGATAAGTCTGTGAACCCACCAGTTGTTAAGAAGAAAGTTGAAGGCATTACAGATGTAATTCAAGAACACTTAAATGAGGTTAAGAAAGGTATAGATAACTTAGCAGACAATGTCAGGAATGATTACAAGAAGAGGAAACTGCTACAGGAAATCACTATTAAGAGTTTCAAGCTAACTAAAGGTCCTCAGTTTGCTACAACCATTAAAAAGTTAGAGACGGATATAACTAGTGACATGATTCTCAATGGTTCATGGAAGACCTTGCAATTCAAACCTTATAACTTTGATGCGTTAGGTAAGTTAATAGTATTTCTGTTCAATAGTTGAAATCTAAGTGAAGGAATTAAATATATAGCAAATTTTTACATTATCATGTCAGAATTGGTTAATTGGTAATTGATGATTAAAAGTTCACTTTTTTGTAAATTAGATAACCTTTCTTCATTGCTGTTTATTTTATCAATGAAACTTTTACCTATTACCATTATATGTTTTCATTATTAAAAGAATTTTATAAAACATAAACATAACATACGCTTCACAACTTGTGTATACAATTACACACTTCCTTTTTTATTATGGCGGGGTAGTCAGAGGCTTGAATGCTCATCTCCGAAATTTCAAAGACATGTTAGGTATGGGTCATTCAAAGCCCGCATATCACTAGATAGACAGCTCCCAAAGTGATAGGTAGTGAACCGTATCGCCGTATATAGGCACTGACTATTACCTATCCTGAGAGATAGGCAGCTTTCCTCACGATGGTTTCCCTCACCATTAGCAACTGTAAATTATGTACGTAAATGAAAAACACATATTTAAATTTCATTCATTGGTACATGCCAGAGTCGGTATTCGAACCTTATAATAATAAGAAAGAATATGAATAAGTACTTATTCATATTCTTAAAGGCTTGTGTTAAGTCATCAAATATTTAAGAAATATTTACTCATTTTATTATATAGATAATATGTGTATGCTTGTATAAATATAAATCAATGACCAGACAGGAAACCAGATTATATTATATAAGTTTTATTTTGTAACTGTGCCTCCACTGGGAATCAAACCCAGGAATTCACTTCACGACTTTGATGAATGAAATACAGTAGTAAAGTAAAGCAATTTTTTCTATTAGCTCACTTTGCTTAACTTACATTCCTATTAATTAACGTCCATTTTGACTTTAAAATAGTGATGTTAGAGATATATGTGTTGAAAATGTATATAAGATTCCATATACTAAAATGTGATTGAAGTAACTATATGAATATGCTTATTGTGAAAGTCACTAACTCATAGAGACTTGCCTTTATAGCAACTAGTTTCAATAAGGCAATTCACCAAATATCTTACTTCTACAACGGTTTATATTTTTGCAACTTTATTTTTCCTTTTCACAGGCGCACCCCCAGAAAGTGGTCACTTGCATCCTCTACTGAAAGTGCGTTCCGAGTTCAGGGAGATTTTCCTAGAAATGGGATTCACGGAGATGCCCACCAACCAGTACGTGGAGAGCTCCTTCTGGAACTTTGACGCTCTGTTCCAGCCGCAGCAGCATCCGGCAAGAGACGCCCATGATACCTTCTTCATTTCGTCTCCAGCGAAAACCACAAATTTCCCACAGGAGTACTTGGAGAAAGTTAAGATGGTGCACAGTAAAGGTGGATTTGGTTCACAGGTTAGTAGTTAGAACCAAAGATCTATGCTATGGTAACATGTATAACTTACGAGAGAATTAGTTATCTGATTATTGGACCAAGTTGGAGGAAGCAAATATAAAAATTTGGAAATAGTGAAAGTTAAAAGTATAAGATAATGTTCAGGAACAAACTATCAAGTCAAATTTACAACTATAATGTTAAACCAGCTGGACAATGAGTTTTTTTTTACTCAAATGGTTCTTTAACCATTGTGAAACATAGCTCATTGTACAGCAGGATAGGCTCACCAATCAATTATTTGTTTTTAATATGTTAAATATATTCAAACAACTGTATTCTGATTATCCATTCTCTTTGTTTTCCAGGGTTACGGATATGATTGGAAAATAGAAGAAGCGCAGAAAAACCTCTTGAGAACTCATACCACAGCGGTCAGTGCAAGAATGCTCTACCATCTAGCTCAACAGAAGCCTTTCACACCTCAAAAGTACTTCAGTATAGACAAGGTAATGTTTGCTTTACAGTAGTATTATAAATGAAGTAAAAAACTTTGCTGATTCACTCCATAAATTATGCATTATTGGTATAGCACAGATTAGAATTTTACAACAGTGATATTGTTCGAATATTTTCATAATGTTTTCCATATTTGGTTAGACTTGAATAAAATTAGACATGTAATGTATTATTTGATAATTTTAGAGAATAGGCTGGCAACTGTCATACTTCACTTTGTGGATAATAGGTGTACACTACATACTGACTTGTATATCCTCAATCCCTCTCGGACTGAATATAACATCAGAGACACAGCACTTCCTTAATCACCTATTTCTATATTAACGAGATTGTAATAGAATTGCTCCGCCGCCCTGCCAGATGGACCAATGACCTCGAGAAGGTCGCTAAAAGTGGTTGGCTGAGGGCCACGAATTATCGCGTTTTGTAGCATAACCCTTGGGGAGGCTTACATATAGCAGTGGATGTATATATATAGTATATATAGGCTTATTAATTGAATAGAAATGACAGGAAATGTATGTATTCATATAATTTATTTTTATTTCCAAATTCCAGGTATTCCGCAATGAAACATTAGACGCTACTCACCTAGCAGAATTCCAGCAAGCAGAAGGTGTAGCGGCAGGTAAAGGACTAGCCCTTTCAGACCTCATCGACATGCTGGCTACCTTCTACAGAAGACTTGGCTTTGACAGCTTGCAGTTCAAACCAGCGTACAACCCGTATACTGAGCCTAGTATGGAGATATTCGCTTATCATGAAGGTTGGTTCTAAGGAGTTTTGTTTGTATAAGTGCTCTCACATACTTTTACCATAGATATAAGAATACTATACCAGCCTTTACTAAGCCGATACTAGTAAGGTTAAATCAGCTAAGTGGGTTAGTTCAACTTTACCAATAACAGGTGCAATTAATTTTGTATTCAGTAGTTTAATGCATAGTTGAAGTAAGAAGCATGTAAAAACTTAATAAAGGACTCCCATTACTTACCCTATAGCATTGAAACACATAAATTTATTCATTTTTTGTTGTTTGGGGCTTGACTCTATCAGTGGGTACAGTTTTTTTTAATTATAAGGACACATACGTACTGTGTCCTGTTAAATTTGAAAGAGTATTATTTATCTGCTGTTCTTCACGGTATATCGTAGACGACGGCTGAAGGACTAGGGATCAATGAAATCTATGAGTATTGGCTGGAAACCTGTTTTTGATATTTCATATTATGCTATCAAATATAATACATATTAAACTTAATCAAGGACATATGTTCCCGTGTCCGCCCACCCAGAAAGAGATTATATATATATATATATTATTGTAAAGATTTTTATACACGTTTCCATAACGTAGGAAACTAATGAATATTTCTTGTATTACAGGCCTGGGCAAATGGATAGAGATTGGAAATTCCGGAGTGTTCCGTCCAGAGATGTTGTTACCCATGGGTTTACCAGAAGACGTGAATGTAATAGCGTGGGGCTTATCCCTAGAGCGACCGACTATGATCAAGTATGGATACAATAATATCAGGGATTTGGTCGGTCCGAAAGTGGACTTGCAAATGGTTAATACCAACCCTATTTGCAGGCTAGATAAGTGATGTGAATAAATCAATTGTGCAATGGAGATGAAGTTTTATTTCGTAATTGTAATATATTGAAGCAATATTTTGACGACCTCCGTGGCGCGATCGGTTAGACACCTGAACGCTAATCGTGGGGTCCCGGGTTCGATTCCCGGTGGAGGCAGAGTTAAGAATAATGCTTTTCTACTGCTTTCCAGTCTGGTTGTTGATTATATATGCTATGTATGTATTTATCTATATATAATATGTATACATTTCTTAAATATACGTTGACTAGTATCCTTAACACAAGTCTTAAATGTACTTACCAAGGGGCTAGTTCAATTGGTGTAATAATGTCTAAATATTATAAATATATTATTATTATTAATATAAGTAATTTGTACAAAGTTATTTAGCTATTTATTTATTTTTAAGTTGCTAGTGAATTGATAGTTAATCAGATAAATTATTGTATACGTAGATAAATGAGATTGAGCATTGATTTTTTGTTTAATATTATATGCCTTTTATATCTTTTATTAGCAACAATGATACATGAGTCATCTGAGTTATTAATCAATACAAGAATAATCGAAACGATGGAAACCCACCTTGTTCTAGATAAGTTACAGTTAATATGAGTGAACAACGGATTCACAACCTGTCACTTTAACCGACTATCTGATAAACAGTATCTGCAGCGGTGGCCATTGAAACTTCCCAAGACCCGGCAGAGTAAGGGCCGAAACTGCGTTAAGCGGGCGCCCGCGCGGGTACCCGACGCGTCACACCGCGCGTGGACCCGCGCGTCGACCCGCCGGCGGGCCCCGCGGGCACGTGACGGGAAACCGTCGCGGGGACCGCATATCGCAGCGTCGCTAGTTCAATTTTAAGGGTTTGCAAGTACAGTCGTGTCGATGGAGAGCTTAATATATTATTACATAGCAAAACGACGAACAATGGCAAAAAGGAAACGGCAGCCAGTAAGCCCGTTTATTGAATCGAGGTTGTTATGTGGGGAATTTGTTGTAAAGTTCGGTAAATTAAGAGAAAATGAAAACATATTTTACAAATATTTTAAAGTTTCGACACAGGTCTACGACGAATTATTTTCGAAACTGGAACCGTACTTGAAGATCAGCAATATTAAAGTTAAACGTTGTAGGAGATGAAGCATTTGGATTGTCTAGTCATGTCATGCGGCCATATGCTCGAGCTCTCAATTTAAACCACAAGAAAAAAATATTTAATTATCGGTTAACAAGAGCTCGACGTTATATTAAGTGAACGTTCGGTATCATGGCTAATAAATTCAGAATTCTTCATCGTCCCTTAAATGTTTCAAAAGAGAACGCTATTTCTTTTATTAAAGCGATATGTATTCTACATAATTTTGTTAGATCTAGACAAGATGACTATAATGTCAACGATGTTGTCATAAATTCACGCCATATTCGTGATGTCGAATATGGGTTTCAGAACACTCAAAGAGACGCGTATACAATACGCGACAAATTCTCTGATTACTTCGTCGCAGGTGGTAAAGTATCGTGGCAAGATCGTACGTAGTATTTTTTAAAACATCCTCAATAGTAAAGTCATCCATCCTTCAGATACCCTCTTGTATTAGTAGACTAAAAAAAAACTTTTTAAAAATCAAATATCTCTGAAAATATTTAAGCAACACCGCACTACTTTGCTTACTAAAAGATACATTAACCTATCTTCCAATACACAAAATAGGCCGAAATTATCTTAAAAATTTTCAGAGATATTTGACTTTTAAAAAATGGGTATGTATAAAAAATAAAAAACACATGTTTATGTTTATACATGTTTATGATTTGACTGTATCGGTACACGGCCCAATACGCTAGTTGACCCTTTTTTTTCTATGCATTAAATGGTTTCTTACCATCATACAGCACTATAAAAAATATTGAATTTTTTTATAGGCATTTATCTTAACAAATTTTTAATTTTAAAATACGTTTTGACAAGACGGCCAAAAATCGGTGTAAACAAAGAGAATACAAATACGATCATCACTCTTTCTGTGTCGAAAGACATTTTTCTTCTTGCCTTTCTCCGTGCGTGCTACCCGTATCACACAGCGTTTCTGACTGAACAAGCCCGCGTGTACTCCCGCTGCCGAGTTCCCGCGTGTACCCCCGTGCGGACGTGTCGCCCGGATACGGGCCACGCTGCGCGGGCGCGGGGCCATACTCTCCGCAACGGACGCCCGCGCGTGTCTACGCGACGTAGCAATTTTGTATGAACCCGCGCGGGCGCCCGCTTAACGCAGTTTCGGCCCTAAAAGGTCGTTTTTATTCACATGTATTTGTACATATATTTACGAATCCATCACCTAATTTTAACCGTCAAATAATATATCCAATACAAGTGTGATAATACACAGTGGGGACATAACATTAATAACATCCGTTTTACCTATTTGTGCTTGTTAGTTATGGTGGCCCAGAAGATACCTCGTTTTAGGATTATTAGTAGAGACATCTTTGCTCAATGTTCTAGAATATGTTGATATGAACATAAATTACATAACATAAACATACGCTTCATGACTTGTCTATACACACTCCCTTTTTTAATGGTGCGGGGTAGGCAGAGGCCCATCTTCGAAATTTCGAAGGCATGTTAGGTATAGGTCACTAGAGGGCCGCGTTTCACTAGATAGACGGCACCCAACGTGAATAAAGTTTGTACCTTAGAGTATTGCATTGATTAACAAAGAGGTTTAGGTACACTGGCCAAAAAGAGATTGGAACCATAAATATAAAACATAAACCACCACAAATGATACACATGTCACCCCAAAATAACATTTTGATATCGTAAATTAAATTCTTGTATGTTTATATTTTGTAGACAGTTTTCGCCATGGGTTTGCGAAGTACTCTCAGGAAGTCATTCTTAACAAACAAAGGAAACAGTGTCGTCAATCGAATGTTCAAGCGGCACTATGAAATTCCGAAAAGGCTTGCTGAAGTGGGGTCCGCCAAGAACCCTAAATTCTATAACATGGTGGAGTATTACTTGCACAGCTCAATGAAGGTAGTGTGGCCATACTTGGAGAAGGTCTTGCGGCAGAGAAGCCCCCACCTCACCGAAACAGAAGTGAAACAGCGCGTCGAGGGTATTGTTAAGGTAAAGAGTAAATGTAGCGTACCTATTTGTAACAAAATAGGGTTTAAAACCCAGTCAAATATTAATCTCGCCGATGTAAAAATACAGACAGACATTTACCCTTTTTATGCAGAATAGCTAATTATTGCAGTTCATAGGAAACTAATGTACAGGATCAGGTTTATATACCTATTTTCCAAAAAAAACACAGTATTTGATTCCAATACCGAACATGTAATATGAGTAATATGAGGTTTATATGCCTATTTTCCAAAAAAATACAGTATTGGTTCAATACCAAAACGTGGAATATGAGAATCGGGCTGGCTCCCTAATTATACATCGGGCAGCGAGCAATACACCCTGACGCTAAGGGGTTGCAAGCTGAAGGGGCAGTTGACTGATCAAAAACCAACGAATGTACACCGTGCATTGACAAATGTGTAGTGTAGGATTAATCTGACCTAAAGCACGGATCAAGGAAAGGCTAGTTTTGGAGTACAAGTGATAGTGTCAACCTATACCTATAGCATCGTCTAGTATTTGTGTAAGTACTATATACGTCTAGTAGAATGTCGTGACAGTCAAGTTTCGTTTTCAGGTGATGGGTTCCTGTTACAGCGTGATACAGTTCGAGTTCCCCATTCAGAAGAATAATGGAGATTACGAAGTCGTGCAAGGGTATAGGGCGCAGCACAGTGCCCATAGATTGCCTTTCAAAGGAGGTAACAAACATTCACGAATTAACCCTCGGGTATTCAAAGGTTCAAGTCAGATATCTCTGAAACTACTAATTCCATGGACTGATTGTACACATGTTAGTTCCAGGACTGTTTACTTGTACATTCAACGCTAAAAAGTGCAGTCCCAGTTACTTTTTATCAGGTTTACGCTTATACGAACAAAATACTATATTTATCATTTCGAAACACGCGAACATGACAATGCATAGTTGCGCCAGTTTTAAAATATAAAATATTGTGTTTTGTTCTTATAAACTTAAACTTTATAAAAAGTCACTGGGACTGCACTTTTAGCGCTGACTGTACCTTGTCTGTAATATTCGGGATCATTAATATTAAGTTTCAAGTTATGTATAGTAGATACACAAAAATTCTAACGTACAATATTTAATTGTTATGAAAGTGTTTTTTGTAGTTTTGTGATTTCTTGAGAATAATTTCCGTTACTTCTCCAGGTATCAGGTACTCATCAGAAGTGGATCTTGGTGAAGTGAAGGCCCTAGCTACCTTGATGACTTTGAAAAATGCATGCTCCAATATTCCTTTTGGTGGCTCTAAAGGAGGTACGCATGTACATACATTTATTCATTAATTAGCACTAAGTAAATGCTTAAGAACAATGTTTTAATAAACAAGAATTATAGTTTTGTGTTTTAAATATTTTATAACATGTACGTGCACGAGGCAGCTTGATGCAATACTTCAAATTTTTTTAATATTTTTTATAATTAAATTGCCGAATTATTTATCAATAGTTTCGTTTAATACATTCATACGTTGGAAGAGCTTGCGATTATCTAGTAACATTATTAAAAGTGTTGATTACTTACCTTTTAATTTACAGGTGTTGCGATTGACCCGAGAGAATATGCAGTGGATGAGCTCAAAGCCATAACAAGGCGATATACGCTGGAGCTGGCGAAAAAGAACTTCATCGGTAAATCTTTGATATAATATCACTAAGTAATAATAATAATATTTGGACATTATTACACCAATAGAACTAGCCCCTTGGTAAGTTCGTTTAAGACATGTGTTAAGGGTACTAGTCAACGTATATTTAAGAAATATATACATATTAGACATAGATAAATACATACGTATAATAGCATATAAAGCAAAAAGTTATTAACTCTGCCTCCACCGAGAATCGAACCCGGGTCCTCACGATTAGCTTTCCGGCGGCTAACTAAGGTCGTCAAATTAGCAAGTAGTAGTAAGTAGTTCCTTGGAAATAACCGGACACGAAATACAAACACTTTCAAGACCAAGAACAGGGGTAGTCAGAGGTTCAAGGGACTATCTCTGCAATTTCGAAAGGAGTATGTCTATGGCCACATTGAATTCATGTGTTAACCAAATTGTCAAAACGCAATTACAGGTTTCAATACAGTTCCATACAGCCGTTTCACTACCATTTACAAGCACTCACTATCACCATTTCTATGGATAGGTTTCGTCGCGATATTTTCCTCACCGTAGTAGTCAGTGTATTTCACAAATGTATTTTCACTGGGATAAACTGATAAAATAATTGTCACGTATAAAAACAGTTCGAAATATTAAATTGTTTAAAAGGTGCTGCCATTGATGTCCCGGCTCCCGATGTTAACACCTCTGGTCGAGAAATGGCTTGGATTGTTGACACTTATATGAAGACCCTCGGTACGTATTTTGATAATATCATATTTTCATCTACCGTCGATGTCTTTTCCGATGGGTTGGATGAGTTTGCCAAAGCCGTGATTAAGTTAATTGATTAGTTCAAGATATTTAAATTAATAATTTATATTATACCATACGCATTAGGTATATGCCTGTAAAGTACACATGTTATTATGTTTTAAATAAATAAATCTTAACTGATGCTGCTCAAACTGTAATTTGCATTTCCTAAAGCATCTCTGTTAATCAAAATACTGTTTTAGCAGCTTAGTTAAATTTCTTCACCACATTTTGGTGCAAAGTAGAACACAGGGACTTTTTTATAACAAATTAATTTTTAATATAAATTAATATGCGGGTATGCGGTTTTTTGTTAATGAGAAACAACCTTTCGGAGTTGTCAGAGGTTGTTTTCATCTCCGCAATCGCGAATTTGTTAATGACCATTGGACGATTAGCAAAGTCGTTATTGTGGCTATAATGACGAGATTGGTTTATTTCTGTAAATCTCATAATTTTTGTTATTCTAAGACTGGATTAGAACGAAACTAGTCATTTTAGTCGAAAAGGTCCAAGTCATTCAAAAAACTAATCCTATGTCTAAAGTTTCACAGCTTGACTATAAGCATAAAGCTTTACGTTCGAAGTTACCTTAACGCGTATCTACGTGTCACTTCTTAACTGAATAGATGATTTCTAAAAGAGAATAAGTTACACTATATATAGTGTAACTTGTGTCTTTTTCGAATTCATCGATTCAACTATTATAGTTTTAAGAGATTCGCGATTTACACTCATGATTAATAACTAACGGGACTTACCGACCCTAACACTACGAATTCCAGGGTTCAAGGACGTAAACTCAGCGGCGTGTGTGACAGGCAAGCCCATCCATCTGGGCGGCATACACGGCAGGATAGAGGCAACTGGGAGAGGTGTGTACCTTTGCATAGCAAACGCAATCAATGACGAGGAACTTATGAAAACGATCGGACTGGAGCCCGGCTTAGAAGTAAGTAGATACGACTTATAAATAGAGAGAAAGAAATGTGGTTAACTACCTAACACGTTGGGTAGTGTCTATATAGTGAAAGAGGGGCTTTGATTGGTCCATACCTGTTAAGCATTCGAAATTTCGAGAATGGTCACTCAAACCTCTGACTACCACAACACAATAAAAGACGCGAGTGTGTAAACACAAGTCGCGAAGTGCAGTAACGTAGCAAGTCTTTCTTACACTACATTTATATTTATTTATTTTTTATTTTGGAATAGGGATAGCTTACAATAACATAAACTAACAAATGCATGCATAAATTACCTCAGAGAGCATTTGTTGGCATTTTGTTCTAGAAAGTCTAAAGCTCTGGGATTATGTCGATCCCCGGTATTCAATAATTTATATATACATTATATTTGTATGCGTATAAACATACATAATTAATAATTCATTGCTAGTCAGGTGCACTTGTTCATCTCCGAAATCAATGAAACAAATCAAGAAAAAATTGAAAAGATCGTTCAAAGTGGCAATTGAAAAAACTATTTTTCATTGAATAATGCTGATTTTATTCCTACAGGGCAAGACGGCAATCATTCAAGGCTTTGGCAATGTGGGTAGATACGCAGCTCTTTACCTACAAGACGCTGGCTGCAAAATAGTTGGTATCGTGGAAAAGGACGTTTGCTTTGCAGACGAAAATGGCATAGATGCGAGGGTAATTATATGTACAATAAATCAAATGACTATAAATTAATAAATAATTCTATGGTAAGACAAAAGAACGCAAAGTCTATTCTTGGTTAAATACGACGATGAACGTATGAGAAGTTATTCATTCTACAAAATTAAGCAGTGTATATCCGGTATTCTTCTGGACTTCAGTGGAATTATAAATACACATATAGACAATAAATATGTTGATGGAATCTCTTAGCAATAGCCTAGCAACCTGTCACGAATATTCCATATTGATGTATAGCTAATTGGTGACCACAATTGCAGGCTCTAAAAGAACACTTGGACAAGAACAAAGGCGACTTCAAAAGCTTCTCGGCGAGTCAGGGCTCTCCTGACACATTATACAACAAATGCGACATACTAGTAACTGCGGCGCTCGAGAAGACAATCAACAGTGACAATGTTGGCAAGATTAAAGCTAAGGTTAGTGGTTAAACATAGTGTTACGAATGTAAGTGTTAGAATGAATGAAGGAACGGTGATTTTTCGACACTAGAACTAGAATCAGATTAGAGATAAAGACCGCATTATCAAAGCAAAACATTTGTATAATAATAATTCATTGCGAAATACAACTTTTAAATTGAATCCTATTCTTCTGAGTAATCGTCCCTTTTTATTATTGTAAATAGTCAGAAGGCTTGAGTGGTCCCCTATGCCCGAGGGATAGGGAGGTTTCCTCACGATGTTTTTCATCACCATTAGAGATTGTCTAGTAAATTATGTATGTAAATAAAAATGAGCCAAGATTCGAAGCTATAACCTTTGTACTAAGAAGCCACTGGTCCCCACTGGCTACAGCCGTTATTATACAACCTCTATACTTATATTTACATCAGATAGTAGCGGAGGGCGGCAACGGGCCCACCACTCCAGCAGCGTCAGCCGAGCTGGTGAAAAAAAACATCTTGATCTTGCCAGACTTGTTATGCAATGCTGGCGGTGTGACGGTGTCCTACTTTGAATTCCTCAAGAACCTGAATCACGTCAGCTTTGGAAAGCTAAGCATTAAGTTCTGGAGGGATTCCAATACTGCGTTGCTGAGTAAGGCTACAGTTATGGAAACGTATTCAGTAGTGAAGTTTGACTTAGTTTACTAGTGATATTTACAATTTTTATATGGAATAAAAATAATTACATTTCATTTCCAAGGTAATAAGAGTAAAATATAGAGTATGCCCATTCTAAAGAAATTGCGGGGTATGAAACGATGTGTTGATAGTGTACCCGTGGTAATTTACAGCAGAATCACTGAAGATTGTAACTGTGAACAATACAGTCAAAAGAAAATTATGGGATATTTAATTTATCCGTTCTATGCAAATGATCTGTAGATCAATCTACAACTTCAACTTTATTTAGTCAAGTAAAGATAGGTAATTAAATAATAAACATTATATTCCTGCAACAATAAGCGTTCTTAACGATAAACCTACGCTCTTTTACGCATACTAATAATAGTCAATATTGTTAGAGATCAATCCAATCTAGATCAACAGAAGTAGCAAAATTCTTTAGCGGCAATATTTCTAACGATATTCCTTCCTATAATATTAGAAACCGTGGAGCAGTCTCTGCAGGACGCCTGCATAGAAGCGCACATGTGTCCTACCCCGGAGTTCGCAGGAATGATGTCGGGAGCGAGCGAGGAGCATATAGTCAATTCTGGTTTGGAATACTCTATGGAGAACGCTTGCAAGGTGAGAACCAGGATTTTATAATGTTAAGTATACATTCTTCTTCTTCTTGGCTGCGAAATCTACGTGATTGGTACAACAAAAGTACTAGATTGCTCTTCCGTGCGGCGGTGTCCAGATTGCAAATAGCCCTAATGATTGCCAACCTCCGGAAAGAGACGGCACCTTAAGAAGAGAAAAGTATACATTCGCTGAATAAATCCAGGTAAGAAATGGTTCTTGAAAAGAGGTCGCGCCTGGGTAAACGTTTTGTATTACGACAGTTAGAACAACCTGAGGAAAGTACATAGTGACTGGGTAGGGAATACGAATAATGATTAAGGTGTGACCTTAATGTCGGCTATATTTAGCAATTCACAAGATCTTACTGATTTAGTAATCTTGCTACTGTACTGTATTCGATGTGGTCCTATACCTCCATTTCAATTATAGGCATACAAACCACTGAATACACGACAAGGTATATTAAGTGGGTACCTACTATTTATAGAGTGACTATATGTAGCTATTTGAATATTAAACGGAGAACCTGTGTATGTAGGCCACGAGGGTATTACAACAAAACAAGCTGTTTCATAGGTACACAGATGGTAGCATGAACGTAGATTTACTTATTAAGAGAAACTTCATTTATCTAATCCTGATAATAAGTTGACCATTTTGTTGAATTCAACTCCAATAACGTAAGCGACTCAGTTAATAATAAAATTATCTTACTGTTCTAATTTCGAAATCCATTTGTATGTCATTCAATGTTGTCTTCTTTTGGACAAAAGAATTAAATATAAAACCTTATGACGTAAATTGGGTTATATCAAACGATGTTTAAATGAAATGCCAATTTCTTATATAAGCTATCACGATACTGTTACGTGTAAATTAAATTGCCCATTATAATCGTTTCAGAATGTAAAGGCAGCCATGAAATTGCACGATCTAGGCGTCGATATGCGAACAGCCGCTATTTGTACAAGTATCGTTAAAATCTTCACGACCTTCAATGAGTTTGGATTGGCTTTATAGACTTTTTCGATGTACTACGTATGTTTTGTATAATAGCCTTAATAAACCATGTTATAGTAACATATGTACATTCACAGATGCATTCATGACCGTAAAATCTTTTTAGTTCAGGCAAAAGATTGAGTGTAAACCATGAAATAAGTTTGGTTATTGTCTTGTGATGATCGTCTTTCGTTATTCGAAACCTCATTATTGCCTGATAATCAATCTCCAACGTAATAGGCGGTTGCCGTATACACATACTGACTATTGCGTATTTCAAGTAAGCAAGTAATTTCTAATAATTTTCCTCGCGATTTTTTCTATCACCGAAATAAACAGCAGAAGAACAATCTAGATGTTCACCCATTTTGATTCTTCTACGTAAATAATCCATAATCAAATAAACAAGTAAAAGCTTATGTAACGAAATATTGTAAAATCAATTTGCTTGTCGACTATTGAACATGTGTGATAATACTTTTTTATAAAATCATGTTTTACTGTATTACGAGTATATTAAGTGTTTCGTACTTTCGTTGATTTAATGTTCAAAATTTATTCTGTATGCGAATTAGGACATAAAAGTATTCATACATGTGCCTGTTAGTAAACAAGACAATGATTTGATATAGTTTAAATATTTGTAGCTCTAGATATAATTTTTTTCTGTATAATTATTTTGTAAAGTTTGCTCTAAATTGATAATCTAGAGATCCCGCCACATAAGGTGGCAGTTGGAGGCGTCGCCACAGTCGCGTAATTCAGTGTTACCAGTAAACACGCCAAAACTAGCACTCACTGTGCCATACGGCTCGATACATTATGGGTTTCATTTGTAGAGTACCCGCCACATAAGGTGGCAGTTGGAGGCGTCGCCACAGTCGCGTAATCCAGTGTTGCCTGTAAACACGCCAAAACTAGCACTCACTGTGCCATACGGCTCGATACATTATAGGTTTCATTGTAACGGTCTTTGGTTGCAGAGCTATAAACTCAAATAAAACAAATTAATATACCAAAGTCAAAAGTCAAAATATTTTTATTCAAAATAGGCCCTATCATAAGCTCTCTTTGAAAGTTATTTTATGATCTAAGTACAAATTAAAAAAACTATATATTGACAAAAGGAATATATATGAGTGAAGTGGAAGGGCGGTTACGTAGGGGCCGGCCTAATAAGACATATATGTAACAGTCAGATAGACGCTATATTGAAAAAAGGTGACGTTAGGAGTACCTATAACCGCCGAGAGTGTATTAGAGAATGTATGAATGTCAATGAAGCGAAAGTGGTCTGTCAGGATCGGGACAAATGGGGATCCATGATCTCTGCCTACCCCTCTACAGGGAATCAGGCGTGATGTGTATGTATGTATGTAAAAAAACTATTTCAAACATGGCACTGAGCATTGTCTTTACATATTTTTACCGAGGTTAGTTCACCAACCATTTCGGCTGCTCAAGATGCCACGTCATGAAGACCACGACCGCTCTGATAAGAGCGTAACGATTGAGAAGAAGAAGTTCAGCGGAGACCCTTGGAGAAGAACTAACAAGAAACTCCAGAAATCAATTTATTATAATCACCCTTAACAAACATAAAAATTACAAAGAGTGGGCAAAAACACAACGCTGGTAATACTAAATTTACCTTTCATACAAAATAACACGCAATGGCGGAAACGTCAAATTTAGTTCCAAGTTTGGCTACTGCCACCTTATGTGGCGGGTACTCTATTGCAATAGTGTAAATTTTATTCAATAAATGTCAGTTTGTTGTATGTTTGGCTGTTTCTCTATTTTCTTTACATTGTGACTATTGCTTGAGTATTATCCAACCATTAACAATTCCAACAAAATTATATTAAAATTACATATACACTATTCAAATACAATATTTTTCTACACACCATCTACATACAAATAAAAAACTTTATATGAGCCAAATATTTTTTTATTTCTCAACATAAATGCATAATTCATGATACTTACAGGTATTCTTTATATTCAATAACATCCAATAACAATTAAAAATCCATATAACATTTCACTTACAACCTAGCCGTCTCCTTATTATCTAAATACCACCTAACAGTTTCTCGGATCGCTTCACTGAATGGAGTGAACTGGAAATCTTTGTATAGGCTTCTTAGTTTCTTGTTTGACGCTGTCTTTTTGTACTGCCCATCCGCCTTGCTTGTATCATAGATGATTTCTCCTTGGAAATTGTGTGCTTCTTTGATGCTTTCTGCCACTTTTGATATAGGTACTTCATCTGCTTCGTCAACTGTAATAAAAAACTTTTATTAATCTATATTCGCATATTAAACTATACATACATACGTAACAGGGAGTGTCACTGTTTACAATGACACAAAAACATTCACTTATTTTTATCCCGAGACAGTCCAAGTTAACAATCCCTAAGTGTAGAGCAGTACATCTATCCACTGACTAAAAAAAATCAAAGTAGATTATCTCACAATGTTTTTTACTTAACAAATTTAGAACTGAAATAATAAAAATATAAATATTTACTACTAAGACTACTATGATTCTGTTAATATACCATGAACTAAGCAAACTAGTATTCATTTATTAATCTAAATGCTATATGTATCTATTTAAATAATATGTACCTGACAAAATCAGAGGCTCTATACTGTTGTAGTTCCTCAACATCCAAATAAACAATCTCGCTAGATCCTTAGAGTAAATAAACTGACGCAATGGTTTCCCAGAGCCCCAAACACTGAAGGATTTTTCACCTGAAAGTTAATAAAAACTGTAGCATTACACATATCAAATTATATTCCATCTGCAAAGAATTCTTAGTATATATTATGTGTTAGTATACAAATATTATCAAAATAGCTATAATAATCCCAAGATTTGAGAATAAGATATGTCTTAGAGGTTTTGTCCACTCCAAAAAGGATTGAACGAAGTCATTATAGGTATGTTTACAAAAGTTTTGAGCCGTTGTAAACTGTTTCCAAAATATTATTAAGTCTGTTTTATACTACTTACCTTTATTCATAGTATCATGCATTCGCCTGATTAATGCTGGAACAACATGAGAAGACTTCTCACTGAAATTATCATATGGTCCAAATACATTGCAAGGTATAGCTGAAGTAAATATGTGTCCATACTGGGAATTATACCCTCTGCAAAAAAATTATTGTGTTAGTGATAACATAATTGAAATGTATATAGAATAATACATTCTTTTTATGTATT
Source organism: Leucoptera coffeella (assembly GCA_030578115.1). Lineage (NCBI taxonomy): Eukaryota > Metazoa > Arthropoda > Insecta > Lepidoptera > Lyonetiidae > Leucoptera > Leucoptera coffeella. Next base: position 616,936 of record JAMBLF010000020.1, on the reverse strand, counting down.
GTAAGCAGCATAAAGAACGGAACAGCATGTATAATGGAATGCCTTAAGTGTGAGTGAAGCAAGAGAAATTAGTCAGGATCGGCTCAAATGACAATCTAGTGTTTGTCTACCTCCTTAGGCAGGTAGAGGTGTGAATGTATGTATATTAAAAACTAGAATTGTTTGTTGTTAGGTTATACATACTTCACACAGTTGTACAAATAAAAAATTCATGTAGGTATCCTTATTAAATGGTAAATTGAAATGTTATACAGTTTCAAGAAAGAATGGAATAAGTTTCTATGTCATCATTTGGTAAACACAAACCTTATAATAATATATTTATTATCATTGTCCTTTGTATTATTGGAAGGCATTTGTTAAAACTTTTCATTCAATGTTATTGTGTTTTATATGATATATTTATAATTAATTAAGTTGTTAACTAAGCAACATACCTGTTAAGTACATCAATCATTCGTTTTGCATAGCTATAACCATAATTTGAAGGATGCGGTGGTCCATTGTGAACCTAAGGATAAAAAATGTATCTATTAAATCTTAGCAATGTTTAAATTTAAGATGCAACATAACTATGATAATCACAGTATTAAAATAAGTTCTATACATGATAGACAAATCAATAGTTGTCTAAATCACTGTAGTAAGGTATAAAAAAATGAAATACATAATAGTACATGTTTATGAAAATTTTATATATTGAAGTACACTATTTCTCCAATGCATACTTACCATAGTTTCATCAATAGGATATGTAGTCTTATCAGGAAATATGCATGTTGATAAACATGATATGACTTTCTTCACTTTGTACTTGTGGCATGCCTCTAGAACATTGTCATTAATTGCCATATTTTCTCTCTAAAAAGAGTAAAAGAATAATTAATTTCATCATCTTAAGCCTGTATCATTCCACTGTTGAACATAGCCTCCCCCAAATAACCACACATTTCTCCCTGTCAGTGGCCACTCGCATACATTAGATACCGGCCAACCTGCGCAGTAAGTCTTCCCACCTAGCCAAGGGACACCCCACGCTACTATAATTAATTTATTTTTTCTATATTTAAGAACTAGCAAATATATAAAAAAAATCATTCCACAAATAGGCCTAAACTTCAGCTATTAAGTTGACTAATGTATAACCAGAATGAATAATTGTAGTGACTACAAAATACTTACAAAAAAATCCAGGTTATTCTCCATATTGTAAAACAGTCCCCCAACCATAGCTGCTAAATGAATAACATGGGTGGGCTTATACTTTTCAAACAGTGCAATAGTCTGTGCCTTATCCCTATAAACAAGAAACATAAAATAGGTACTTACATGGAAAAAAACAAAAATGATTCACTAGTACTAGAATACCATGGTGAGGGAAAACATTATGAGGAAACCTGCCTGATCCCTTAACAGGTAATAATTAGTATTTGTAAATGTTAAAATGGGTTACCACCTGTCACATTGAATACTAACTCAACACATGGGTTCAAGGTGCCCAAAGGGTTACTACCTCTGCGATTGCGGAGATGGAAACCAGAACCTCTGACAAACCCGTAAGGGTTAATGAACACATTTGTCATTTGTTTTTATTTGCTAGTTCACTCTATAGTTATTGTTTAAGATGGATCATTTCTTCAAACTGTTGCAACATAGGTTAGTTTATGTGCTTAAGCTAGAAAATTACAAATATAATAATATTTCTTCTGGGCCCTTAGCAAAGTGATTTGAATCAATAACTAAGTACAGAATTCATTTAGAAAGATCACATAACTTACCAAGGGTTATGTGATTTAGTATTTGGGCTGTAATTTCCACTTGGGCAGAGCCCAGACCATACTATACATAGAAGTAAAATTCAATTGGAAATTGATCTTACATTTTATAAAAATAAAATCTATTAATGTGTGATATTTTTACTTAAAACTATATTTTTACTTACAGCTATAGGAGCTGTAATAACGTAATACACCTAGTTACACCTGAATAATATCAATGATAACGATAAAAAACAAACATAGCAAAAGGTACTAAGTTGATTGATAAATAACTTGACTTTAACTATACTTTAAAAAAAACATATTTCGCTTACCGTAAATCTGCATCTTTGGAGCGACAAAATATCCAATTTTCATTGGAAAAATCATTGTTTCCCTTTTGTTTCTCTTCGTCTACAACGGCGCGAATCGCTTGGCCAACAAGGCCGGATCCTCCTGTTACTAGAATTACCGAATTTACTTCACTCATATTTCTTCTCACTTAGGTTCCATAAAATTAATTGTCATACAACTCAAATACCTAAATTTCACCAAAACCAAATTAGAAAAATATAAAATAATATGTATGTGATGTGTAACTTTTCAAAACAAGTGCAAGCGTGAAACAGAAGCAAAGCAGCCGATGGAATGCCAAATCAGCTGTCTTTTTTTTTACAATCTTATTTTTTTTTATACTGAACGTTACATCACAAAATGAAACTTATAAATAATAATCGTGTTGCAGTTGTGATTGTGACCAATTATTATATTTTTAAAAAGTAATCAATAATCGTTTTAATTTAGTTATATATAAACTGATTGCCTTACAATTTACATATTAATATTTATTGTTGTGCTACTGTTAGTGTCAGTGAAGAAAATCATAATAAGAGTACCTATCTGTTCTTCTAGACTATTATACATAATAGTAGATGTTAATAATAGTAATAGACCTTCTGAAATATTATACTATAGGACCCTAAGAACTCGGTAAACAAATATTTATATATATTTTTTACTGCTGAGTTAGTAACGTTCATGAAAGGCTTAAAATAGAGCGGTGAAAATAAATTTAGGATTGTGAATTTCTTAACATATATTTTCGAATTTATGTTTCATAATATTAAGTACAACTTGAGTTTATCGCTATTAATACTTGAGCTTAAATCTATGGCCATACATAACAGTGACAGTTTTGACATTTGACATAACTCGAATCGACCTCCATTCATCCTTCATCATTTAATTTCTTGAGTAAATGTAAATTTTCCCATAAAATTTTAGTAATTAGTTATTAAAGTTATTACTCCCTTGTGATACTTTAAGGGAGAAATTATTCTGTAAAAGTGAAAATTTATTGTGCAAAAATGGCACTGCAAACATCACCGAAAAAATTCACTATGCTTTTGGGTTTATCCCGGCGATTTTTATCGTCAACAAGCACCCTGAACTCCAAAACCATAACAGTGAGAGACGCACTGAACCAAGCCCTTGATGAGGAGATGGAAAGAGACCCTAAAGTCTTCGTAATAGGAGAAGAAGTAGCTCAATATGACGGGGCCTACAAAGTCACGAGGTAATGTATTCCTGTATAAATATTATAATTTAAATAATATAGGGTCATTGTTCACCTTTTCTTACTATACATACTTAAAAGCCAAGCCTTCCGCATTAATCAATAACATAATAAATAATATGTATTTGTTACATAATAAAAAGATTACAACATGTTCAATGTTAGATATCATGATATTTCATTGCAGTTCTAGCATACTTTTTATTGTATATTTATCGCAATAAGTTTTAAAGGGCACATTCATTCATGTACACCATAACTGTTAAACCATTTAGGGTGGTTAGAGGCACAAGGAAGCTAAACATTGTTGAATAATTGTTCATATTAATTTAGTTTTTTAGAATAACTAAGAAAGTACTTAAAACTAAACTCATACCCTATGTTGCTTCTTTGACACGCTAGAAAAAACATTTACATACATATTACTTAAGACCTGATCAATTTAGACCAGTGCCACTCATAATACTTTCAGTACACTGAAATAGTAAACCAGGAGATGACAGCTTCGTAATGCAGTCCAACCAAAATGAATTAAAGGACACATTTGTAATATTTCCAGAGGCTTATGGAAGAAGTATGGAGACAAGAGGGTTAAAGACACACCCATCACAGAAGCTGGGTTCACTGGTATTGCTGTTGGTGCCGCATTCCATGGATTGAGACCAGTCTGTGAATTCATGACATTCAACTTTGCTATGCAAGCTATTGACCATGTAAGTGTAGTGAGGTTAATAAATTTTGTGTAATTGTTTTTCGAGTATAGGTAGGAAATCCACCAATGTTAAGAGGCAAACAAATCAATTGATAATTGTTTGTTACAGAAAATATATTTCGATAACTATATATTACTACATTACTAATAATTCAACAATTCGACGTAGCTCAGTTGTTTGGGGTGTGGCTCTGTATCAGGGGGTACAGGGTTCAAATCCCGCTTGAGCATGTACCAATGGAAATGAATTTCTATGTACATTTTCGTAATAAAAAAAAAACACATTTACGAAATGCATCAAATTATACGGTGAGGGAAAACATCGTGAGGAAACCTACCTGTTCGTCGAACAGGTAATAGTTAGTGCTTGTAAATGGCGACATGGCTGACCACCTGTCACATTGATTACTGACTATCTGGTTAACATGTGGGTTCGAGATGTCCATAGAATTACTACCTTCGCAATTGCGGAGATTGACACCTGGACCTCTGACTACCCTGCAAGGGTTAATGGTCGTAAATGTGTTTGTTTTGTTGTACTAACAAAACCAAAACCCCTAATAGTTTATGAAAATGTGTGAGCTTTGAACATTGAGGCAAAAATTCTATATGTCAACCAGTAAGAAAGTAGGACAATGTATTAGATATTATGATATGTGCATATTTGATACTCATTTCAACACATTATGCCTGTTAGGGAAAAAACCTAATTATATAGATATACCCATAATCCTTAACTATATCCAATGATCATCTAATGAATGTTCTATTAATTTCCAGATCATCAACTCAGCTGGCAAAACCTACTACATGTCAGCGGGAAGAATTCCAGTACCCATAGTGTTCAGAGGGCCTAATGGTGCGGCTGCTGGAGTAGCCGCACAGCACTCTCAGTGCTTCGGAGCCTGGTTGAGCCATATCCCCGGTTTGAAAGTTGTGATGCCTTACTCGTCTGAAGATGCTAAAGGTGTGTGTTTTTTAAGGGTGGTTTTAGTTGGTCAAATGATTATATATGTATACTACATGTTTTTATCTATTTATATTAATATATATTTCTTAAGTATACATTGGCTAGTACCCTTAAAATTATGTTCCGTTTTGTTTCTATCATCGTTGGTCTTGTGCCTTTGTGAATAAAGTGAATTTTTTTTTTTTAAATGAACTTACCAAGGACACAGATAATAAAATACTACAGCCAAGGAATTGGTATAGTAGTGCGCTAAATATTATTATTAAAATTATGTGGCACAAAACTAGCACTATCAATTTTTGTGTAGCAAGAAAATAATAAGGTACCATGGCAGGCTAGAGAGATGTAAGGTGTGCTGTGTGGATTGGCTCTCCAGTCCTACTCCATCAATCTGTTGTGTGTCTAGGACTGTACAGAAATGCAGCTATCCCCTCCAAATTTTACCCAGTGCTAGAGTTTCGTGCTTTCAATACTTGTAAAGGACCTTACATTTTCCACTGTTATATTTGACTGTTATTACTTTGGAAACTGCAGATCTAGTTTTGCTGATACAAAATATCCAAGAGATTCAATATTGTAACAAAGGCGTCTTAAGATTTAGACGACCGCATAGTTCTATTAATATGTTATACTTATACATTATTACTAAATCTTAACGGTGTTTGTTTCAGGTTTACTCAAGGCAGCTATCCGAGACCCCGACCCAGTGTGTTGTTTAGAAAATGAAGTCTTGTACGGAAAAGCATTCCCCTTGACAGCCGAGATGGAATCCAAAGATTTCTTATTACCTATAGGTGAGAATTACGCTGCAACATTGCAATGCCTACTTATACATTAACGTCTAGCCATCTCTTTTGGGGGTGCACAGAACCTTGAAGGCATAAAATTTAACATTTTTAACACAACTAATGTAACCATATTAATTTTAAAAAATCTGCCAAGATCCTAGATATTTATGCTAGCACATAGTTGAAGCGAAGCAATACTTCACATATTTAAATTAAATAACATAAACACTAGGGTTGATAATAACACAATGCATTACTATGTTCTCCCGCTCGCACTCACTTATGAGCCCTATGTGAGAGCGAGGGCGCAGATTTATGACAGCGCGTGCCAGGTTTGGCGGGTAGTAGAGTAAGAATTCTATATACTTTCGAAAGTTTTTCAGCACAAATGAAAGTTAAGGTGCAATTAATTCTATTTAGTATTTTAAATGCCTGTTAAGTTCTTTGTTCCATAAATATTTGTATTCCATTCACAGGTAAAGCTAAGATCGAGCGTGCAGGTAGCCATATCACGATCGCGTCCGCCGGCCGCGCCGTAGACTACGCTCTGGCGGCCGCCGAAGAATTAGCCGGGCAAGGTACATAACAGATTGATAAAACTTGATACCTATAGTATGTTCGTATTAAGAAAATAGTGACGTCATCATGTCCCCACGATTTGACCAATGAGACGTGACAATGGTTGTCCGCCATTGGTCAATGTGACTTGTTTTCTCGTTTACTGAAGTCTCATTGACCAGTTTAATTTTTGAATATCATAACGTCACTATTTTCTTAACGCGAATAGCCTATAAGTTTAGTTTAAGTATGGTAAACCTTATATTGATAACATAACACATGTAAATTGTATTTCACCTCTTTGTATGTTATTATGATTAATTTATATAATAGCGTTAACAATCACATATATTATTTTATATAAGTGGTTGTGGACGCTATATTTTTGGCTAGTGTTTAAGTGAATATAACATAATATGAAAATACAAACATAAAAGTCCTGTATTGAACACCAACATGATTTGGTCCAAAGCCAAAGCTAACCTTTGTTGTACGTTTAGCTATATTTAGGCACACACATCAGTATTTTTAAGACCATTTAATTTTTTAATTTTTTTATTTATATTTATGACGGAAATACTCTAATGGGTTTTTATTACTAAGTCTTAACAATTTACAGGAATCGAATGCGAAGTGGTGAACCTAAGGACGGTTAGGCCGCTGGACTTTGAGACCGTGGCCAAATCCATCGCCAAGACGCACCACCTGGTCACAGCTGAAGAAGGCTGGCCTCAGTCAGGTAAGAGCAATAAATATAGCTTTGGTATTAGGCGTATCACTAGATAGACAGCACCCAACGTGATAAGTAGTGAACCGTATCGCCGTATATAGGCACTGACTATTACCTATCCTGAGGGATAGGTGGTTTTCCTCACGATGTTATCCCTCACCGTTAGCGACTGTAAATTATGTACGTAAATGAAAAACACATATTTAAATTTCATTCATTGGTACATGCCAGAGTCGGGATTCGAACCTAATGTCTAGATTATTATTATATATTTTGTATTTATCTATGAACAATAACTATATATTTCCTAAATATACGTTTACTAGTATCCTTAACGCAAGTTTTAAATGAACTTACCAAAAACCTAGTTCAATTGGTGTAATAGTGTCCTAAATAAAATATTATGGACCCTAAAACACGCCAATTCTAGGCAACTTTTAACCCCACTGATGACCTGAAAAAGGTCGCTGGTAGTGGTTGGCTGAGGGCCACGAGTGATCGTGTTTTGTGGCGTTACCTTGGGGAGGCCTACGTCCAGCAGTGGACTGTCATAGGCTGATTGATTGATTGATTGATTAACCCCACAGGCATAGGCGCAGAGCTGTGTGCCCGCGTGATGGAATCTCCCTCGTTCTTTGAGCTGGACGCGCCGGTGTGGCGGGTGACGGGCGCCGACGTGCCCATGCCGTACAACAAATACCTGGAGGAGGTAGCCGTGCCCAAGCATGGCAATGTGGTCGCCGCCGTACAGGCTGTGCTGGCTAACAAGTGAGTGTAGCTACATACATACATATCAGGGCCGATTACCTGTACAGATATCTGTCCCGATCCTGACAAAACACTTACTCATACACCTTCTCATATATTCTCGGCGGTTAGGTACATCTAACAACATCCTTTTTCAATGTGTATCTATGTATAGTGTAGCTAATAAACAGAATTAGTCAAAGTAATAATAAGGTTAACAGAATAAAGCTTTTGGTAATGTTCGTTAAATAGAATGTTTGATATAAGTGTTTCACTGCTTGTCATACACAGTAAGGATCTATCACCAATCTGTCACCAATTTTTTTTATCAATTCCATCAGGAAACCTATGGCTATGCTAGAGCTCAACGAGTAGATGTAGTGTTTATGATGAGATTCAAGGGCGTCATTACGAAATATGTCGCGAAATTTCGCTTTTATGCACTTACTGTTAAATTGGAGTATTTATAGCATTGAATTGATTTTATCAAACTTGCTCATCATACTTTTGGAACGACATTTACTTAGCAAATATAACTGTAACGTGTAATTTTTGATGATGGGGTGAATTGCTACAATATCCTTCTCGTATTTCTGATTTGAATTAACTGATTTTTTTCATTCCTTGTAGTAGACGCACTTAGTACGTATTTTAATAAACATATTTATTTACAGGATCGCATCATCGCAAGCTCAATAAGGGATAGAATCTTAGAAAAATTGGGATAAATTAGCAATAATTGTTATTTATTTTTACGCAACATTGTCTCACGAGACTGCAGTCATATTTTAAGTACTACTTGAGTTATAAATATTATAGTTAGGTGGAATAAATGACAAATAACTTTATTTTGTGAAAAATGCTTTCACAATTATCGAAGTTATAAGTGAACTATATTTATATTACCATTAAAATAATTATAACTCAACTAAGTGAGGTGTTTTAGGAACATATTGTTGAATAAAATTTGCCATTTATATAAATATATTTCTCAATATTATGTTGCTATGTAAATATGTATAGGGTAATTCTTAAAATCTAAGTTGTAAAATTCTATGGGGACTATTACATAGATGACAACTTGTATAGGATTTACTTTTGTAGAAAAATTATCTCATTATATGATATTCATACGTTAGAAGGTTATTTTGAAGCACTGAGCTTGTATACTTCAAATTTTACGAAATCAACATATTTATACAAATTTACTATCTTGGAAGAGTTTTTGAAAAACATTGTTATTTATTCTGTTAAACACTACATTTTGTTAATGTTATATTAATTTTATTTTTGTATAAAACACTATCTTTACTATGAATGTTTCCCTGTTAAGCTTCTTTGGACCGGAATGATGATGTTGTCGAATTATGTAATTATAGAGATTAGTTCTTGTATGTATGAAGCCGAAATACACTTATCATAAAATTTTCATTTTCTTTGTTTTACTATCATCCACATGCCAACCAACACTGTGATAAATTTGTAACAAGGTTTGCCATTCAAACTTATGCTTTCAATATCCGGTTGTTATAAACACAAAAAATATCATCATTTCATTGACTCGTAGTTATAAATACAGTGGTCATATTCGAACGGAGTTTGTATAATAATAAAAAGCGTTAATTTACAGTCACAAAAACATACACAATACAAAACGCTTACCATAAAAAAACTTACAAACTAGGGGGTATATTGCGTTTGGTGGCAAACGCAACGCTGGTGTTATGTCAGAACCACTGCATTTTATTGAATGTAAGTATCTTATGCAAAAGATCATTACTATAGTTACAAAGGTATTATTATCACATTACAGTATTAAGCTATGACATACTTTTCATTCACTTAAACCTGACAGAATGTGAGTGTAACCTTTAGGCCTTGTTTAAGTGGTATTTAGATTACTGAAGTCTTCTTGAATTCTTTTGACACAGTTTTTATGAAATGTCAATCAGAACAGGCATTGCAATAAACCAACGTCTCTTTCCATACCCTTTAATCGGTACCTTTTAATGTTTATCGTATCAGTATTACTGGTACTTATAGTTAAGCGTTACTCCCGTATCTATGTTTAATGTTTCCATTTTATTACAGTGTTAGGAATTCGACGTCCAAAGAACTTTTAGAGTCAGTAGTTACAATTTATTTAAATGCATTAAGAATAGTACATTTAACTTGTTTTCCAAGCATACCTATATTGATTAGATTCTCACTATTTTTAAACAAGGGATGTGCGATAGATACCATGAAGAAAAGAGGTTGTTTAGTCGATTTATTGTTGCGCCCGGTCCGGTTCGGGAATAGGGAGTGCCTGTTACGAAAGCCTGGAAACGTTTGATCTGTAAATGGGTTCATATAAAATGTACACGTAATGAACATTCCTATCCCAATAGTAGGCGATACCAATACAAAAATAATATTGAACAAATACAAAGCGGCGCAAAATCCTCACTTTACTAATAGAAAACTTCTAAACAGTACAAAATATATGATTCTTTCGGGCTTTTGCAGATTTTTTTATAACTTTTTCAATCTAAAACAAAACGAAGCAATTTCTTACAAGAAAAAGGAGTCATAACTTTGGATTCCTTCATATTCCTAATGCCTAAGTATAGTAGGTAGTGCCTTCTAAAGTTACTATAATTATGCTTTACTAGAACCTAATATTTAATGAGACAGTTCTAGGCAAATTTTTAAAGCTTTAAACTCGAATGTCCTTAATTGTTAATGATTTAAGATAAAGCTAGGAATAGGTCTAGCTTTGCTTGGTCGTACTTCAAATTCAAGTAGCCTTAAATTAGTAAGTAATTAAATAGCATATCGTGAACATGATGACAATAAATCACATTTTTTAAACCTGACTACCACGATATAGACTATATTGACGAGCTCGTGTTGCAAAATTCCTTGATTGATTGTTGACCGTATTTTACAAATATCACGCATAATTAACGACTGTTAACTAGCTATTATACTGTTCTAGAGTATTTGATTTTAATCTAGCTTTTGCAGGAAACAAGGTTATTAGGTGAGCATACATATTGATGCACCCAGTAACATATTAAATATTCTTTTCCCAATATTTGATATAATTTCCTGGCTCGCATAATCAATGTTGCGTACTTTCTCTTTATATTATCAGCGGGCAGTGTAGAGACAGGCCATTAGTTGACCGTATTTCTTGCGTTTTGGTTGCGTTTAACTATAGTGGGTTTGTGCGGTTATATTTTTGAATAGTAGGCAACTGTTTTAGTGTGAGTCTTAGGTGATACCAAGTTACGATGTTAATATTTACGGTAAGTTTCCAATTTAGGAATATGTTTGTTTATTTCTTAATACAAATTTATTATTTATTGATCTAATATATACACACACGTACTTGTATTGTCATAATATCTGAGGGTGAACAATGCAAGAAAAGTATTTGAATATTAACTCTGATGTATATTAAATAAAGCACTAATTTTAATAATTCCGAAGAATAGGCAATACCCAGCGCTTTTACACTGTGGCGTGATTACCAGAGAAACATCATGGGTTCGATGTGACCGTAAAATTACTTTTTCGTAATTGCTGAAGTAGACTCCTGTACCGAACGACCTATCTCGCATGGGATAATGAACGTGAAGTCATGTTATTAAGTCAATGTTTATATTAAACTGACCCTTCAAGTTATGGTTAACATGAAATTGATAAAAACTGCATATTCCTGAAGAATGGTATCGCATTCTAATGTAATATTTTCAACATGTTGGTTAGTCCTATGAGTAATTTATCACCGGAACATTGCACCTTGTATTGCCTATTATAATTTAAACTTCCGATTCAATTACCATTTCATCACTAAAATTTATTAGTACCATTAGTACCTACCACACTCGTTACAGTACTAAATTTCAATATTGACTTACAACTAAGGAAATTGCAGCTAGTTACTTAACTATAGAACTAATTAAATTAATCCACAATACTATGCAAATTAAACCAGAAATAAAATCTTAAAGTTCCTCTTTACGCCCATTATCCCTCACGGGGTATTCAGAGGTTTGCTTGTCCATCCCCGCAATTGTGAAGTACATCATTTACCTAATACGTTAAAATCCTGAGGAATGCGTGAAAGGTCAGCTTAATGATAGCAATATAGGATATAGGCTCATTACAAATATCACGGTCAGAAGGCGTATGTACCTACAATAATCATATTTATAACAATACCACGACGTTAATGTAAGTGGATGTATCTACTCGAGCGTGCATTTAATTTTATGTATGCCAATAATGTGTTTTTTAATATATCCGAGGTTTGAAGTTTTATAAAGTGGAAATATAGTAGTATATTAGTGTGGGAGTAGATACCCATATACACACTTGCATGATTGGCGTTATGATTATCCAAAATGTTCTAGTTATTAAAATTCATGACATTAACGCGCTTTGTATATTAAGCTTCTTACCAACGCTACTTACCTAACGAGACAGGTAAAATCTATTGATTGACACCTTGAACGATCCTGAGTAATCTTTCTTGCTTGACTCACACACTTCTCATACATGTTCTTCACTAAAAGCTACGCCAACCTGCCGTGTAACTTAGGTACTGTAACTAAAAACCGACCTTATATTGTCAAAATTAATTCTATCCAATAAATATAGTTTATTTCGTTTTTCAATAAGTATGTTTACAAGTTTGATTAAAATTTAATCGTTGCAGACGGAGAGCCATTATAAAAAACGCAACAACACGTGACGCTTTCCATTTAATTTAAATCTTAATAGAACTCTAGTATAATGTATATGTATTACTTCTATTTTGTTGGTTGTTTCAAAAACATGCAACTTAACTTGATAATATGAGACTCATATACTTGCTATGAAATCTACATAACGTTTTTTGGGGTATCCAGAAATTGTCACTGGTTGAAAATATTACGTAATTCAAACTTGTCGTCGTTTCAATCACATGGCTTGTATTTAATGAGACGAGGTTTCAAGTTATTAATAACCTTTTTGGGGTATAAGTTCTTATAGTACACAAATGACAAGAGACTTGTTCCCTTTGAAAGTAATTAAGGTCTTATGATACTGAAATATTGACTACATACATACACATCACGCCTGATTCCCTGTAGAGGGGTAGGCAGAAATCACGGATCCCCATTTGTCTCGATCCTGACAGACCACTTTCGCTTCATTGACATTCATACATCCTCTCATACACTCATATACATACATATAATATTGACTAATGGTACAAATTATAATTTCCCGTAAAAATTATCTGTTTTACTATTTTAAATCATTCTGAATTTAAACAATAAATTGTCACTTATCATAAACTTAGCCTAATTAATTAGTAATTATAAAAAGGAAATAATATTATATTATGAATTTGTTATCACTATGAATAAGTGTTACCAAATCGACGCAATAACATAAAATTCAGAGCAATGTTTCCAAATACAGATAACATCGTCTTAACACTTTCTACTCACATAATTTTGTCGTACATGTTACGCAAATTACGCAATAAAACGATGAGTGAAATCTCGTGAAGACGGTATCAACGCATATCATCTCTAAGCGAAGAGGTTCTATATGTATATCAAGTGGGGATCCACTTTCTCATTTAGGTAGTTTTAAATAGTACCATGTAAAATTGATTATTGAATGTAAATTTGATTTTGATGAAATAATGTGTAAATGGGCTTATATTTGTTGCAAAATCTTCATTATTGATTTCAAAACTGTCATTAATATAAATAGCAGCGTGCATACCAGAAAGACAGTATATTACCAAAATAAACTTACTTACATATAACTTAAATTACCTTCACGACCATTACAACATATGGAGAAGTACAAAAAGATCACGTTGGTAATTAACCATTAAGTTACATGTCAAACCATAGCATTGTACACAATATTAATTAAACACGTAAACAAACAATTGTAACATCCGCTTTTTCGTTCTCATGCGGAAAGAATGTACTTACCTGTTGCACAAATATTTTGATAAGTGACCCAGAAGTACTGAATGTGTATTCCAAATTATATTTACTACTCTCACAATATTAAAAAAATTATAACACACCAGGAAAATAATACATATTCGATCTTATTTTGTATTTTTCCACTATTAAATATGCTCTCAAATGTCATCATATTTGTGAATATTGTTTGTCACTTCCGTTGATTGAGTGTTGAGTAGCCATTTATTTACGTAATGCCAAACATTGCATAACACCCACGTGCCATTTACATAGGTGAAACAAAGTGAATAAATTAAATCAATTTGTTAGTTGCTTAGGTCAGTAGAGCAATAAGAAACGTTCTACTTTTTGACATTTACAAATATGTGCGTCTTCTTGTCATAGCATAAATAAATAAAATTGTTTATTTATTAGGAATAAATTAATTATATAATATTGAATTCATTACCCGGTTAAAAGAACACATATTAACTTAAACGCATTCATACATGTTATTCCCGTTTCCAAATGAAAACAGGAGTAGTAATAAGTTACTTAAACCCTATTTTCTCGATCTTAAAAAACATTTTTACTTGATTGTTTATCAGGATATGTAATATTTATAACTGAATAATCCAAGAATAGTTTAATTATTGTAGTACTTCTATTGCAGACATTGGTGATCAGCGTCGCCTCCTTATCACATGCACTGAAAGTACAGTCGGCAGCCTCAGCCGCGCAGATAAAGTTCGCAGAAGAAAATTCCTACGATGACACTGGCCCAGTCAAGAGGCCCGTGCAGGCATACCAAACCTATAAGAACTATGACGAAGCCGTCATGTTCTTTCTAGACGATCCAAACACCAAACTACCTGAGAAAGAACGACAAAAGGTGTACCAAAACCTGAAAGTAGGGGGCTATCAACAGTTCTACAACCATCAGGATAAAGAAATCAAGATACCCCTCAAATACGCTGTCAAACCGATTCACGAGCAAGTAGATGAACCAGTAACCACACCCAAGCCTATTTATATCAACAAATACAGTTTTCCAGACAAGAAAGTGTTCTATCACGATCCCAAATCGCAGATTGGTATCATTGATTTGCGTGGTATCGAAAAGTATAAGCCATTCCAAGTTGATTTGGCTAAGCAAGTACAGAAACTGATAGTTAACCAGAAGTTACATTTAGAAAGACCCAAAGCGACTCAGTACAAGCCGCATTATGCTCTTCAGAAACCTAGCTACAATCCTCATGCTGAATACACGTATTCCTATGGTGTACACGTAAGTATTGTTTTATTCGTTTGTCGATTGAATACTTAATTTACAAAACTTAAATCTATTCAGATTTCGCTTATTATGGCTATAACATAATATAATACTATCTAGTACAGCCATAAAATATTGTAGTAATACCCAAACGCACATTTCGTTAACACGTGACTAATAATATACTCGTACTAGAATTAATTAAGTATAGAGCTATACAAACTTTTTATATCATGCAATGTTAAAGAGTATACTGTAATATTTCTTAAAAAAATATATTTTTACTCTATGCGAATATCATCAGGTTCGCGAACATTCTAGTTACGTAAAAGTTGCCAACCGTCATCAAAGACAACATTAATAGTCAAACTAAACTGAAAGTCCAACGAAAACTAGTGGAAAGTAATAAAACCAGTCATGTCAGTAATTAATAAAGGTTTATTAAACACTCACTTTTAATAATTACCACTTATATAATGACTAGCACCGCGATGGCAGGTGATGCGTAAAATTCTAAATGGAACTTCTAGCAATATAGTAGAAGGCAATACGATACGGTCATTTAATTATCGGAAACTAGGGGATAATTAAATGTTAAGGGACAATCAGTTACCATCCTGTGACTAATGTTCCGTATAAATGTCATCGCCTAGTGTCAGCGAAAATATTATAATTTCGATGTTTTTTCGTAACCGAAACAGTTTCATAGTTTATGCATGTATGTATATGTATGTAAGATTGTATTTGATAATTAGTAAGTTAGTAAAAGGTTATTCATTAAATTATCGACATTAAAGTGTTAATACTGTTCTGTATAAGTTACAACAGGACATTAAAACTCTCAATAGATAACACCTCGTTAAAATTTTGTAATGGATAATCTATTATGGTTGTTAACCTTTATGTCTAGTAGTGCTTCTATAGGAACCTACTTTAGATGCCTATCTGTAATTGATCATTTCATATTGAAGGTTACTGTTTGACAATCATGTGAATAATGAACGAAATTTTAGTACCTATGTTAGTGTGATCGAGCGATTGGTTCGTTGGGTTGACCTTATTTTGACCCATAAGGTCAAATCAACACTTACGAGCTAAAGGTAGGATTTCATTGCCAGGCGGAACATATGGTTGTTGAATAAACAGAGCACCCTAAGAAAACCTAGGTCTATCGTCCTCTTGATAGGTAATACCTACGTTGGTTACTGACTATCTGGTAAAACCTTACTCCCATATACAAAACTCATTGAATTTGGAAAAAAGGTTGAGGGGTTCATATTTTAAGGGATTTTATTCTTTTTATTTAACGTTTTATTCCATATTTTGTTACATTATGTGATATAAGTGATAATCCAAAAAGTAATAATGAATCTTTTTACAAATCAGGAAACTTCTTGAAATTTGAAACATTTTTCACGTCAGTTTTTAAGTGTAAGAAATACTGTTACGAATTCAAGAATCAGAAGTTTTAAATGACGACATTTGTAATTGTAAAGTAACAACGTTGATTCGAACACTCTTCCTAGTGATTCGGGGGTTATATTTAGAAAAGATGTGAAATTCGTTTCCTGCGTTGTTATTTATAATTTTTTCTCGGCCACACGTCAGATTGAGCTCGTATCTGACCTACATATAGCATCAACGATTTGCAAGACACTATTCGAGCGCATTTTGTCTGCTATTATATGTCAGACTAGAAATATGTTCGCAATTTCAACTAGAGGTTAAACTGTGTCCAGCTTGTTCAAATTATAGGTTGTCACAGTTCAATACAGAACACTTGGTTAGCAAAAATTACTCAAGAGTTTAAACTGAATCGGTGCTCGTATGTATGTTACTTCGAGAGCAAATGATTGAAGTTCCAAACAATATAGAGATACTCGTACATAATTAAATCAGAATTCTTGTCCTAGGACATATTTGTATATCAGAGCTCTAATTCAAATAGAAAGCAGCAGAGAGAATGATGTGATTGGTAAAACTAGTAGATATAAAATATTCAAAAAATCTCGGACTTATGACTTTTAGCGCGGGCAAAATTTTTTTTCTCAATAATCTCGTATAGTTAGTTAATAATGATTAAATCTTGCATACACACAAGTACATAATGACTATTGCGCCACAAGGAATTCGTGGTAATAAATACCTTCGGAGTACATTGAAGAATTAACTCGCTTATTAACCTCATGAAAGCTCACGGAACTCATATCGTAACGTAAAGTTGACCTTGTTTGTTGCCAAACCAGCCGCAGGCTTTCGTTCAAGATAAAAAGGCGTGCGTCATCGCAATATATTGCCAAGCCTCCAAATGTTCGACACATTTAAGGTTGAATTTTGATCCAATGGGGATGCTGATTGAAGAATGAGAATTGTGGTTATTACTTGATTTGTAACTAGTCGCATCACATTTAAACATTAAAATATTATATGATAGTAGAACCCTCAAGTTACTATGGCTATCTCCACCGGAGTTACCCAATCAACTTTGTAACATTATTTAAATACTTGTAGAGATGACTTTCTAATTGACCTAGGTAATAAATAATAAAATAACAGTATACCGACTGCTAACAATAATTTTAATTCGTTATAACTCAAATGACGAATTGAAATTGTTAATCACAATTTACATGCTACTACACTTAGTAAATTTTGGTATCTACCTACCTATAGTCGTGTTCGATACATGATTGTAATTGAATGAGCCAAATATATCATTTGCGTAAGGTATGAGAGTACGTCAATGTCTAATCCAATTCTGCCATTCTATTATAGTACTTAAATCCGTTTCAATGCTATATCAGTATTAGCAGTAGGTGTAACATAGCATTCCAAACACTTACCTTCAATCGACTTGCTAGTCAAACCATAATATTTATTGGGGCGTGGTTAGGTACTCTGTATTTAAACTAGTTAGACTACATTTCCCTGTGCGGTCGATTGTAAAAACCTACATTGCAATTTAACAATTAACAGTCGTGTTCTATGCTATAACAACCATTTTGTTCCATTCAAGAGTTAACCAGGATTTTACAGCCTTTGTAAAGGATGCTCTTCTTTGCGTGCGTACTTATCATATATGTTTTCGTATGAACTAATAAACAAAATGGTAATCGTGAGTCGTGACAAAAGGTTAATCGGAACTTAATAATCCCTTAGTATTTTGAAGGAAGTTTATTTTATAATATATATTGGAAGAGACGTCATTCTTGTGACACAGGTACCTACAATGACCGTAAAACATTTCATAGATAACTAGGTACCTGAAACAATGGACAATAAGCAAATTGAGCGATTTGCAAGAATCGACTGAATGTTACTTTAGTAAAGTTAACCTCCTTTTGCGAATAAGTCGTCTATTATCTTGCACCACCTCTCGCCTAGTAGGTATATTTATCTCCCTTCTATCAGTAAATGTTCAAATCATTCCAAGCAATGAGAATTAGACTTACACGATTTCAATAACAACAATATCGATGATAAAACGCTAACCTACTTACATAATATTACTTATATTATAATGTAGTTTATATTATAATCATGTAAATAAAATACGCAGGTGTATTTCCTCTCAGGTGGACCTAGGAGTAAATGGAAATTATATTGAGTGAGGGGCTAGCAATATGTCACCAATTTATGACATTGCAATCCTTAATATTCATGTAAACATAGGAAATATTACCGTGTCCAATGTTCTGTTCACCGCAATTGGGATTCTAATCCATATGACATTGCAACCCCAATATTTATGCAAACCTAGGAAATATTAACGTATGTCCGAAGTTCCGTCCACCATTCATCACAAAACATACATACAATACGCTTCACGACTTGTGTATACACACTCCCTTTGTTATTATGGCGGGGTAGTCAGAGGCTTGAATGCCCATCTCCGAAATTTCGAAGGCATGTTAGGTATGGCTCATTCGAAGCCCGCGTATCACTAGATAGACAGCACCCAACGTGACAGGTAGAGAACCGTATCGCCGTATATAGGCACTGACTATTACCTATCCTGAGGGATAGGCAGGTTTCCTCGCGATGTTTTCCCTCACCGTTAACGACTGTAAATTATGTACGTATATGAAAAAGACATATTTTAAATTTCATTCATTGGTTCATGCCAGAGTAGGGATTCGAACCTAGGACCTTTCTCATACGAAGTCCGAGGTTTTACCCACTGGGCTACAGCCGCTATTCAGTAAGCCGTCCACCATTCAGTAAGGGATTAAAGGAATGATGAGTATGTATGCATGTCGATAAGATAGGCAAGGGAGTGTTACGATTATACATGAGCTACATATGCTCGGTTTGTTTAAACTTAACAGTTAGTCAGTTAGGAAGGAAATATTGTCTCCAAGTTGTAGCTACACCAAAATGGATAAAAGGAAGTTTATATATTGTGTAGGTATGCGATATTCTTTGCCAGTAGAATCGTTAACTTTTCAACACGTTAAGAAATTATAACGGAAGCTATTCAATCAATCAATCAATCAGCCTGTATCAGTCCACTGCTGGACGTAGGCCTCCCCAAGGGTACGCCACAAAAGACGATCTTCCGTGGCCCTCATCCAGCCACTACCAGCAACCTTCTTGAGGTCATCGGTCCACCTGGCAGGGGGGCGTCCTACACTACGTTTGCCGAGACGTGGCCTCCACTCAAGAACCGCTTTACTCCAGCGGTCATCGGTTCTACGACAGACGTGGCCGGCCCACTGCCACTTCAGTTTACAACAGCGATAGACTATGTCTATCACTTTGGTTCTTTGCCGGATAATCTCGTTCCGGACTCTGTCCCTTAACGAGATACCCAGCATTGAACGCTCCATTGCTCGCTGAGCGACATGTAGTCGGTGGGCTAGCCCGACTGTCATGTTCCACGTCTCGGATCCGTATGTCATTACGGGTAGGACACACTGGTTAAAAACCCTGGTTTTCAGGCACTGCGGCAGTGGCGACGAAAAGATGTGACGCAACTTCCCAAATGCTGCCCAGCCCAGTTGCACTCTTCTGGAAATCTCCCGCTCGAAACTGTCCCTACCCAACTGCAATACTTGTCCCAGGTAGACATATTCCTGGACAGTTTCGAGCGCCTCTCCATTGATCGCAATCGGCTCCGGGACCACTAGTTCATTGAACATGACCTTAGTCTTGTCCAAGTTCATCCGGAGACCGACCAACCGTGAGGCAGCGTTCAGACTGTGCAGCATTTCCTGCAGATCCTGCAGCGACTCCGCCATCAAGACAATGTCATCAGCGAAGCGAAGGTGCGTGAGGCATCTGCCATTGACATTGATACCCATCCCAGTCCAATCCAGAGTTTTGAAGAGGTCCTCCAGTGCGTTTGAGAACAGTTTTGGGGAGATAACATCCCCCTGTCTCACTCCTCTGAGCAACTGTATAGGACTCGTCTTTTGGTTTTGGACTTGAACAGATATCGTTGCCATACTATATAGGCTCTTCAGCACCTGCACATATCGCCAATCGACCTGGCATCGCTGCAGTGATTCCAGAACAGCCCAGATCTCGACCGAGTCGAAGGCCGAAGGAAGCTATTAATAGAAAGCAATAAGGAAATCTATTAACGATAAAGTTCAAGTTCACAATAAAATTAGTTTATACCTACTAATACTTGAAAAAGGCCATAATTACTATAGGTTTGTAATGGTATTTAGGGCCTGGTTATTCAATAATTATAATTAAATCACTACCGGATAATTGTCAAAATAGATACCTAACAAGTTTTGATTCGTGAAAAGATATCTATCTACCTGTCAAATATAACCAGTAATATAACACGATGTAGATAACAATGTGACAGTGACTGGGCGCTAATGAATAGCACTAGACAGGTTATAAGTTAAATAAGATATATGTATATAATATAGTTTAAAAGTGGTCATTGAATAAATGTACCTACATGCATTAGTACCTATAATAGTGTTTGTCTAGGGCAGGGCTGTCCAAATCACTGCCCGCGGGCCGCATGCGGCCCGCGGTTTAGATTACTGCGGCCCATTGAACCTTTTTGGCAACAGAAACAGGAATTGAGTTTTTCAAGGTCCTTGTTGAACGTTTCCCGAAACTGACGAATTTCGGGCATAAAATGGGCTCGATGATGGGCAGTCCTACCTTTGTGAAAGTGCATATTGAACAATAAAGTTTATTAAATCGAAATACAGGTCTTCATTGACAGATACTTCACTTAAACATGCACTGCGCCTAGCTTCCACTAGTATGAGATTAATATTGACAGAATTGTAAAAGACAAATTAATGAAAAAGTAGATAATAAAATAACGATATTGTTATTACAATTTTGTCATTTTAATAAATATTTTGCGGCCCACCAATGTATTTAGTCTTTTTTATTGGCCCTGGGCCCCATCTAGTTTGGACACCCCTGGTCTAGGGCATAATAAAATAAAATGATAATATCTAACCATCCTTATTTTCCGACATGCTAAAACTTACACAAATCAACACCGTTAGTGAATTTTAAAAAGTGTCAAAGACATTACTTAGTGTTTTGTCGAACCCGTAAGGAATTATAGGACTTGAGTATATTGTATGTGCGGATGTAATCTATTATAGAACATACAAAGCGATTGAAAGAATAAAATTGTAGTACAAGGTGGGTACTAAATTCAATGTAAGTAGATATAGGTAAGGGTTAGGTTGGAAGCCCGTGTAGAACAGTGTAGCCGTGTGTGTTATATAGGTACAGATCATATTAGAGACATTATTCTTAAGGCGGTTATAAGTAGCATAAAGTACAGAAGATTATGTATTGTGTGAGGAAAGGAAAAGAAATATTTTGGGATCGTTTAAAGTGGTGATCAATAGTCTATGCCTATTTTGTCAGGGAAGTAGGCGTGTATATAATTATGCATGTAATATAATATAAGCAGGTACCTTTCTTAGTTAATTGAGGGATAGGTATAAGAATCTCCTTTATAGTTTAACCTTATTGGATGATATGCTCGCAATTCTTTTTTCACTTATATTAAGCGTATGTACCTACTCGTAAACAATGTGTTGAAAATAATGTGATTATGTAGTTTTTATTAAATATTTGTATTTCAAGCTAACTATCATTGTGACCTATCTAATTCTCGGATAAGCAATAATGAGCGTGCTTTTTAGCTTTGGTCTACTCTCTATATGTTTAAAAACGGGTTCATTTTGACCAATAATGAACTACTTGGCAATTACGGAGATGGACATTCGACTAACCTGCCAAGAATAATAGTCGTGAAAGTATGGGGCAGCGTTTAAACGAACAGCAAATTTTGACGAAATCGCACGCCAAAAATACTGACGTACACCTCCATAACACAGTCCCAACTCAAAACTCAGCTTTGATATACTCAAATTGAAGTTCTCAAATTCTCTTTATCTGTTTACCATTACCTATTGATTTGTTGAGCCCTTCCTTTTAAGTTAAATTACTTGTATTAGGAAGAGCTCGCTCTTCATATTTTCCACATAATTCAACGTACATACGTGTTACGTTTAGATATATTTTTGTGTACTAGTGTAATTATTATTTTTTCATAAATTAGTAAAACCTATCTGTTTGTTGCAGGATCGGCACACGGGAGATTCAAAATCGGCGCATGAAACTAGGGAAGGGGGCCGTGTTACCGGTTACTACACAGTGATTGACGCAGACGGAAAACAAAGGACCGTTCACTATACAGCCGACGACAAAGAAGGGTTCAAGGCAGTTGTCGAAAGAACCGACAGAAATACGCAGTAAAAAAGCTAGCAGTAACTAAAAATAGTTTAAAATCTAATTTTGAAGTGTAAATATATTTTTATTGTCTTATAATATTTGTTTGATATTCTTTACCTGTTTTTTATAACAATAAATAGTTATTTACTTAATATCAATCATACATATTAAGCTAAAAGTAAGCAATGATGGATTCTGACGAAAACAGAGCAATCCTTTGACGGACGATTACGGTTTCTTTCTGAAGTAAATGTGAATAATATTTACTATGCAGAATAAACGGTCATTCACCTTCAAAGATTTTTAATTGAGGGTCTTCTAAGGAAATCTTAATATTTTAAAAATATATCTGTAGAGTTCCATTTACATATTTCAGCGTTTTGTCTGTATCCACAACGAGGAAATATATAAAGATAAGACACAATTTAGAATAATTCTTCCACGTAACGTAAAAGTGTTTTGTTACCTTTCCTTCCTTTATTTCATATGGTTTAATTGCTATACCACACCATTAAATCATCAAAAAGCTTTCAGTACATTTTTTGAGTTTATAAAGAATAGCCATCGATATCTAAAGTCGAGCCAAATAAAAACTCGAAAAATCGAAGACTCAATCAAAGGTAAGCTTTAGAAAAATAGCGAATATTATCAGTGCCATACTATGAGATGTAATTGGTTTTGGTCTGTAGGTATATAAATTCTTATATATTTAAACATTAAAAAAATATGTTTAGTAATATTATACAAAAAAGTTATTATTAAAAACCCTCGAAGATAGTGTATTTACTACTTTATCGTATAATTTAACTGTCAGTGAACTGTCATAAGTGACAGTATATTTTTATTTTCAGCCAGTTATATGCTACGATCAAGGAGGATTTCAAATACTCTATGATTATTACACTCTATGGTTCAAACGGGCGTTGTTGATTGGCTGGTAGGTTCTTGAGTTTTCGCTCTTGCTCCAAAAAACGCCAAAATTTGCATTCTATCATCAAACCAAAATGGAGGATTTGTCGGTCGAGGTGTACGGTGAAAATGGGGCTTATTATAAGGTTCGTAACATGTAAAGTACGGTTTAAATAGTGTTAAAAAACGAGTAGAAGTGTAGTGCTTATTGATTACTATTGTTGCTTATAGAGAATTTCTCAGTGTGATGTATACTTGCTAAAATATCGTTCCGGGAAGACCATACCTTCGGCTGGAATGGACGCCATGTCCGACTGACAGGGCGTGAATACCCATGTGCTAATATTATGCGGCTTTGTTATTTATAGAAACCACATTTTTTCGTGAAAGATTTTCTTATAATAAGAAATTTTCATAATTCAAAAATTATAGTAGCTTTGCCATTTATTCCATACGTGTTAATCCCTCTCAACATTTTATTTTCACGTCCATCGTTAACATTTTCAGGCCATTGTCACCGACGTGCTCGACAACGAAGTTCTTGTAGCCTTCGAAGATGAGTGAGTATGCTATAAATCTATTCTCGCTACTTAGTTGCCAATGGCAATGTAAAAATTTCTTGATAAATTTTGCTTTTCTCCAGAATGTGAATGACTAGATGATATTGTCTGGTGAATAGTTATTGAATTAAATGTTTATTTACAGTTTTATCACATTTTAATTCATTAATGTTATTTCTAGCTGGCAACCGGAGACAAAGTTCCCCTTTTCACAAGTATTCCTTCCACCTAAAGATACCGGAAAACACACAGAATTTGGGGATAACCAGGAGGTGGAAGTATTTGCCAGGTCAAATGCCAAGGAGGTCTGTGGTTGGTGGACTGCAATTATTAAGGTATCTGAAATTATGTTCATAATATTTTCAACTTAATTCAATATCCAGTCTGTTGTAGAATAACATAAGTGTGGGAGCAAAGTTATTTATAAACTATGAGTCGAGTCAAAATTGTATCAATTGACCCATTTAGAAAGAACTACCAATTTTTTGCACTTTTCTATGTTTATTTTTGTTTATTAGGTCTTTGGACTATAAATAGCCTCCTTTATAAATGTATTTTTAAGATTGGTTCGAGTATGTTGACAATGTTATCACTATTTTGTAAACATTTTGATCATTAGTATCTTCAAAATGCTGCATCTGATGCTTTTCTGTAACTTATAACTGAATTAAAAGTTCTTATCTAATGTTTGCATTAATCAGAATAAATGATGCTGCAATCATTTCACAAAATAAAAACAAAAGATTGAAGTTAATTTAGTAGCATAATCTAGTTTCATCCAGTCTGCTATGTCAAATAACCATATTTATTTGACATTTACATTTGTTACGTATTTTAGGATGCAGATTTTTGTTTGAATGTTACCTAGCAGATAAAGCTACGTTTGTATTCTTTTGACATATCACGACCGAAGCAAGGAAGCTTTCACAGTGTAAAAGATCAGTTTTCTTAAAAATTAATGTTTATCGGTTTTTCCAGGTGCAACAATGATCTATAAAAGTAGATGTCTAGTAACATTAATGTCTATGACCAATCATTATATTGGTGATAAGCCATAGAAATGATATATAATTTTTAGGCTCTATCAATCATAAGTAATAGAATCTTCACTCTTTATTTGTTTAGTAGGCATTCTTTGTCAGCATTTTTTAATAACATAAATGTATTGTTTTTAAACATGTATTTATATCCTTCAAATCGAGAACCTTTGTATGATGTGTTTACTTTTATTCCAGATGATAAGAGGCGAATTTTTGGTTATCGAGTATTCAGAATGGGACAATTCGTATACGGAAATAGTGCCAAAAGATAGGGTTCGAGAGAAAACTACAAAAACCCCTATTGATAAAAATACCTTCCACAAATTTGAAATTCCTGTGCCTGATGCTCTCAAGGACTAGTAAGTCAATTTTGTGCATGTTTCATGTTTATTTATAAAGAAAGCTTTTAAGATAGCTTGTATGGCTATTATTTAATTATAATATTTCATGAATTCGGGAAGTATTTACTATCCATTCAATAAAAAGAAATATTTAATAGTATAAATTTATTACATACGTAATTTTGATCTTAAATAGGAGAGTATAATTCGGTCAATACTTCAATATATTCATAAATGCAGCAAAGTTTTTAAAGTGTTGTAATATTATAGTCTACAAAATGTAACTTGGGTACAATGAGAGCTGTCAGTAACTTTCAAATAGACCTTGTCATGACGTCTCAGATTATAATCTGAGAATTAAACTCGAGGACCGAAATCAACTAATTATAGTTTATCAACTAATCATTTGGAATTTAAGTAAAAAATGAAATGATTTTATTTTTATTTCAGCTATGTTACTGTGACAACTGTCATTCCAATGAACTTATATTTTTCCAGATTGAGTCAGTAACTATTTGTTATTTTTTAAAATTTTATTTTACTACATACTTTACTTTGAATCATAGACAAGTTACAATCCTAAATTATTGATAGAACCTTGTGTACGCTCACTGGTATGTAACAACACATTATAACATTTTAACCATTGATTTTGTTTATACAGCCTCCATGATATCCATAGTGCAAAGGTGGAAAATGCACACAAGGAATTCCAAAAAGCTATAGGTGCAGGCTTGGTCTGGTATGTGCCTGAGAAAGGTGCGCTCGCTGTCCTATCTCGGTGCGAAAGCACACAGCGGCGCGCACAAATGCTTCTAGAAATGCATTTTAGGTAAAGTTCCTTACTCTTGTTCTTTAGTTATAGTGATGAATGAACAAGCATGAAGGTTTAGGAGTGTGAATGAGGTGATAGAGTTATTATATGATAGTTTATGGTGAACTATCTATACCTACCTTTCTCATTGAGGAAGGAGAATGTAAATATATGTTTGTTGGTTAAAAGGAACCATTTTGTCCAACCATTGACAACATGTTGTTTATAGTTTTTATAGCACATCAGCAAGGGTTCATTTCTGAGACTTGATGAAAACTTGTGTGTTTCTCTCAGCATGACTCACTGGGTTGAAACACAAATATGTGCTTACATTAATACTGAAGGTTACAGGGCTAATTGATCTAAGGTTTGGTCTCTATAAGTAGTATTTACCTTCAAACATACAAATGAATCATATTTCATAGTAAAATAATTAGGAGAGATATGAATAACATATAACTAGAATATTCTTTTCAACAGAAACTTAACACAAAAGCTGTTATTGCTGAAAAAGACTGAGGAAGCGGCAAGGCAACTGGAGTCAACAAAAATTCACACTCAGGGAGGGTAAGAACTATTGTCTATTTTCATTACTTCTTAACATATCAATGCTAATCTTTAAATACAATATAAACACACATGTTGGTCTTACATTATACTACTCTTATATATGTATACATTCATATCCTTTAATCCCTTTTGGGGTGGACGTAACCTCAGAGATATATTATATCCTAGGTTACTTTTAAGCATAAATATTGGGGTGTGATATCCTGTGGAATATTGGCTAGCCTCTCGCCAAAATGATTCTACTGACCCCTAGTCCCTTATTCGCCTTCTAGAACATGCTGGGAAGAAAGGCAGCTAGATAGTATTCTGTTTATGCCTTAGACTAGCATGGTACACTTTTATAATACAGCAATATCTTTTCTGTAGTTACACAGAGGAATTCAGCGTCCGTGAAGATTTGATGGGTTTGGCTATTGGTTCGCATGGTGCCAATATTCAGCAGGCGCGTAAAGTTACTGGTGTCACCAACATAGAACTGGAGGAAACTACTTGCACTTTTAAGATCTGTGGAGAGGTAATTAAATGCTTGTGTGTTTTAAATAGTGCATATGTCGTGAATGGCACTTCAAACTTCAATTTCCCAGATAACTAGTAGGACATATTGTTCAAGCTTAAATATTCGTATCCATAACACATTTTATTTGGCTCACTTTATTCCTTTGTAGGCATTTTGTTGTTACCTTGTTAGAGGGGTTGTTCACCATTTCCAGAAATGTAGATGAATATGTACCTAATGCAATTGAAAAGATTATGAGAATATGTAGAAATAGTAACTAATTTAATTTTAATAAATCATTGCAGACTCAGGAATCAGTCCAGACAGCACGCTCCATTCTAGAATACGCAGAGGAGTCAATTAAAGTGCCACGGGCGTTAGTGGGCAAAGTCATTGGCAAAAATGGAAAAGTCATCCAAGAGATTGTGGACAAGTCTGGTGTTGTGCGCGTATGTATATCGATTTAATTTCTTATACGTATGAAGACCTTCAAAGGTCATTCAACCTCTCTGTCTGATAATAAAAGGGTTGGGTTGGCTGTTTGAGATGCTAAACTTTATCCTAACCTCTGATTTACACACGATTTTGGGGTACACAGAACCTTTAAATCATAATTCTGTGCTATATTTATTAAATTACTATGGAATACCTGTGGCATATCACATTTGTACTTTTACTTGACTTTTCATCTTATTAACCACTAGTAATTCAGTTGCTTTTACTACAGGCCAAGGTAATAAAATTACGGCCGTCTTTTATTTACGTCGTACATTAAGGGATTTTAAAATGAGTTGAGTTAAGATAAGAGTGATAGATAACTGAAGTGCTCACTACGTTTCAGGTTAAAGTTGAAGGCGACAATGAGCCCCAACCTGTTGGGCCCCGTGAAGAAGGCGTCGTGCCCTTCGTCTTCGTTGGCACAAGAGAAAATATTGCCAACGCCCGTGTCCTTGTCGAGTATCATGTCGCACACTTGAAGGTTAGCATAGTTTTAATTGCTCTTCATTTTTAATAATGGTGATAAAATATGTCACAAAATTGTATCGTTCATTCAAGCATGTGTAATAATTGAAGACAAGTGTTCAACGACCTGTCTCATTGACTACACCTAAATATTTTGACTACCTCTGATAACAGTAACTGTTGTCATGTATAAGTATATATGTGAATTGACTAAAACTGACTATATCTGTTTATATAATAAATTTGCAGGAAGTGGAGCAACTGCGCGCCGAGAAGGATGAGATCGACCAGCAGCTGCGCACAGTGCAGCGCACCGGGGGCTCCCAGTCGCACCCGCCGAGGGTGCCGCGGCCCCCGCGCAGGCGGCCCCCCCCGCCGCACCTGCAGCGGAACGCCCACGGTGAGGCTTACGCAGGTGCTTATTACAACCTTTCACTCTAATAGTGACTTATCTTGACTCAAAATCTTGAAAAACCCTAATTTAATTAATATGATTGAGCGAAGAGGGAAATTATTGCGAGGATACGTTCTTGTAATTGTTTATATAATATTCCTACTTTCATATTGACTATCTGGTTAATATGTGGGGTAGATGTGGCCTAGAATATTACCTGCGCAATGTCGGAGATGGACACTCAAATCTCTGACTATCATGCAATGATTAAAGGTTGTGAAACCATCTTGGTCTGTTCCTAGCATGATTTATATTATTTTGATGATGGTTGCAGACGGTGTAGGTGAAGCTGGAGGCGCTCGCGGGGAGCCGCCCTATGGCTCGTACGGCAGCTACCGCGGCAGAGGCCCCCGGCCCAGACCCAACAGGTGAGTTCTCTTCTCTAAGATTAATTTCTTATATACTTTTGTATCCTCTAGTTCAAATATGC
Organism: Leucoptera coffeella; assembly: GCA_030578115.1. Lineage (NCBI taxonomy): Eukaryota > Metazoa > Arthropoda > Insecta > Lepidoptera > Lyonetiidae > Leucoptera > Leucoptera coffeella. The sequence continues at coordinate 587,545 of JAMBLF010000020.1, read as the reverse complement.
TACATAAGCCCATGCAAGCAATGTCTATGGACACAATAATAATATGAAGTTTTAACATTGAAACAGAATTTGATCGTTCCTAATGTAGCTTCCTACAGCTATAGATTGTTTGCATTAATTGTTGACATGTGCTTTGATTTTTATTGATTTTAATTTGGATGTAATATTTTAGATCTCGAGATCGCGGCATGGACGGAGGGGCGCGCGATGGCCCGAGGGACGGTCCGAGGGATGGTCCGCGGGACGGCCAGCGAAGGGGAGGCGGCGAAGAAAGACGCCCGCCACTGGAAAATGGCCGAACACATCCGGTTAGTTATCTAATTTGTTTACTTTTTAAAATATGGAGTAATGGTTGAGCGTGAGATTTCATTTTTGAGTGGATTTATTTTTGAATAGTGGGTGTTAAATCAAATTGAACATCGTAGTAAAAAGACGGGAACACTAAATACAATTACCCCAGTTATATTATCAATTTGTGTGCAGTATTTCGAAACCATGGCCAAAGTGTACAAGAACAAAATACTTTGTCTTTCAATAATTCCTATTCTTTCTGGTTTTCATTGTTTTTACTGATGTAACCGTTACTGTTTCAGAATGGTAGACGACGCGATGACCGCCGCAGGCAGACCGACGACGATAGCTCAGTTCTGGACAGTCAAGATGTATCCAGTGCAGACAGAGGTGTGTACCCTACCTTTAGTAACAAACGCGCATTTATTATGAGCTTTAAATCGACTGCGAACTAAGTTTGTCTCAATAAGCTGGTGTTTGATTCATTATAGTAACTAGAAGAAAATCTTGTTTACGTATATAACCATTAGTACTGTTAGCCAAAGATTGGCTTATCAGAGCAATTAAGATTTTTGTCTCTTAGCAGGAGCATAGTGATCATCTGATTTAAAAATCAAATTACTGAGAGACGTATTTGATGAAACAAACCATTAGAGAAGGATGAAATGGATGTATAAAAACAGTACTAGTACGGGTTATATGAAGATGTTCATGACAATGTTTTGAGTTTGTATTCAAAATTATAATTTTCTTGGTCCCTTGTTTCATTTTATGGTATATAATATTTTGAATAATACACCCAACAACTGTGCGATCTTTTAGATTTAAAATGACTTAACAACTTTAGCAATGAAGGTTGATATTGTATCTATCAAGAGAATAGATAGAATCAAATTAAATAAGAGAATTACATGGTAAAATAAAACTAATTACATATCACTAAAAAATCTTATAAATATCAATGTTCACGAGCAAGATAAATGCTGAATGTGCTAGTTAAAATGTGTAGTAGATTAGTAGTTGTATTGTTTCAGTATTTATAAACATTTATCATGGGTTACCTAAAGAGTTTGGTTCTTGCACCCTTGTATCAAGCGAATTGTTATTAAAACATTTTAATTAGTACATCCAGAAAAAATAACTCTTAACTTGAACTCTGACATTTACTCATGAGATACTACTTTGCCATCTCTTCAAGTGTCTAATAACAATTTGTAAAAGGGAGGCAGAATCCAAACATCACACAGTTGTTAGCCTTATTTCATTTATATTTTGTTCTGCTGTAGTCTGTGTGCATATACTTAGAATATGGCTTATAGTCGAACGCTTGTTCCCAATAGTGCTGCAACTAGTTTATTAGATGTTTGAGCGATAGCAAGTAGATATCTTATAGGCAAAGTCAGTGTGCAAGTACGAATGTGTGTATGTTGTGTAGAGTCTGCTTCGTCGGAGGAGGGGCATGGCTCTGGGGAGAACGCGCGGCGCAGACCTAAACGGCGGACAGGTACATACAGCGCACGCGAATTGAAATTCTGACCCTCACATAGTACATATTATGATAGTAACTGCATATCGGGATAAAATATTATATTTATTGACGACATAGTTGAATCCATCAAATTAAAGTAGTAGGTTATTAACTTTCTGGTAATACTCAGATTTATTATTGTTTTTTGTTCAAAGAAACATTCTTATGATGTACATGAAAGGAATATAATGAGCATTTATGATTTTACTCTTGTCTTAAAAGCAAATACTAAGTTATAAATGTAAATTGGTGTACAAAAAGGTCGGAATTTCAGTTCTTAAGTGTTGGTTTTAAGCATGAGTATTGATGAGGTACTAAAACATAAGCACTTACACTGATTGGTATATTATGTGTGATATTAATGCAATAATTAGAAAGCCAATAATTTTGGTTCAGCATGGTTAAAGATTTATTAGCATGCGCCGGTATATCAAATCGATTTAGTAACTATGATATAAGTGGTGTGCCTGACTACACAAGGATACTTTTGTTTTCCAAAAAAAAGCAAATAATGCAAAATACCGTAATGCAAAACCTTTTTATAATTAAAATATTGAAAACCTTAGTTGTGTTTTGAATTATGTGATATGACATACTATGAAGAAGCAAATCTGAAATTGAGAAGACAAACAAACAACTTCTGCCATTTTGATTGTACGGCATCACAAGCTATGGGCTTAGCTACTTTTAGAACATTTAAGCCTGCAGGTGGTTTTAGTCATTGAGCCATTCTGAGTTATTTCTAAAAATAACACTTGCGCTCACATTTTTGCCAAACTATAACAAAGTTGTTTAGTACCCTATATTTGACTATTTTAGGAATTAACGATTAAATGCGTATGTATGGTATTTCCGGGTGTTTGGTATGAAATAGTATGACATAATATCTGTGTGTTATTGAAGTTTTAACTAATGCTCTTAACACTTTAGTGTATAAAGTATAATTTTAACTAAAAGTGTATGTTTGTTTAGGAGGCGGCTGGAAGAGCAACACGGGCTCGGAGGGCGGCGGCGAAGGGCTCTCGCAGGGCGAGGGCAAGGGGCGGGGCGCGCGCCTCCCGCAGCGGCCGCGCCGCGACAACAATGCTATCAAGCACAAGCCAGAGCCCATCGTGAACGGCGCCGCGTAGGCCGCCCACACGTTGCCTCACTAACACTACATTACTTTATCTATTATGATGATTATTGATTGAAAGAAGCGCCCACGGCGGAGTCCGTGCGCGCCACGCCACCCCGCGGCGACCCAACACCACTTACTAGACTTGTATTATGCTTTTGTAAGAGATTCGTGATTTGTATTCCCGATTATCGATACTTGTATTGAAAAATTAAGATGTGTACATCGCCCCCGGACGATACTCGCGCTCGGCGCGTCCACCGATCACGGCCTTTTGGTAGCTTATGGGACATGGGATGTAACGAGCTGTTATTCCATTTCCTATAATATAATAAACATTTCTGTACATATTTTCAACTGTCGTTTTATTTCCATTTAGTTTCTGTACAAAGTTTTTCATGTCTACATACACAGCACTCTGGATGGGACATTTCGAATGAGCAATTTGGGGATTGATACACATTTAAACTTGATATAACTACAAACTACCAATTTACAAAAATTACAACAACAATTATGTTTGGTAGGGGACGAAATAGTTACACAAACCAAAACATCAATAAGTGTAAGTAGATCTAATGATTCAGTTTTTTTTGTATAAGACTCGTTCCTCTGACTAACTTACCAGTACACAAAGATACGCCATGAGAAAAAGAATGTGTTTTAGTGGGACCGAATTGATGGAACCACGACTCATGCTAGTGGGTAATTACCACGGCCCCATGCTATACATTAAAAACAAAGTCTTAGTTATACACATAGATGACATTCCCGCTAAGGGAGCTTCTTATCAAGATGTTAAAATGAAGTACAACACGAATTATGTCATACCAAAGTGGTTATGAACCTTTTAGAGATACTCAGTGTGACAGCGACAAATACTTTATCATTCTAATGTCACCAATCAATTCCATGTTCGTCTAATGACTGAATCTGTGTTGTACTTTCTAATGATATACTATAAGTAAAGGCAAATTCTAAAGAATAAGCTATTCGTTTTTATATGGGTTGTATCAATTTTAGCGGATTCGACACATTTTATTCAGGAAAAGTTATTTACTTAGACCACACTACTTCCAAACAAAATTATTGATCATTGACTCTAATATTGAGTGTAATTTGCTTCCAACATCGTAAGAGATCGAATCCAGATGCTACTCTATGTTTACAAATACTTATAAAAGGTTCCAGATAATTTTTAGTTTACTTCTTAAAAGGGGGTAAAATTACATACAAGTATTTATTTACAAACCGTTTACGGTAGGGCTCTATTCTAATACTGATATGCATTACTGCCGGGACGTTACGTTTTCTAAAATCCATTTTTCTTATTTGATATGATTAAAGCAATTTCTACAGACTCATTGTCTATTCGACTAACATTTTTTTCGTTGAATATTCAATGTCAACGTTTTTAATAAGGAAATGGCGCGGAAAACCAATTCATAATCCTAGTCAAATGACATGTGAACTTGACAAGGCTTATAAATCAAGTCTTAATTCCTCAAAATACCTTACTAAAATATAACTCAACATACGAGCAAAGTCAGGTCTTAGACCCACAATATAGGTTTCAGAAAGACTATCAAAAGTAATCTTCCAGGGATAGCTTGTAAAATGGTACAAAACGTACATCCGTCATACGAAAGTGCCGAGCGTTTGCGGCATGTCCGCGGCAATAATGAGGTGGTGGCATTATATAAGTCGGCGCGTATCTCGAGGTGGAGTATCTTCGTTTTCGGAGTCACTGGAGGGGATGGAATCAGCGTCTCCACCGCTCCAATGTTCGAACTCTTCCTTGTGATGTTCTAAGGTCATCCGAGAAGGGAATAGGCTGTCACAGGCTCCACATCTGTAATGTTAAACAATATTATTTATAACAAAGACCGTAGGTCAATATACTCTGCATACATACATAAACATATCACGCCCGTTATCCTACAGTGGTATACATAGCTAGCCATCCATGAATGCATATTTCAATCTACGTACCGAGACAATACCATAAGTTTTAAATGAACCTATTACGACTTAACACACATAGTACATACATAAATTGAAATCTTACTGGCCGTTTAAGCGTGGAAAGATACTTGATGCTACTATGCTTCTCGGTCACAACTATTAAGATGGCATAAACTTAAAATATGAGCACAAATATCTTACCCAAAATGCCTCTTCTTCTGCTGATGGTCATTCAGGTCACGTCTTGTTGGAAATGAGCGGTCGCAGACGTTGCAAGTCAGCGCTTCATCTGAAATGTAAACATCGTTATTGATATGTGGAAAAGCTTTATGCACACATAATGTATGTCATATACTTCACGTGTATTCCCTTCTGAGGAAGTAATAGGTTCGCATTCTTATTCGCAAACGTAAAGTTGTTCAGTTCAACCACTTTGAAAAATTGAGTTTCGACTGATAGTCAGCTATCGAAAATGTCAACTGGTGCACTATTACTGCATAATATACAATGCTGATATTGCCTATATCAAAAGCAGAGAGGTTTCTTCACTGTAGAAGTGAACTATGAAAGATTAGCTTTCTGCACTAATTAACACATTTAGCCAGAACAATTTGTATGATTGTAAAGCTAAACAAAGAATTAAAAATTAACACAATATAATTAATAGGTCAACGCACTATGTCTACGTGATAGCAAAGTAGGTAAGAGGTGTATAGCCTCATCCAACCCACTTTTTAGGTCATCAGCACCTAATTAGACTATTATCATTTTAAACTTGAGCTATACATAATTGCTCACGTCACGCCTCTAGCTCCTAGGAGAGACTAATGTTAATTATGAGATTGTATAAGAATCAGTTCTCACTCACTCACATACATGGTTCTTCTCATGTGTGCTTCACTATATGGAACCTACATGTTTGGGAAAATAATACATATTAACTATGTTATGTTACAAAGTTAATTGTCTTTGTGGTATGTAATAACAATACAGACGGAATAAAAGACTAGTCTTAAATGTATACATTAGTTTAATAAAATAGTAACATACATGAGAACATAAAGAATTTAAGAATTGCTTCATTATTGCAATTATATATTTACAAAAAGAATTGCGGTTTTTAAAACAGTCCGTATGTAATTAAATATGTAGTAAATTCATAGTGCAATTATTTAACCAATTGGAATGTCAAATTGAAATTTATCAGAAAAACTTCTTTTAGATCAAAATTGTATTGTAATGATATGATTTACTTTCAAGTTCACAAATAGATGTACTTGATTTGTGCACTTAGAATTGGGACATTTTGAGCAATTGATTAGTTTTGTTTACATTAAGATTACTTATTATAAATAGCCAACATATTTTTTTGATTGTTAAGCTACATAAGAATTAATAATAATTGTAAGTATATTATAATCTATGGGATACTAGTTCATTTCAAAGTAATACCATACTAGTGGTAATCTCAAAATCATTTAAGTCAAGGCATAATATTTGTAAAATGATAGTGACTATTAATAATCTCAGAATATTATGAAAAGTAATTGAGGAGGCATGGAAAGTAATTTTGTCTTTAACAGGGCAATGGGTTGGCAACTTTTAATTAGATTATTAAATATTCTATTTATCCCAATTAGTTAATAAAAACGTCACTAAAAAGTAGTTAGATTATATTATTATACACACTACTATTATATTACACCATGATATTGGAGTTACCATTGCAATTATATAAAAACTAATCATAGGCTTTTAATATTAAATGGACGTTTGCATCCATATTCCATAATCAGTCTTATTACATCATATTAAGAATCAAATTGGCAATGTGTTTGACACTGAGGACTTGAACATGCTTCCAAAGAACTTCATTCCGCTGGCTCCGCCTGGCATTGAGCCCATCATGTACCAGAACAGGGCTATCACTTGCGCTATAGCACATATTATGGTCAATATAGTGTCTTGTAGGCTCAAGGCACAATACAATGTGGCTATGAGTGTGAAACCATATAAGGAAGTATTAAGAGCTTTGTCTTTGGAGAATAAAGATTTGAGATGTGACCATGGTCCCCAAAGAAAACTGAAGCTGGAATCAAAATGAAACATGCATTTACATAAATAATAAAATATACATCAAAATTACTGAAATATAGCTTAACATACAGACAGCATAACTTAGTTTGTGTTGGCACTGTTCTATTTTTGGTGTAAATTTTCATATTATTTGATGTTTGTTTAAATACTAGCCATGCATCAATAACACATAATAACTTTGCCATCAGACTATCTCTGAAACTTGAGGTTATGGCCAACCTATCTATATGATATGTTATGAACCAAGTAGTCATTTATTGGCACCAACTATCACCTATTTTGAAGAATAGTGCCCCTAGCAAAGTGGCATTCAACATGTAGAATGGGAAATGATAGTCAAATACAAAATGGCTACTGTATTAATCGGCAGATTGAAGATATATAATTAAATCTATATCTTGTTTATTATTAAGCGTTTTTCTTTGTTATGGCCTTTTTAGAAAAGTCTTAAGGCAAGCATAATTCAAATAATTTCTAAAAATATTTAACAGCTTATAAATACATACTCATACTCTAGGATAAGCGCCCAGGAAGGCAATCTAACCTCAGGTGTAGTATTTGTAAATTAGTTGCCCAAGTGAGCAAAAACCGTGATACACCACTGCACATTAATAATATTTAGTCTTAATGGAAAAGATCTTAAGTTTCACAAATACATATATTAAAAATACAAAGATATGTTATGGGATAGGCAAAGACAATTAATCTACATAATGAACAATAGTGACAAATTTCTTTTGCTTGCACTTACACTCATTAACATTCTCCAAGAAGTACAGGTGTAAATAAACAGTCTTATAATCATAAGTCATATACAGGTTTATAATGTCTTGTCTTGCTTAAGTATCATGATATATTAATTCTTTATAACTTGTAGTGACATCTGCCTACTTTGTTATTATAAGTATAACTAGTATATAGATTAAAAAACGAAGAAACTTACCTGAATATAAAAAACAGACTTCCAAGAGTGAACAATAGGGCAAATTTCCTTGCCTTCACTATAAGCAGGGGGATGTAAAAAAATGACAGCACAAAACAAAGCACTCCAAAAAACATACAAATGGCAAAACCAATGAACCTTTGTGTCCTCGACTGAAAAAAAAATGTTAAAGGTTAGTTAAATAGTCATTAAACATAAGAAAGATAACAAAATGTTACTTAATCATACTAAATAAGTGTTACTTACCAATGTAAAATAATTCTTTTGAACATCATCAAACCAAGAGCCAACACTGCTAGTGCTCTTAGTGGGAGTTTCTTCATTGCTTTGAGCAAAGAAATTGGGTTTGGAAAAAGGCAAGCTTATTTTATAACTTCGACGATTCTCATTTTGAAGCAAGTACTCGTCTAAATCTAGTTTTAAATTGGTCATATTGGATTAAAGTTATAACTTTCAATACAACGTCGTAGCAAATAATAAACACTGTGAATTATGATGTAGCTACACTACTAATTGTCTACAATAAAATCTTTTACATAAATAATGGAATAAAACAAAACAAAATTTGTAGTATGCAATGCAATATGATGATGACACTTTCTATGAATGAATCAAACAATCCATTTTTAATATTATGTTGACTGACATTTGGATAACAAACTTCAAGAACCGCAAAATGACAAAACTGTGACATTTATTTTATATGCTGTGTGTATGTGCATGTAGCATTTAGGAAGTGCGTTGATAACAATTTCTTACCATAATCACTATCATCGCTAAAATCTTCGTGGCGATGTATGTTGTTGTTATATCGATTGTGTGCGCACGGGGGGCAAACATCTCGGGTGTCTCGCTCGTCTAAATCAGTACTACTTGCATCGGAGTCGACGTCTTCCTCTTCGATGTGAATGTCATCAATTTGTTTATTCATCAAATCGTTTGAAGATAGTTGGTTGTAATTTTTCCTCGGAGGTCTGGGATCTGGAAATAAGGTAAAAATATTTTAAGACATCTTTATCTATTAGGTTATTTTAAATTCAAATTAGAAGGGGCATCAGCAACAATAATTGCAATTAAACATTGCGCCCCTATGTGACGTGGATACTAAGCTAGGTAATATTTACAATTGGAACAAAATTTGATCATTGTTACAGTGTCTTGATCAGTGCCTAGTTTGTTATGTTCTAATGTGTACTGAGAACTTTATTGTCTGCCGAACTCTCGACCTTTCAGAACGGCGCCGCGCCGGCGTAACAAGAACAAATTAATAATAGAGCGAATTGGTTAATGAAACTCACTATCATATCGGAGTTAACACTGCTAGAAACTAAATTAGTGTACGAAATAAAATCCCACATCAATCGGGGACTCGATAGAATATAACTGCTTACCTCTTTGGGCGTTTAAAGGTGAGTTATGATTATTTGTTATTGTGCGAAATCAACTTAAAAACATGTGTTGCAAATTGTTTTGGTTTATTGTATTCAAAACATTGCAAGAACGTACATTAGGTATACATCAAAATTAGACGCAGACCCGCCAAGAGGTGATGTATTTTTTCTATTTTGTAAGCAAAGCAATTTAATTAGTAATTTGCCGCTCAAATAGGATAAATAATAATAATCGAAAATTGCTATTGATATACTAGATGATCGCAACAGGTATCCTATGCATTAATTCAGCGTAGTTTTTATTGATACATTTCGTCCAATAATCAGGACGAGGATAGATACCACAATAACGAAATATTTTGTTATTGTGGTTTCTATTTACCTCCCCTGCGATTATTGACGTTATAATAGGTTCAGAAAATAATTGTTTTAATGACAGGAGCGACGAATGGAAATAGGGCGTAAAAAACAAAATAAGGAAAAAATTATGTCCCAATTCACGGAAATATTAAATAATCTATGAAAATCGATTGAATAAATTAAATTGAAGGTCAGGTAATAAATTTTGACGTCACAATTTTTATTTACTAACTCCAGAACAGCATAGATTATGAGGAAAAAATCTCCTTTTTATATCTCGCTCGCTCTTGTTTACAATTGTGCGTGGGCGAGAAAGATGAAATATAGGTCCGCATTATGCGTTATCAGTGGAATGTTATGGTCTCATACGTGTTTTAAATTTTCGTGTCAGTTTAATTAAATAAGTGTGTCGACGGAGTAGGCCGGTTTTTCTGCGGACTATTATTCTATTAACATACATACGTGTTTATATTTCATTTCATATAACATATACCTAAATAGACATACAAAAGTAATACTTTCGAATAAATGTGTAACCGTAGATTTTAATAAGAAAAATGGATATGTCTGTCATAATTAATCTTTAAACGAGTTGTCTCGATGTAATTAAGATTTTGTCAGTCAAGTTCAATAGTCTCTTTACTGATAACAAAAATCATCTTAATATATGCACTTAATAAATAATTATTTATATTATAATTATTGTACTAAGTTTTAATATATTAAGTACGGGTTGGTCAGAATTTCGTATATCCTTATATATCCACCTTTAAAATTGTAGAGTATCTAAAGATTTATGATCCAATTCATCGAACTTTTAATGGTTCCATTCAAACCCACATTTCACTAGAAAGTCATCACCCAACATGACAGGTGTTATCAGCGTATGAATGCCCTACCTTTTCGAAAGAATGTAAATTGTTTTCTCAATATACTTGTATCTTACATCAACCACCTCATTAGGTGTAAGGTGATTGCGGTGACCGAAACCCACTTTAAGCCATAAAGGACTCAACGTGACATGTGGTAAACCATTTTGCTTTGTACAAACACTGGTTTCGCTGTAGAGAAAGGTATGTTATCGTGATTTGGGCAAATGGACCGGATAGGCCAAGTGGAGGGTAGAGTTGGACGGAAACAGCCGCGTAGAACTTATGCAGATCAAATTGGAGATATTCTTCTAAAGGCGGGTATGGTACGTAGTGTGAAGAACAGAAGAGCATGTATGAAAAGGGTAATGGGTGTGAGTGAAGTAAGAGAGATTTTTCAGAATCGTTCCATATTTAATGGAATAATAACTTTTTATTGTATAATTCTATTGAAACTGAAAGTATCAGTTTCCAAGACGAAAGCTTCAAAGTTCCATCCACTGTACTACACTCGTTAGTTTTTTTTTTACAAAAAATTAGATGTTAGGTGTTACATTGAATAATTATAGGATTAAAAATTGAGTGATGAGGGAAAGTTGCGGTCGATAAAGGTATGGATTAGGATTATTTACGCAGTGATTGGTTCGATGGTTTGGATAACGTGTTATGAGGATGGGTGATAGCTGATTTACGAAAAGCATATGTGTGACTCGGAAGCACAATTAGTTAGGAATAGTCTAAGATATATGACCGTCAAATAGGCGATATACTAAAAAATGCTTAAGTTAGAAGTATGTATAACTGAGTTTCACGATGTGTATGGATAGCCAATGAAGTGAAATTGTTGGTTTTGCGAAAGAAGGATCTTTAGGCCTGTACGTTATAAAACCTCCACATAATTGCGTCTTGCGATAATCCGGAACCAGCTAATTTAAATCTCGTGTTTCCAAAACCCCTTGGCTTTTCATACTTTCTCAAACTTGACACTGATCTAAATATTGGAAAGCTCCTGGTTTTTTATACTTTCGCAAAATTATCACTTAACCACAGATAATATGACTTAACTAAATCTTTTTTTAATTAAGGTCTATTATCATAGGTATTTAGACTTTTTTTACTTTTTATCAATATTGCATCCTTTGATAGATAACAACTAAACTATAACGATATATGTATAAAATTTCTTTATTTACAATACCTACAATTATTAGATAAGACCAATACGTACATATTTATGGAGTTAAATATAAAAATCATATCATATCAGTATTTTATATTTAGATAAAAGGTAACCAATAAAATTAAATGTATAATTAATAATCTTATCAAAATCATAATTATTATGTTTTTTTTTCTAAGTATAATGTACTAGCGCTTATGTCAAGGTTAAAAATAACTCCAATTCTTTTCCTATAAATCCTAAAATAGCTTGATGATTAAATTATAATGTCTTAACATAACATTAAAAAATTCGGTTAACCTTTACCATCCACGTAATCTTTTATTCACAAAATTTCGAAAGTTCACCAAGTAATTAAGTCAAATATAATCTTTTTAAAAATACATTTCTTGTTACAGAATCACCATGACTAAAGATACTTTGAATGTCGCTATCGTTGGTGCCGGCGTGGTTGGCATGACAACAGCCAGACAGCTCCAAAAACAGCTTCGGGACGCTCGAGTTACTATCATCGCCGACAAATACGAAAATGACACTGTCAGTGCAGTAGCCGCTGGTATATTTCGACCTGGTCTTAGTTTTAGAGGACCTACTAAAGAAATCACCCACAAATGGGTAAATGATTCATGGCATTACTGGGATGATATTTTAAAAACACCCGAAGCGGCGGCTGCAGGTGTTATGTCGTTGTCCAGCTACATATTTTCCAAAGATAACTATCATGTCACTCGCAATCGTTTGATCGAAGACTTAGTGCCAGTTTACCGTTCCGTTCGAGACGATGAGATTAACATATGTGGCGAAGGCTGGAAATATGGTGCTTTCTTTACCAGTTTACTTGTTTCTTGCACGGAATACCTGCCTTGGGATTCGAAGAAGTTTTTGAATGAAGGAGGTCGCTTTTTGCAGAAGAAAATTGATAACCTCCAATCTTTGAGCGGCAATTATGATTTAGTTTTTAACTGTACAGGCTTGGGTGCCAAATACTTGTGTAATGACGATGATTTAGTACCCATTAGAGGCCAGGTCCTGAAAGTTAGAGCTCCCTGGCTTAAGTACGCTTACTACGGGGACTATGACACTTACATTATCCCTGGTGTAGATGGTGTAGCAACTTTAGGTGGTACTCGACAGTATGACAGTTATAATCTGGAACCGTCCCCTCACGATACAGCTGCTATTCTAGAGCGCTGTTACTCTATGGTTCCTAGGTTGAGAGAAGCAGAAATCGTTACTACAAGAGTCGGTTTGAGACCTCATAGAGTTCCAGTCAGAGTTGAGGCTGAGATCTTGAACTCTAATAAAATAGTACACTGTTATGGACACGGAGCGTATGGCGTAACTTGTGCACCGGGAACTACTAAATACGCCATTGAAATTGGTGTCGATCTTCTTAGAAGCAACACTAAAAGTAAACTATAAGTTATATGAAAGTTTGTAATATTATAATTGATATAGTCATGTGGGTACATGATATGGGTAATCTAAACGGCCTCATTTTTTAATAACGTGGCGTTTTATCTCGAGGTTTTTGGGTTTATATAGATGTGAATAAATTATTTTACTTATGATATTAAGATAGTTTCATATGATTTTGTAAAATGATATTAGATTGATTATTTTGATACTCAATTTATTAATCTTATAACTGTTTTATTAATTAAGACATTGTATTAATTGTTATTACTGTTGAAGATTGTTTATTGTTACAAAAATATACTTATTAATGGTTCCAGTGAATTTTATTTTTTAAATAGTGATTTTTGCATTTCAATAAATACTCGTAGTTAGAACAATGAACATACGAATGCAATCCTCAAAATATATATTGACATTGATTGGCACATACACGAATGGTCGTCGACTAGAATATTTAAAAATGTTCTTGTAGTTGCCAGTCAAATATTTTCATACGCTATCCAAACTTCTATTAGATATTCATATTTAATTCAATCCCCACATCAATGCTCTCCTTCAAAAAATGTGATTATTTGTTAATGAATTGATATAATAACGAGAAAATGCACCCTAAAATCAGTAGAAATAATTTCTAGTTTCGTTGATAAGTACCTACCTATAAAATCAGACATTTAAATCATATCTCTATTTCATGTAACCGTTCATTATTCGCAAGCAAATAAACATAACAGTCAAATCAACACGAGTAGGCAAATATTGCTTTAGCAGTGGGTGTAACGTAACATTGAGAATATACGAAATCCTTTTCACAATCGTTTGACACATGCCAACTACCTTCGTTCTAAAAGTAGGCATACGATTAGGAATACGTCAATTGCATCTTCTAGGCATTATTCGATGGGTGGTTGTGCTGTGCTCAAATTAAAACAAAGGTAAGTTATAAATGTTGCGCATCTCTAAATAATTTTGGTAAGTTAAACGAGAATTCATAAAACCGAGCACACACACCTGAGACTGCATAAATAGACAAACATATAAAACGGAACTTTTGCTGTTTTGAACCTATTAGTCAGTGGCAAGATATTGATATCATCACACATAAATTGAATAACTACACCGGACTACAATAGTTACAAACAAATGTAGGTAGGTATTCAGTGGCTGGCAAACTTTGACTATGTGACAATGTTAGATACTACTAAATTTCGTGTGCATTTAAATTCTATAAAGAGAGGAGAAGAGTACATAGTTTTTAAGTGTTCCATTTTGTGTCAAACCCCATGGTCAAACACCTTTTTTTTCTACTAATTGATTTTCTACACTTTTTAACGCGCTCCGTAACTAAAATGTATCAAAAGAATACATATTTGCTTATAAGAGGCATTTATATTATTGCAACTTAAATTTTTATTATTTCCTTTTCGAGAGTTATGTAAATACTATATATACATATCTACGTCGTCATCAACTAGGAAAACTGATCACTTAATCATAATAACATCGCGAATTAAGTTTAGGCATGCACCTACGTAATTTATAATAGTAGGTATACATCTAATATCTTAATCATTCATAATAAGCGCATAAAAATAATAATGGTTTTGCTAACATTTTTTATCTTTATTTGATAACAATACATCAGCCCGAAATAAATCATTCATTTTCCGATTATCTAAATTTAGATTGTTAGGGCTTGTATTCAAAATGTTTAAGCTATTAAAACTTTTGACTTAGCAATTTAGATCATAGAAGATAAAATACCTATTATTTCATATCTGCAAAACGAATCGTGATCCCAACTTAATGTTGAAGTAGAATGACAAAACAAAGTTTGATAAAATCAAAATTGTTCACTGTGTTTAATGCGTATTCTGAATTCCAAGTTTAGACATCAACAACATGAACTGTTGTTTATTAGTACTCATACTTTTAATTGCATTGTATTTAAATTTTATTAAAACTGATTCAGATGTAAGTAACTAGTTATCTGCTAAACAATTTTACTCTATAATTTCACCTGTCCTGGATACATAGGATATCTAAAACAAAATATTTTATTGTATGTATTTATTTATCAATGAAATCTTTACAATAAATTAACAGAATATTTACAAACTTTACTATAAATATACATACATAACCATAACTCATAAATTAAATATATCTAAAAATTTGTCGGTGTCGTTGAAGCGCAGAGTGGCCAATATGCTGGTAGCGTTCCCCCTCTGAATAGCCAGACTAATTCTCTGGCGGAGGAAGCTACCAGCCCTGCGATCCCCACTGGACTCTTGCAACCGATGCGCAAGCTCCCTTATGACCCCGTGGGCCGCGCCCTCCCAAGAGCCGAGAGTTTCGACGGCGATTGTATGTTTAAATAAGACTCTTAGGCTGTGTTCAGACGTGCGCGTTTTCTGCGCGCGCGGATTCAGCGCGCGTCGCGTGTTTTCCCATGAAAATAAACTTTATGTAATTAGCATAGAACCTCAAACTGCTTTAGCGTTTGGGAAAACACGCGACGCGCGCTGAATCCGCGCGCGCAGAAAACGCGCACGTCTGAACACAGCCTTATTCATAAGACATTGAGCCCTTTCTTAGCCAACACTTAAGTACTATTAGAACGTGAAAGTATTTATTTCTTTCTAAATTAACACTAATAAGTGTACAGCACAGTGCAAATGGAGAATTTCGGGCATAGATTTTAGTTTGAGTGCACCAGATTATGTTAAAAATAATCAAGATTGTTTTCAACTAATGTTTAACAGAAGACAAAACTTTTTCTAGGTTTATGCAAATTGAAAACGGGTGACGTTTGAAGTAGGTGTATACATGTCAATGAAGCGCAAGAGTTTTTTAGGATCGCGACCAATGTGTTCCATGATTTCTGCATACTCTTCTTATTGTTTACTGTTTCTTAGTTAAATATATAGTAGCTTCTCATAATCAATAACCCTTCAACAGGATTACAGGCAAGAGGGCGCCATAGTGACGTATGAAAACCTGGATTTCGTAGGCGACTCAGTTGTGAAAACTTCTAGAAAGAATCGTCACTCCCCTTATCTCACTTCTGGACATGGCAGCGTTAAACGACCTTGGAGTAACAATGTAACGGTAATTCTCAATTCAAAATTGTTTGTTAACTTCATCCTTTTCAGTCGTCTATGGTTCGTCAACAAAGTCAGCAGCTCAGTGAAAGTTGAACATACAAATAATTATTTTCGGGTGAATATCTAGTCAATTGAGATGCCAAACTGGCTAAATATGTTTGCTTTGACATTATATTTGGATCCTCAACTGGATCGAACCGAAGAACAAGGAAGAGAAGAATTGGAGCTTCGATTTCGTTTTTCTTCGGTGGTAGCTGTCGGCGGCGTTGGTGTAACCATGGCGACAGAATAACAAATGTGCAAACGCCGTGGCATCAGTGTTTGTACCTGAGCCGACATAACCTTAGTGGTGAATGGTTTAATAAAAAACTAAAAAAAACTTCTTCTTTTCGGGGTGAACGGAACCATAGATACACAATATTTCGCCGGTCATAAATATAGTACCGATAGCTACTAGTTAAGCTCATTCTACGACATGCTGGAGAAGATAGACAACTAGTTAGTATTATATTTACACACTTTGACTTGCCTCTTCATTGGTCTAGCAACCGGGAATCGCGTAAATACTATGTGCAAACGTTTATATAGTTTGTAAGTTATAAAATTTATTCGAGAACATTAACTTAGATCTGAAAGCATACTCTGCACTATTTCTAATAAAGTATAAATATACATTCACGTGATTTACTCCTTTCCGGGTTGATAGCACCTTGGATGCATGTAAATTATTTTCTGGGTCACTTATTAGCATGTATTGTAAAATATGGGAATCTCGATATAAAAGTAATACTTTATTGCATTTTTAAGTGTAATAATATTTTCAATTACAGTTAAAAATAGTCCTATCCAATTTCAAAAACCATGTAGACACAAGTCTGTTTGAGATGCATTATTGTAAGTGTATCAAGTTTAAGTGGGTGAAAGATTGGCTATTGAAGTATACCAATGTTCCTGTGGAGAAATGCCCCTTGCCTGTTGTGAGTTTAGTTTTTTTTTATACATTGACATATATTTACTTCTTTTAATCCCTTTCGGGATGACAGAACGTCAAAGATCTGAAATCTCTATTGGCACCTTTAGCATTTATAGGTACATTTAATTGGATTGAGATACCATATTGTGGACATATATACTTATATTGTTACGAGTACATCCCTTTTAGAACATATAAATGTATACATATATATTGAACATATATTTATTGAAGCGGCTGTAGCCCAGTGGGTTAGAACTTAGACCTCGGACTTCGTATGAGAAAGGTCCTAGGTTCGAATCCCGACTCTGGCATGTACCAATGAATGAAATTTAAATATGTGCTTTTCATTTACGTACATAATTTACAATCGCTAACGGTGAGGGAAAACATCGTGAGGAAACCTGCCTATCCCTCAGGATAGGTAATAGTCAGTGCCTATATACGGCGATACGGCTCACTACCTATCACGTTGGGTGCTGTCTATCTAGTGATACGCGGGCTTCGAATGACCCATACCTAACATGCCTTCGAAATTTCGGAGATGGGCATTCACGCCTCTGACTACCCCGCCATAATAAAAAAGGGGAGTGTGTAGTATACACAAGTCGTGAAGTGTTGTATGTATATATATATATATATTTTTTTTGTATAAATTTATTATTTATCTGTAAGTATTGGCAATATTTTAGAGTACTGCTTGTATAATGTGACATTACATTCGATACTAATTATCTATTGAAATGTGAGTAAATGTAGCAATTTTCATTTTTAATCTTGGTGGTCACTTCATCTCTTACTACTCCGAAATACATTTGATCATATGCATAT
The DNA here is from genome assembly GCA_030578115.1 of Leucoptera coffeella. Taxonomy (NCBI): domain Eukaryota; kingdom Metazoa; phylum Arthropoda; class Insecta; order Lepidoptera; family Lyonetiidae; genus Leucoptera; species Leucoptera coffeella. The sequence continues at coordinate 569,477 of JAMBLF010000020.1, read as the reverse complement.
GTTTCAAGAACGATATTCAACTAACTAGTTCACTTCCAGATTTGTGATCCACACATCTTTTCATATACACTTGTTTCATAGTTATTTCAAACGATTTACTTTTTAGTATGTGTCGTATGCTGAATAGTTATGTTAGGTTCTAGTTTTAAAATTTAAATTTCATCAATGTCACTTTATTTTCAGGGGACCTATTACTTCAATGAAGTGGAGCTTCCTCCAAAGCAATTCCCCCTTCTTGTACCAGTAGGAGACTACAAAATAAAAGTGATGTCCTACCAAACGGATACCAAGACCAAAATTCAGGAAGTTGCATTCAATTTGCGAGCAAACAGCCGCAGCAAGAAATCAAAAGTACGATAACGGGATTATTTTTGTTATATCGCCGCATCATGATAGGGCAAATTGTGGATAGCCAAAAATATTGCACGGAAAAACCCTATCAACATAATTTTTTCCTCTGTACCTTATCATGATGAACGTCCAATAAACGTCCATCAAATCGCCCACAAGTCGCACCTGCAGGGGATTATGTCGTTATTAGATTAAAACAATAATAATGGAAGTTTATAATTAGCCTATAATCTAAAATTAAACAACTGATCGAGCGCATTTTGTGACGTTTTTTTATAATCTGTTGCGTATGACTTGAAATAACCTACTGATAAGAAATATGGAAAGTACGAGGAAAAATGCCTCGTTATGCGTACGACAATAATCTTTAATTTGAGAATAGTTATCGCTAACTAAACCTATGATTAAACATTCAATTTTTAGTATTCCATCCATACATTCGTCTGTTTGTCATAAATATAATATTATTTAAACTGAACAGAAAACAAGACATTTAAAACTAGCGTTTGAGTTCCTCTGGGACAGTAATTGAACATCAAATAGAAAATATGTAAACATTGTACATAATATCAATAAGTGAGCACATGGATTAAACATCCTACGTTACTCAAACATCTGAAAGAAAAAGTAAACATAAACATTTGACAAATTATGAGATCAACGTATGTCAAGGCGTCCTTAGATATGATTAATGGATGTAAAGCTCCCACATACTGGGTCTCTGTTAGAAAAAGTTCTTGCAAACTGGAAAATACAACAACGTGGAAAAAGTTCCTTTTAATTTATTACAACACAGTGACACGACACATTTGTGAAATTGTGAAACTCATACCACTTTCATAATACGCAATTTATATTGTATGAATTATATGGTCACGGAAATATTTTGAGGAAATTCACCTATTTTGTTTCGTTATTTGACAGTGTCAAAAAACATCCTTATGTATCACGATTGTTTACACAACGATCGCTGTTCCCATCTGGTTATCTGATGAATAGTGGAAAAAAAATCAGCAAAAAACTGACTACATATTGTTGAATTGATTAGTTTCTATTTTCCGTTAATAATGCTACATTCAATCTCGCCCCTATTTCCCAACGAGATACTCGTAGGCTCCTTTGTTTCACTGACATCCATTATCTTTTTAAATCATGCTCTTCCGTTCTTCTCACTACGCCAACTACCACAAGAAAATAGTCCAAAGAAATGGATTATCATATACCAAATTCTATTTTGGGTTGGGAACTATATCTGTCCAATATTAATAAAAGTTTGTGTCAAGTATCAAGCAAGTTTGTTGGAGTACGACCGCTCCTAGTTAGGAAAGTTTATTAATCCAGCGGCCACTTGAAGCGAACCCAATTACTAGGTATTGCACTTGGAGGATAATGAACATTTATAGCCTTACAACTGCGAGATAGAATCTAGTCTGACACGAATTTCAATGTTATTAGGTGAGACTGTGGTTCACCTTTGGATTGTGAATGCCTACATCTACTATTATTTTAGACATACTATACATCAGAAATTCAGAGATTCATATTATACATCAGAATTGCTGTCAATGAAGTTAAAGCAGATTTCTACGAGCGAAAATATATGGATCTAATATTCATACCTACCCCTATACATGGAAACTTGTGTGATGTAATTCGCCGACTTCGAAAGTTAACTGAATCTCAGTTGTAAGTACATAAATTGAAAATTTAACCAGATAGTCAGCTGTTTTAAAGTGATTTGTCAGAATCGTGACAGATGTGGATCCGTGATCTCTGCCTACTCCTCTACAAGAAAACGCGTGATATTTGTTGGTATTTTTTGTATAAACAGCACTCTTTGGTAAGCCATATCAGTGAATACATATGCTTTTGCGTATCAAGTTGCTTTCGAGGTATTGGGTTTCTCTCAGGGCGTTTTTCCTCATTGTGATGTATCGCAATTGAATAGCGGAAATGAGCACACGTAGGGGGGCAGTAAATATCAATTCGATCGGTGCATGCTCCGGTGGAAATTGAACACCAGTATATTAGTCGGAAAGAGTAATAAACATATACTTTGTTTTGATGTTTTACCTTTGCACTTATGTTTTTGGTTTGTAAATATAAATCGTGTTTATTTGCTTCGAGTTTATTAAAACGGATGACTGTAAATAAATATTTATGAGTTATAAGTGATCATTAAAAAAATATGTCTACGGAATTCCGTCCACTCCGAAAGGTATAAAAGTATATTTCAATGTATATTTCATATTGTTATTCTATTAATTATGGGTAAGTAAGTAGTGAAACATTATTTTCCAGACAAGCAATCAGTAACATATAATCAACTGTGGCAGAATGGCAGCATTCTTAGAACTCATTGAAACTTTCTTGAATAAAAATATCTCATGACATTGCCTTCTCTTCTGTTTTTGACAAGCTGACAAGAGTTTTTATCTCGGCCCTAGCTTATTCAGATTTCTTGAAAAAAGCTTCATTGTCTACGAACAAATTTTAACAAGATAACATTCTTGAAATTATAATGATTTTAAGCGCTATTATGCTCCAGAGATTGATCTCTCGTAAATCAAACTTGAATTTGTTAAAACTACGATCCATTATTAGTGCTTTTACGGTCAATTCTCTAGAGAAAAAAATTCAAAATCATGCAATCGCTTCTTTTCATTCTTTTGCGTTACCCAGAACTTTGAAAGACACAGTTTGTAGTATTCTATATATCACCTTTAGTGTAACTATCAAGGTGGAATTAACAACCTAGCAAACCCAGACAAAAGTAAATCGATAATTATAAGATCTTGTTCTATGTAACCTAATTGTAAACATTATTCGCTATATCAATTACGCAATTTATTAATGGCATTATTGAGGCAGATTTCGTGTACTCGTCACGTGCTCTTCACAAAAGGGCAATTAAAATTACACAATCGTTTGCCGAAATGTGAATCCACACAACGCCCCCAATTAACTAACATAATTGAATCGGCAACAACTGTCGCTAGAACAGTTTCGCTGTAATGAAACCTAATTGGGTTGGAGCTGACCTTTGCATAATAGACTAACCCGAACAAATAAATCAATTTCATAAGTTAATGAATGTTTACTTGACTACCTTTGTAGCGGGGTTGAGTAAATACAAAGTGGTGAGTTTCTGACCGGTATAGAAATTTCGAAACGCTCGTACATAGGTTTAGTCGAATAAAAATATTTGTGATGGTGATACAAGTAATTTCTGTATACGAAACGATGTGTCACCTATGTTTTCGTAATGCGGATAATCTCTGACTACAAATAAATCGCTATTGATTTATTATTTTGTCTAAAAATCATGCAATTTATTTAGTAATGTTTCTAGACAACGATTACATTTCGTTTCATTGTCCATTGAAATATGAGTGCAATCAATAATAATTATGAATATCTTCAGCTTTTATCAAAATAAATTGCCTATACTTAGAGTTGCGATAGTAATGTTAGCTTAGTAATTTGGTTCATACCACCGGGTTCCTATAATTGCTTGTGGTTACACTGTGTGTACAGGTATTACAATGATGTTTCAAAATGCACACATACGACATCTGTGTACAGTTACAATTAAGCCAGCTTTTGCTATTTTGATGCCCCTTTATAGTCGTAGTTAGTTGTTTGTATTCAAGAGTTTGATTCTAAATATCGACACTTTTTATGTTTATTGATAATATATTTTATTGTTTTATTGATGTATGTATGTATGTTAATGCTTAAGGTCCATTTTCAAACAAAGGGGTACTCAAAGTCCACATATTCCTTGATAATGTCAAATAAATATTTTACATTAAATACAACATTGCATAGAACAGTATTCAAATTTTTTAAGGCTAACTTTCACGTGTATTCGTATGTCTGTAGACTCACTATATTTGACTGTACTTTTCACCGTAATAGGGTATCATAAATGCAATTGTGGACTCATACGTACAAAGTAGTTTAGTTTAGTTTTGTGGGCGGTTTGAACGTGAATGTTTTTCGAAATGGCTGCCAAGTTTTTATTGCATTTCCCTGGACGTGAAGCTGCATTCGTTTTAAATATTCTGCATCTGGTGCAGTTATCGACTATAAGGTGCAGAACGGTTGAAAAATTGAGGATAAGAGATCTGAGCCAGTTTTGCTCGGAGGCATTTTTTTAAATAGTCAAAATAAGAATTTTAGGATATTATTGCTGCTTTATCCTCTGAGATAACGCTAAGAAAGAAGTCAAGGCTAATATCCTTATGAAGTTCAAATGGAAAATTTTGTAGCCCTATTTGACACTCATGACTATTTGCCATATAGACGAGGTTAGACTTGTTTTTAATAAATCTGATTATAAAACGTGTAAATAATTAATATTTCGGTAAGTCCGTAGCATATTACGAGTACAAATAAGTTGAGTATATGTTTTATAAATAAATAATAGTACTTTCTTTCGTTCTTTAGTAAACATTGAATTTATTTATTAGAAAAGAGAAACCCAAGACAATGTAGATTAAGGTATTGTGAATTTTAATTACATTACCACACGCGCTAAGCCATGGATTCTCATTAAATGAAATCGTAATTTACTTGTCTCATTTAAGATTTGTTTTACACGTGCCCTCCGTTGTACGCAAGGTTGAAACACAAGTGTGTAATCAAAATTCAATGGAATTGAAGGTACTATTACAGAATGTACATAACATTATATAGATTTGTTATAAAATCTTTCACCGATCGATCTAATGAAAATGTAACTACATTCTGTCCCACTAAACCTTGTTAATATATCTTTTACTATAATATTCCTTCCCGATATAAGAGGTTTTATAAGTCTCAAGAAAAGGAGGAAAAAACCGTAATGAACTGGCAGCAAACTATGAACTAGTGCGTTGTATTCAATCCGTTCTGATTCCGAGTTTGTTATCATTAGGGCTTAGTTATTCATACGGTATTAGCCAGCCCTCATAATAATTTAATATACACACAGCCATCCTTAAACAGGATTAGGACGCCATGTTATCAAAATGCAAATTAGTTTAATCTGGTCAAACTAGTTGGTCGATTCCACTGTACATTTTAATTTTAGAAAATGTAATTCACAATTGTAGTAATACTACAATTACATTTATCGAGAATTGTATCTTCACTTTGTACTATTGTAGCATAATTTTCATCATTATATCCATTTACGTACAACCTCGCACTACTTTGTCTATATTAACCTACCTATGTATACTTTTCATTGTTTGTACTGGTATTATAGATTACTAGGATTATATTTTGATGAATAGACGGCAGCAAGTTTCGTAATTATTTTGCTAAATGCTACAACTTAGCATGTTATTTGGTTCATAAGGAAAAGCAGAATCAGGATAAACTAACATGGTAGTAATTAAGAGTCCAGACAATGCATTACTCAGGCGCTATCAGCCGTTCCCGGTCCGTGAAGGTTCTTTGCTCACGGATTAGCCATTCAATCACCGCAGCTTCAGAGAAAGAGTTATTATAACGGTAGATGGCAGTATTTGTACATAAGTAGGTAAATAGAAATATAATATAAGCTTGGTTGATATAATTTGAGTACTAGTACATAAAGGTGGAAAAACTTATCACATCTACTATCTACTTTTATGGAAACGGATTCAATTACTAAAAACGCTAGCTATCGCTGTTAAGGTGATATTTACTATCTATGCAATCTTAATACATAGTCAACTTAGTTCTGCAACTCAATTTAGAATGAATAAAGTATTTCATTGCTTTATTTTTTTGTGAATGAATATGTATCTAAAATCCATCGCATATAAAGTATCATATTCTCTTCACTACTCAGCGACTGCGAAAGAAACCAAGCCAAAGTTCCGTTTCCTATTATCTTATTGAAATGACTTTGCTCAACTTTGTTAGGTGGGAGATCGAGCTAAATCTCTTAGTTACATCTTTATTTTTCACTCACTTTCTTTCTAAGTGATTTATAGTTATACAAAGTGATTGTGATTTTGTCGAAGTTATTCATATACAGACCCGTTTGTTATTGAAACTTTTGCCAATCATGATACTAACTTAATTTACAAAAGGTACACACATTTTTTGGATACAAAAAATTCACTTGCACTCACATCAATCAGCTACTTTCAATTTAAATAATATAAGTGACATTAATTTTCTATTACTGATGCATGCAAAAGATACGTTAATGTTATTAACGTGAAAATGCACCACAATGTTTAATTTTCTTTCGGAATACGTAAAAGGACATGACTTGACCTTAAGCAAGAGCTATATGACTACATCTATAACATTATTACCAGATGGTCAGCACTCCATCTTACCTTGTGTTATTGACATTGGCCTAATAACGTGTACAAGCTTCGAATCTAATGCATTCTTTATTGCCAACATTGTTTCAGATTAATGTAAGGAATGAGGCCGTAAATTTTCTTAGCTTAAATCTTTCTGGCCTTTAGTTTCTACTTTTACCTAATAAATCTTTGTACAGGACAGCTATTAGGCTTCATAAATATTAGGAATAAAATCTGGTTTATGCCATGTAAAACTGGTGTGGAATTTTGGTTTACAATCAAAGTGAAACTATACACCGTGATAACTAAGAAAAAAATATGCGTTATATTTGTGTAAGAAATAAAAAACTCATGAATATGTCTAAACATGACTGTTAAATATCATTTTAAGATTTAATAGATACATTTCAAAATTCTATTTATGACTGTGTGAAAATGCTGCTTTACAAAAATATAATAATTCAGTGCTAATCTAGTTATCTTTTGTTTGTTATACTACGTATAGTATCAGAGCGCTTGGGGCTTTGAGCAGAGATTCATTGTTGTTGATAAAGTTTTAAATTTAATGAGGAGATTTATTCAAGAAGTTTCTCTGCCTCAAAGAGTATTTATTTGCTCTTTCTGTGATATTTTTGTTTGTAAACGAGAATGTGAATTTGAGGAGTTATTTTAGGATCTTATTTTACTTACCATAATCTAATCTTAGTTATATTGACTTTAATATCCTTTAAAGATATTCTTAAGGTAAAGTATTTAACTCTTAACCTTTATTGTTTATCGATAAATTAATTTAAAATTACGTTGATAATAAAAGTGCTGATAACCTCGATGTGCATGCAGAATAGTTTAATATGTATTTATTTATGTACGTACAATATAAACGATGCTATTAAAACCTTCCAATGTACCTTGACAATCATAACAATAGTTATAACAATAGTAGCGCTTTGGGTAACTGTAAGCTTCTATTGTAATTATGTAAATAAATAAATAAGAAGTAAGCTACTCATATTAGAGCTTTACACTTTAAACACACGTTCAACTTCTTTGCGTTGCAAAATATAATCCTGTACCAATTACTCTACAGAAAAGTTACACGAGCACACGGTTTGACAATAAAAAAGCAATGATTTCTTCCCTTAATATTCTCGGTTACGTGAATATTTTCCAAATACGCCTTATGAATAATGAGGGGAACATATAAGAGGAATTGCCGGAGGCTTAGGAATGGAGCCTCTCGAAATAATGAGATACCTGGATGCTGGGCCGGCGGACGATTCCGCTCGTAAATTGTTCCTAGGGTTGATGTTAGCACGTCTGTTTGTAGTGGTGGTAGCGTGAATACATTTATAAATATATAAGTTGGTTACTATACGCATAGTTAAAAAGTAGTATCGGCTTAAAGGGTTAAGGAGAACATTTATAAAACTATTTGAAAAATGCGTATTTTATACACGCTTCTTTGTTTAATATCTAAATAATATACGGGTACATATATTTCATGGCCTAAACAAGAAAACTAATTGGTATTCATAACGTATCATTGAAATAGGTTTATATTAGTAGTAGAGGATAGATAACATTTAAAGTAATAATATATTATTAAAAGTCATATGTTTTTATTCAACATAAGTACAAGTACAATACATTCATTGAAAGTGAAAATATTTGCCTAACACTGGTTGTCTCTTAGCATTGAAATTCTACCGTTGGTTCGAAAGCCCTGGCTCGGAGAAGAACCAACACAAAACTCCAGAATTGAAGTAAGTTTATATTAATATTAGAAGAAAGCTAACATTTCAAGTATTAATTAAAGCTATCAAAGACGCCAACCAATGCCGAAAAACGTCTTAAATAACAGTTAACTTCCTTACAATAAAATTTACACGTGGATTCAAGAATGAACTCACTTGAAAAAGTTCACGGTAACGTAGCAGTGTTAACTTGACTATTATTATATTGAATGTTGTGGTTCACCAATTTCATTAAACGGGGCTTGCAGCTGACGTGTCCAGGTAACTTTCAGCTTTAGCCTCCGTTTACTCTGCACCTCATTTGCAATTCAATTAGGTTTTCGAGCGAAATTACTTTAAACTATAAAGAATTTTCACTTACGTATTCGATGAAGAATAATAAGAAAATTGAATGTATTTATACGAGACTTTTAATGATGGAGTAATTTTAAGAGGCCATTATTATGTGATTTATAAAAACCATAATGCATGATCATTAATTCATTTAGAAACTACAAACAACCAAAATTGAATATTTCTACATTGTCGATAATAAATTATAATATTAAAGAACAGGTTTTAAAAAATATAAATTTCAGGGAGCGCACAGCTGGGATATTACTTCAGTACTCTAAAAAGCTATAAAACTGTAACATTTTGCTTAAAGACTAATAAACAGGGGATAAGGGATCACGCTCGTATCTTTTAAGGATATAATAAATTCAGTAATCCTGAACGTAATAAAATAGCGTTTGAATTTTCTTTTTAACATAGTGTAAAATAATACAATTATTTGCAAACAAGTAGAAGTTATTTCTTGTAATTTAAGCATTTTCATTAAACTTTCGAGACTCTTTTTTCCCTCTCATTGATTGGATATTCTAGCTTCTGTAATGTCAAGTGTAAGCTGATATGTTATTCATAAGCATTGCCTATAATGTTCTTGATAAAAAGAATGCTAATTCTTGATTAATTTTTTTTCAAACAATCACTGGGGCACGATTGCGTTTTTATAACAGGTCAAAAATATCATACAATTATAATATGATATTTTATTTTTATGAAATACACTTTCCACTGTGTTTGTAATCTGCGGGACAGGTATAACACCATTCTACTGTAATACTTTACGGATATACTCCAAATTAACACACATTATTTAGAAAGTTCTACAAGTGATACTAAATGAAAACTACGAGGTTCTGCCAGTTCAAAAAGAAAAACAGGACCGTCCCATAATGCTTGCAGTTAAAGTAAACTAAACCTAAATACACTAATATACACGGTAATACAACCACTCCTTCTTGCTTGAGATCAGTAAATAAAGGAAAATACTTAAATACACATCAAAAATACTGCAATGTAATGAAAAAAATATAGTAACGCACAACAAAGGTTAGGTGAATTATTCGATTGTATAATTTTGGGGTGCAGTTCAGTATTTTTGATGTACTCATTATTCGGAACATTATATTTTTGGCTTGTATTTAAAAACAACGAAAATGCACACAACGCTAATCTCCAACCTATACCTAACCTTTAATGTACGTTTACCTATATTTCTGGAGTACATTTCAGTATATTTGATATAAATAAATTAAAACACAGTTTGAAAAATTGTGACGTTAGAAGTACCTATAACCGAGTCATTATGAGGAGGTGTATGAGTGTCAATGAAGTGAAAGTGGTTTCTTAGGATCTGGGCAGACAAATAGACAGGAAAACGGGCGGGACGTATATGTATGTATATATTATTTCGCAGTAACATTGCATCATCGTTATAGGCATAGCACTTAAGGCTAAGTGAACGTGTCAAGTTGTATCCCACACTAGTGCTGTCTAACAGGACACTTCTAGTTTAATTGCATCCTCCAAGTTATGCATTTCCGGCGCTACATTGTTTAGTACGTATACGTTGCTACGACTAAGTGGGTATGAGTGGTTTGTTGGATAATTAATTCTGTAGTACACTGGGTGAGATGGGAAACTTGTAGGCGTAGACATCCATACATTTATTAACGTCACTACGTTCTCAACGGGATGTGTGGAGGTGTAAAAGATGAGTATTTTACAGGTCAATCAAAAATAATTGCATACTTATACGTACAATCATGTCTTTTAATCCAGGGTTGATAAAATATTGGAGACATAATATCTCATTGGTGTTGGTAAAATATACGGGTTGTTATATTAATATATATATATATAATGGTGATAGGTTGTTATCCCACTGCTCCAATAAAAGCATTGATCCCTAGATCTCTAGTAGTCACCTACAATATTATTAGAAAAAGAGTAGTTAATTAGCTGTTTATGTTTATGTTATATTATTCTGTTATGTTTTTATGTCATAGACGAGAAAAATCAATATTTATAAAATTATAATATTCATGATGTGAAATATCCATTTATACATCAGCACATAATGCCTCAATCAACCAACAAAATAATTTCGCCATGCCCTTAAATAACCACATTCCAATATTCAAGGCATATTTCTATAAATGTTCTTCTGCACTATTACTAAAGAGCAGATTATCATAAGACGCGAAGATCGGTCGTTAGTTTAGTGAATCTCGCAGCAGTTAGCATACAGCGAATGACTGAGCTAATGCTACTGAATAATTCAAGGCTTTTAGCGTCCCTCCATTCCTACAGTTCATTAGCTGCCGTCTGATGATAAATAAATATTAATTTTACGAACGTTTTCGCAAACTTATTATGACGCTTTTTAATTACGTCTGCGCGAAATGTTCGTTATTTAAAGGGATTTTAAAGTTAGGAATTGCTTGACATAAAATATATAAAAGATTGCATAGGCCGTGGTCGTGGAAAGACTGGCGTCTCAGCTAATGTCTGTCTACCCTTACAATTGGAATTTTTGTTAATTAATAGCACGACACACTACACGCACACTATCTGAAGACACATCTGCAATTACGCTACGTAACGTTAATACCCACGTATTGTGTCGTTTGGAAAGACTCATGTATTACCTTACCCATGTATTGGTCATATAATCAGTACTCATTGTGACTACTAATAACCCATCTCGCCATTTATACAGAATAAATGTTGGTATTTATTGTCTAATCTATAAGGCTAGTGGCTAGCAAACTGTCACCAATGTTCCATATGACATCACAACCGCAATATTCATGCTAAAAGTGAACTTGGGGATATTATCATGTGTTCATCTCGTATCCATCTCGAGAGGGATTAACGGAAATGAATGTATATGTATGTATATATTGACCAAAAATCTAATAAAAAGGTAAAACTGTGAATATTACTATTTTGATATCTATTTTAGTGCATAGAACCATATCACCACATTCCCAATATCCATTTTCCTAATAGAACTACACCAAAAAGCCATTACAGTGAAACCTGGAGTTTTAACGAGAGTACTGTAGTAGCTTTTAATGATAGGTGGCATTGTTATTTACGATGCACTTCATTACGCATTATAAGTGTAATATTCATACTAGTTTCAAACGATGAAATAAAAGGAGAAAAAATCAGCTAACTATATGTATACATATACATTAATCCCTTTTGGATCAGATACATAGTAAACATAAACATTATAATAACATCTCAGTCACTTTCACTGTCGTGAAACTATCGAGATCTGCCTTATATTGATATACATATAAAATTGATTTCAGGTTTCTAGTTTATCTCCCAATGGATTCCGTAGACCCATTGCCCCTTAGTCATCTCCTGCCAAATGCCAGTATAAAAGGCAGTAAGTTGACGTTATATTTACACCCCAGTCTAATAAAGGAGTACATAACAACACGTGCTGATTAAAAATCAACTTGTAAGGAAATCCCTTACATGCTTTTGAACGTTTGTTTACCACCTTGGAGTTCATACAAACTCCGCCTTTCCAAGTCTCTTTATTTGGCCTACACTTAGGACCATACTTCAAAGCACTTACACCTTTCCTTGCGAATCGTGGCAGTACATTGTGCTCGTAACTCCTGGAGCGTGAAATCTCTGGGCTAAGGTTCCGAAGGGTGCTCATTAAATGGAAGCTTTATTTCGTTTTATAAAGGCTTTATCATTATGTTCATCGATAAGGTTTGATCAGATTATTTGCGTGTATTGATTTAGATGCATTGATGTGATATCGTTAGATTATGTGCGTATAATAACTTAGACGCATTGATTAAATATAAGTGTATCTCATATGTGTATTGTTCAGTTTCTCCCGTGGCGCAATTGGTTAAACACTTGAACGCTACTCGAGAGGCCCCGGATTCGATTCCCGGTGGAGGCAGAGTTAAGAACTTCGCTTTTCTTCTGCTTTCCAGACTGATCGTTTATTATATATATATATTTATCTATATATAATAAATATATATTTTTTAAATATACGTTGACCCTTGACACAAGTCAAATGAACTTACCAAGGGGCTAGTTTAATTTGTGTAATTGTGTCTTAAATATTTTGATTTTTCGTATTATATACAAAGATTGTATTTATATATTTTAGATTGAGTGTGGTTTTAATTTTAATGGTATGTATGCATTGAAGTCTTTAGGAAAAAAAACTACAGCAATATGCCGACTCCATTCCTATTGTGTAAGATGACGCCATAGAAATATCGGCTCTTTGAGCTAAAAATTCCAATTCCAATCCAATCCAATATTTTTCTTTGTTTTTATAGGAATATGTTTGTTTCTTCAACATCTGTAGGCTGTGACCCGAAAAAGTGTTACTTTTTTATTTATACTCCTAACAAGCTTAATATATAACTTCTAGTATTTAACCTAGCATCAAAAGTTCCTTTACAGACAGAACTTTAATTAATTAGGGACGAAAACCTACACGTTGCAGTACAGATTTTCCCACTCATCCAATAGCAATCAAGGCGTCTCCTAAGTCGCTTGTATTTCTCGTCACGTGCTCCGTTTGACGCGAGACGTACCAGTTAATTACACGGGAGAACTAATTCTAGGGAACTGACGTTGTTGTCGCGACGAAGCGACGTATGAACGGTAAAGACACTAAAGAACTAATTGCATTTTCGAATCAATAATAATAATAAGCTTTATTCACAGAAACACATTGACATACACAGACAGGAAATTAAAAAAAGAAAAAAGAGAGAAAAGGAGTTTATACAAGTAAGTTATTAAGTCCTACATGTGCATATCATTGCCCAGTGAAATGGTCCCAGCTCAGCATATATACAATAATAATAGACGTATTTGTACGTAAGGGTTGTGATTGTTACTCTATCGGGTTTCAGAAGATGTAGTAGTCATAATTAGATTGTGTAGGTTTAAAATAAAACTTCATTTTCACCAGATAACCTACTTCGCATACTGAATATTATGTCTATAATGAGGTACAAGTATCACTCTGCCGCGTCGTGTGATTTTTATGAAAACACCGTACGATATATGATGATTGATATTAATTTATGAACAATTGTTCCAAAGAAACTGCGATAAACCTGAAAGGAAAATAAAATGTGTTGTTTATTTTTGTTTAAGGCTGTGTCGACTTGTAGAATGATTTATAGAGTGGAGTTTTTTATAAATTACAAATAGAATTATTTAATAATATTAATAACAACAGAAGATAACTGACCCTACATGGGCGCGTGTACACAAAAATCCCCACATTTATGATGTCCAGAGTAAATCCTCGTTGTAATGACTCTGCCGATTAATTAGGGTTAAGGATGACAAAGGGGGATCGGTGACAGTTTATAAGTCCGTCGCTCAAATTGCCTTAATCTGCCCAAATCCCACGTCAAGTATGATGGAAAGTCACCAAGATGATGCTCATATAGTAGCTGCTACCTCATGATGTACAGGCTAATAAATTTATATTGATTCCTTATTGTAATACCAGCATACACAATACTCATTAGTACTGGTACATAGTTTTAGAACATTTTGCATTGCGATCATATACAATAAAAGTAATTAATTTATTTACAGCCATCTAATAAGCTAATTATTATCAATGGTAATCTACATTTTCGGAGGAGATTGTATTTCCGAAGTGTTAGGTATTTATACCTTTTTGCTGCAACAATAAGATGCACAATCTAGTCTGTAAGTTTGAATTGTAATCTTTTTGTATTTTGTATGTTACTGTTGCTGTAAATAAACACATAGTTATTAATAAGCAATATGAATTTCTATGTATGTTAGTGTATGAAGTGTAAAAAGTTAATAAGCTGCCTATTATGCTTTAGTTTTACTTCTTCTTGAAATAATAATCCAGCACGTTTTAGTAAATACACAAATCGTTTATAAGAATGCCAATAATGAGAAAAGGGATCCATCCGTTCTTAGCTATTTTTAATCAAAGAGACCTTTTTATGTCATCATTATACACACGTACATAATCCTCAAAAAGGTTCCGACAAACTTTTGGACACATTTAGTCATTATAAGAGACAAATATTAAAAAATATACATACATAAATACACATCATGCCTGATTCCCTGTAGAGGGGTAGGCAGAGATCACGGATCCCCCTTTGTCCCGATCCTGACAGATCACTTCATTAACACTCATACACACTCGGCGGTTTCAGTACTCCTGACGTCACCCTTTTTCAATATAGCGTCAAAAATATATTGGACAATTACTGGCAATTATATCTTATCCATTAGCTAACATACATTGAAATACCCTACACCTTTAGTCATCTCTTACAACTCTAAGTTTTAAGTTAGAAAGACAGGCACAGGACATCGTTGTTGTTACTCGTCTGATATTACTAGTATGTTACATAATCCTGTGCCGGGATGTTAGTAGAAAGCTTTTATATAACCTTTTATATATTTTAGGCGACGGATTAGTAACTTGTTACCCAAATTCCATATCACTGTAATCGCAACCCCTTGTCTTTGACGATCTGTTCACAATAACACAGAGTAAAAGATGTACGTACGTATGTATATGTTATCTCATTGTGTCGCGAGATCTCGTTTAAACAGTCACTTGTCTTGTTTCAATCCGATTACCTGTCATTTCGTTCGAAGCCTTCTCGGAATAGGATGACGCAGTGCCGTGAATAATAAATACGTCTCCTTTTTCGCATCGCTCACCTTTGTCACGGGATTTATGTTTAGCTTACTAGGAATCGGATTCCCCTTGTCAAGATCGCTGATTCGCTGAATAAAATATTAAATATTGCCAAGCGTAAACATAGTACGTAAGCACCTTCCTTATTCCCTTTCGAAGTGATATCATCTTGTTTTAATTGCTTTAGTAATGAGGTTGTGATGGTATGATGTACTATATTGGTGAAAGGTTGCTAGCCTATCGTCCAAACACATATTCTCTGATTAAGATATTAAATACAGCTAGGTGTAAACATAGCAAGTATATAAAACATATACGTAGTGTCACCTCATTTATTATTTTTCGAAGTGAAGGGAACATTATATCTTCTTGGCCATTTTCAGCATTAGTGACCGGGTTGTGATTAGTAGTTCATCGTTCCATTGACCTGTAGTTTCTTTATCATCTGCTACGACATGTCGTTATGAAAGGCAGGTGCTTAACATTTATAACTTAGTGACAGAGGTCTGATAAATATATACAATTAAATATAAAGTCATTTCTACAATCTATTATTAGGAACTACTCGTAAATATTGATGCATCAGTATCAAATGCATCTTTGTTACTGATCGGCAGCTATAACTGGAATCTAATCCATCATTTAATGAAGCAAACTTTATACTGGAAATGTGCAAGTACAATAAACTGCTATTAATTACAAAGTCCATTTATTGGAAAGCTATTAAAATGCCAAGGATATGGCTGTTATTATATTATTGAAATGAAAATAAACACCATTTTACAAGTAAACTTAGATTTTATTAATAAGTATTACTCTTGCTACGGATTGGACGAATCGGAATCTCTGCAAAATACTATTTCCAAACTCCACTCCAAACTTAAACTCCATTTATAAATAACCTTTAAAGTGTTTTGAAATTCTTTTGTTTCTTTCTAAACGTTATCTCAGCTAAACAGTAGTTATTAAATTTATTCTCAGATACTGCTTAATTATTTGGAGACTATGGACGCTATTTCTTTAAAATATATTTGTGTGCGTATTTAAATTTACTAAAGTTAAACCTTAAATGACATTTCAGCACATTTACCATGAAGAATTAACTGAACTATAATTATAGTTAACCTTTTAAGGTAAATTACATATAATTCAGTGTAAATCACGTTAACATGTGTATGATCATACACATGCTAGCTTCATTCGACATACGCGTATTGCTTCATATGAGATGCTCAAAGAGAATATTGTTATCATGCTCCTTGCACCATCTTGATTGAGTACTACTCCAGCGCTCTCTGCGACGCAATTGCCTGCCATTATTGCGCACATGGCAACACCATATTGTTCGTTAAGTGATAACTTAATTGAAACATAACATAGGCCATCTAACGACTAATAGATAGTCCTATACGTCTTACTGAACGCGCGTCTTATAAATTTGTGTCTAACTGGTCGCACGTGGCTTTAAATAATATGAATATATATTTTAATATAACTATAATAATGTCTTAGGGGTCTAAGATATTATGTGATAGAGATAAAATATGAATGTGTATAATTAGAAAGAGTTGAAATGATGTAACATACATGTATAAACAAAACACACGTGAGAAAAAACCATGAAGAACCCTTTTACTGGATCTAATATAGGTATATTAATAAACCGATATAGGTAACGATCTTAGCACATCGATCAAAATCAAACCTGTCCACCCTTTCGGGGATAAAGTAATAAAAATGTATATGAGTTGTGTGAACAGGGCCTATCGATCATAAAGCTTTCAATCGCAGTTCTGCAAGTGCAGAATAAAACCCATTCAATTTCCGATGGGCAGATTGCTTCAAGCGGATATGGGAGACGAAAAAGGTTGGATTGCTCTCTAGTCCATGTATTTATTGTTCCTACATATTGAGGTTTGTGTAAACGTGCATGTATATAAGGGAAAAAGTCGTAGGAGAGTTACAGACTTGTAGATAATGTATAAGATTCAGAAGTGCTTAATTATGTCTTTTTTAATTAGTACATGGACATCGATGAGAACTCACATTATATGAAATTGAAAAGTTGCATAATTTTGCTCGTTTATCGACTAAAAATATAACTAACATAGCCTCAATTATAGTCCGATCAGAATAACACATTATTACATTATAACTCATTATAGTAAACATTAGTTCCAACTAAGAAGACACGTAATCAACTCCATACTACAACCTTTTTCGAAGAAGTGCTGATAGCATACCCAACAATTAGCTCTTGGGAAATCACGTTTTTATTAAATCTTCCTTAGGGTGCCCGCCCACGTCCGAAAATCGTTGACCACTGTTCATAAGAAAGAAAACTCGTTCCGCTTGCAAAAATTTAACGCACAAGTCCAACAAAAAATTGGTCAGACATAAATTTACTACATGACGATCAACTAATATAACAAAGTGTTCATCTTTATCTCTATTTATATGAAGTGAAATAAAGACCGTTGTATGTTCATATGTTTATTACATTCATATATTTATATTCACGTTGTCTAATCCCTTTCGAAATGGACAGAATCTTGGAGACGATAATATCTCCAAGGTCACTTTTAGCATTTATATTGCGATTATGATGTTATATGGAACATTGGTGACAGGTTGCTAGCTCTTTGCCCAACAGGTTCCATTAATGCATAGTCCCTTAGTCGTCTCTTATGACATGCTGGGATGAAAGGCAGCTAGTTCGAATTCGGACTATCACGGGACATATGTGTATTAAAATAAGCAAAATCTGTCCGATAATCGGTCCTACAACAATTGCCCTAGTTTTAACCCTTAGAGGCGAGCTTGAAGTTACGCATGTGTCGATGCGCAGCTATAATCATCAGCCAATAGTGTCTGATTGGTTCTAATTAACAAGCTGCAAGCCAATGGAATGGATACTAGGACGTGACAAAGAAAGCTAGGTAACACATAAATAGTACAAAAGGGATCGTTATAGATTTATTTATCCATCAGGATGTGTCTTTTAATTAGCACGGGCCTTACGTTGACTTGTTAACTGTCTTATAAATATGATGATTCCATTTTTTTATATTTATTTTATCTTGCATGTCGTAAAAAGTCACAAAATGATGAATACTAACTTTTTATTAATTCATTTCATTAAGTATCATTTGTTTACAATTTGCATGTGAAAAGCAACAAAGTAAAGCAATGATCGTTTTATCCCCTAATAAATATCAGCGCCGTCAAATGATATACAGATTAGATTGCCATCAAGTGCTATTCAACTCATATGCAATGAACACATGTTCTCGGTCATATCATCAACTGTAGTCACTAGTTAGACAAATAATACTCGTATTTTCTACAATATGCTTGTAATTTTCATATTTGATCAAATGCAGGTTGCAATTTTGCCGTGTCGAGTGAGAGCTTGATTCGAACAAACCTCGTTCCGGTAATTGTGAAGAGTAGTCGACGGCACGATTGTCTAATTCGTATTGCATTGTGAAGGAATAGGACATTATTAACTGTTCATAACGTAGGTGATACCTATAGATAGTTTAGAGTTTAATTTCATACTACATAACACGTTATTTCTCTTAGTATTGATATTGAATATGTGTTACAAAATGATGATTACGATATAAAACTTAACAATTGACAAGATATTCATATGTCAATTGTTAAGTTTCATATCGTAATTAATTATAAATAGTTCTGCTTCATAATTTCTACGCAAACTTAGTCTACCATTCGGTCTGTTTGTTTAACTACCCTACAGAGTCTTTCATTAGTTAAATATTTGAATTAGCCTACAGTGCATCGAATCTCTATTCAGCAAGATAAATAGACAGAAATACAATTGTCACAATTGCGCAATAAAAATACGAAATGCACTAACTACCACGGTGACAGAAATCATGACGAGGAAACCTACCTGTTTCCAAATCAGGCAATAGTTATTGTAATTGTCGACACGGCTTACAACTAGCTGACACACTAAGTTAATCTGATATACTCGTAGGTTCGGGGTGGCCATAGAACTGCTTTCCCGAAACTTAAATAGTTGTGAAAGTTTCTTGTTTTTGACAATTGTTGCATAACAAATCCTTTTTATTTAGCAAAGGCATCAAAGCAAACACAGATTTATTGTATTCTATTGTAAGATGACCTATTAAGGAAGCTTTAATACCATAAAAACATCCCCGTACAATACCGATTGAGATAATTTGTTTACGAGCTCAACAATGTTGTATATCAGTTATGACCTCATAAAACAAATTGACAGTGGCGGTAAATACATAAAGCTCTCGTAATCCGCGAACTAAACCGCGTTGTCACCGTGAATGGCAACAATGTTTTCAGTGTTTACAAGTTTATCTGTACTGTTTACTTTTCAGGGTCATAGTTTAGCTCGTTATTTTGCTACATGGTTAAACTAAAAAAACTTTTTCTTTTCTTGCATTTAGGTGTTGAAATTTCGTTGATATCTAAATAATACAATTTATATTAGTTTTTATTATGTTTATAATTATTCATATTTACAGTATTATAGACATTTAAAGTTACACCTTTACGTTAGCATCACACACCTAAAGTAACCTCGTATTTAAGTAAATATCACAACTGCCATCTTTATTCATATCCAATTACTACTTAGAAGGCAGGATTAAAACTTGGTAGCAAATCCTCCTTGGAATTATTACCCGATATGAAATTTCTTTTTTCTTTCAGCTAAGCTCTTTTCAGTCTGCAATTAATTGTACAACTCAGGACGATAATATCTCAAGGGAGAGCCAGATTCAATAGAGCCTCAAGGTTTATTGTGAGCTTTATTCCCTTGAATACTCGGGAACAATATAAATAATGTATTTATATTGTTATGTTTATTAAAATAAAGAATATGATTATATTTAAAATTATTATTAATTTAGAAAATAAACACAATATGTGTTTTATTTACAATATATGTATTTAAAAGGTCAAATTTAGGTAGTAACTAATAGATAAAGCACAAGAAAACCATTTTGTTAAATAATTAAGTTTCAAATACACGCTTTACCTACTACGTATATTTTAATATTTTCCTTCTCTCAAAAGTAATGCGAAATGCAATTCATCAACCAAATTTAATCGCAATGTAAATTCTTGGAAAAGCACTCATAATGGCTTTACGAATTCTAAATGAAAGAATGGAAAATCAGACAAAAAGCATATTAAAATAGAATTCTCGTCTATTCTTCTATAATGAAAAGAGATTGGGAACAAAGATATCTATTTAACTTATTCCTTAATTATTTAGTGACGTGCTAACCTTTTGCTATTCAGCACAGAGCGGTATATACTTTACCGTTACCGGTATATGTGTGTGTACAACTTATGAATATTGTTCACTAGAGAGCATGATGTAAGGTTAATATTTAACAATAGACTGGCAACATAGTATCCAAGGAAAACATAATATCCATCGACTCTGCCCAACTATGTACATATATGTATTGAAAATAATTACGCTTTAATTTACTCCATTTTTTACGTTCCTGGTCCACTTTCGCTTCAAAGACATACTTAGGCTTTCGCATGTATACCTGGCAGTTATAAGTACGCCTAACGTCATCCTTTTTCAATATTTAGCCTCTATATAAACGAAAATATATATGTTTTTAATCAGATAAAAGTGTTGTTGTCTCAGAAAATATTAGGTGCAGCCTGGTTGCTTGGGTCAGTCACGTAGGGCTCTAAGTATTGAGGCCCCGCTCTGTAATTGCTTCGATATTAGAACTTGTAATACCTATTATAGATATTTCTCTTACTGTCTATGTCCCGTGTAAGTCTAAGACGTGAATGGAATCTACTGTGTATTTCTTTCTTGTTTGTAAGGAATTATGGATAACATTTCTTTTATACTCGTATGAAGCAAATAGGGATAAATAAAATCTATTAGGCGATAGGCCAGCAACCTGTAAACAATATTCCATTTTATACTACCGCTGTTTTTAAAATGTCTTAGAGCGTAGTACATAAATATTTGTATGTAGGAATGGGAATGAAGGTGTAAACTCTAGATCTATCTAGATAAATCTTTAGCCTCATGTTCATTATTACCATGGCAACGTAGGGTAGGTAATTTTTATACTGTTTACTACTCAGACATATAAAACCCTCAAACGTCGTTAAATTACACCGTCTGGACTCTGTTTAGTAAAGGAGACGTGAGCATCTTTAGAATAAACAATTTATATGCATGCATGTATGTTTTATGACGAAGTGTAATAAAGAAAACAAAATTAGAGTTGCAAAGCTTGCAATTTACATAATGCAATATGAGTATGCTATCTTTTACTTCTTTATTTAGCTTTAGATTCATACATGTTACTTATGTAGGGTGGAGATACATCGTATTTTTTATCTTTGTTAACGGAAAAAAATCTTATCGTGATGACCCTAAGTTAACCATCAGAATGATCAGTTATGATAAAATCTCTGTCTATCCGTATCATAAATTTTACGGACCAGTAATACACTTTTCTACAATTCTTATATAATAGCAAGAGAGTGGAATAACAAATCAGGTGTTTAGACAGTCACCAAACGAATATATTTGACTACATAAATATTTTCAAGCCTCTATGTCCCCAACGGGATAGCTCTGCCCAATATCGATCGCCACTTGGAACGATCCTGACAAATCTCTCTTGCTTCACTCACACCCATTAGCCTTCTTAAACATGCTCTTCTGTTCTTCACACTACGTACACCCGCCTTGAGAATTTACATGACTACACAGACATTTCGATGGCAGCAAAGTGTATAAAGACATCTACAAAAACGCAATTTTACAGGGGAGCGAAAAACGTGAAAAAACGGTGTATTTTTTAAACCATACATACAATGTTTATGAAATTTTCAGGAATGGTATTTAATATTACTATTTATTAAATATTATTGAAAAATCATTATATTAGTTTGCAGTTTTTGAAATACGGTACTTGTTTTTTTTTACGCTGTATTATAGTATCAAGCAATAAAGACAACTGACTGATGTCTCTATTTACTTTGTAAAATGAAATAAACTTTTTACTACAAAATAAACACGTTATTTGCAATAAAAACCATAAATATATTTATTAAAAATTATATAAACAAATAATTTATATATCTTCGTAAAGACAAAACAATATTTTCTAGCAAAAATAATGCAGATGTCTTTAGTAACACTGGAATTTTTAAACACGTCTTTATCTACTTCATACTAATATACATAAAACTCAAGAAATATTATTATGTAATTACAATCATTTACTTGTAAAATCAAATATATTATTGAGATTCAGTTAAAGTATGGCATTCCTATTTATTTTAATTGTTTTAGTGCTACATTAGGGGTTATTTTCGTTAACTTAAACTTTCATTAGAACTATATTTGATTATAGTTTTTATTTTTATACACTACTTTAAGTATCTTTCTTATTCATGTAGAAAACAAAATAAAAATTTGAATGTAAGTAAACGAAAATGTATAAAATAAAATAGTCTAGTAAGTCTTCTCGTTTTGCCTCAATCACAAAGTAGGTTGAATAGGAACTATTCATCAGTGTCAACGTCTCCTTCATCACCTAGACCATGTTTTAACTCCTTAAAGAAGTTGTGATCAGATGGTGGGATTAGATTTTGCAAACACAAAGACATAATCATTGTATTTAGCAGTCGTGATTGATATTCCTGCATTATAAGAATTTGAGAGTTCCAATGGAATGGTTTCATTCTGCTGAGACCGTGCCTTTTTTGCAACATTCAATGATCATAGACATTTCATCTAAATATCTAAATCGTAATTTTAAGATGTCATGTCTGACTTATGAGGTTGTACCAATGTTTCGCGTACACCAAATCCTGGGTTTTTTAATCACGTGTAGGTACTGTTCAAGAAACTTTTGAAGTTCAGAATTTCGTTTTAGCTCACTTCATCAACTGCATAGGGTTCATTATTGAGTTTACTCCAGCGAACGCAGGTGTACCATTCTAGAGACAGAAAATCTGTTTAGTTTTAGAAAATTAATCCATGGACGCTGTCTTCTTCTTGTTATGTATGACCTTTTTCTAAAAAGCGATGGCAAATACGAATATGTAAGGTAATGAGTGCTGGTATGGCAGAAGAATCATGAAAGCAAAATTATTGTGGTAGAGATGAGGTCCCTCAGGAGAGTGTGTAATGTTAGGTTCTGTTAAAGGCTACGGTATATGGTGATGCGTGAACGTTGTGCTATGTAAGAAGATTTAGAGACCAAAATATAAACACAGAGACAAAATATATATAGGTATGTTAAAGTGGTTTGATGTATGGATGCATTAAACGAGGATTATTAAAAGAATCTATAAAGCCAAAGTGGAAGGTAGATTCGGACGGGGGAGGCCGCGTAGAACTTATTGAGATCAAATTGGAGATATTCTTGTGAAGGTGGGTGTACGTAGTGTGAAGAACAGTAGAGCATGTATGATAAGGTTAATGGGTGTGAGTGAAGCAAGAGATGTTTTGTCAGAAACCTTTCAGATGCGGATTGATTGTCTCTGACAATTCGTAAACACAAACTTATAGAAAAACAATACGGTTCCTGTTCAGACCACCGTAGCTATCTGACCATTAGTGCATATCTTCTAGACCCTCTTCAGCTTTCCTTCTAATGTAATCGTAAAGGCAACTGACAACTTCGTTGGAACCCCTTTTTGCCACAGTTTCATCCCTCATGTAGCAAATTGCTTTTATCAAACCCTAGTCGAAGATGGTGAAGTTGTATATTGATAAATTTTTTTAAGTAAAAAGACTGGGGATAGCGTATGAGTGAGCAGAATAAACGACCAGCTTGAACTTGCCTCATCTGCTGGGGAGTTGCAGGAAATGCTCACGTGTGTGGATCATGCACTTAAGATGAGAGGTATGAAGCGAAAGTTATGACGGTAGAAAGGAACGGAAGGACATTGTAAAGTTGTAATTGATAAGGAGATTGTGGAGCTAGTGAATGACTTTGTATAACAGGGATGCCTTTTTACAAGGGATGGTTTCTATCTATGAACTTGCGAGCATGAAGATATGTATGGATGTAAATGTAAATATGGGGTGGACAGAACCTTGGAGGCATAATAATACCTCTTAGGTCGCTTTTTAGCATAAATATTAGAGATG
Organism: Leucoptera coffeella; assembly: GCA_030578115.1. Classification (NCBI taxonomy): domain Eukaryota; kingdom Metazoa; phylum Arthropoda; class Insecta; order Lepidoptera; family Lyonetiidae; genus Leucoptera; species Leucoptera coffeella. The sequence continues at coordinate 544,874 of JAMBLF010000020.1, read as the reverse complement.
TTGTGTCATATACAACATTAATGACAGATTGCCAGCCCATCGCCCAAAAGATTCCATTGAATCACGGCACCTAATTAGCATTATAACGTCACAGACTTGAACGGGACGGGTACGTTTCTACGACGTAAAATATAATAATATAGTATCTTTTATTTAGGGATTGTGTTTCAATTTCTTCTAGGATGCCCTCTTATTGTATAAGAGCTTTCTCGGTATCTGAATTAACTGAAAAAATAAATTTCGATCAAAATACTTGTATGAAGTGGTTGTAAATAGAGACATCTGAGTAGTATAGTCCGCAGTCAATAATGACACCTGCCAGATATCTGTATTTACGCCGTAATAACCTCAAGTTTTGAATTAGTCTAAATAAGAACGAAATCAACATCGAATAAAGTAAAACGTATTAAAATTTATTAAAATATATTTAAAATAAATGTCTTACATAAACTTGTTCTTTCCATAGTTTCTGTTTAATTAATTTGTTAGACCGGTGCTGTCGTTAATTTCTTTCTGGACGCCTTTTTTGCCATATTTAAAAGTATTTTGTTCCTTGTCACACTTATTTTTTCTTCTTTTTAATATAAAATCATCTAGTTTAATGTCCAACTCAAGAAAATTATTTTTAATTTTTTTTTTCTGTAAAACATAACCTGTCCGCGCAAGAACATGACAACTGCCACATGTTCTTGTTTACGCCAGATTACGGGGCGCAAACTCCCGCGCAATTACGGACATAGTTACATGTCACTGTTTACGTTGCTTGTTTTAAAAAAAGGAGGGTATATATCTTTAATTACTTCCGAAAAAAACCATAATAATTTATATTTTTATAATTTTGTTTCGTGAAACGTTAGATATTGATATAATATGCTATTTTCTATAAAAAAAAACATTTTGTAAAAATTGCAGTTGTCCGTAATTACTTTGCTGCCATCGATTTAATGAAAAAAAAAACTACAAAGCAAAAAGAGCCATCATACAGATTAAGTTAATCTGATAACAATTCCCTAAGTGTTCCAATCCACCTAAATGAGGACTAAGTGAATTAGCCAATGCTTCTTTTTGCTTCGCAAACGAAGGAAATTAATCAAGATGGTAGCTTCTGTAAATAACGTTGAGTTATTGCGAGATACAACAGTTATTTTGTTAGAGAAGATTCGTCATCTCGACTTTGCTGATTTCATGTACATATTATATATTATATATATTATGATGTACTGTTTTATAATTAGTGTTAAATATAACCGTAGACTCAGAATCTAAGCTCTCTGTGTCCGTAAAATTACCGTCGTTGTCCGTATTATTACTTATAAATTCTTCTTAGGTACTTATCGCTGAACTTATTATAAATGTATAGTTATCTTTTGTTATCTATAAACATACAAACATGTATTATGTCCCAAACAAGATAGTCAGAGACAATAGATCGTCACCTGGAACGATCCTGACAAATCTCTCTTACTTCTTTATGTTTTGTTAAAAGAATATTTTTTGCAATGTATTTTTTATTCAATCTGCAACTCAACTCCATTTTTACCCTTTCATCCCATAAAAATACCAAGAAAAATATGACTTGATAAGAACGGGATAGAATATTTTATTCGAGCAACCTTGAAGGTAAGGCCTGCATATTTTGAGGGTCCCCCAGGTATGCGGAATTCCACTAAAGCGACCCTTGACCTTCGGAAAGCAAATTCCGGTGCCTAAATGTGTTCAAGGAATCGGGATAATAAGGGACGTAACGCGGCTGAATAAATTTACATGATGCCAAAACGATCAAAGGTATATTTGGGTGACCTTCATTTTTTATGAATGAGTAAGGAATATTGTATAAATGAATACTAAATTGAAAATGTTGTATCGAATATTTCGTGTGTTTTATAGTTATATTATTTATATCTCTATAGTAGACGATGTGATTGCCTTTTAAGTTTCGGAGATGAGCACTCAAGCCTCTGACTACGCAGCTACAATAAGAAGGGTGTATGCACAAGTCGTGACGCGTATGTATGTTGATGATTTAAGCAAAAAGCATTTTCAATTACCTAAGAGATAGAATCTTTGGTCATAAAATCTCTCTGTCATAAGAAGGTTTTATCAATTTTTATTAGGCTATGGAGCTTTGTCCCATAAAAACTAAAGAATATCCTCAATCATATGGTTTTCGTTGAAAATAAATAAGCTGCTCGGAAAAAAAATGTTTTTTCGAACTTTAATTTTAGAAGCTTATCTAGAAGTAGTGTTATAATGATTTCATCATTTAGCCAATAATAATACAACGTAAGCATCTAAGTTAAATTGCCTTAGATAAAGTTTTCTGATTGTCACCGAATTTACACCTTTTAGTGACCCTTGTTAAAGTTATTAGGTTATTTGAAACCTAATTGAGTTGTCTGTGTACTCTAAAACCTGGGCCACAAATACCTTTTAGGCCTATTTAGTATATTCTGTTCAAATGATTGCCCGTGTAAAGGAAAGTAGAATTTTGGGAATATTAAAATCAGTGGCTACTAGTATATCTAGATTCATACTATATATATATATATATATAGTAATAGTTAAAGTATTCATGTATCAATTTCGAACGAAAATCGAAAGATTTCTGCTATACCTATACATAAGATGTAAGAACCAAGAGATGCTATTAGAAACCATGTAATTGTTGGCTGATAAATCTTAACTTTTTGACGAAGTTACCGGAATATCATACGAAGCAATTAAGAGACAAAGGGTATATAGAATTTATGGAGCCATGGACTACCAACCTATCAACAGTGTTTTATATGCCATCACAACCCTAAATTAATGCTAATAAGTCTTATATCTCCGTGGTCTCGTCTACCCCGAAAGGGATAAAGGACGTGAATGTAATTCATACATATATGATGCCGAAACGAAAAGATAATTTGCAGCATCACAAAGGCTGGCTTACCACGTATGTCGACCTCTGACGTATGTGAAATTGAAACGGTTTCGGTTAACCAGAGTGCTCGGCCCCTTTCTGAGGATTAAGGGACCTTTCATTCGTTCAAGGCAGACGGGTGTAGTTCAAATTGAAAACTAATCTTGTACTTTCTAAGAACATTTGATAAGAATTTTAGTTACACTTTCTACGATACATGAGATATAATATGAATATCATATAAATGGAGTAACTCAGGACTCTTAGTGAATTTAATGCCTATACTCAATGAAAAGCTGAATCTAAAACGTTCTGCCAATAGGAAGTATCGTAAGAGACTCCATTGATCAATGCAAACATGATATTATCCAGAAATTTACTTCTGGGTATATCCATCAATATTAATTTTTTAATAGCTGTGATTTATCATAGTCTTTTAATATCGTTATAATACCTTTATAACTTTATATCTCACAGTAGCCTAATAAAAGATGAAAAATCAAAGTGGCAAACGTCAAACGAAGTTCTAGTATTATTAAATGAGGGCATCTAGAATGTCATGAAATATTCAGAGAGTCGAATGCACGGACTGCAATTTTCTGAATACCAACATCTACAATAAAATAGAAATCACAAATACGGTTAACTTGACACTTTTAGTTTGGTGTAGAACTATCATAAAAATTGATCCAATGAAACTAACTATTCTAAATTTCAAACAACGTAATTGAGTTTTCAGAGAATAAATAAATATCCATAAAACTCTTGTATAATTCGACGTAGCGTAGTGATTTGAGACTTGACTTTGTATCAGTGGGTACAGGGTTTCAAATCCCGCTTAAGCATGTACCAATGAAAATTAAGATTAATGAATTTCTATGTACATTTTCGTAATAAAAACACATTGACGAAATGCGTTGAATACTACGGTGAGAAAAAACATCGTAAGGAAACCTACCTGTTCCTCAAACACTACTACCCCGCAAGGGTTAATGGTCGTGAACGCGTTTGTCTTGTCTTAAAACTTGTAATAATATATCATTTTAAGTGTCCATATAAAATAACATTTCCTTTTGAGAATACTCTCGTAATATGGTCCGTAGTCACAAGTAAATTGTAGTCCTTACACTAGCTTTACAAAGACATAACTCGGGTCGCATGCTATAAAAAAGACGTTACGTAACCCAGATGTTCACTATATCATATTAGCGCTCTACTTTGTTCTGTGTTACAATATACGAGTATCATTATATATATTTTCATTTTCGTCTGGTATTATTCATGGTCTTAGATGGATGATATTAGTGGTGTTTTATGTATCCAGCCGATATAATCTTAGAATATCACAATTATTAACTTAAATTATTTTATTCATCCACCCCGAAAGAGATTGGACGTAAGTGTATATATATGTATAAACTTAAAATATATCGGTATCATTTTTGATTAATAACTAACGGGACTTATCGCGTATGTGTTTATATAATAAAGTTACCTTTATTAATCCGACGTTTCGGCTACGTTGCAGCAGCCATGGTCACGGGCAGACAATAGGTATTATTTTTTACAATGTTATAAACATGAAACTTTAGGAACCAACATTGTGCAACCTTTGAGCTATAATTTTATATATCGAGCTCAATACAATGTATTCAATGTGTCATAACGCCCGTTTCCACAAGGATTGACCATGGATTCACATGATCCCGATACTGACAAATCACTTCCGCTTCATTGGCAACGCCTTACGATATTTTAACCAGTTATTCTTTCACAATTGGTTAACAATAAAATTATTGCAATTTACTAGGCCAGTTTACTATGTACTGAAGTAACAGTGTTTTAAAAAACGTAAAAAAGTGTCGACTTTACGTAGTAAAAGTTATTAACACTTCCAAGCACTGAACCGTAAATATTCGATAAACGTATTCACGTTAACACATGAACGACCCCAGTGGATTCAATTTAAGCGGCTCTTCGTTTTAAAGGACCTTTTTAATACGTAAACACGTACTTGAAAATCCTGTATAAATATGGTGGTTTGGATATATTTAGTAATGATAAAATTCCTTAAATAGATTTACGTGTGTTTATGATTTGAAGTAGTAGGAGCATCAGAATACACTATTTAAGAATATAATCTTTGCAGGGTAGTCAGTTTAAACATAAAATGCTCTTTATTAACATTCACCATGCGGGGTAGTCAGGGGTTCCCCCATACATCATCGCACCTGCGAAGTAATTAATATTTTTTACATGTTTTACTTGATAAATACATTGTTATGTACTCACTATTTAATTTTTCATCAAACTCCATTTCTATTTGCAAAACTACAAAATTAAATGAATTGAGATTTAGCTCAGTGAAAACAAAGCCTTTTCATAACGTATTATGACCTCTTTCAAGAAACAAAAGCCTTTATACGGTGCCCCATTAAAAGGGATCCTAGATCACAAGGGCTTTATAATCCATTCCATTTTAATTTACAGGGTTCCTGGGTAATAGGTTTTCATAATAATTACAAACCTCTTCTCAATAACTAAGATCCAGAAATCAACAATACAGCCTGCCTTTTCTTTTGACCAATAAATTCAAGCTATTAAAATAGTCTATAGTTTTAATTTATTTATATAATTTAAGTGGTATTTATTGTTAAAATTACTCGAATAATATAAAATGGTGCCAAAGAAGCTAACAATGATACACTAAGGACAGTAAACAACTCAATTTTCTTGACATGGGTGTTCTGACATTTACAAGTTAGATAAATGGAACGAGGTATAAATTCTCGCTAGTGGTGCATTATTTACCTTTTCAAGGCATGGTCAACAGCGATAGTGCCACATTTCTTATTTTTATAATTAAGTATTGTTTTGTCTTATAATAAGAGAATATACTTATTGTGTATTAATGTGAATTAATGTGAACTGAATTTTATTTTTGTTTACTTCTGATAATTTTATATGGTGCAAAATTTGAGATTACTTAATTGAACATCTTTCCTGTCTATCTGAATCTGGATTGGACCATTCACCCATTTTTATCACGATTTTTATACGCTGTTCAAATACGTCAAACAATAAGATGTCTTTTTAAACTTTTTCTATCACATCTTACAAAAGAAAAAATATTCCTCGAAATCCTTTTTTTCTTCTGCCCCTTCCTTCCAGAATTATGGCCGTAATTAATATGGAATCTATTTTCTATTTATTCCTTTTAGTATAAACTTAATTATACTGTACATCAGTACCCAAATTCTAAAGCCATTCCCCTATATGCGCAGAATGTGGTCACAAGTTCTTAAGGCTAGCGACATTGATTAAGTTCCCAAACTAGTTTCACATGTGAACTTCCGTGAATAATGATGCTTGTTAGTTACGAGTTCAAGTTTACAAACTAAAGGATAATCTGCATATGGGCACTGGCTTATTTAACACCCTTCATTCTTTACTTTCCTTTATTACATACGTGCCCATCATGCCCGTTTCCCTGTATAAGGGAAGGCAGAGATCACGGAACCACATCTACCCCGATCCTGACAAACACTTTCATTGGCACTCATATCTTCTCATTCACACTTTATGCTATTTGTTCATAGTTGCAAAACGAATACCAACAGAAAGTATAAATTATTCTTGTATATCTTTACTTTATATTGAATGGAAATAGTTGATAGTATGTTATAGGACTACTAGAGACTTTTCACAAATATCTATTTCATTTTCATGTGACAACGACCCGATACTAACGCTTAAAGTGATTAAGGAGATATACTATCTTCGATTTTATGCCCGCCATGATATAAATATTTCAACGTAAATATTGTACACGCCTCATTAAAGTTACAGATTTGAATAAGAGATCCTTTGTTCATACATATATTGTGAATTAATTATTACTAACCTAGAATATATTCAGCAATGATCCGCCATTATCCGCTATATATTACATAAATCACTTACATCCGAGCTACACTTAACCGAAGAATACTAAAAGTTGTGCTGAGTACTAAGTTTGTTTGAAACAAAACACCAACGCTGAGCTCTTAACTTTAAGTAGCAGAAAGGTTTAAGATGCATTTTTAAGCTCAAAAGCTTAAAGTGCTTTTAGTTCCGTTATAATGCTAGCATTGACTTTTCTATTGTGTAAGTATTACCTATGTTACTACCAAAAGGTTTATAAAGGTTATATAAAGATTAACTAATGAACATATTGATGATTTTTGAAATATCTAAGCGATTAAACGGAACGGCAATTCACAAATCGCTTAATAAATAATACAAATTGTGAATTCTTTTAAAACGTATTAAAGTTATCCTTTATTGCTTAAATGCATGTGTACGTGAACATATTTTACAGTTAAATTATTTATAGAGCATGTTTGTTTGTGTTCTGTTAATACTGCAGTCCTTTTCAGGACCATGTTAGTGAAGAAATATTCTTTTTCAGGATCATGTTAGAGAGTGAAAAGTTCTTTTCAGGATCATGTTTGTCGGAGATTAGTTCTTTTGCTCCTGCATATGAGTGAGAGAATAGTCCTTTTCTGGACCATGTTTGTGAGAGAAAAGTCCTTTTCAGGAGCATGTGTATGAAAAAAGTCCTTTTCAGGGCCATATTTGTGAGAGAATAGTCCTTTTCAGGAGCATGTTTGTGAGAGAATAGTCCTTTTCAGGAGCATGTTTGTGAGAGAATAGTCCTTTTCAGGAGCATGTTTGTGAGAGAATAGTCCTTTTCAGGAGCATGTTTGTTAGAGAAAAGTCCTTTTCAGGAGCATGTTTGTGAGAGAATAGTACTTTTCAGGAGCATGTTTGTGAGAGAAAAGCCCTTTTCAGGAGCATGTTTGTGAGAGAATAGTCCTTTTTTAGGAGCATGTTTGTGAGAGAAAAGTCCTTTTCAGGAGCATGTTTGTGAGAGAATAGTCCTTTTCAGGAGCATGTTTGTGAGAGAATAGTCCTTTTCAGGAGCATGTTTGTGAGAGAATAGTCCTTTTCAGGAGCATTTTTGTGAGAGAAAAGTCCTTTTCCGGAGCATGTTTTTTAGAGAATAGTCCTTTTCAGGAGCATGTTTGTGAGAGAATAGTCCTTTTCAGGAGCATGTTTGTTAGAGAAAAGTCCTTTTCAGGAGCATGTTTTTTAGAGAATAGTCCTTTTCAGGAGCATGTTTGTTAGAGAAAAGTCCTTTTCAGGAGCATGTGTGTATGAAAAAAGTCCTTATCAGGGCCATATTTGTGAGAGAATAGTCCTTTTCAGGAGCATGTTTGTGAGAGAATAGTCCTTTTCAGGAGCATGTTTGTTAGAGAAAAGTCCTTTTCAGGAGCATGTTTTTTAGAGAATAGTCCTTTTCAGGAGCATGTTTGTGAGAGAAAAGTCGTTTTCAGGAGCATGTTTGTTGGAGAATAGTCCTTTTCCGGAGCATGTGTGTATGAAAAAAGTCCTTATCAGGGCCATATTTGTGAGAGAATAGTCCTTTTCAGGAGCATGTTTGTTAGAGAAAAGTCCTTTTCAGGAGCATGTTTGTAAGAGAAAAGTCCTTTTCAGGAGCATGTGTGTATGAAAAAAGTCCTTATCAGGGCCATATTTGTGAGAGAATAGTCCTTTTCAGGAGCATGTTTGTGAGAGATAAGTCCTTTTCAGGAGCATGTTTGTGAGAGAATAGTCCTTTTCAGGAGCATGTTTGTAAGAGAAAAGTCCTTTTCAGGAGCATGTGTGTATGAAAAAAGTCCTTATCAGGGCCATATTTGTGAGAGAATAGTCCTTTTCAGGAGCATGTTTGTTAGAGAAAAGTCCTTTTCAGGAGCATGTGTGTATGAAAAAAAGTCCTTATCAGGGCCATATTTGTGAGAGAATAGTCCTTTTCAGGAGCATGTTTGTGAGAGAAAAGTCCTTTTCCGGAGCATGTGTGTATGAAAAAAGTCCTTATCAGGGCCATATTTGTGAGAGAATAGTCCTTTTCAGGAGCATGTTTGTTAGAGAAAAGTCCTTTTCAGGAGCATGTGTGTATGAAAAAAGTCCTTATCAGGGCCATATTTGTGAGAGAATAGTCCTTTTCAGGAGCATGTTTGTGAGAGATAAGTCCTTTTCAGGAGCATGTTTGTGAGAGAAAAGTCCTTTTCAGGAGCATGTTTTTTAGAGAATAGTCCTTTTCAGGAGCATGTTTGTGAGAGAATAGTCCTTTTCAGGAGCATGTTTGTTAGAGAAAAGTCCTTTTCAGGAGCATGTTTGTTAGAGAATAGTCCTTTTCAGGAGCATGTTTGTAAGAGAAAAGTCCTTTTCAGGAGCATGTGTGTATGAAAAAAGTCCTTATCAGGGCCATATTTGTGAGAGAATAGTCCTTTTCAGGAGCATGTTTGTGAGAGAAAAGTCCTTTTCAGGAGCATGTTTGTGAGAGAATAGTCCTTTTCAGGAGCATGTTTGTTAGAGAATAGTCCTTTTCATAAAAACTTTTATTACATTTACGTCAAAGTATTCAGTTAAGTTAAATATTGGTAATATTACAAAGTACACAAGCAATTTATGTTCAACCCATACAAACATTTACAGTTCCTAGATTTACCTTTGTAAGTGCAAAATAGGGTCTCAGTCAAGTTAATAAATTAGTTGAGTGAAAGTCCTTTTTGGGTCTGAACAGTTTCGAATTGATGTGTCTAGGGAACAGAAGTTAGGAGGGATCGCCATGTGAGTAATGGTGTGATTTATCTGCTAACAAGTTAGGCCTTGTAGTAACAAGAACATACATGTTATGTATTGTAAATGAAGAAGAATATATGTATATAAATACTTATTTTTCATATAACGTGGTTATACAGTCATGTTATTTGGAGGACAAAAAACTTATACATATTTATTTTATATCTTTCATAGATTTGCGCAGTTTTGTTTCAGAAACCCTAAAAACCTTATTTGTAAATACGTATACATATATTAAAGAAGTACGGAGTTGTTAAATGATTCACTGTCTAAAAATGTAAAAATGTTTATGTTATGTAATATATATAGTGTCCTTACTTATATTTTTGCTTTAATTCTAGTAAGAAATTGCTAATGTTGTATGGTATGATATCTGATGAAAATAAATAAATGTGTTTACATGTTATGCGTACATACTAAGATCACATATGTTTGTATTCAAAAACTCTGAACAACTCTGAAATGATATTTAATTATAAAATAAACACAGCTTGTTGAAGGCAAAGAGAATTAAAGTTTATTTCGAATCCTTGTGATGGAGATTTGTTTATTCAAGGTATACGCTAGTCATAATTGTTCTGTTTGCATTCGGTGTACTTAGCAGTCCAACTTTAACTTTGTAGTCGCTATTTGCCTTGCAAATGAATGCAGAAATACTTCGGACCGTCAAAGAGAAGTGTCCCGGACAGTTTTGTCCTAAATTATATAATACGACAAACAAATTAAATTGGAGACGCATTTTGAACGTATTTAAATCATAAACATGTGTTTCGAGAGATGGTAGAGGAAACTTCAAATAATAGAATGATTTAGAAGTATAATTAAGAATTTTAGTAAATGTTTAAAAATTTTTCTGACAGTAATAATACTAATAATATTTGGACATTATTACACCAATTGAACTAACCCCTTGGTAAGTTCATTTAAGACTTGTGTTAAGAGTACTAGTCAACGTATATTTAAGAAATATATACATATTATACATAGATAAATACATATATAGCATATATAATCAACAACCAGACTGGAAAGCAGTAGAAAAGCGTAGTTCTTAACTCTGCCTCCACCGGGAATCGAACCCAGGACCTCACGATTAGCGTTCCGGTGGCTAACCGATCGTGCCACGGAGGTCGTCAACAGTATGATAGTTTTTCGAAAATTAAATCAATCCTTAAGATTTTTTCTATTAGACATTAGCAATAAGGTAGCCAGTCTAGCCTCGGAAAACTCTTAAGGCGTAAATAAATAAATATAAAGCGTTAATCGTAGCATTTTATTCCTTACGCTCATATTGAATCAATCAATTTATTGCTCTCAAATAAATAAACGTATTTTCACAAAAATTTCCTCTCTGAGAAAACAAATTAAATTTTAAGTATTGACTCACTTAATGGCAGGTGAAAGAAATGTCTTATAAGAGACTTCATCGAATTTGCGTGTTACATAGCTTTCCTTTTAAAACCCTGCTATTAGGATTGCGCGAAATTCAAACGTGATTTTCTTCATAAGGGGCGAAAATATTCTATTTAAATATCTCAAGAGAAAAAAAGAGAGGATGTGATTAGCACTTTATTTTCTTTTCCTAGAAATCTGACTTTGCGGGATAATCCAAAATATTGTTACGGATGTATTGGCCAATTTTTACCTCTATTCTTTAGGTATGTTTTGTGCTGGCAATTATTTGTAAAGACAAATACTTACTACTATATAACTTATAATTTTTTTTATGTTTTAAGTTATTATTATTTCGTTTGTTAAACAGACAGAAATATGTTTTAACTTATGATTAACAAACAAGGTGTGCATACATTCACGTTCTCTAATCTTTTTCGAAGTGGACAGTACCTCGGAGACATTTTATGTATCCATACCTTCCTTGTTAATAATAACTTAAATAGAAGTAAGTATATCTCATCTCCGTAGTCACTTTTAAGTGTGAAAATTAGAGTTGTGATGTCATATGTCATAATGGTGAGTGGTGACAGCTTACTAGCCCAATTGCCAATGGATTTCATTTACCTCTGATCTCTTAGTTGCCTCCCACTACATGCGGAGCATCCGTTCTTCCATTCGTTGTAAATATTTGGTTTCTTAAGCTAGGATTAGAGGATTGTTTATATACACATATTTTAAGATATTTCAAGTATGTAAATAGTTTCCAAATGTTATATAATTTAGTACGATGTTCAGTACTCGTGCACTAAATAACTTGAAGAATCTAACAACTCGTATGTTATACCAAAGTTTTCTTCCACCAATAGTTTCCTTTCTAAGTCAAACACTTACTTACAAGGTCAGTTCTTTTAACTGACCTTGTAAGTAAGTAAGTCAAACATTGGTAAAATAAGCCATAACCACTACTACATTTGTTCTATGTTTATGTATAAGTTGGTATGTATATATTTTTTTAATTTTATTAGATATATAACATAAACTAATATACGCACATTAATATATGCATGTACCATAAATAAACAGTGTAGTAGGTTTGCAGAAACTTAACGTTATTGTGAATTACCATATTCAACTAATTTAGTGTTTTAATTTCAGCAACATGTTGCAATTTAATCGGCCATTAACAATTAAAATTAAACGCTTGCTTTAGAGAAAACCAGCCGGCTCCATAGTAAATAATTTTCATTACAGCAAACATTAATAGTACATATGCCCACATCTTTATATTACATTCAGAGTGGACGCAACCATTAATTCTCTTTCGTCACATTTAAGATTACTTTCGAAGTATTGATATTTACTAATGGCAGCAGGTTATTGGGTCACCACTACATATTATGATTATTAACTAACGGGACATATCGCGTAAGTTTTTATATAATAAAGTTAGCTTTATTATTAACCCGACGTTAACTAACGACGACGACGTTCTTAGAACTATCACTACATATAACTCGTTAACCTCGGCTTTTAAACGTCTTCATACATAAATACATACATAAAAGGGGAGGTAATAATAGTATTTATAGTTTAGTTATAATGGTATTCTATATACGACGACGTATTCTTTTTTGACGAACTCCGTGGCGCGATCGGTTAGACACCTGAACGCTAATCGTGGGGTCCCGGGTTCGATTCCCGGTGGAGGCAGAGTTAAGAACTACGCTTTTCTGCTGCTTTCCAGTCTGGTCGTTGATTATATATGCTATATATGTATTTATCTATATATTATATGTATACATTTCTTAAATATACGCTGACTAGTACCCTTAACACAAGTCTTAAATGTACTTACCAAGGGGCTAGTTCATTTTGGTGTAATAATGTCCAAATATTATTATTATTATTATACGTCTTAGACTTAGACTTGATTTGAATATCTAAATTAATTAAGTTATTAATTTACAGATTCATATTAACTATACTAAAATTCTTAGGTTTAAATTCCTTCGGATAACCATGATCTTAATAGCTCTAAAACATTTTCCAAGCGCGCAATAACGGATTCATTGAGGCTGAGAAATACGGTAAAGGCTCTCTCACACTTCCTCGGCTGCCTTTAATGGCCCATTAGCCTTAGTGTAATGATTCACGAGTTTGCTACAAGCATTCTTCTAAGAAGCGTAAAACGAGCACCATAATTTGCCTCTTTAAGATATCGAGCACATGAAGGTGGCGTTAGTGATCTATTTAAGTTTGAGTGTGAATTAATTATTTTTTTATATATAAACTTCGATGATACACTTTAATATCAAAATTTTGATTACGGTAGTAATCTTAGAACACAATTTAGTCTACTCGAGATCCCAAAACGTGGATAGAGAACCTCACTTCACCGTCATATGTTAAACTGGAATCTGTATTGAATTCTCCTACATACGTTCTCTCATACACAGCCTTATTCATGGTGGAGATTCAATTTCCTGGTCACTGCAAAGCTCCTCACTATTCCTTTGTAGGTTTAGTATCTCTAGGTCTCAATGTATACTCCTATTTCTGTTCTCTTAGTACTAAGAATTCTTGCAAAAGCTAGTCTAAAGCCGGCTTTTAGTATCTCCAGAGAGAAAAGAGTACAAAATTATCATCATGTCCGAGATAACAGGTAATGAATGAAAATCCTTTTAATTTCGAGCTGGGCTGTGATGAAAATCTGCTTTTTCTCAGTGTTAAACATAAATACACATACAGATTCATTCAAGTCCTATAGTCCTTTTCGGAGTGGACAGAACTTATAAGACATGAAACCATCTGCCTGATCACTTGTTAGACTATTAGAGTTGTGATGTCCTATGGAATATTTGTGACTTACTAGCCCATCGCCCAATAGATTCCATTTACTCCTAGTCTGTCAGTTGCTTCCTAGAACATGCTGGGATAAACGGCAGTTAGTATTATTTTTACGTCCCAGACGAGCACAGGACATAGAATGTTCATGTCTTTTAGTAACATACTAAACATTATTAGGAATTTGATTCCCCTAAAGTTGCAAATTTCATTGGGTGAGAGGATGAGAAGTTTAAGTAAATATCGTTAAACCAGCCCAAGTAAGTGAATTAATTTACACAGTCCTGCCCACCAGACTATGAATATAATTTAATTTCATATTATTATTAGATTCGTGGGCAATGTTTGTACATATTTCATTATGGTAACACGCACATAAATTATCCGTCAAAACGTCTGTCAGTTACGAATTAATGAACGCGAATTGCGAACTTCAAACACATAAATAATTCAGAAATGATCAAACGAAATGTTCAATTGTACTACGAAATCATAAGTTCGTTCGTTACAAAAATATATGATTGTCAAATAGACGCCATATTGAAAAAGGGTGACGTTAGAAGTATCTATAACCGCTGAGTGCGTATGAGGAGATGTATAAGAGTCAATGAAGCGAAAGTGGTTGCTCAGGATCGGTACAGATGGATATCCCTCATCTCTGGCTACCCCGCTACAGGGAAACCGGCGTGATGTGTAGGTATGTTTGTAAGCTTCTATCTTTAGTATGAAATGACTTAGGGATATCAGATTAAAATTATATTTATTTGGTGGTATGCAGTTAATATGTTGTATCAGTGCACTTACTGTAAATAAGTTACTAAAAACTCAGCTTTTTGGTTGAATCCTTATGTTATGTTATTTATAAGAGCTTGTGCATTCATTAAAATAATTTAAAATACTTACTAATAAAATTTAAAGTATCAGTTTTTACAAAAATACTAGTTGCGTCTTTGCGTTACCTGAAACAAAATGAAAAAAACGTTAATTTTGTCGTAAAATGTAAGTGATCTTTTGATAATATGACATCTTGCTATTCAGTATGAAAAACATCGTAAATCAGAGACCCACATACAACAGTACATAAGCGACCCCTAGCGGTTCTTAAGTTTACTACCCGTCACTTTGGCTTGATAGATACACACGTTGAAATGCGGGCACTTGTTAACAAATAAAATTGTAGTTCCGCTTTGGAAATTGTTTTGATTTGTTGTGCATGAACCAACTGAACAATACAACTCATACGTAATGCCATCTTTGTAAATTAAATAGTACACAACATTAATATGATTGTGAAATGAATAAGTTTTAGTTGTTCTTGGATAATTTGCTTGTTATATACGAGTACATATCATATTACAAATAATTGAAATCATATCGCTTAACATGACTTAGGAAAATGTAGATTTTAACGTTTTATTATTCAGACATCTATATATATATAACAATCTTTATAACCCAATTAACCAGTGATGAAATAACCTAATAAAATTCGTAGTAAAAGCTTATTTGTCTTTAAGATAAAGAAAAAGCATTCCTTATTAAATAAGACAATTGACTTACCAAACTTAAGTAAGTTAGTAAGCTCCAATAATTTCCCGAGAGATTAGACGCTAATGTCACCTCCATGCTAACTTGGAACTTTTTCCCTCGTAGGGATATTCAAATTAAATTGCGGCATTTTATTATTGTGTCTAGACGTATTGTTGTCTTGTAAGAAAGGTAATTTGTTCAATTTACAACACTTTTTATACTAAGAATTACTGTACATACCAGAATAACAGAGGGGAATAAATGTACAAGTAACATGATGATTCTTTGAATCATTGGTAAAGTTATTGGCTTGGATATTCTATAGAAATGCCCGCCATAGAAATTTAATTTTTAATTAAGTAGTTACACCACTAAAACTTAGTTTAACATAATATGAGAAATCCTTGTTGTTATTACAATACGCATTAGTACTTATTTATTTTTCACGTGTCGTGATAATCTTAAAATTTCCATTACTCTTGAGTTATAGACTCGTATATTTTGATATTTGTTTCGTCACATAACCTTCTACTGACTTTCCTTAATTAACTTCCTAAGTTCTCAGGATACTAAAAAAACAATCCTTAAGTCTTAT
The DNA here is from genome assembly GCA_030578115.1 of Leucoptera coffeella. NCBI lineage: Eukaryota > Metazoa > Arthropoda > Insecta > Lepidoptera > Lyonetiidae > Leucoptera > Leucoptera coffeella. The sequence goes on along the minus strand of JAMBLF010000020.1, from coordinate 528,918 downwards.
CTGTGATTTGCCTGTATTTTCTCTCTCTTCATACTGAAATTATACTACTTTTGATAGACCCTATTCTACTTAGTAGGTAATCTCTGACTTATTTAACATTAGAATACTATCCCATATCATTGAACACAACCCACCGTTATAAAAAAAAAACGTATTCACGACCATTAACCCTTGCGGGGTAGTCAGTGGTTCAGGTGTCCATCTCCGCAATTCCGAAGGTAGTAATTCTATGGCTACCTAGAACCCACGTGTTAACCAGATAATCAGTACTCAATGTGACAGGTTGTCAGCCATGTCGCCATTTACAAGCACTAACTATTACCTGTTCGGGGAACAGGTAAGTTTCCTGACGATGTTTTCCCTTACCGTATAATTCAATCCATTTCCTAAATGTGTTTTTATTACGAAAATGTTCATAGAAATTCATTTCCATTGGTACATGCTCAAGTGGGATTTGAACCCTGTACAGTGGGTACAGAGTCAAATCCCAAACAACTGAGCTACGTCGAATTACCGTTATAAGTACTTCTAATATCAAACTACGTACAAATTCATAAAGGTCTAATAACTTCATGAATATCATATTATTTAATGCCCTGCCTATTTTCATAAGCGTATCTCTCGGAAACTACGTATGATATAATAATGAAAACCTCCGTGTTGCAACAAAGTTTAGGTATTGCTTTCTCAACAAAACCTCTCTCAGTGGAATAATTAATAACGCTCCAACAAAGTTTAATAATAAATGTGGTCTATTATTTTAAGTTCTAACACTTCAAATGCTTATAATAATGCTATTTAATATATTCCGGACATAGGAGAAAAATATGAATATCTATTTCGCTATTTGACGAAGAACTGCATTGATTATCCATATAAATAATGGACAATTAGTGTCCATAACCTCGATAGTTATTTGATAATAATAAAAGTTTTTCTGCACGATTCTTTCCACCTCGCAAAGGATTGTGGAACCTTATTACATGTATGTATATCTAAAGATAAACGTAATATGAGTCTACTAAATTTCCCTTCTGAATAAACATGAATTTAATAGCTATATGTGATACCATAGTACTTAATTTACTCATACATATTTTTGATTACTTAATTCTAGCTAATCGACGCATCTATTTCAAATTGTATATACTCTTCATTAAACATATACATAATTAACTTGTTAACAGTAAATTAATATACTAAATTTCTTGATTCTTAGAATCCTATTTCACGCGTTGTTTCCAAATTTCTAGAAGTTTGTTGCGAGACGAAACGTGACTCCCTCGTATGAAGCCTGTTTCCAAAGAAACAATATGAACTTTCATCAAAGAAAACCTATAGAACGTTTAAGGAGCTTTGTGCACAGTAAACTCTGAGTTCAAATTCGTATAATTCATTTTGGAATAGATATGGTAGCAAAAACTAAGTCTATGGAATATGTTAAAAGAATGTTTCATGTCAATATGTTTTTTTATTTACTATATGAGACCGGGTCGTATCACGATAAAATTAATAAAGATATAGATACCTTTATATCAACCAAAGTTTCGACCCAGTTGCAAAGGCCGTGGTCGCGGGAAGACTTAAAAATAACTTCGTTATACTTAACAAAAATAAACAAATATGATAAAGATTCTTTTTATCTTTCAAAATTGGCACCCTCTTTCTAACACATATGTAGATACTGTAAATAACATACGAACATGCATGATAACGTTAATGGTATGAGAGTTTAGTATGAAATGTTGAAGTTCGGTTGATAGTCCTTGTCTATCTTATAGGAAATTAAAAGCCTTAATATATCTTTAAATTAAGCCTATCACTTTTATATAAACGTATCTGCCCTTAAATTGTATCTGAACCTAAAATTATAGCTTGAAAAAGCGGTATTAATTTTGCAGCTCCTAGGCAAAACTTTCCTCGAAGTTATTACGGTACTCTCTTGAGAAAAGAAACACAAACAGTGGCTTCGAGATATACGGAGTGATGGGGTAGCAAAATGAGTTAGCGAGATGAGATCTCGAGGAGATTCAAGGTTCTAGCCCACTGGTTCTCTGTGGAGCTTGAAAGAAATTCGCTTTCAGTGATACTCTTTTCATTTACATAAAGCTACAGAATTATTTGTATAGTAACCAAATTCATACTATCGTTTTAGGATTGCCTAATTACATACTATTATACATAAATTTATAACGCGTTATAAAGTTAAAGTTACCATGTAGAATTTATGTTATATAAATATTTTGTCTCCTTGTATCTTAGTATATGTACAGACGTTCTTTAGATCCTGTTAGAATTCAGGAGATATCGACTTCTCAAGTTGTATCGTCTTTTCATAATTGTGAAGCCATTGATATGAAATATTAGTTGCAGGTTGCTAAATCTGCCAATAGATTTGATAGACCTCAAATACCCTAGTTTCAATGTCATACAGGAATAAAATTCATACATTATACGTCCATCAAACTAATATAGCTAAAATGAATTGAAATCTCTTCTAATAATTTAATGTTGGCTTAATCAAATTTGTGTTAGAAGTTGTGGAACTATTTTACATAGTATAACAATGGCCACGTAGTTAGGAGTTAGGCCGCTCTTAAGCCTTTTCGAGATAACACGATGAATAATTAAAACTCGTCTATTTTAGACACTCTCAATCTCTCCATCGGCTAATTTTCAGTTAATGTTTGTTGAAGATAAGCGGAATAATTTATTCCGTTTATTATCACCGACGCTTTTTGTTTAGTTTAATAAAACTTTAGGGATGTAATTGTATTCTGCAGTGTCCATTACATAACGTAATGTATGATGATGTTCTACATTTATATTTGTAAGATTGTGGTTTGCAATTAATTGCAAGACCAATAACGTGGGTAACTTATAAAAATCGAATATAATATATATGTGCCGTCGAAATAATGTGCTATAAAATATTTACAAAAATCGTGATATAACACATTTTCGTATGTTTACTTAAGAAAACTGTGAAGGCATAATTAAAATCTTGCCATTACTACCTATATCAACAATTACTCATTGTAGACTCAATAGCCAATAATATAAACGTAGAAATATGCATTAACTTCCTACAATCCTTTTCGGGCTGGACAAAACCTCCGTCATTTTAGCATTCATACTGTGGTGATTAATTCATACCTATGGGACACATGAAAAGTTGCTGGACTATTGCTCAAAATAATTATTTGACCCCTTGTCCCTAAGTCACCTCCTACGACTTGCAAGGAAGAACGGTAGTTATTCTTTCTACGTCGCAGATAGGACACGCCAATATAAAATGCATATCTAAAAGTGTACTAGGACATAATTAATTCGTCATACATATAAATTGTTAATTTATAAAAGGGCACATGTCACATTGTATTTGATAGTGGCATGTGCTCTTTAAGAAATTATCCATTCATATATCCTTCCACTGTACACTAAACCAAAACTCCTATGTCGAATCGTCTTAAAGCAAACAATAAATAAAACAGTACACCCTTATCTTTACATCTCTAAATTGAAATTGATGCGGGTGCGCGCTAAGAGGATTTGAATATCATTAGAAGGACTGAAGAAACAGAAAGTTCTCGAGATTCTTTTCAGATTATATGGAGTTGTGAACAGGGCGGAGACTTGCTTGAGATTTATGTTCTACATTTCATGCTGGCCTGCCAGAGGTTGTTTTTACTTACTCGTACATACGTGTTAAAACATAGTGTCAATGTTTTTTCTTTGATTATAATTTCGTTGTTGTAGATCTTATAGTTATAATGATGCATCTGAGTTAATTTCATTGTTTAGATCAGACACAGAAAATAATATATACTAATATATTATACTAACAATAATTGTTAATGTAGGCAAAGTTATATTGTCCACTATAAAATAATTAATATAATACTTTTAGCATAAACTAAAATGACCCCATTAACTTGATGACCTAGGTACTCCTCTTAATTGCTTATTAAAGATATTAATTCATCCACATTATTGCATACAGCTTTTATTTACTTTGTAAATTAAAACCTAGACCACGTAAAATAACATACTCCTTTTTAAATAAATTGAAGTAGCCGTTTTAAAACAAGCATGTTATTATGTTAACACGAGTGCAGTGGATCAGAAAAGTATTCCAGTCTTCTCATTAGTTTAAAAGTGTTCGTGACCAAAACCCATCAAATAGTAAGGCTTCGGAGATCGACTATTTATACGGCAAGCTAACAAGAAAGGGTTTGGTAATATTGGAGAAAGGGAGAGGGACAGAAAATGCTCTAGAGAATAGATAGTGCTCTTTCTAAACTTCAGTATTTTCGAAGCTAACTTACGAAGTTCAGCTATAACTTATAATATCTGGAAAATACTATATTCACGTTCTTTAATCACTTTCAGGGTGGGGAAGAATCCCGAAAATATGAAAACATCGAACAGAATGTAAACTTTAAGTAGTTGAATGCTACGTAATATTTGTAAAGAAAACACTAAAATCTGAGGGAAATGATATTAAAAGAAAATTAAACATTCAAATCAGATAAATGTGATTGCTTCTTGTAAAACATCCTAACTTTACACCGATAACAAATATAGTATCAGTCCGTTTCATGTCTCAAAAACTCGATGCGTTACGAGAATTTATTGGATGACTTTACTTGACATGTGTTTTAGATTGTTGTTGCAAAGTTTCAAAAGAAGATTAGCCAAGTTCAGCCGCCATTTTGAAGAGAGTTACAAGGAGAAGCTGCATACTGTATCATATAAGTATATGTACATATTATGTAATGTTTAGAGATGTTGATCAATGCAAACTCATTATTCTCTACGATTTTTATTATAGACAATGTGATGAATGTTTAAAGCAATCAGCATTTGATTTTATATAATGTACTGACAACGTCTATATACCTTATAAATTTATTTTATAACTGAAGTAATACTTATATATCGTCTTAAAAACACTTTATTAGGTTTCAATGAGTTCAAATAAAATTTTTAATGAAATATTTAATATTATACACTTACACGATACATATTCCAAAAGAATACCTTGCGTGACGATAAAATTTTAAAGTGCGCAGTTCTAACACAACATACCAGTCAAAACCCAATATCGTAGCACACAAAACCCTGTATTGAACCATTTCGGCAGGTTCAGAATAGATGTCAAAGCCTTGAAACAAAGCCAATTTTTCGGGCAACTCAAGCTTATCAAATGGAGCCGTTTCAACGTTTAATGGGCGTGACCTGTGAAAGCTAGCGTTGAAGCTTTCATGCCTAAAAGCTGTACAGGTGATGCGATTTTGCGAGACTCTGGCTCCATTGTTTTGGACAGCTTTTAACTATGCATCATGTAAGCACACAGTTTTTTTAAAATTATGTTTGAACCGTAGTTTAGGTTTGTTTACTTTTTTATAGTGAAATATATAATAGTGCAGGACACACGTACCAAATATATATTATATCTATATAGATAGCTACTTTTTTATATGTATCTCCATCAACTTATTACGATTCATTGGTTTTCAAGTTTAGTTTAAAAGCCATATTTTGCATTACCTGTCATTGTATCAAATAAAACTGTGTTAAACCAAAGAAAATTAACCCTCCAATAAGCCTGCAAGTTTTCGAAAGGTCAATTCAGTAACGGTGCTAGCCTTAAATAAATTAAATCCTCATTCACCGCCCATTCCCTTAAAGTCAAGTACACTGAACAAGGTAAGGTCCTTGAGTTACAATTCTAATGAAATTTGTCAAGACCCAGTTAGGGAGTGAAGGGGAAGGGTGAACTTGGCAGACGATTAATCGTTTGCTGGATTCCCAATTATAACAAGCTTGGGGGATTTTCGGGTAATCCTAATCCCTTTATATTTGCACCACGGCCAAAGTAAATACAAATTTGTGCAGCGTCATAACCTGAGAGACCGTTAGATTTTTCAGGTATGACTCAGCGGTGATAATATTATGAGATGAGGGTTTTGGTTTGTTTTGGAAAATCTCCTTTAAGGAAGTCAACAAACGCAATCTATACCTTACTATTTCATAATACTGTTTATACAAATACTTGAACGTGCTAGTCTGAAACGTATAAGGAATGCTAACTGGTTGCCGTTCTTCTCGGCTAGTGGTAGGAGGCGACTAAGGGACTATGAGTACATGGAATCTATTGGGTGATGAGCTAACACCAATCACCAATGTTAGATATGACAGCACAACCCTAATATTCATGCTAATTAGTAAACAAAGATTCATGTGACCAAGATTCTGTTCACCCCGAGATTGTAAATAAGCGTGAATGTATATGTATCACATGTACTTAAATTACATTCATATACTTACATGTTCAAAGAATTATGAACGTATGCAAAATTGTTTTCTAAGGTCCCGTGTAGTAAAAGCATTTATTGTTTAATCAATACAAAACAAATTGTTTCACAAGAACCCTTACAAACGGGGACTGTGGAAGTATTTCTTTTGTTTTGAGGAAAAATCTTGTAGACAACCCCTCGAATTGCTTTTAGAATACTTCAGAACCTTTCAAAGTTCACAATTTGTATTTAGTACTCTGCTTAGATGGGTACATTGTCCTTTCGCGTTTCAATTTCCTTAAAGTGTCGCGATTACGTTAAAATATCTTCCTTAATATACAACATTTATCTTTATACATCGGCATCGTTTACTACCTTTAAGTTGGATACTAATTATCGGAGAGAAAGTGACTTTTGTGTGGCGAAAGATCATTGTAACACTCAGTTGATGGTTAACATTTAACCTCTGACTACACTGATAGGGTTTTACGATTTTGATATACATGTGTAATTTAGAATTTTGTAAGCCGCTATAATCCTTGTATGTTAAATAGTCAGATCTCCATTGATCCATGCATTAACTTAGTTATTAACACCATGACTACGACCCTAATCTACTATATCTAGAAAGGCGTGATGTGTATATATGTGTGCTGATTATATTACCAAACTCGGTTTACAAAGCCACAAACAATTTAGTAGGTTTACGTGACCTGATTATGCGTTTATCGGGCTAATAGCGCTTGCACGTTTGTAGCAGATGACAGGCTACCGGAAATGTGGGGATGTCTTGTATTAAAATACAGTTCACTGAAAGAATCTAAATATACCTATAAATAACAAAGTATTTATTGTATAACATTATGAAATGAATTATTTATGATTTGCATTAAAGTTCTTACTATGTAAGTGATTTTTAAGAGGAAAGCTCAGAATATTACGAAAAAAAAATATTTATGATTAGGTTTGAAGTTCTTGCTTGCTAGGAAGTGAAACAGGAAATCTTAGGTTTGTTGCACCAACTACACCATGCAATATCCAGATAGTATACACACCTGTATTGTAATAAAACAAACGGTGATGAATGTAAAATAATATGAAGATGATATTTAAAAACAGAATGCTATATACTTCAATCAACAACTAAAATAGTCACATTAAACACAAACGTAGGTTTTTGCCCTTTTGATAACAAATCCAATACCAATTACAACGTTAGGTTGAAAACGTAGCAAAACATTAAAACACTTCTGAAGCAGTGATCACAATATCTTTGTTTCTGACATTTTAATATCGTCTGACAAGGGTACGAACAATTCAATGAATATTTTCTCTTCGTTCATATCATTATAATGAACAAAGGATTAATAGAAATTATCTTTTGCAAGTATAATAACGCAGATATTACTGAGCGATTATATTAACCTATAACAGCGACAGGGATCAAAAAAGTTGAAATTGAGTAATTAAGTAATTTTTTTTACATACATATACATTCACGTCGTAGAATCCCTATCGAGTTGTACAGACCATACACCATACATTAGTTTATATATTATTTGGTAAATTGCTAGTTCATTGCCCAATAAATACTATTGACCTCTAATCCTTTAACTGCATTTTACGGAATATCGACGATGACGGCAGCTTTTAGCATTCTATTTTAAATTCCCAACTTCATTGAAATTTCATTTTAAAAACTGCTGAACGTATACGATCGATGACATTCTCTCATTAAGTCAAAGTCACTTAATACAGGTTGCGAGTGTGGTAGGAAACGCGATCCATCAAAGGGTTGAAAAGCTTTCTCAGAGGAAATGAATAGGCGAAGCTTTATTTCCTCTTAGAGGTTCTTGCGAAAGATACTTTCGGTTCATATCCTTATACCCGACATTGAGCATGTAGGTACTTATAGGAAAGGAGATTATTATTTATTATATTCATTTTTTCAACCTTGTTTATTCTCACGTTTGTTTTGGAATTGATTTAAAAAAATAATCCCATTTGTAAAAGCTTTTGCATACGTTATATCTAACATCTTAAAGAAGTCGAAACAACTGTCTTAAATCGATATCATAACTATAAAATGCGTCACACATAATTAAAGCTACCACGAAACTGTAAAAATTTAACTGCTTTTAAGACATCGCACACACGCACTAACCGAACCAAGTTACATCGTATTTTAGTTTTTGACCCGCTCTGTTAATAAAAAAGAAATCGTGGGATTAAACTACATCAAATCAAATGGCTCCGTTTCTTGTAAGCAAAAATAATCAGCAAAACACACGGGTGACGAAATACTAACAAACACAAAACTGAGTAAACTGGTTTCACAAGTTTAGATTGAAAACAAATAATATGCCAGACTACTCGTGTATATTCTTTCGTATATACAATACAAATACAGATTCTGTTTGCCGAACTTGGTCTGGGATTGGGAATGAATTGAAGCAAACATTCAGGGTTACAGTCCTCTTTGAACTGCAATTTTTAAAATTTTATAGCTGTATACGTATTGTTGGACGAATAAATATGACATTCTGCTAAATTTGTAATAAATATTTTGTCCAAAATATCTTGCGACTTATATTAAATGTATCTAGAAATCCATTCCCTCATATTTTAGTTTTGGTTTTTCTAAGTACATTTTTGTCTATTCCATATCAATATTGGTATATTCCGACATCTTTGTTTACCATATCAGAGTAATGGAGAAACATTCTTGGAAAATCACGCTTTAATACCCTTAAGGGATTAAACACGTGCTTGTGTTTGTACGTGTATTTTAGCAGAAAACTCATTAGATTTATTTCGTTCCAGAGATTTAATTAAACTGGAAATAACAAATCTAAATCACCTACTAAAATCGGTTGGTAGAAAGTACCAATTCAAATAACATGTGAGTTGCGAAAGTTAAAAAAGTATAAGACGCAGCGCCATTATCGCTTGCTCGAGGCAGGAAGGTAATCCATCACCCCTGTATTTGCGTTGTCATGTCGAGGCTTACGTGTTTAATGTAACTCACTACATGTGATGGGTAAACACCTTTGCCCTTTTTGGTTGTGACCTATTTATCTTATGTTGGCTGTTTGATCAAGCCCTTGGTGTAATGAAAGCCCAGTTTTTCAATGTTTGAGTGGCGGATTTATTGTTAAAATCCAGATTCAGGAGAACTGTGATGAATCATATACGATATTTACTTATAAAATAATAAAGATTTAAACAATATTCACAACTCAAGATATATTTAAAATCTGTAAATGAAATAAATAAATTAAATGTTGTTGAACTTAACTGTTTCCGAAATTTATAATATTTTTTTGTTTTCCAAGTTTCCCTAGCAATTCACCGGATTGTATACCAGTACCTAACCAACCACGGTAATACCAGTTAATACCTCTGGACGAAATATTCATCATACTGTTTTCCTCACCTTAGTCCCTCCTACTTTAGTAATAACAAAATGTAAATAAATAAATAATTCTTGGAACGAAAGCCTCGCAATTTGTTTTCAAACATCCCTGTTCTAAGGCTTCGTAGGGTACTCCGAAACAATGTTTGACGAATCAAACCATTTCCGATTGCTTGGAACCCAAAGAAAAGTGCCCAAGGAACTTGGATAGGCTTTCTTTGTGCCAACTTGACTGTTTTCTTCACGTTGCTCAAACGATTGCGAAAGTTTGTAGGTCTTCAGAGCAACTTGTATTAATATCGTTTTTATTTGACTTGGATACTTTTATTTCCTGGCGTTTACTACGATACTACGACTTGCAACATTCTAGTAATTTATGCTATACATATGATATTTTTTTTAATGTTTATAATAAAATACAACCTCTCGTACCTATCCAGTCTATATCGTAATCCATTTATTTTATTTTACAAGTTGCTAGACGCTGTATGTTTAATACTAAATATCTATTCAGTACAATACAGCTACTCAATACAGTATTTAATTTTCCACTAGAAAGAGTTTATGAAATAAAAAAAAGTTTATATTAATTATGCCTATAAAGGGAGGCAGACAAGACAATTAGTCATTCAACAATTCAAATAGTCGTTTATCAATATTCATGAATTCGTTATCGATACCCTAATTCACAAATGACATTAATTAGTATTTTATACAGACGTTTATGCATGTATCTGGCTTTTTACAAGTTTAAATATATATAAGTATAAAAACTTTCAATGAATGTACTATACTTGTAATTGAATTGGATAAAAACTTTTATATTTTTTGACTTTCATTGTGTTTACAAGTCCATTTCCACAAAAATGTGGAGATTCCAAGTTTATAAATACGTCATTACTTTTAATGTTAAATGTGTGCTTCTAAGTTTAACAAAAATAATTTTATTCTACTATATTAAGTGAAAGTAAAATTTTAACAGCCTGGTAGTACCAGTAGTAGTTGTTATTACTTATTAAAATTAAATTCTTTCCCAAATCATTTGAAACAATCACGAAGCTTGTTCTTTATATATCAAAACAAAATGGCTGCGGTGGTTGGCACAAACTGTCATTTGTTTTGCGAACTCAATTTCAGTTATAAAACTATCACAGGTCAGTTGTTGTTTATTTTCAAAGTTGCTTTCGAAATTGGTTCTAGCCACATTTTGTGTACGTTTGAACATATGCATAGAATTTCAATCGGAGCATTTGCAAATCAAATACGTGTTAACGTATTTCCTGGAATACATACGCGTAGAAGTTACGAGAATGATGTTTCCTGATCGATATTTTTGTTGGAATAGGTTGTTAATGAATGTATTTTCAAATATTTATCGTGATCACAATTTATCATCGAATTCATATGTACGGCACTTGCCATGCCACGACATTGTATTAAAAACAAGATAACACTTAAATAGAATACCAATATACATACATAACACGCCTGATTCTACAAAAGTGTAGAGAGGAATGAAGTATTTTAAATAGATACTCGCATACCATTATTACTTCATACACACCCATCAGTTATAGAACACGTCACTCGTTTCCGGTATAAAATATCTAATTACAAAGCAACCCAAAAGTCCAAAATATTCAAAATATACCTCTTATCATAACTTTTAGGCCAAAATATTCAATTACACCTTCTATAATCTTTTGTGTCTCCCTCTACATTTGTAAGTAAGGAAACTCATTGTAATAAAGGCCAGTATCATCAGCAAAACACTCACGTGTCTCACATAAAGCAGGAGCCAGATAGCTCCATCGTTCTGGGCGTGGCTTTGTATTAGCCCAGACAAAAGGAAAGGTGCCTTAATAAGGTTCTACTTCTACGTCTGCTGTACGAGTATTTTTGAAAGAACTTCTAGTTGTTAGTGTGCAGTAGTTTCTGTTTCTTTTCTTACGGATGCTGTATGTATATTTTTTGTTTATATCTATTCAGTTGTGTAGATCAGGTAACTGTAGTGTTAAAGACGATAGAAATATTGTAATACATTGCTGTGATAAGTAAATAAACTCGTTGCCAAGTGTATTTAAAGTACTTATGTTTTGTAACTATACATACTTCATTGGTTATTAATTTATTTTTTAAACAGACCAATTGCAACAATAGATTGAACTTTTATCTTTGTTCATCCCGTAAATTATTATACCCATGTAGAAAATGACGTCACGATTTTACAAGTACGTAATATTCTTTGGTTATTCGAGGGCTTTAAGACTTCTAGTTCTCGAGATCCGGATTAAATAAAGTAGCGACTCATTCTTCTTAGTATCTTGGAGACTGAAACCTCTTTTGTAACTTTATACTCTAAGATACGGACGAGTACTATTCCTTTCTACTTAAGATACCTTTGAATTTTCTCAGTTACCATCTTGTGAAATTATTAAAGCATTATAGTAATCATACATAGCAATTACCACATATATTTGAATATAATAACGAAATGTTAATAAATATAGGCCTCGCTAATGAAATAAAATACGCTCACGTACATATTTGCAGAAAGAGATAGACTTTTCATACTATTCTGAAGACAAATTTCTTCCCTTTTAGCCTATTTTTTGGTTATTGATGGCTAGGTTATCGCCATACCAAATAAAGCCCTTAAGCCTATAATGGCATAACTAAAAACATCAAGAAGATATAAATTGGCGATTTCCTACACAGTATTATTTTTCTGTCAATTTACTAAAATATCATCTTAAGCACTTAATCCAGAATATTCCTGATGTGTAGTATTCAGGAGTACAGATTTTCAAAGTTAGTTAATTAAACACTATCTAGGTCTGAATGACGAGTATCAAAAAGCCACAGCACAAGTCTTCGTCGTGTATTCGCCATTTAACGGTTGCCTCAACGACATTTTAGGACTACTTAGGTCTTAACTTTGAACCTGTACTAAAGTTTAAACATAAAAAGAGGACCCGATGGAAAGACTTGAGAACTATGCACATTAATTTCAATTGGGAATAAGTTGTAGAAGTACCTTATCTTGGAAAAAAATATACACGTGGTTGGAATGATAAAAATTAGAACTTTGGAAAATTCGTTGTGTAATTTATGTCTTATTTTAAAATGGCTAGGTTTTTATTGAATAATTATTGCCTAAAATATCTTAAATAATAATTACCAAAAGACTTATTATCTTCAAAGCTATTAAATATTATAACAATAATATCATTTTTGGAAAACTATACAGCCTAAATATGACTGTACGCTTGTAGTACGAATAAAATATACACGCACTGCATAATACAAAAATCCCAATAACTATGCATTAAACTAATATATAAAACATAAATCGTTAAAACAACTCCCTATTTTTCAGAATAAGTATCCATCAGCCTATGTCAGTCCACTGCTGGACGCAGGCCTCCCCAAGCTTATCGCAGAAAACACTATCATTCGTGGCCCTCAGCCAACCACTACCTATACCTATTTCAGGTCATCGGTCCATCTAGCAGGGGGAGAATAGAATAAGAATAGTAGGCGAGTAAACGTTGACTTGGAACTCCACCTTATTACTTATCAGAAGAAACAAGTTGGCCATTCGACCCCCGACCTACCCTGGAAGGATTGATGGTCGTAAATCGATATGTCATGTTATGATCAATCAACCGATCTCATATCGAACCTGATACTAACGTTTGACAAAGATTAATAGCGTTTACGTTGTAGAAACTAACACCACTAGAACATACCTCTACTCCAATCGCAACCTTTTATTTATAAGCACTAAGAAGGATAGATGTCGCTTGCTAATGCAGGAATTGAATAAAATGCTAAGAAGCTGTCTTTCATCACTAATATTTTAAGAAGGTGGCCAAGGATTGGGTGCAAAAAGGGATGTCTTGTCTGATTGACAGGATTAATATTATAAATCAATAATCACGACCTCTCAAGCTTAACTAAAGGTAGCTAAGGTAACAAAGATCCAACCAAATTGATTGTGAGATACAATTATGTTTGCTTGTAACACCTCTACATACCTAACATTTATAGCACAGCCTTTTATTTATAAGCACAGGGTAAAAGCTCATCGCTGTTAAAACAGAGCAATCAAGTTGCCTCAAAGGAAATGAGTTTGCGGAGATCAGTCAAGTGGTATTTCCCCTCCTTTGCTCCTCGCGATACAGAATCCTAGTGGCTCTTGTTGCATTATGCTAGCTTTGTTTATTTATTTACTACTTTGTTCAGGTTTGGTTGCCATGGTGATGAGGTAGCTTAGGGATTGGCTGTATTATTGCTGTTGCAGTATTAATGTAGAAGAGTTATTACATAACTGTGAGAGATTATAATATAACTGTGCTAATCAGGGATGTAAAAAGAATGCTAACTAGCTGTTATTCATCCCGGCATGTCGTAGTCCAATTAATGCTAATAAGTGACCAAGGAGTGTTTTCATGTCTGTATGGTTCTGTCTACTCCGAAAGCATTAATATTGGACTAAATAATTTGAAATAGCGCTAAAATTTTAATTGTTACTTGTTTAGATGAACTGTAATTAATTTCAAATAATCTATTTCATTGAAAGTGGGAAGAGTTGGACGGGACCGGCGGCTTAGAACTTATATAGATCAAATTGGAGACATTCTTCTGAAGGCGAGTGTACGTAGTGTGAGGAAAGAGCGTATATAAGAAAGTTAAGGGTGTGCGTGAAGCAAGAGAGATTTATCAGGAAATATATCAGTTCCAGGTGGCAATTGATAGTCTCTATCTATACAGTTGGGGAAGTAGAGACGTCAATATATGTTTGTGTATGTATGTATTTAATTTTAGATTATTAGCTAAACTACAAGTTTCATACATCGCTGTATGTATATATATATATCCAACTTATATCTTATCAAAGAATGCACCTAACACGTTACATATCAAAGTAATATCTTGTCAAAGAATGTATCTGCTCCATAATATTGAGCGTTATTAAATTTCGATTCAATTGACATCAAATGCATTCGCTCAATATTATACGATATTATAATAACCCGTCCCTTCAGAGTCGAAAATACATTTTTCCTTCACGAGATGTTAAAATATGCTTAACCTTCGATAAATTGCTCCAAATAGCTCCCAAATCAATATTCAAGGGATCCGTCCTACGCGGCAGGAATTCGAAAGCCCATTTACGTCACACTATCGAATGTTATGGTGATCCCTCTATATTTATCTGGCACTACTGACTCAAATCCTACTTATGCTTCAGTGAACGTGAATCTGTTTTTGTGCTACGTTGTATTTTTTATGAGTAAACTTTTATGTAAATTTAATCGTGGATGGAGATTGTGGGTCAACTAAGTTATGAAAATGTATACAATAATCACTCAGCCTACCTAAGGGCAAGTCATTAAATATCACTCACCACTACCACTACCAGCGAACTTATTCAAAAAATATTTGCTGAATAAAATGGTCAATGTAAATAAAAAGTAAAAACTTATTTAAGACATGCTATTTATCTGCAATTAATTAAAGAAAGAAAGAAAGAAGAACATTTATTCACTGCTATACATACACATTTTAACATAACACTATTTATACACTCTTTGATACAATAACAATACACGTACATATAAGGAGTAGGAACTTGATGCAGTGAAAAGGTGCTGTCTCAGTATTCGATGCAGCTAAGCAGCATCACTGATCCTCCGACAGCACCCAAACCTAAGTCTGTCACTAGCTGAATATAATAATACATACTATACATACATACATACACACATTCATACATACATACATATACATACACATACACACATAGTAAATACATAGAGTGATAATTAAGATGTATCCTTATTCGTTAGGTGGTTATTTTACAGATTGTTAAATTCAATAGAATAAACTAAACAACCAGACCATAAAGAAGAAATATATAATGCTCAGATTTTCAACCAAAAGCACGAAATCTGGGAGTGAACCCAACAATAAACGTTCTAAAGGTTAGCAACCACGATTTTGCGAACATTGCCAAATTAATAATAGATAAGTGGATCAAACTATCAGTGCAGCCATTAAATTAGGGAAACTAAACTAATTAACTAAGCAAATTTGATAATAAATGAGAGGTTATGCCCGCAAAATCAAATGACACCAAACTATGTTACAGTGCAGAAATTTCACGAGTGATTTTAATAGATTAGCTTTTTATCATTTAATGCATGTATGATGTGTACATTCACTTTATGATGTACGCACTGTATTAATGCATCGATAAATCTCAATGAACGAAATTATTTTTTATGTTTTAAAATGTGTCGAATAATGTGCCCGGCTGTAATATATCTTTTCTGTGTTATTTGTGTGCTGTAGTTTTACTCGGTGTCAACCGTAAATAAAGGATTTTTTATTTTATTTATTCAATACATAATATCACGAACCATTCCTTAAGAATCATGGTTTTTTGTAGAAATGTTACCAGTTTTCACACACTGTTTGATGTAAAAATAATAAACCTTTCTTTACACACTATGCAAAACATTCAAACAGCGTAGATGTCCAATGCTTTTCAGAATGAACCCAATGAGATTGAGGACAACGTTCACAGACCAATGAATAGGAATAGCTAAGGCACATTAGAGTCAACCGAACCTTTCCAAGAATATTGGATTGTGAAAAAATCTGAATATCTAAGAATTCAACAATCATTATAGTGTTATGTAGGTCAACTGTCCAATAGACAGATGCTGAATCACTACAATACATTTAGACAAGTTACGAAATGATCAACAAGAACAACAACATACCCTTCACTACTTGTGTACGCAAACTTCCTTTTTATTGTGGCGGGGTAGACAATGGCATGAGTGTCCATCTCCGAAATTTTGAAGGCCAAACATGAGGCACACAATGTCCACGAACTATATTGCCGTAAACAGGCACTGGCTATTTATTACCTAACCCGAGGGAAAGGCAGGTTTCCACACGATGTTTTTTTCTCACCGTTAGCGACTAAATTATGTACGTTAAAGAAAATCGCATAAATTTCATTCATTGGTACATGTCAGAGCTGGAATTTGAACCTTGGACCTCTAATAAGAAGTCGGAGGTCTTACCTACTTGACTACAGACGCTCATAAAAATTTTAAAGAACATAAATCAAAATATATGCCATTGACTTTGGCGATCTCTACGTTACGGAATCTTAATAACAGATCCTTTTGGATCGAAACATTTTGTGCTATATTTTCTTCACGTTTGCCACATGTCTTAAGGCCCTGTAGTGAAACAAACAATTTTCATTCTATTTTTAGAGTAATTAAAATCCGCTTACTTCAAGCTTAAGTGCTCATTTTCAAGCGAGTCTACTTGTATATACTCGTATAAAGGTCAGTGTTGTATTATAAGTACCTGAATCTTGTGTTAATGGAATCTCGTGTTAGCTGGGGTGAAAAAAGAATGATACTAAATCTACGTTGATATGTAGTTACTGAAATCATTGTTACGTAAATCATATTATATTGTTTCACAGCTTAGTATTCGATGAGACGTAGTTAGTAGTATTGTCATTCATTAGTAAGAAACCATTTTCATTCGCTGATATGCTCATTCATTTCATTCATTCATTCTCATTATAGTAAGTGTGAAAATAATGTGTCAAATGTTTTGCAAATCATACTCTTTCAAAGTGAGAAATGGAACGTCGAGTTGGAGAAAACATATCGCACCACTCTACATTATTTGTTCAGTAGAGAAAGCATTTCAATTATACGATTAAAAGTATTATACAAAATTGTTTCCATAACCTTCACAAGGTGAGGTAAAAATATCCCCTTTGATAAACGAATCCTTTTCAACGAAATGAAGCAGAAAATGTTATGAATTAAGGATAAGTAGGTTTCATTATATTTAGGGCAAGCGTTTTAAGTTGGCAACAAATTCTAAATACATATTTTTCAATTTAGTACTTTAGGATAGCTCGATGAATTTAACATAAGATGAAACTGAAACTGCGTTATAAGTAATTAGCTTATAATGTTTTTATACTCTAAGTATAATAAGAACCTGCGACAGCGATGACTAAAAAAATGATTTTATTTATCTATATTATATACTTACAAACTATAAAAAACTATTTTCTTAGTTAATGCCTTTTTTCTTTCGTTCCACACCGTGATTTCCTACGCAAAAATTTAAATAAAGATTATTTGGTGACGTCATAAGGTAACAATGACTTAGGCGTAGCTTAATCCAAAATCCGGGTTAATGTTTACATGTGGATGTGTTAATGTTAATTTGTTTTAAAAAAAACTCATAACAGTGGTACTAATTAATAAATAGCCTATACAATGTTTTTGTTCTTTTGTACATAGGCATCAAATTTGTCCTGTGCCAGCTGGGACATAAAAAGAATGCTAACTAACTACCGTTGTTCCCGGCATCGTGGGAGGTGACTACGGTACTAGGGGTAAATGGAATCTATTGGATGTTAGGCTAGCAACCACTCACTAATAATTTATATCATTTCACAACCAATATTCATACTATAAAATGAATTTGGAGACTTCATCTGGTCTACCGATGTTTCGTCCAGCCCGAATGAGGTTACAACCCAAAAGTATACTAAAAACCTTACATAACAACAAAACAATTACAAAAAAGTCCGAAGTGAGACGAGTACGAATGGAGTGCGTACACAAAACCCAACAACAATAAATCCCTTTCTCTGACAGCGGCAATTCATAAGCGCTATCTCTACCTGTGCTATGTTCATTCAAACGTGTAAAAAATGTGTAGAAAATAAATGGTTTTCATGGTTAGAATGCATGATATTTGATAAGCCTATGAGCATCGGAATTGTTTATTTTGCAACACAAAGTTTCAAAGGGTTAGTAAGAAGTTCTATAATATATATTATTAATATATTATATTAATTATAACTGTTTTGGTATTCGACTTTTGTCATTTAAGTTGTTTTAAGCCTGTATAGTAGGAAATTTTTGTCTTATATATTTGTATTAAAATCTGGATTCTTAAATGTTTATTCTTTCTTCATTTCAATATATATTACATATCTATGAAAGTATATATATGAGTTGGGTATTACAAAAACTAACAATTCAAAAGCAATAAAATATACTAAGAACTCGCATCTCTTTCAACATTACCATTTTCAAAGGTTAAGTTTTATCAAACGTTTTCCCTCTTTAAACAAATGTCTCTAGATAGAGGAAATGTGAAGGAAATTCAGTTCCGTATGTATTTTGGTATCTAAATGCACCTTGCGCCCTCTACTCGAAATTTCGGAACGAATAAAAAGGCTCTAAAAGGTTATGTGCGCCATAACGCTTATTGGAAAAAGCCAAATGTGGTGTTACCATATCGTTTGGCTTTCCCGACTTTATTCCGGAGATCTTTTATGGAATATAAATATACAAATATTTATACTTGTAAAATCTTTTCGTCCTTGCTTGTCCTTGAATTTGATAGTATACAATTACTAGACATATTAGCCTAATTAGTGATATAACTCCGAATAAAATAATACTCTTGTCTCGTATGTATTACCTAGAACTTATTAGATTTCTTTTATAAATAAAACAAATGAAATAGGCAAAGTACCAGACATTATTATATTTGATGTTAATAGTTAAATATATAAAAAATATATTTTGTTACACGTATATTATAGGACTATCAGTGTACTTCATCATAATTATGTAATATCTTTTTTTTTTTTTTTTTTCTTTATTAAGCCATTCACCACTAAGGTTATGTCGGCTGAAGTACAAACACTGATGCCACGGCATTTGAACTTCTTGTTATTCCATCGCCATGGTTACAGCAACGCCGCCAGCCGCTACAACCGAAGAAAAACGAAATCGAAGCTCCAATTCTTCTCTTCCTTGTTCTTTGGTTCGTTCCAGTTGAGGATCCAAATATAATCACAAAGCAAACATATTTAGCCAATTTGGCATCACAATTGACTAAATATTCAGCCGAAAATAATTATTTGTATTTTCAACTTTCACTGAGCTGCTGACTTTGTTGATACACCATAGACGACTGTATGTAATATCTTTTCTTTTAATGAAATCGTTCTTTAAATTTTAATTTATTTCTAAGGTATTCTCATTTCTTATTTATAACGCAACATAAAAAAACTATTAAAGCAATGAGAATAGCGAAACATCGCCGCACTGATTTTCTCTGGGAACTTTTTTAATAAAATCTGCTCTGAACCCGACTTGTAAATAGTTTCACTTCACTTCCGCATTGAAAGCGATCGTAAATAAGGTTACTAGGCGTAGAGACGCTTCGGAATCGCAGCATCTTCATCTGAATGCGATACAATTAAACTGCGACTGTTCCCTGGCATCATTAACAGAGTTTCTCCTTGCAGTATTCGGTTCAGTGACTCAATTTCTAAGAAAGGTCTTTTAAACGGATAAGGCTGAACTAGGTCATTACAACTGAGTGCCAGTCACAAGCATGCACTAAACAATGATATTCAAATTAAAGCAATGCTACAACCTTGGTATGTAGTGCTAGAAGAAAATACTTGGAAAAACATGACTAAATATGACCTACGTGTTTCATTAACATTGTTAGTGTAAATTAAACTAACGCGAAAACGGGGTGGAATATGTAAGTATGTATAAATAATGCAGGTTTAATTAGAGAAAGAATAACAACACGTCAAGTCCATTACAACTCAAACGCTTAAAAAACAGGTAGTTTATATTATAACCCTCAGTCAAGTGTGTCAGTATGGCTAACCTAAAGCAATTATAACGGTTCTGTAGTGTAGGACTCTGCCCGGTGGACCGATGACCTCAAGAAGGTTGCTGGTAGTGGCTGGATAACGGCCACGAATGATCGTGTTTTGTGGCGTACCCTTGGAGTGGCCTACGTCCAGCAGTAGACTTGTATAGGCTGATTGATAGCAATTATTATGCACCCTAATAAACAAATGATGATGAATACCGATCAAAACTGCAACTACTTACAGGACGCAAACTAATAAAAAACAGTCACATATAAGAATAATCAGATATAATTAATTACTTTTTCATGGTTAATTATTAACAATGAACGACATTGAAAACTCAATCTTAATAAGTACATAGAAAGATATTAAGATCAAAAGTTCAAGTATTTTCTTTCAAATATTTTCTGTCGAAGCATAGTTTCAAAGTTCGATACACGTGTAGTTCCAAGACCGTCTCATAACGTATTCATAGATCTGCTCATGAATTTTATCTAAAAAGGTGGATGTAATAAATCCTGAAAATATTGGATTCAGGTGATTGATATGACATACGATGTGGCGAACTTATTATTCTTCCCTCGTGTTCCCGTTTATCTCCATCCCGAGGTATGTTACGAGCGAGGGAATATATCTCTCAACGTATGAGCTCGGTTAATATCGTGTCGTGAATACAACTATCAAAGTATAATAATGATGTATGATTCGATGTATTCGATTCGAATAAAAAGGTAAGTGCTGCGAGAATGGAAAACTAGGGAAGTTATATTGCTCTTTAAAGTATAAATAAAATATTTTCAAAATTATTTTTTGTATTCGTAAGATTTAATAAACTTATAAGATATATAAATATACATATAGTTATAAGTTTTGAATGTACGCTATTTATTTATCAAATCTATAATTTGTAGAGTTATAGCAAAAATATTCAAAATATATCGTTACAATAAATTTTTCACCGAGATGACGTATTCCTATAATCGACAGAATCGATATTACATAGCGACAGATTCCTCAATCAACTTTAAAACTAATTATTCAAATATTATTCATAGTTTACTTTAGCACTATATTCTCGGAAAACACGCAGACATCCTTCGACACTCGCTAAAACACTTGCGGTTCCCACTAAGCTGGCTGCTTAAGCCTTAAACTATAAAATTGGCCTTTAATTCAGCAACAAGGATTACGCTCATATTTTAGTAAGCGCTTTAATGAGTTTGTGTTCAATTTATTATTAAAGAACACCATCCACGGATTAATATGAACTTTTAATGAAATTCGCTAACGTTGTTCTGAGTCGTTAAATAAGTATATAAAAAGTTAATGTTTTTCTAGAAATCTGCAGTTTAGTGTGTACTATAAAGCTCTTTCTGTCTTCTCGTGCATTCCAAGCCAAGGAAGAGCTCTTACAAAGCTTACTAAATCTCTTTACCTCAAACGTAGAACACTCTATTTTACACATTTTCATTGGAAACTTTAGGAAAACATCTAGAAGATTCTGATACATTGTTACTGTCTTATATTGTAAGCTCCATAAAACTGATTTGAACAATTATACTTTTGTTGGAACATTTTCGTCATATACTTTATTCGATATTGAACTGCTAAGGATTTAGTATAAATTTGAAGTTTTATTAATTTATAGCCCTTTTGAAATCAATGCTCGCTGTTAATTTACCAAGTTAATTAAATCCACAGACAACTAAACAACTTTTTTAGTGGTTGTATGTACGTGTCCCTTTGTACTACACTAGAAATCCTTTTGGTTGAATAGTATCTCGATTGCCTACTAGAGTCGGAGTTTGAAACCACAAATACGAGCACACAGGTAGCCTTTGACATATTCGCTTGTGCCCAGTCAACCAAAGCATTTTCACTTTGCTCGACGTACTGCTATCTGTGAGGTTCATTAAAATAAGTATTTTGCAGCCAACGCCTTTAAAAGTATCAATCGAATGGTCGCGTCATTGAGTTTAAGAGCAAAAAGGTTCGAAGTTATTTTTATGAAAATAAATAGATTACTTGAGTTTTGTATACTCATGAGTTTATTAAACTATTGTATATTCAGTACAATTATTACTTCAGTTTTAAGTAGAATTGTAATCTATACTTACTTATATGTGAGGTCAGTTGTCAGACACTTATTGTAGTTTATTGAAATAACATCGTTTTATATAAATAATCTACACAATACTACAGGGTTACGTTCAAAATACTCGATGATTTTAATATGAATTTATTTCTTATAATGGAGATAAATTCATCTATTTGCCCAAAGCAAATCATACTTCAAGACAAATATTATCACGAAAGAAAACGCTAGACTAATACACCGTTTAATTAGATTCTCTGCATAAATAAGGGGCAATATGACAGGCCTTGACAAATAGTGTTTTCGAGAAAAGTAATTAACTTCGTTATACTTTTATTTGACGTCTCGCTTATTAGCTTAGCAATTTTCTAATTTGAGTTTATTCAAATTTCTTTTTTGTTCCTTTTCGCTCGTTCCTTTGGGAAATCCAATATTTTCCTTCATTATTTCAGTCGCTATGGCCTGTGGAATCCGAGTTCTGTCTACTGAAGTTTCTCTTATTTGACAAAACAATGGATTCTATTAGAGTCGGGTTGGTTTTGTTATGATTTTGTACTTACTAGTAAAAAAGCCATAGTAATATTATGTTTCGGCGAATTGTAGATTCTGATTTCACATTGTTTTGTAGCAAAAGATTCCAATGTTATTGTATGTTATAAAATATCTCTTTTGAAACGCATCAAGTGGACAGAATATATTTATAATTATACTCATAATATATTTTCGGTAACTTTAGCCCATCGGAGTCTGTGTAGTAAATAATACAATACCGATTTTAAGTTACGTACGACAATTAGGTAATTAGACACAGATAAAAACAAATTGCATTCTCTTACCACCTGCAAGATCACAAACTTGTTTAAGCAATGTGGACGATGGACCTAATATAATAATATGTATCTTTTATCTTTTGTCTATGTTTCCTGTTTGTATAATAACGTTGTCAATTAGACAGTGATCAGAAAAAATATACTAACTACGTGACACCACCAATTCTGGAGTTTTCCTTATCACCAGCGCCCACATTTGGTCCTTCGAGCCGGCAATCATGTCAACGGCATCCGCTAAGGCCGCGTCTGCGAAGAAGCACACAGGCGTGCGCACACGGAGCGCCGCAAGGAAGGCAAACACTGAACGAGGTACTGAGGTAACGCATTCCAGCTCAAAAAGTAGCACAGTCACGCAAAGGGCAAGGTTGCAATTAGAGGCTGCAATCGAGTTAGCGAATTTAGAATCAGAACGCGAAAAGGCGCAGGCGAAACGCGAAAAGGCGCAGGCGGAACGCGAAAAGGCGCAGGCGGCACGCGAGGCTGAATTAGTTAAAAAAAAACTAGCCCTGCAATTGGCCGAGTTAGATGAGCAATCAGAAGCTCGGTCAAAAGGTCCATCAAAAGCTCAGTCAGAAGCTAGGTCAAACAATGATCACGAGGCCTCACAACACAGCTCTGCAGCCGTATCTTCACGAGCCTGCGAAGAGTGGCTCGACAACTGCGAGCGTTACGGTGATACCTGTTATAAATCTGAACCGTCACCCTATAACCCTGGCTACGGAAGTTGCATGGAAAGGCTTGCTGAAACGTTAAGCACGTTAGTAAGAAAATCCAACGAAACGCAGGAGACAATGCTTACACGTATGGCAGCCCCCAAACGACTAAAGGATTTTTCAGGAGACCCCTTGGAATGGCTTCACTTCAAAACGCAATACCAGGACTTGACAAACATGTGTAAGCTATCACCAGCCGAACAAATCACAAGGTTGAGTAACAGTTTGCAAGGTGAGGCACGAGAAACGGTCAAAGCCCTTCTGATTGGCAATACATCGCCTGAAACCATCATGGAAACGCTTGAGCTTCGCTACGGCATGCCGGAGGTAATCATTTCAAAGATCGTACTTCAAATGAAGAAATTGCCTCCGCTTCCTGAACGTTACCACACTGAGCTCATAGCTTTTGCTATCAAAGTAAGAAACTTTGTGGCCGCAATACGTGCCATGCAACAAGACGACTACCTACGAAGCCCTGAATTAGTGAATGCGGTCTTGATCAAATGTCCAAATGGCCTTCTATCAAAGTGGACTGATTTTGCCTATGAGCACCATGGACCTAAAAGTAAGATGGAATTAATTTCAGAATTTTTGTACACGGAGGCAATGAAAGTGACAGCAGCTGGTTTAGCTTCCTTAAATCAGTCACCATCAACAAGCCGTCCAACACAGAATAAAGTGGTCTTCCAAACGAGCTCTGAGGAAAAACAAATTACAACTACATGCAGATTTTGCCGACGCCCGGAGAATCATTCTTTGGAAGACTGTATCAAATTCAGACACGCAATGCGCAGAAACCGTTGGCAGTTTGTCAAACAGCAGAAGCTTTGTTTCAAATGTCTGTCACGTCATTCGAGAGATTCACAATGTTCAGCACCTTTATGTGACTATGATAACTGTGGAATGGCCCATCACAGACTACTGCACTGGTCACAAAAGAGCACAACCCTATTGACTGTTCCTGAAAATTCAAATGAAAGCAACGAATCTGAACAAGAGGTAGTAAATAACTTAAATAACAAGTCATGCTCGTCTGTATTGCTCAAAGTAGTTCCTGTAAAGATCCATGGCCCTGTCGGAGCGATTATTACGCATGCAATCTTTGATGATGGAGCCTCTATTTCTCTCATGTCAGCAAAACTTGCTGATCAACTACAACTGAAAGGAGAAAAACGGATCTTGAGCATATGTGGAGCCCTAAATACGAAGACGGTTTGTGAAAGTGAACTTATCCAATGTAAGGTTTCGAACATAAAGAACGGTAACAGCTTTACGTTGACTGCTCAGAAAGTCCACGAGTTAGACTTACCAGTACAGAGAGTCGGCTCGATAAACACCAGTGCATTCGATCACTTGGCTCACCTGAACATCATCGTATGTGAAAACGCAAAGCCTGAAATCCTCATAGGTCAGGATAACTATGACCTCATCATGCCATTGGAAATAATAACAAAAGGCAAAAATACACCATGTGCTACGAAGACACGACTCGGCTGGTGCATTCATGGAAACGTGCCTTTAAATCGTAACGAATACGAGCAAGCTTTGTTTACGTCGGGAAACGCCTGCGAAAGCAAAAACGATGTTGATCTCCATAGGTGTGTCGAGAAGTACTTTGACTTTGAATCGATTGGAGTTTCTACAAAGCCCCGAGAAAGACCTGTCGATAAACAAGCTCTTAATATATTGGAGCAAACTGCAAAGTTGATCAATGGGCAGTGGGAGGTGGGGCTTCCGTGGAAGTCTGAAGAGGCCCTAGCAAACTCATACCCAAACGCTATAAAAAGGTTTAATGGAGTTGAGAAAAAGATGCGCCTGAACAAAGACTTTTCTTTTAGCTATCGAGAGAGAATCCAACATTTGCTCGAAAACGACTACGCCAGGTTGATACAAGCAGGCGAAAAACCAATTTCTCGTGAGTGGTTTTTGCCTCACTTTGGGGTTTTTAACGTCAACAAAAAGAAACTGAGATTGGTGTTTGATGCTGCTGCCACCAGTCAAGGACGTTCACTGAACGATTACTTACTTCAAGGCCCTGATTTACTGCAGTCACTTGTGGGCATAATGATGAGATTCCGTGAAGGGCAAGTTGCTGTTATAGCCGACATAAAAGACATGTTTCTCCGTGTTAAAATCCGTGAAGAGGATCAACATGCACTTAAGTTTCTATGGAGAAATTGCGAAACAGACTCGTTGAGTCATTACGCTATGACGTCATTGATTTTTGGCGCGAACTGTTCTCCTTTTGTTGCCCAATATGTAAAAAACAAAAACGCTGAAAGATTCCAGAACGAGATGCCCGATGCTGTCAGAGCAATCAAGATGAGTCATTATGTTGATGATTACATAGACAGCCACGACGACTTATCATACATAGAAAAGTTGGTCAAACAAGTATATGACATTCACAAACAAGGAAACTTTGAAATCCGGAACTGGATGAGTAATCGGCCAGACGTGCTCCGATCTTTGCCTGAAGGTACTCTGAGTAGCAATATGAAAGATGGACACGTCATCAGCGTAAACGCCACTGAAAGAACCCTTGGCTTGCTTTGGTATCCAGCAGCTGATGTTTTTGGTTATGATTTAAGTCTCAAACACATACCTGAAGAAATAATTAGTCTCAGAAAAAGACCTACAAAGCGAGAACTATTAAAAATTGTCATGTCAATTTATGATGTTTTCGGAATCCTTGCACCGATTACTATGAAAGGCAAAATTATTTTACAAAATCTTTGGAAATCAAATATGAAATGGGATGATGAACTAGATAATGAACAATGGACAGTTTTTCAGGCCTGGTTGAAACAGTTACTTGCCATTCGAGAGCTCAACATACCTAGGAGTTATTTCAGTCGTAAGAACAATAACAATGCACTTTTCGAACTTCACGTGTTTTGTGACGCTGCACCCACAGGAATGGCAACGGTTGCATACTGGCGGAGGTCCGTACGAGAAAAAGTGGATATGTCCTTCATAATGTGCAAATCTAGAGTCGCTCCCGTTAAACCGATCACAATTCCGAAGCTAGAACTCCAAGCAGCAGTGCTTGCCTGTAGAATGGCTCAAACAATAATGACAGAGCACAGAATAAAGCCGAAGAAAAGGTTTTTTTGGACGGACTCAACCATCGTACTAAATTGGATTAAAAATATAAATAGCAGGAAAGATCAAAAAACATTTGTAGCGAACAGGTTGGGAGAAATTGACGAACTTACTAACATAGAGGAATGGCAATACGTACCAACAAGCAATAATATCGCAGACATCGCCACCAAAGTAAATACTCACGAGATTACGGCAAGTAGTGAGTGGTTGTGTGGACCCAATTTCCTACTCGAGCCTCAACAAAAATGGCCTGTGCTCCCGCCTGGTACCTTTGACTGTACTACAATTGAAAAAGTGCTATTAATACCTATAGCCAACCTTGATTTGCCACTACCAGACCCAGAAAGGTTTTCTTCGTGGATTCGTCTGCAGCGGAGTACGATGACTGCGATCAAATTTGTCAAAATGTGTCAAAAGAAACCAACAGTTGAGACCGAGCTCATGAAGGAGGCTGAGAATTTGTTACTTCGTCACGCGCAAGCACAAGCTTTCTCAACAGAATTTATGGCACTCGAGCAGGGAAAAGCGATCGATTCGAAGAGCAAACTTTTAACCCTTACTCCATACATTGACAGAGACCGCTTGTTACGCATGAACAGTCGAATTGGAAATGAGCGTCTAATTTGCAACCCGATCATCTTAGATGGGAGTAGCTATATAACAAGGTTGATTGTTCAACATTTTCACAACAAGTTTGCTCATGGAAATAATGAGACGGTAGTGAATGAGCTCCGACAAAAGTATTGGATTATACGACTTCGTCCCACTGTAAGAAAAATTGCATCTGACTGCCTCATTTGCCGAATGCGAAGAGCAATGCCGATTCCGCAGAGAATGAGCGATTTACCGAATGAAAGATTTGCTCACCATCAACGGCCGTTCTCTAACTGTGGAGTAGATTTATTTGGACCAATGGAAGTTACTCAAGGACGGAGCAGAGTGAAACGCTATGGTGTTTTATTCACTTGTATGACTATAAGAGCAATCCACATCGAGCTAGCTGCTAACCTTACGAGCGACTCCTTTATAATGGCCTTGGCGAACAAGAGTGGTAGAAGTCCGCACAGCCAACGGTCTACTGACTAGACCTATAGGCAAAGTGGCCCCGTTTTTAAAAAGTCAATAATGATGACACGCCATAGGTATTGCACTACTTATCTCCGTGCAATGGGGGGGAGAATGTGGACGATGGACCTAATATAATAATATGTATCTTTTATCTTTTGTCTATGTTTCCTGTTTGTATAATAACGTTGTCAATTAGACAGTGATCAGAAAAAATATACTAACTACGTGACACCACCAATTCTGGAGTTTTCCTTATCACCAGCGCCCACAAGCCTCTTACGATGCGTTTTCTTTTAACACCTATTAGATTAGGCAACCTACTGGAAACACTTAGTTGTTTCTTTAAGTGCTATTTACTTTCTTAGAAAGCGTCTGTTCCTGACAGCCTCAGTGTGAGGCCTTAGGCGATTCGAGAAATAAATTGAAACCTAGGTCACTGCTTCTGGTGTACGGCAATGCAATTAAAATGGTTTCAGTCGCTTTCAGTGGGTTAAAGCTCACTCGCTACGAATCTTTATAGCAACACTGACCTTTATAGGTGTTTCATTGTGATGTATCGCAATAGTTGAATAAAACGCAATTTGACTACCATTAATCAGCCTATGCCAGTCCACTGCTGGATGTATGCCTCCCCAAGGGTATGCCACAAAACACGATCACTCGTGGCCCTCAGCCAACCACTACCAGCGACCATTGTCAAGTCAGTATTGGACTATATGTAACGTTAGATGGACTACATAATATATAGACTACATAACTAGCTGACTTTCTTTCTGATAACTTGTAGAAGACGAATAAGAGTAAGAACGCGATGTATTGGAGGTTTAGGCTAGCAACCTGTCATCATATCAATGCAATTACAACACTCATCACCTAAAGAAAAAGGACGTAAGCTATATATGCATGTAGTCTTTCTATTGATTGGGAAATTGGAAGCACAACTTAAGTATCAACAATTTTCTATAAGCAACAAACGTATTTTTTTCTTTTTTGATAATAAGTCTCGTTCCACGGTACAATTTCGCAGTAAAATTAGCAACTTCCTTTATTTATTTCAATTCCTTTGAGAGATTTTCAATCATCGAATCCCTTATTACCCAGCTCATGCAAAGGATTTTAAAATGAATATAAAAATCCTTATCATGTTCAGCAGAATGGTTTATGTTTTTTGATGATATAAATGAAAAGTTGTAAATCTATACAGTGTATATCTCTCTTTCAATAAGTATGGTTATAGTGTTAAAGTTAATTCTGCAAAACTGAAGAAAATCAATGGACATAACCGCCTACTTTATTTATAGAGCTTTTCTATAAATACATGTCAAACAAACTGACAAATTAACTACAAATCACAGGATATCCGTCATCTTCCAATTACACTTCAAAGGACCCAGTTTACCTTTGAAAGCTTTTGCTTGATTTGCCGAAATAGTTCCCAAATATCTGACCCATCAATATTCAGGAGGTCCCCGACTTACGTGGTCAGAATCCAGATCGATCCACTTAGGTTAGATGAATTGACAACGAGGTGAGAAAAGGGACAAACGGAATTTAATTATGAACAAATTTTAATGACTTATATTTTTTGGTAATAAGTTTCAGTTCTGTTTCTACACGATAATGACAAAGGAACTTTCTATTAAGTTAAAATTACATGATCATACATACATATATGCATAACAAATTTTACTAATACTTTTTTATCCATTGATAGATTACAATTACATTTTTCTAATTGTCCTAAGTTACCGTAGAAAATCTGGGAGCATACACATACTCCAAAAAAATATATACGTAAGAATAAATACCTCTTTTTTCCCTATAGATTCTGTTACAGTAAACCTTAGCTGCGTAATATCCTTACCAATTCACAAAAGCAGCGTTCCGTGTAAAAGATATCATAAAAGTTTCCCTCTGTAGCGTTCGATCTTTATTATTTTCAACTGAATCCCAGAACTCAATTCCCTTTGGAACCAGCCCGTTTTTAAGCGAAGCTGATCGCTTTCAACGACATAAATAACAGAGCCTTACCTACTCCCTTCAGAACCATAACTCATTGGTACGTTTTCATTCCGAAGAATCATGATATTGAAGATAGCTCTATAGGTTTGTTTGGCGAAAGATATTTATGCGCCTTGCGTTTATTGAAATTTAAAACATTATATTTAAGTGCACTTATTAGTTTATTAGGAACATAAGAAAGTATACTATGCATAGTATTAATATCATTTCCTATTAGGTTGTACAAAATTGGCTGTAGTTAATAGTATATGTCTATCCCGGTAGTAAATAATTGTATTCTATATAAATATATATTTATGGTATCATAAATAACGAATCATTTGATATCAAAAACGGTATTTACATGACATTGTACATAGCCTTCAACGAACTATAATTTCATTCGATACAAAGCTGGCAATTATTTCCAATCTGTGGTCAGTTTAACTAGAAATTTCATATTGTTATTGACATTTTATATACCATTTATTAAAGAATATAATATTCTACTAACAAATTTCCGTTGACAACTGTAACGTACATTGAATACGAGCTAGCTGCTCTTCACTATATTCCAGCATTAAGTTAGTTACCTCCAACTAAGAGAATAAAGTTCAACAAAATATTGCGCGATGAACTATCAACGTGACACTATTTTTAAATCCATTACGACTGCGATTGTTTTTGAAAGTGTATGAGAATATCATATCTCCGAAGTTCTGTTCCCTCCGAACAGGATAAGAGAACATGGATACATATTAAAAACTAAAGACAAACGCGTTCACGACCATTAACCCTTGCCGTAGTATAGTAGTCAGAGGTTCAGGTGTCCATCTACGCAATTGCGAAGGTAGTAATTCTATGGCCACCTCGATATATTTATATGTGTATTAATGTTTATTAACAAATTGCATCCAGCCACAAATATGTGTGGGCCGTAGTAATGGACCGCCCAGATGAGAGGCTGCGCTCAAATTAAACGATTCCAATAACAATTATTGGAAAAGCCACACGTGTACATGGTAATACCTGTTGCAAATGAAAATGTACTGGAAAATATATTAAAATATTTGTGACCGCTCAGGACTCAACTTCACTAAAGCTTTATGCAAAATAATAGTTCAATATTAGATCAATAACAGTGTGAAGTTGGCAGTGGATTAGCAAAACAATTTCAAGCATTACAATTTCACCATTTTTAAAGCGAAGTTTGACGCTTTTCATTAGTTAAATTTGACACTATACTGATTTGATAATGAACTGCTTTTGTGCTAAAACGCATTAGTAGACTTAGTCGCTTCATATGATACATCAATATCGTTATATCGAGTCTTTTTTACAGAACCTTGATCAAAAGTATACTTGGTAATAAAATGCAATTCATGGTACGGTTATAAGTTCCCACTTTGCCGTTTAAAAACCACTCCCACCATGTGCCACAAAGCAACTTCTTTTCAAGCTCCCAATCGGATTAAAGTAGTTAGTTTTCGTTATGGGAAGCGACTAAGAGACTAAGGTTCAATGAATCCGATTGTGCTATAGGTTAGCAACCTGTCACCAATGTTTTAACAAAGACCATCACAATTTCTTTACAATTGCTCAAAAGTAACCAAGGATCATGTTTCCGAAACTCTATCCTTGTCAAAAGGAATTAAAGGCCGTGAATATAGGTATAAATATGAGCGTGAACATAAATGTACGGTGACTATTGACACTTTGTTTTCAGCCAGCTGGGCGAGGTCCATAAATATTTGTTATGTATCCATTAAATACACCAAGGAGGATTAGGTTGGACGTTTACATGTTCACGCGAAAATGTTTATCGTGTTTTTACGCTTCGATGGAGCAAAGGGTTGTTCGATAAAGCCATCGCGCACGCGGCTGGGACTAAAATAGAATAGAATAGATGCCTTTCTTCTCGGCATTTGAGGATGGAAGGACTAGTAAATAAACTTTTTTACTACACACGTACATATACATTCACGTCCTTTTATCACTTTCGGGCTGCAAGAAACTCAGAGTCACGATAATACCTCCTCGGTTTAGCCTGAGTGTTGGGGTTTGTATTGGGGTTGTGATGTCATATGCAACATTGTTGACAGAGCCCATCGCCTAAAAAAATTCAGTCATCCTAATTCCTTAGTCGTTTACTAAGACATAGTATTAAGAACGACAGCTAGTTAGCATTCCTAGACTAACACGGGGATCTAACAAATAAATATTAAATTAAATATATTCTTAACCTACAACAATTTCATGTATTATTTTCGCTAAGTCTACTAGATCTCCCTGAATATTCTATTTACACCATTTCCTTTCGGCCTCGGCAAACAAACCAAAGCTGTTTCATGAATTTCCCAAATCAGACAAGTAACTGATGGGCCACTGCTGAGACAAGTTAGTTTCTGCGAAACGAGGATTTCGAGACTAGTAAATATTGTGCTCTGTTGAATAAGTTATCATCGCTAGATGTTCACATAGAGATTTTATACGTTAATTTTTAAGTTAAGACTTTATCGAGTTCAAGGTGAGGTTAGGAGTACCTAACCGCCGAGTGTGTACGAGAAGATGTATGAGTGTCAATGAAGCGAATGTGGTCTGTCAGTGGGACAGATGGGGATTCGTGATCTCTGCCTATCCCTCTACAGGGAATTAGGCGTGATGTGTATGTATGTATGTATGTGCTCTGTTGAATAATTTATCATCACTAGTTGTTCATATAGAAATTATACGTTCATTTTTAAGTTAAGAGTTACATTATCGAGATAATATTTACGTATTATTTGAATTCATCATCATCAATCAGTAAATGAATGTAAGAAAAACAATGGAGCAAGGCGTATGTATAAAAAAATGTTTATTCTTGCTTTCTAACTACCTATTTATAGTTATATAGGCATAAATTTAACGAAACATGATAATCATTCATGATATTGTTTAGAATCATTAGTTACATATTTTTTTACTATAAGAGCATTGTAACTGCATTTAGCCTTATGAAACCTACTTTTTACCGAAGGAAATAATCTAAGTTCACACGTTTTCAACTCTGACCACCTTCCACGGAACTAGAGACCGCTCATATTATTTTCAGCACATAAGCTCTCACACAAAACACGGTAAGATAAACACGAAATTGTATTCCAAAGTCCATTTGCATATTTTTCCAAGCAAATGAACTAGGACGCGAGGAAGTTGAATTTCAGCAAAAAAGTTAATTATTCTAGCCGTGTGGAAAAGTGCTTAGCTTTATTTTACTAGCTGCAGTACATTTCCAAGCTTTTTTACGTCGTAATAAATAGAATACTAGCAGTTGCTGGTAGTTTTAAGCTGACTAAGGGTTTCTACAACATTTATCAGAACTTTCATCTCTCTTTACAGAATGACTCTAATGCGACACAGTAAACTCTTTTAAACTAATTCATAAAGCATACACACAATGCTACAAACTGACTATAATAGGGAAACTATTTTATTTTTAAGCAGCAACTGTTTTCCTACCATGCTGTAGATCATTGACCATTGAGGACACTTAAATAATAGTACTATGTAACAAAGATAAATTTAATATTAAATCAAGATAAACAAACTAAACTCTTTGTAGCTTGTAATTAATTGTTGGCAAAACCTATTAGGATTTCCCTTTAATAAATTGTTTCAGATTATTTACACATTCTAATTATTTACATAATCTATATATTTCATTACATACTCATATTATGGGAAATTTATAACGTCGTTCTTACTGCCTGAAAAATTCAGTTTCTTAGATATAGCAGTTAAAACGTTAAAGCTTTTACAAGTAGACCATTTACAGAACTTCGTTGGCAGCTAAGGAAAATCTTATTTTTCGAAATGCGAAGATAAATGCGATGCCATCCCTTTTCTCCTTATCATCCGTTTCTTTTACAACAGACATTAATTTTGCCATAAGACGTACTGTAATTCTGAAGTGTTTCGCTTTTAAAATAAACACGAAATAAATAACTGTAGATTTTTTTCACTGTTCACGTTCCTGGTTGATTTACAATATTGTTTAAATTCGTGTATCTAGCTGACTATATATGTGTGTGTGTGTTTATAAAGTTTTTCTATTCTATCTTCCTTAACCGTATCTACCTTCGGAAACTCTTTTACCGTAATTTATACGACAAGAGGGACGAAAAAGGATTGATGGATTAGTTCCAACGCAAGGTTGTGTTGTCAACTTGTTCATTGTAGCCATCTGTATATATAAAACTTTACTTGTATGTATTATCTATTATAGCTACATAAGTTTTAAACATATCATAAAATAATAATTAATATAGATATCAAACAGGTGAATCTCTTATTGAGGTAAAATTTTTATGTCTTTACTTTGTTACTCTACGTCACGTTTTGCATATTGAGAAAATTTGTAGCTTGTAACATTCAATTCAATTCTATAACAACGTTATTGCCTCTTTATTGAACAATACCGTTCTCAATTTCATAGAAACGTAATCAATACAATAGTAATTTGAATGCCTTTCGATCATTTCAACGTAAATTGATATCTCACACATGATGTGATAGCTTGATTGCCTGTTAACTGGTTATGATATGTGCTGTTTCAATTTAAACCGTGCATCGAGAACTATTGGAGCACATACCTTTGAATTGTATTGAAATCTATCTGAAAACAATACGCATATGAAAGCGAAATACACGGTATAAAATATATCATCCTGAATCAAACCACCGGTAGTGTTAGGTAACTAAAGAAATACATATATAGCAGACAGTAATTTGTATTATATTGACCATTCTTCGTTCCCTAGTTGTAGTTCAATAGGTAATTCTAAAGTAAATGGCGACTTCTGAACTAAACAAAAGACGAATCCCTAATCATTTAAGATCTCTATTATAGCTAGTTTAGATGTAGATCCCAGCTCGTTCATAGTACTCTCCATTCCCACACTCCTTTGCAGCTTAGTAACATAATACTAAACCAATGACGTAGAAATATACACCCTACACATAGCAACACAATCTCGGCTCTGTTCAGAGCTACACGACCTAATCAAAATCCCTTCAGGACGCGTTCATTTGTTGCCTCTGAGGAAAATTTAATAAAATGTGATTTCCCTGGAGCTCACCCACACATTGCTTGTGGAAACACTCCACTCTTGCCGACACTATTTTAGTTTTTCATCTCTTTGCCCACGGGGGAAGGTTCTCGACCTGTAACACCTAAGATACCTGAGTGTCAACGTCCTGTCTAAGAAGGGAACAAAGGCTGATCTTCCTTTGTTGTGTCCTAATGTCAAATTTCATTAGTGAAAGTCGCGTCGTTCAAGTTTTATATGTTAGGAACTTCTAATACCTTAAATAAGTGTAAATAAGTAGATTTAATGAGCATTAGTAAACAAACAACAAGAAAACAAATATTAAAATACCTAACACTCGTATTTGTAGTTCAATTCTATTTACTCTTTCTTTTTATGTTGATATCAAGTAACAACCTCAGCAATACCACAAAACATTCATTACATAAATCGGTCGTAAATATATATGGACGAAATCTTCTTATTATAATATGTCCTACGTTTCAAGTAAACCGAAAACAAAAAGCTCTCATTTCTTAACCTCATCTAGAACAATATCCCCTGAACCGTGTATCCGTTACTTGACGTGGGTGGTGTATCAACTAAGTATACGTGGGAGTGTTTTTGAGGATAAACGACTTAATATTTAATTTTACTCTGCTCCAGGGAACGTTTCGGAGTTACAAAATGAGTCTTAGAAAGTACATACTAATACCTTTTTTAAGATGAAATAACGTTGAGAACATAAAATTGCTTGGTCATATTTTGTATTGACTTAAAGGTAAATTGCAAATTATAGAAGATGTTCCTTTAGTTTCTCAATTTCCTGTTATCCTAAGACTAATATCAGTTTCTATGTCTGACATTTCAATGCCAAGACAAAGTTAGCGTTCTTTTAGGCATCTGTAATTACCATCTCATTGGGCGTATATTTTAGTTCTATTTTAGTTCCAGACAAACATCAGACGTCTGAAAAACTATCTGAATACTGTATAATAATGAGACGTATTGTATAATAAAAGTACATGTCTACATATGTTATGTTCAGATTTATTTAATCTGTTTGAATGTCAATGAAGCGATAGTGGTTTGTCAAGATCGAAAAAGATGGGAATGCCTGATCTCTACTTATCCCTCTACAGGGAATCAGGTGTGATGTGTAAGTATGTATTTATTTATTTATTAGTCAGTCAGTAGTTCATCATATGAATCAGGTTTGTATCAAATTACCTTGATTGTACCGAATTTTACCAACAAATATATATATATAAGCTAGAGATGTATCAAAGTGTAAAACCAATACAAACCAATTGAACAAGGTTCTCAATAATTCCCCGAATTCAGTCATTACTGGGCATTAATCACGGACCCTTTGCAATCAAAACGAAAGATTCCCAAGTTAGATTGCAAACATTTGAATTCGTGCCCATGGAATGTCTTTCCAATAGAGCGATCACCACACAGGAGTATTGAAACTCATTATCTTTCTGGACGGGAATTGGGATGTTGACTGTTCAGCAAATAGTACTGCATTATTAATAAATACAAAGAAAACAGTACGCAAATAGTTAAAGGGGGTCAGTGTAGTTATTTTACTAACCTTAACCGACGAAACTCATTTCTAATTATTCTACAGACACTAATATCTGCTCACATGGTCGTTGCGTAGTCGTATAGAATTGCAATCGAAAATGACGACGTGCCGTCTTTGTTTATGGTCAAATGACTTAAGAGTGATTAAATATATTATTTATTTCAACATTAACGCTTCTCTACAAAAAAAATCAGAACTAGGCAGTGATCACGAATCCCGTTTATCTCGAACTTAACAAACTTTCGCCTTATCGACATTCATACACCTACTCAAACACACTTAGGAGTTATAGGGTATTTCTAGTGTCAACAAATATATTTTTTTAAATTCATACCATAAAAACTACCTTTATATTGAACTTGTATTTATTAGAATACAGTCAACATCCCTTTAGCGAGTAATTGATTTCCAAGTAAAGGCTTAAAGCGGATCGAAGATACTTAATCGCTAAGACGTCGGAATAACGTGAGGAGTTCAGAAACAGAAGCGCTGGGGGGCGTGTCTAGGTAATTAAAATGTACTCTTGATCCCGTGATAGTCTGGAACGTTAATGGAACAACAAGCTGTCTTTTATCCTGACATAGGAGGTGACTAAGGGACTAGGAGTCAATGGAATATATGCAGCCAAAAGAATAAGGTGACTGAATGTATATGTATGAAAAATTCAGGAAAAAAGTATTAAACTTTGAATAATAACACATATATGTATACTCTCCTCATTCAATCCTTTTTGGGGTGAACACATATTATGGAACGTAATACATCTTCCTTGTTCGTCGTTGAATTACTTTGTCGTAAGAGCATTAATAATAAATATTGGTGTAATGTTGATAGTTTGTGAGATGTTATTTGATTATAATAATACTAAACTTAGGTAAACAGGTGATTTTGTTTTAATTTCTTATATATATATTAAAGAATTATTGTACGTAAATTATAAACCACTTCCAAAAACAAATGACTTACAGTTAATCATCCCGACATATAAAACGCATTCACGATTATTGCGAAGTAGTCAGAGATTTAGATGTCCATATCCACAATTGCGAAGGTAGTAATTCTATGACCACCTCGAACCTACTTGTTGACCAGATAGTCAGTACCTAATGTAACAGGCGGTAAACCATGTCGCCATTAACAAGCACTAACTATTACCAGTTCGGGGAACAGGTAGGTTTTCTCACGATGTTTTCCCTCGATGTTACCGTAGTAATCAACGCATTTCGTAAATGTATATTTATGATGAAAATGTACATAAAAATTTAATAAACTTCATTTTCTTTGGTACATGCTTAAATGTTAAACCCTTTGTACCCATTGATACAGAGTCAAGCCCCAAACAACTGAGCTACGTCGAATTTCGATATAAAAATGTGAAATTGATTGATTAATCTCGTTTTTTCCTTCTACCCACATCTCTTTTCGTGCGTCACTTATATTTCTACTTAAAAGATTTATTTTGAAACAAATACATTAGATTATTTCATATAATCTTTCATATTTGAGAATATAGTGTGCAGTAATGAAATATTTTTCATTATCTAAAAACTTAAAGACTACGGAAACATACCTGATATGGCATATACATTGCGAAAGAACCAAAGTTCAGTGACCACTTTTACCAATTTGAAGATTATCCATTGCTCTTATTAATTCCATTTAATAAAAGAGGTCATAATTAAGGAATCATTAAATATAGGTACGTGATAAAATCCATATCTTGTCAAAATGGTTAATAAACTAAATCTTTCGACACAACCCGCAGAAACCAATATTGAGACATTAAACGCGACCCCAGTTGTAAAAGGTACCTCTCACATGCCTCCGACCAATTGAATCGTCTGCCTCCAACAAGACAATTTCGATTGTCACGGTCACGCGAAAATAATAGACGCAGATTCAATTCCATTCCGAATCTAAATTGAAATGGAACTGAAAATTAAATTGGGTTTTTAACAACGATGAAAATACTTATAAAGTGTCAGTGTATTGGGTACACAAAATTACTTTTTGTACTCGGTTTATACGTAGCTTACTTAAATATATAGTAAGTTAATATATTCATACACACATACACATCACGCCTGATTCCCTGTAGAGGGGTAGGCAGAAATCACGGATCCCCATTTGTCTCGATCCTGACAGACCACTTTCGCTTCATTGACATTCATACATCCTCTCATACACTCTTGGCGGTTATAGGTACTCCTAACGTCACCTTTTTTCAATATAGCGTCTATCTGACTGTTATATGTCTTATTAGGCCGGCCCCTACGTAACCGCCCTTCCACTTCACTCATATATATTCCTTTTGTCAATCTGCTATCATTCATCCGCATAACATGTCCAAACCATCGAAGCATGCTCTTTTCTAATATATTCACTTCTTTTAATACTGTTTAGTTAGGACAGTGCCTCGGAGATACAATAGGTTAGTTCATTTTAACTTTTGTTATTGCAAATAATGTCTACAGACAGATGGGGATCCGTGATCTCTGTTTACCCCTTTACAGGGAATCGGACGTGATCTAAATGTATGTTTATCTACAAATAAAAAAAACTTATTTAATCACGTTTACATATATTAATTTTACGTTGTAAGTAAACACATTTCGACAAAAAATGGATATTATTTTTTTTAACAGAATCGATGAAAATAACAATTACCAGTACATATCTCTGTGGGAAGTAGAAATGTGAATGCGTGTATATCTTTTCAAACGGTACCCAATTTAATTTAATGAGCAATCAGTGCTGAATTTTGACAAACATCAACAATAACTTCAGACAGCAAACATTTGATCCTTGATTGCTTGTACCACATCTT
This sequence comes from Leucoptera coffeella, assembly GCA_030578115.1. Classification (NCBI taxonomy): domain Eukaryota; kingdom Metazoa; phylum Arthropoda; class Insecta; order Lepidoptera; family Lyonetiidae; genus Leucoptera; species Leucoptera coffeella. The sequence goes on along the minus strand of JAMBLF010000020.1, from coordinate 489,140 downwards.
TCAACGTTCACCACTAAATGTCAATATCGTCGTAAAACGGCAAATCGTCATTTTGTGACCTTTAGATGTTTTATGAGAGTTAAATGTACCTTTTATTCGTTTTTAACAGACGAATCTTTGATAGTGTTGACTTTAAGTTATCATTTAGTGAGAGAGAAAAGTTTTCTTAATGTCTCAATTAAATGTTTCGCTGAGGTCAGAGACATAAACCAATAAATTTATGCTACTACTTTTATTGTAGACATTTTATTGTAGACAAATGTTTATTATAGAATTGTATTAACTTAATCCGTCACGTCCCGTGTCATGTGCTAGTCTGGGACGTAAAAAGAATGCTACCTACCTGTCACCAATGTTACATATGGAATAATAACCCCCATATTCTTCCTACAAAGTGACCTAGGAAATATTTTGTGTCCGAGGTTCGGTCCACCCGAAAAAGATTAAAGGACGTGAATGTATATTATGTTTAACTTATGCTAAGAGATTCATAAGCAAAAGAGCCATCATTGATTGATAAATCAATAGAACTTAACCTTGACATATATGCCAATAAAAACTGAGTATTTAATTAACTAGGATTTTTTGCATATTAATAATAATAAATACATTTTATTAATTCAGTAGGCAATAATATTATTCTTTAAAGCCTAAGAAACTAAAAATAACAAGATTGTTTTGTTTATTTAAAAAAAAACATCATTAATCCGGGATAGAGATTGCTATTATTCATTGTGTTTATGATTTTAATATAACAGAAACCCAGATAGAAATGAGATTCAATTTATGATATTATATCTCTAAAATGTTATATATCATATTTTTTAAATAACTTAGTTACTGCATGTCATGTCATTAATAAATATTGATTAATAATTTAATGTGGCTAAAACAATGTTAACAAATAAAAAAATATTTATCTTGGTAAACGTGATGTATTTTAATTAATTATTAACAGTGTATGTATTGTACATAGATTTCGCAACTCAAAGAATTCGATGGAGAAACAATATTTTCCAACCTAACAGAACTTTAATTACCATAAAAATTGTGAGATTACATTACCTGTTTTAACGATGGTCTTGTTCTTAGCCGCCGAAGACTGGCTGAAGAAGGACACCCCAGTAAAGCGGGCTCGTCGCAAGATCCACCACATTTTCTCGTCTACAAACTATTCCAACACCACAAAAATTTCGTTATCAACTAATAAATTCAGCGAAAGTCTAATCTATTCAACTCGAAGTACAACTTTGACTAAGTTCGCCTATTCAACAGAGAAAAACCTTAAAGTTCCCGAGAACTTTGCGATATTCCCGGCGAATCTTAAACAGGGCGCGCAAACCTGTTCTGCTGCGTGCAAAAACAGACTGTTTTCGTTCGCTGTTTGGACCGAAATTCGCATGCGCGGCTCCGGTTGACAGCAAAGCCTGTTAGGAGATAGAAGGATTTGACTTTGTTATTAAATAAAACTTATACAAACATTACTTAAGTTGAGTACACTGATTAAATACAAAAATAAAAAATATATTTCAATTCTGTAAGCCAATGAATTTGGACTAGTTCACTATCTATTTAGATAGACGATGTCAGATGAACTTTATGTGGTTCAAAACTACGCGATGTAAACCAAAACCCTAACTCCCATTAATTAATGAAGTCACTATGCTAATCAAGTAATGTTTGTATGCATCTGTGCAGTTGGATTGATTCAAATATGTGATTGTAAACACCTTGATGTTGGGAAAACGTAATTGACTCCCCACAAACACTCCATAGTACAACTTTGTGTATTATATTTATGTATGAATTCTTTACATTACAGAACTTCTTACGTATTAGTTATTAATTAATTACTTAAGATGTAGTGACTAAGATTGAAAAGAGCATGCTTCGGTGGTTTGGACATGTTATGCGGATGAATGATAGCAGATTGACAAAAGGAATATATATGAGTGAAGTAGAAGGGCGGTTACGTAGGAGCCGGCCTAATAAGACATATAACAGTCAGATAGACGCTATATTGAAAAAAGGTGACGTTAGGTGTACCTATAACCGCCGAGAGTGTATGAGAAGATGTATGAATGTCAATGAAGCGAAAGTGGTCTGTCAGGATCGGTACAAATGCGTGATCTCTGCCTACCCCTCTACAGGGAATCAGGCGTGATGTGTATGTAGGTATAACTTCTTACGAGTATCGCTTGTAGCGAGTAGTTTTTTTGATAATACTCAAATATTTGTATCATACTTACCACATATCAACTTTTTTTTACGGCGATACGGTTCACTACCGATCTCGTTGGGTATTATCTATCTAGTGACACGCGGGTTTGAGTGGCTAATATGCCTCTGAAATTTCGGAGATGGGTACTCAAGCATCTGACTACCGCTACACAAAAAAAGGAGAATGTATATACAGGTCGTTAAGCGTATGTATTTCATTTTATTATATATAAAAAACCAAACACTGTATAGTAAAACACGAATACACGATGGTGTTAATACATGACATGATTTTGCTTGTATATTGAAGATTACTTAAAATGTCAAATGCAAATTGAATCTACTGATTCAATTATTACTATCTAGTTTCCCGTTACCAATTCAAGCTGTCAGCGTGACCTTATTTAAGGTATCGTGATTGTCACTTAACATCCTGCAAACAACATCTGTTCCTAACTTTCAGTAGTTAGAATCGCTTCAGATAATAATTCATAAACTGGCGTCTAACTTCATTGTGATTGGCACTGACTGCTAGAAGTTACTTGATTCGGGTTTATTTGAGAATGCGAAGTGAAATCTTAAATTTACTGTTCTATTTTCTGAAGTTAATTACAAATGTCTGTACTTTTTTAACTTATGATGCTATAGTAACTACATATGGTAAGTAGACAAAAAGTTGTTTTAAAAAGATAGTGTCAACTTGGATTAGAATGTTAAAATTTTATGGAGGTTTAGCACGACTTAAGATTGACAGGAGAAGATGGTTGATAATTTTGGGTTCTTTTTGGGTTGATATAGCACTCCTTATTTCTCATAGTCACATTACCTAATATTCCAAACTACTATTAAGTACTACAAACTATATTCAATACTCATATAGCAGTTACAAGTAGGTTATCTAAACAATAAAATTATACGGATATTAAAACTCCAACTAACTAAAATAAAATATAAATAAACCACGTCGTAGCAAATGAAACCGTAGCATATTCGTTTCGATTTTTCAGGTCAAGTCGATTTAAAGAAGTCGGCTGAAGACGCTCGCTTCTATTCTTGCAGGCACGTACGATATCCGGGTAAGGGCCGAGACTACCTTAGTAGGCGACACAATATAATACGAAACTATATTGCACCTTGCATTGTAAGCTACGGGTTTTATGCTTCGTAGTTAAGGCCGTTTATGCTACGACTCAGTGGACAAACGTTATAAAGTTGGAGATTTAATAATCGAAATATTCAGTTTCAAATTCAATATATATCTATGATTAATAACTAACGGGTCTTATCGCGTAAGTTTTTATATTAAAGTTACCTTAAGTGTAGGTCGCGTGTTATTGATAAAACCGTAGCAGTGAAGGTAGTCGGAGAAGAATCTGACAGGGCGCTGCGGTGGAGGCGAAGAAATATGAATCGTCAGTCTGCCCGTGACCATGGCTGCTGCAACGTAGCCGAAACGTCGGGTTAATAATAAAGGTAACTTTATTACATAAAAACTTACGCGATAAGTCCCGTTAGTTATTAATCATGAGTATAAATCGCGAATCTCTTAAAACTACAATATACATATTAATGTCTAAGTATATTTTCTTGAACTTGGGTTAAACATGTACTGAATTTGCAAATATTCAAAATATGTAAAGCCTTTGATTACAGCAGCGCCTGTATATGAAGTTATAGTACACATACAATATTCAAATTTGTATTAAACCTTACCACAAGCTCAAAAATCTAACTAAGCAATTCTTTTATGATGGTGTTTTAACAACTAAAACCTTGGATATGACGATGAATATTATATACAAAGTCCACAGAATATTATCCTGCAGTTATGTAGAACATTTACGGTATTATCCTGCAGCAGTTATATACTACATTTGTTCACAACGGTTGCAAACCGAGATAGCGGTTCTTGAGAATTAATCTTCACTTCCAATTACAATTGTCTAACTACAGGAATTTATGGGTAACCAACGTCGTTACGGAGGGACCAAGTTGTGCTGTGAAAGCCTCTTGAGGAAATTTATCTCAAACTTTCATTATTGGAATGTGAAATGTCGTTATATGAAACATAAATTAATTATATTTGATTTATTTGGCTCGCCCATGGAGGTATAGTGAATTTTACATAAATAATGTGATGAAGTCAAAAAATTATATCTTTTGGTGTAATAAAGGTTATAAGCTTATAGTAAGTGCATCTCATTATTCCATTTTATAATGAATATATCTTTTGTACTAAATTTTAATTATACTTTTTAAATAAATTTTGTTCACTTCTTACACGATTACGAAAACTAAAAACCTATTAAAATCATATCATATGCTATACTTTGTACATGTATATTTACAGAAGTAATCAATAAAAATGTTATAGGTCCCAATCACCCAATAAAGCAAAAATATTATGCAAGGGTTCAAAAATAGAAGTGTGATCTTTATCCCAATAATATCTAATAATTTCATTGTCATTAGATTTTTGTGCTACCTGATGTTAATATGGTAAGCGTTGCATAAAGCTCACAATTACAAAAGGAACTAAAACTACGAACACTTGATTCGCAGCAAAACTCAACTCAGCAACCAAGTAAAACGATCGGTTGGTAACCACAGCTCCCATAATACAAGGTAATTACTTGCATTAGGTCGACCTTGTAAGACGAATGGCGCACAATTAGGAGATGTACCAAGGAAGGGTGTCATTAGAAGGACGTATACACTTCATGTGTATGCGGAGTTATATGGGATAAGTTATATCAGTGAAGCTGAAGTGGTGAGCTCAGATGCTTTAATGTACTTATCTTGTTATCTAACAACGACATAAATAAATGAAATAAATAAATATTTTTTTATGATAAATATAGTGACTATATAAAGAACTTTCGTTTTAATATGTAAATTGATTATTCCGATAATTACGTAAATAGAATGTTAACTAGCAACTAGCTGCCTTTCATTCTAGCATATCGTCGGGGTTTATTAAGGACACTAGGGTTCGTTGAAATCTTTTTGGGTGATGCGCTAGTAATCTCTCTCTAATGTTCTATATTAAAGCCAACACGACCCCAAAGGTTTTGCTAATAGTGATCTAGGTTTTGTTAGATTCAATATCACAAGGTTCTATCCACTCCGAAAGGAATAAGAGACATGAAGATATGTATGTATAAAGAACAGTATTCGAGATTACATTTCATTCTTCGAGTAACGCAAATGTGACAGTACCTACTGTCCGTTTTCTTTTGAAGTTTAATTTCGCACTTCAATGATTAGATGAGAAATGAGATGCTAACTTTAGAACACTTCCCAAAAGTAATTTAATTTCTTACATAATTTTATAATAGCAAATTAATTCATGTGATTTTACAAACATCTATGTTATAAGTATTAATAAAAAAGTTTTCATACCCGTAATGATGACCAATTGAATATAATATAACACCCCAGGATATTTATTTACAAACACATACATAAACTCTCCTAATTATTTTCAGCTTAGACAGTTCCTTGGACACATCTATGAGCATTTTTAGCATTAATGGATTATTGTTGGCATATTGTTAAAATATTGCGCAATAGATTCCATTGACTTCTAGTGCCTTAAACACATCATGACATGCCTGGAAGAACGATTATAATTCAGCATTCTATTAAATTCTATCAAGGACGGAAATTCTTTTAAGTCTGAAATATGTAATAATTCATAAGGCCGCGATTTTCTGAGGAAAAGTATCAAGAATATCCGTTTGAAAATATCCGGTATTGCATTTTCCACACTGATTCCTGCAGCATCCCGGTATCCTGCATTTTCATTCCGATCGAAGCGTTATTTCATACTTCAGTGAAAGAAGTGGCAACTTCCGGGAATATTCGCTGGAAAACTCAATAGTATCTGTGATTTCATGATATCATATATGATATGTAATGTCCGTATCTGTATAGAAAAATTCATATGCTGTATCCGTATAATGTAACTTGGTTTACAAACTGTCATTTGGATTCTCAATATCATGTAAAAGTAAGATTTAGAGTGGCCAAAAACCATCAAAATAAATTAATAGTCGACATTCAAGCTTTTACCACCTGAAAGAATTTATAATCGTGTAAGTATTTAGAGTACCTAAGGTTATTCTAAAGCCAATGTGTTAAGCTAATATTTGTTACTATTAATTATAATCTTGTTGTTCTATTAACATTCCATATACAGGAATTACAAGCTAGATTCCTAAGAGAATAGAAACTTGGGTATTACTCCTTAATAAAGCTGTATAGCTAATTTCACTCCGGTAATTTAGATATCACGGTTGCTGTCCCGAGGGATTCATCAACTTGCTTCAAACACAACAACAACAGGAAAGCTTGTTTATCATCATTTTATATTTCGAATAAGAAATTTCATGATTAACTGTCACGACCATTAAACCTTGCGGGGTAGTCAGAGGGTTGGAGGTCTACCTCTGCAGTCACGGAGGTGGTAATGTTATGTCACAATAAGGTACAATGACATAGTAATAAAATATGGTAAAAATTAAGTAATTGTAAAAAGAAATTTCCTAAATTAAAGCATATAAATATTTCAGTTCATAAAATCAATTAATACATGTTTCATTTTCAATTCAATAGTAGCTGTCTCTTACAACTGTAAGAATAAATGTAGATGTTTACATTATAATATCTCAATCTGACATCAGTACTAGATACTTTACAAAAATGAACTAAATTACATTCCCAAATCTTGCGACAGTGTTGACGCATATCAAAATGATACAGCTGAGTTTTTCTCCTTTCCTTTTTTTGTTTGAGTCAACAATTCCGGCGTAAATGGCTTTCAAGAGAACAATTCATTTCGTCTCTACACTCTGTTATAGCTGGGAGATAACTGTTTTATATTATGGAAGTTCGCTATCAGTATTATGTTTTATGCGTAACAATTTATTATGCTTCCCTGAGGATATGAAGTGATCAAGGACTAAGGTATTTAGAACTTTTTGAACACTCAATAACTTAAATTAGAAATTCTAGACACAGCTGTATCTGTGGAGATAATTCACATAAATACGAGTCGATTATGCAAAAAATGGAATCGATATATATTTGAAGTTGTTTTTATTCACATAGATATTCTCGCCCCTTAATCTTTTTAGTTGTGGCGAGAACCTTGAAAACATAATATCTCCTAGGTCACTTTTTATGTCTGTGTTTTTTAATTTATGAGTATATAACCGTCACTTCACATATTACCATAATTAAAAGTGTTTTATGTGTGCGTGTGTGTATGTGTGTGTTTCGTTAATTACCTATACACATACACACGCTTATTCTAATTATGGTACGAGTACAATGCAAGGGTACGAACGAAACAATAGGGTTGAGTAACCAAACAATGGCAGCGATAAAAGCTTAAAACACAAAAGAATTGGATATAGCAAGATGTATAATATATACTCCACTGAATATATGCAAGTAAAGTTTTCCTGAATAAGTGGGATTATATTCCAATTTAAGAAGAAATATTTTATTTATTTATTTTAACATTAAAATCACATGAAAATCTTATCATAACAAAAACTTATTCTAATAAAAAATACTACTTATACTAATCTACTCGTAATAACTTAGTAACGGCTTTGGCGAAGCTTTTACTTTTTTATTACAAAGGCATCATTAATGTTATCACATAGACTTATCTCGTCTTATTTCGTCGGTATGTTATCACTTTAGGTATATTCCTAAAGTAACTACAGTAAATATGCCACCATAAACACAAGCTGTACAGTGAAATAGCATATAAATAAAATATTTCTTATAAAAAAAAAAATTCTATATCGTAATTGCCATACATATATTTTCCAAACGGGATCGTCAGACTCTATTGATCTCCATTTCGTGATCCTAATGATTTTTTCTTGCCTCATACACATCTAGTCAACTTCTTATGCGTGTTCTTCTGTTCTTCGTGCTACGAATTCGTGTTAGTAGTTAAACATACTGCGTCGGTTCCTTTTTAGTACTAGAGACAACACCTCTCTGACCTTCAAATATGTGTTATGATTTTTTGTTATTATGTTATTCATATAACTAAACAATGTGATCTATGCCCACCTTTCTGTAGGAAAAGAAGCTTAATGTGTGTGTTAAAAGTATATGGGCTAAAACGAAGCGTTGCCCATTGCGTTAAAGGCGTTTTTAATCTATGTAACTAAATAAATATATCCCATTTCTTTCTTCCAATTTTATTTGTATGAATATTGATGTAATATTATTAAAATTCATGTTAGAGTAACCATCCATTTAGTCGCCGGTTCGATCGAACACTCCAGTGCATACGGGATTGGTTTTATCTAATGCAAATAGCGTTGCCATGACAACCGATGATCACAGTCTTCTAGTTGTTAATGGTCAAACTCAACGAATGAAATTCTCGCAGTTCTTTCAGCGACATTTTACGTACTCCCACGATCTCAAAAGCAAGTCAAACATTAACAACTCTCAAAGAAAGTCAATATTCTTCTAATTTTCTTTCTATATAGTAGCCTTTTATGAGACGAAATTGAAAATTTGGAATAGATACTAGAACGGTCAATGACTGGCATACACAATGGCTGATATTAACTCATAGAGATTGGGTGAATAATAGCTTATGTAGTGGATAATACTTACTGTTTACATGTACTCATTGGTAAGTAACTCAAGTTTAGTGTTTATTTGTTCATAGAATAATAATCGGATTAATAATCGGATAATAATCGGATTTTATCATATTATAATAATAAGCCTTAAAACAAAAATTAAGTTGAGGGACATTAATAGGTAAAATTCGTTATCTATTCTACCTAGATGAATATAGGTGTGATGTGCAATGTATGATTTAAACTTACTTCAATTGTCTTTATCCCCGCTGCATGTCTTATCTTTGTGTGCTTTTAATTACAGTAAAATAAACTTGAGACTTCTGAAGAAAAACACTCGACTAGATGAGCCTTGGTTTGTTCGCACAAACCAAATATGAGAAAGCCTTTTGAGAGAAATCGTGTTAAGAATCCAATTTACTAATTCACTCAAAGTGGGCATAAGCTTTCAGACTTGCGAGCTGTTCAAATAAAGATATACAGTAAAGTTTTATAAACCATTAGAATATTACTCGTAAGAGTTACGTAAAGTTTCAGTACAGGAGAGTTTAAAGCCGGTTTCTCCTAAACTTTTGCTTCTCGTTAGAACCAAGTTAGAACAATGAATTATCAATAATTCATTTACTCGACGTTGGTATGTTTAGCTAATAAATAATTTACAGAACAATTATATGGTAATACCATTTCATAGATAAATATGTCAGGATAATCTTATTTCACATAGGAATATTTGTATCAATGTGATAAAATAAATTGGCTGTTAGTTACTATTTAAATAAAAGACTCAATGGTAATACAACAACATTATATTCCTTAGTTTTGTGTCATCTTACTCTGACTTGTGTAGAATTAGTTAAAAAAGACGTAGAGTTATTAACATATGATGGTTGGAAACAAAGTTTTTATTGTTTAGACAGCGCTTCCACTTGCTCCGACTTGCACTGCAGAAGATCTTTGAGTCTCGCGTTTTCTGACACTAAGGCTTGGACTCTCTCATCGTATTTCTGACGAAGCTCCTGCAATATGAATAAAGCATAGTTTTACGTCATAGTATAAAGTTGTGCCTGTATTGTTTATCCCAAAATATAGTTAGCGATTATTACAAAAATACAATCTTTTTATAAACTTTGACTATGTTTTATTGTTTCAAAGTAACGTTTTGTGGACCTTGTATAGATGTAGAGTGCAGAATAAAAACAGTAGCAATAATCGACTTTCGATAGCAATTTTTAGAACCCACTTCATGGTTTCCAAGGAATTTCAAAATACCTGAAAGCCCCATGACTCTTATTCACCCCCTCACGAAAATTGACGTAAACAGCAACTTACATTCTAATTAAGCTAAGACTAAAAAACCTAAATTTAATGTCATTTCTGTCATAGCCTAGCCACACTGGTATCCTACCTTGAAAAGACCCAATTGAGTCTCATATTCCTTCTTGAGGTCGCCGTTGAGCGTAGTCTGCGTTTGGGCCTTCAGTAGTTGCAACGCATTCCTCTCTTTCTCTGCCTTGAAGCGAGCTTCCATTGCTTCTAGACGTTCCTACAATAATTTACATATTACTTTATACCGGACCAACTCAGGCAAAGTCGGGTTACCCTGTACCTTTACTCGCCTTCATTTTGGACCGGCCGCTCGTATTTTAGGACAACTAAGGTACACGTGATTAATAAAATTTATTTAGTAATTACTCGTATTTTATGCCTCAAGCAAAACATACAACAGTATACCCATAACCCAACAGATACCATTGAATCCTAGTCCCTTAGCCTTATCCTACGATGTGTCAGGATGATCGGCGGCTATTAAGCATACTATTAATTCCAAACTATTCATGAGCATAACAGTATATTAATGTACCTATCTACTTATATATTTTACTAACATTCCTAGATAAATATCGAATAAACAATAAGCAACCAGCGTCAACTTACTTCCATGGCTTTGACCTCGGAGTTCCTGATCTCGAGCAGGTCCTTGGTGATCATGTTGATGTCTTTCAGGGACTGCACCTGAGTGGTCAGGGCCGTTATTTGCAACTCCTGGTGCTTCACCATCTTCGTCTTGTCGAAGATCATACCACGGGCTTTGCTTAGTAACTGGAAACAAAGTTTTAGTGAGTGGGAAACTTTTATTTGAAATAGAGAAGGATTTTTTTATAGAAAATAGAAACTTAGCTAATGTTCTAACAAATAACAGCAGTGGCTACGAAATTAGAATTATTTTGTATTTATAAATTGTCTAAACAGAAAACAAAGACGTGTTCACAACCATTAGCCCTTACGGGGTAGTCAGAGGTCCAGTTTTTCTATGGCCACTTCGAACCCACGTGTTGACCAGCTAGCTAGTCAGTACTCAATGTGACAGGTGATAAGCCATGTCGGCATTTACAAATACTGACTATTACCTGTTCGGAGAACAGGTAGGTTTCCTGAGGAATTTTTCCCTCACCGTGAAATTCGATGCATTTCGAATATGTATCTATATTTTATTACGAAAACGTACATAGAAATTCATTAAACTTCATTTCCATTAGTCAAGCGGGATTTGAACCCTGTACCCACTGATACAGAATCAAACACTGAACTTGTATGGTAATATAAACTGTTAAAACTCATACTCATATGATTTGAAAATCAAACGAAACTAATTTGTTCATGTATTCATTGCTATAGAATAAATAACAAAAGGTACCAGCTTCCGCGTGCTTATAAAAGTAAAGCTAAGTTATTTTTATTCTTAGTAGTCATTTAGGTAACTTCAAAACAATACTAATATATTATTCAGGTTTTACCATTATTATTATTACGGGTCCGCCGATTAAGATTACAATTATGTGAAACTTACTTCCTCGTGTTGTTGCTTGATGCTCTCAATGATGTCTTTGTTCTTGCCTGGCTTAGACAACGCTGCCTGCAGCTCAGTCTCAAGATTCAACACGCGTGCTTTTAACAGTTCCAATTCCTCTTCACGGATCTGAAATATGTGGGAAAGCCTCATATCGTAAGAGTATAAAACAATTTCATAAATAAAAGAAATTTTCATTTAATGAAGTACACTCAATGTCGGACTATCTCTTAACGTAACTTGAATGAATGCACACGTGTAACTTTCTTACTCCTAATATGTTTTTATACTTTTCTACGAGGTGTGTAAAATATAGATTAAACTCAAGGCCAATTTACCAGTTAGAGTGAAAAGAATTATTACACATAGACATATTACAATTTAGCTGCATCACTATCAGTCATTATATTAGTATAGAATGCCGCTATTAAATCCATAGCCTGACAAGAGAATTACCACTCATGGAAAAAAATAAATTATGTGAAATCAGAGACAAAAATAACATACTTTTATTAGGCTATACATATTGCTATTATCATTACGTAAGTACCTTAAGTTGTAACTGCAGCGCGTCGACAGATGGCGTGGAACTTTGACTCACAGCCTCAAACTGCTTTTGCAACTCCTCCTCTTTCTTTTGCAGGTCCTGTACGATATATAACGTTAAACGAACGCTAAATAACATAACATCTATTAAACCGGAGTTCTATATACCCATAAAACTGTTTAAACTCCAAGCGATGTAAGTGCGAAAAGGAATGTATGTTAAATATGTAACCTAAATCTTTTTATTGTTAAATCTGACTACCCAACCATTACATGCAGCAAACTTATTCATAGGGCCCATCTCCGTACAGATAACTAAACAGATCTGCATTTTTCACTATCCTTGCTAAGTCAATTCACTTAATAGACATTTATACATTCATACTCCTCTTTCATACTAAGTGGTTATGGGAACTTTAAACTATAATTAAGAGCACTGCTATCTTAATCTTATCTTAAGACAACCCATTACGACATTCAATAAGTGATTTTTATGATCCTTGTATTGAATAAGGGAACATATTCATTTTATATTGCAAACTTTCAAACCCTGTAACATGCAAACTCATTACCTAAATACGAGTACATACTATAACATTTATTCCGTTAATCTCTTGCCCTGAGATGTAAAGTCTCACCGCAACGTAGCTAATGAAACCACATCGAGTGCTACTCACCGATATATCATTTTGCTTTGGCTCTGGTGCTTTGTCTGTGGAATCCGTTACTGCAGGTGTTTCCTGTAAATTAATTAGAACCTTGTAAACTTATGTATAGAGTCGAATTTACATTAGTCTATTATTGCGTCAGAGTTGTAATGGGAGGGAATATTTAAATGAATGCGTTTTAGAACGAACGCAGTTCGATATTAGATCAGTCATAGTGTGAAGTTGGTAGTGGATTAGCAAAAATGTCAAATTTCACCATTGAAAACGGCAAAAGTTTTTACTAACCCACTACCAACTTCCCACTATTACTGATCTGATACTAAACCGATATATTTTTGCAAAAAGCATTAGTTGACTAAGGCCCCTGTTCAACTGCTGAAACTATCGTTTACTAGTTAATATAAAACGTAGGTTAAGCAAATTTTTAATCATTAAATAGTACTATTAGAGCAACTGACGAAGGTTTATACTTTTGAAATACCTCGCTATAAAAGATAACTTTCCAAAGCGTCAGGAATAGAAAAGCTTGCAGCTGGTTAATGGATATGAATGTAGCGAAAGAGATTTACCAAGATCGTCACGGCTACGATCAATAGTCTCTGCCTATCCCGTTAGAAGGGTGAGACTTGATTATAATTAACTATTTTAACATAGTTAACAATAAAATAATCATTGACAAGTATTTTTAAATTAAATATATTGTATATCGAGCTTACAATAACTCCATTTTCTTGTGAGTTTGCTTCAGCCACGGTCTCCACTGCAGGTTCCTAAAAAAAGGTAATGATTTAATACTACGTTATATACAAAGTAGTCCTGTGCTAGTCTGGGATGTAAGTAGAACGTTATCTAGCTGCCGTTCTTCCCGGCTTGTCGTAGAAGGCCATCAAGGAACTGGGTATAAATGGAATTTCTTGGGCGATGGGCTAGCTAACTGACACCAATGTTTCAAATTATATCACAATATTTATGCTGAAAAGTGACCTAGGAGATAATATTATATCTCCGAGGTACCGTTCACTCCGAAAGGGATTACAGGACGTGAATGTATAAATCAAGTAACAAGTATATTTTCAAAAGTATCAGTAGTGTGGTATCTATTAGGCGACAGGCCACCACCTATCACCAATATTCCATATGACATCAAAACCCCATTATACATGCTAATAATTGATCGCCAAGATGTTTTTATGTCTCCAAGGTTCTGTCCACCCTGAAAGGGGTTAAAGGACGTGAATGAATGTATGAAGACAAAGTTCTATAACAGTCCAATATAACTTCTAATCCAACGAACTTACAGTTGGTTTCACATCGCCACTGTCTCCACTTTTTTCTGTGCTGTTCGCCACCGCACCCACAGGGGCCTCAGCTTCTGACTTCGCTGGTGGAAGACTCTCACCGCCAGCCGCTACTACTTGGTCAGATTGTTCAGACTGAGAAGGAGCAATTGATATAATGACCAAAGGTTTATCCTTTACAAACATCTCAACCACTCTCGACCAGTTTGGTGTAGGCCTCCTTCAGTTTGCGCCACTTAACACGGTCCTGGGCCACGTGCATCCAGTTTGACCCTCCTATCTTATTGTCTATTAAATAAGGTCGTAATTGAGTTTTTAATTCTTACATTAAAGATTTTTCGTTCGGAAGGAAGAATAAATCTGTACATTTGTAGAGCTTTGAATCCTTCATTTTTTATAAATAAAAGTAATTCCATTCTTTAAAACTAAGAATTTCAGCCTTTATTTCTTAATAATTAGTATTAAAAATACGTAATGTTTGTATTTTGAACCTTTCATACGAATATGTTAAAAAACCATACAAGCAAACACATCACGCTCGCACAGATAGCGTATGTCCCGTTTTACCGATTCTGGCAACTTCTGGAAACTTTCGCTTCATTGACAACAATACATCTTATACACACTCGATGGTCATAGGCATTATGATGGATTTTTAAACAGAATTATTAAAATAGTAATCATACCTTTTCTAGACAACCGAGGAGCAAATTTGTTGCTTCACTAATCATGTTTTACCAAATTTATTAGAGTCAAACTAGAAATTTCTGTCCGAAAAGTTCTTTACTCTTTACCTACGGATCAAATAAGGAAAAATCCAAATGGCGTTCTCATAAACAACTAAAATAAATCTGACAAAAAACTACTCACATTCTTTGAAGTATTTCTAAGGAAAAACTTAGAAAAATACGATTTCATAAGTTAATATTTTAAAGTAGAATAGAAAATATTATACATTGAATTTTTGCATCAAAATGTGAAATTTATAAAATCAGGTTATCTTAGGTTGTCATAGCAATGCAAACAATACAATCACGACCAACGAGACTGCTAGGGTAGTTAGATTTACGTTACCGTCTTTAATATTGCACAGTAACCGGTTAATGACCTAATCAAATTTTTTTTTCATTACTATTACATTCTATTTGATACATAAATCATTAAAATAGAGAGAAAATATCTTTATGTTAATCAGCCAAAATCATTAAGACAAAACACTCTTTATTTCAACAAATTAACAACCATAATGCACCAATTAAAATTATTTGATACTGATGTTTTAAGAAATGAGTTTCTAAGAAACTAAACGTATAAAAAATCATGAAACTTTTGGGGGTAAAGTAAAGTCACATTTTTAATAAACCGACTAGTCGTACCCAAAACATACCATATCTTCGAATCCACGTGATTACCACAAATTAATACCACTGCAAAAACAATGCACGCACAAGCAGCGTTAGCGAACTAACTTTTTCCGATTCTATTCCTGGAAGCATTGCTGGTGTATTAATAGATACACGTTTCACGCGATGAATGTTAGCATATTTACAAAGTCCTCGATACAACTTACTCCAGACAGTCATGGGGACGTGATACTCAGACATTATTGTCATATCGACCGTTTCGAGAGGATAGAACCTCGAGATATAATATCTCCTTGATTAATTTTAGTATTAAATTTAGAATCGCAATGGCAATAATCACGGTTATTTGACAATCTCTTTCATAAAAATACAGACACCTTCGCATACATACATTGTACATACGTTTTCAGTGACTATAAATAATTATACATATAGACTATTAAAAATTTTAATTACATTATTGTACGCCAATACATTATTGTCGATATTATTGTTCGTCATACATTGTATATTGACACCTTTCCAGCTGCAAATACGGTATTTGCTACTTTCACAATAATTGCGTCCCTTATTAAAATTATGCTATTGCCCACAAGTAAAGTCGTCTTACTTTCATATATGTATATTTATACACATCCTGTTAAAATTATATGGGCTAGTGTGTGATCTCACGAAGATGTGACATAAAATACCTGAAACCTAGATTTTTTTAAATTTCTAATATCTGTAAACGTATTAACAGCTTTACGAAACAAACAATATTCCTAATAACGTGACATTTATAATGATTTTCTACAAGAAACTTAATATATTTAAGATATAGCCGGAAGCAGCTGTATTAGGCAAATAAACTACATAAAGTAAATTAGTATAGCTTCAGGTACGTATCTTCACACTGCATATATTAATAGATAAAATAAAACAATAATAGTATTGGTAATAAAATTATTATTATAAGCAATTTCAAAATTATACATGTGTTGTTATATTTAACTATCATGTTTTGGGCAGAGTAGCCGCCTCAATTTTTTTATGTTGTGTTGACGGAGAAAAATTGTGTTGTTTGTTACTTGCGTTAGTTGTTTATGTAAATTCAAATTTCTAAACCGAGTGGAATACCATATTTTAAATAACAATAGTCAGTTTAACCAACGACCCAGACAAGTAGAAAATGACTTCAGAAAATGCAATAATTGGTCAAACTAGAGAAACCTTCCAAATGCTGTTCCAAATATCCCAACTTCTACGAACAGGTTTGGATTCGGAATCCTTAGCCATATGTATAAAATTATGCGAACTTGGAGTGGACCCTGATGTACTTGCCCATGTGATTAGAGAAATCAGAAAAATTGGTGAAAATGCTACAGAAACAAATCGAACAAGCTAGCGGTTTCTCCGGTTGTTGACGATTTTTTGTGAACTACAATGTCAAGACTTTGAACAATAAATGCTGCATGATTGTTTGTACTTCATGAATATGTGTGAAGTGTGTTGATTATAATATACTAAGTACTGGCTCGGGAAAGATTAATATTTTTGTTCAATAGATGAATTAGATGTCGCTGTTGCTAATAGTTTTATATTTCTAACATAATTAGCTTTTATCATTCAATGTTGTACCATAGCTAAGGCAGTTATAATATAATAACTAGGTATTTTCTTAATTGTGTTAATTAAACCATCTAAAACTTTGGTAAGAACCATTATATTATTTTGGTTGATAGAATAATATATTC
Source organism: Leucoptera coffeella (assembly GCA_030578115.1). Taxonomy (NCBI): domain Eukaryota; kingdom Metazoa; phylum Arthropoda; class Insecta; order Lepidoptera; family Lyonetiidae; genus Leucoptera; species Leucoptera coffeella. Next base: position 471,837 of record JAMBLF010000020.1, on the reverse strand, counting down.
TAAGTAAATGGGTTAGAATGGTTTATCAATGTTCTTTAGTCTTTAACTACTGGTTTTCAATAATGATAATGTAATAAAAGTAACACTAATAAAACTAGTATGATCTCCAATAATAAGTTTAGTCTGTTAATTCTCTTATTGGCTGTTATGGCTAAAATGAATCATGTCATTCATGAAGCAATTAAGAAGCGGCTGTAGCCCAGTAGGTAAGACCTCTGACTTCTTATGAGATAGGTCCTAGATTTGAATCCTGGCAATGACATGTATCAATGAATGAAATTTAATATGTGTATTTCATTTAAATACATATTTTACAGTAACTAACAGTGTGGGAATACATCCTGAGGTAAATAGCCAGTGCCTATATATGGCGATACGGTTCACTACCTATCAGGTTGGGTGCTGTCTATCTAGTGAAAATTATTTGTGAAATACAATAATCACATTGTTAGATTATGTCAAAATAATCAATAACCCAGCAATGATAGGCAAAGTGGCCATGATGCTCCCTAGCTGTACGATAATATAATACTGTAGTATTATATTATCTGTCCCTAGTATGCTTTTCTACTCTCATTGAGTACATGCATCATGGCACAGTCAATCTATTAACTGTAATTAAAAAAAAAAGGTGCAAGTGAAGCCTAACCTTGAATGTGCCAAACGAGAATTGAATAGCAAGATGCCGAAAGTTGAAAATGAAAACATGTGGTTGTGTTGCATAGCTATTGAACTCTTACTGTACTATGCATCTACCTTACCTGAGATACAGATAGTTATAAGAATACTTTACTAGTGATATTCTTCTATAACAATAATCATGGACTTACTTATCATCACTATTATTTGAAGCAATTGAAAAATTTGGCGCTTCTAAAAATTAGAACTTCATACAATATGGTCATATTCATTCACATCCCTTTTAGGCTACACAGAATGTCAAATTTATTTTCTGCACTCATGATAAGTTGATTGTTGAGCACCATACACCTACTCTTATTTCTAATCCCAAAGGATATAGACAATACTAAAATCTTAAATTTAATTTAGGGAGAAAAATAAAAAATCATAGTTTTAACTAGAAAACATGTTTAATTTCCATTTCAACTATCATTGAATAAGGTACAGTCACTTTACTATAAACACAATAGGAAAAAATACAACAACAACAAAAATATAACAGGTTCATAAGAAAACAAAGATGGAAAAATAAACTTTGTTTCTCCTGAAGCCTAATTCTATAAAAACTACTGTTTGACATTTAGGAACAAATATTTAGTCAAAACAATAGCTTCTATATGTATTTATAGCATAGAACTGTAAGCAAAAGGAACTAACTTTCACGCATATTCAATTGAAAGCAGCACAGAACTTATTATCACAGATCTAATAAAATAATTTATTTGGGCTATGAAAAGTTAAAAGTCAAGGATCTTAAATTTTAAAATCAATACAATTATTGTGTTTGAAATAGGCAAGTTACATTCAGAAATAAACATATTTTCGTATGAAACAAATGTCACTCTAAATGAATTTATCTTTACCATTTATTACATTTATAACTAAATGTAATCAGAAGAAAATTAGCTTTTGAATGATTCATACATAGGTAATATGTAAAGCAACAGTTTTAGTTTTAATGTTAAACAAAACAATTGTTAAATGTTTGTGCACTTTCACATATGATGAAAAATATTACAAACACAAATTAGAATCCTGACAATTCTATTATTATCTAATGAAAATAAATTCTTGATTTAGTTCTCCCAACTTATACGTATTTATCCCTGAATTAATTCACTGAAAAGATGAATTGTTCTGTTGGTTTAGGATTGATGGATCTTCGAATATTGGCTGCTGGGGTTTGAATTGTTCTGCTGATAGTCTTGTGAAAATTATTCCGATGCCCTCTATTAAAGCTAGTAGCACTCCACCTACCAACGCACTGCCTGCCATTGCCGGTACACCTGAGAAGTAAAGATAATGATGTTTAGAAATTATGACATTGTATAAAACATACTAACTAATAAGCTACTAGCTCTACCCCTTGGTGGCAATTATATTTTGTATTGTATATGTTTTTTTAGTTGTGAATAAACACATTGGTGTAGTGTAGTGACTTTAACTTTTGAGTCAATAGATTGAGCATTAAACCCTTGTACCAATGAAAATTGAGTTTCTGTAATAAAAAAGGAAGCCTAACTTAAGTGATTAATACATTACCATTCCTAGCAGCTAGAATGCCGCCAGTTATAGCTCCACTTGCTATTGAGTTCCAAGGGTCTTCTTTCTGTCTTAGGTAAACTAGTGAACAATCAATTGTTGAGAACATACTGCCCCAAACAGCAAAACTTCCAGCTATGACAGGGGACTTTTCCTTCACAGCTAATAAACTGCCAAGCTGCAAACATACAATTCCCAATAATATTTTTGATCTTAAGTTTCAACTAACATAAAATATATCACAATTTAAATACATTATTCAGTATTTTATTATTTATTAATAAAATACAGTTTGCGACGAAAATTAGTATAGATGATACCCAGTTATCTTTAACAATTGTAAAACTAAGCTAGTATCTTATCACGATTACACTTTATTCATTAAAATGAACATACCATTTTTTTGTTGAATCCTTTCGGTGCATTCCTGAACCCTTTAATGGAGTGGAATATGCCTCCACCAATAGCTCCCATTAGGAAGGCACCACCGGAATCGTCCAAAATTCGCCACGGGCAAGGTTCTCTCGTATACTCATCCATAGTTTGAGTTAGATAATATTATAACCTTCAAATATATTCAAACAATATTACGCACTCTTGAATAATGCTACGAATTCAAGAAATAATATTGCTTCTTGAATTTATGTTGCTAAAGACTCATACTTCTTGTTTATAAAGCTAGGAGTCCTTTTTATTGATTTCTTCCAGAAAGCAATCCCAAACCAATATCACACCAACCTTAAAAGATTTTTTTACATGTTGAAATTTGACATTTTATAAAATAGTGTGAAGTTGTCAGTCGAATAGAACGTTGCACCCATCCTTTCCGTACGTCAGTTTTGTGTTGGTCAGGGCGTATTTTCAATTTTAATGTTTCATTTTAAGTAATTTAATTCAATTTTCATCAGGTTATAAGCTCTCTAGTGTTGGTTTGATTAATGTTCTATAAATTAATAATTCCAACTTCCAAAGCTAAGAATTTGGAATAATGACCATCCATAATTTATACATTTTCGATCGCTATGGAACTTTGTTATACTATGGAGAATGGAACAGAAGTAAACAATCCGGAATGTCCAGGGAAGAGGTAGGCAATATTATTAATTGGACCTAAAAAGAATACAGTAGTTTTCAAATAACCAAGTGCCTGGTAAAACCAAATTGGAGTATTCCTTACATCTAGGTTCCCAATAACAAAATAATATGAAGATTCTTCTATATTTAGTATATTTTATGCTTACACGTACCCATTTCCCTAAACATGGATAGAAAGATATTGTGTATAGAGTGATCTACAAACCACTGTTGCTTCATTTACATCTACAACCCTGCTCATACATACTCAATGATTTCAAGGAACCATTTTTAAAAATGAGTTTAAATTTTGAATGTTTAAAATTAACTACCATCTTTATGACTCATTGGGCTAACCCCTATGCAACCACTTGCCCACCTCATTAATCAATCTTCGGTCAATCTACTTTTATTCTTGACAAAATATACTCTTTTAGTTTTGAGTCTATTTACTAGAACATAAATTAATAGTATTATTTTTGTTTCAGGAAGGAAAACTAATGTACGGGATGCTTTTTTCAATCAAGTCATTTGTGACTAAAATATCACCTTTGGATTCCAAAGAAGGATTTCTTTACTATAAAACTTCTAAGTACAGTTTGCACTGTTTTGAAACTCCATCAGGTCTTAAGTTCATTCTAAATACAGATAATAACTCTCAAGGTGTAAGAGAATTACTCAAGAAAATATATAGTGAAATTTATGTGAAATATGTTATAAGAAATCCACTATGTAAACTAGGAGAGCCTATCACAAGTGAATTGTTTAAGACAAAGTTGGATGCATTTATAAAACAAACTCCTATTCATAGTGTGAAGGCGGCTTGATGTGTATTGTTTGATACTAAAGTGGACTATTGAAAATTACTTGAGTTCAACCTCTGAATATATTATTACGATCTTTCTCAAATGAATGATCATTGTTGATATTGTCTAAATATGTCTGTCTGTATTTGTAGGAAAGATTCTTTAGTTATATAACTTGGATATTTGGCATACAATTGTAAACTTATTTCATTCTAAATAATTTCAACAACTTACTTATTGCTTATGATAAATTTCATTGAAGTTATATATGATTTATTAAAGTTCTAAATTATTTATTAAGCAAGTTCAGCTATTTAAAAATAAATCTTTTCATAAAAATGTTATGTCTGCATAACAAAACGGAGCTAAACAGATTAAACATTGATTTATGACTTTTGTGTGTTTAAGTTTATCAATACAACTGCATTCTATTACTTGGGGGCTGTGTGGAAGACCATATTAGTAACACTGTATACTGACTAATGGTGACTAAACAGTATAGCTCAGTTGTTGAGGCCTGATTTGAATAAGGAGGTTCAATCCTTGTCCTATGTATAATATTGTAATCTCCTTAACACATGACTTTACTAGAACTGTGTCTGCTTCATTAGCATTGGTGAAAGTGTCAGTAAAACATTTTGGATCATGATTAAATGAACAAACTGTTCTAGAATTATTAATTTCGAGAGCAGCTGATACGGAATGGGAAAGGTATAATTAAAAGACTTGTAAATTTAGGAACATCTTTGTGTATAAATTATGGAAGTATTTGTTTATAAGTTATATTATAGATCAATGAAACAGTAAAATATTTTTTTATTATTGATATACATACATATGTGTCCAACTTATACAATAGATACATTCAGAGAACAACCTTTTTTAAAAAATCAAGGGAATTACTTACCTACACCAAAATTATATTATTCTATACCTACATATGTAAGCTACACATATCTCTATTTATTGACAAGATTCAAGCTTTGAACCATCCCTGACTACTTTAACCAAGGCCTACAAGAAAGCTCATGGATTTTGGGATCTATATTTTTTCTGCAAATGAACTTTTAAGTAACATAACCTGCCACAGCAATGGATAGAATTCTTAATCTGTTGCATAGCTTATAAATCAAGTTGTTTTAGGAATTTTATAAAATGTTTCCATTGATTCTAAAGTTTGCAGATCATAGTTGAGAATTTTATCATAACCTTTATAGTGAAATTTACCATAGAACAATTTGCCTTTTAACATTAACGGCATCCAATACGCGTCATCGGGCCACATATTCTGATACGGTATCTCCTTAATGTTAAACCATTGAGGGCGCATTTCTTCAGTTTCAATCGGTTTCCCTTCACTTTGCGTTGTCGTGAAAACTCTCACTTCCATTAGAACTGGCTCATCTTCAAACGTGAATTCTAAGTGTCCAACATTAACCAGCCACTCGTGACGGACGAAAAGGTCGCTTTCCTCACGTAGCTCACGCGCAGCTGCAGTCACTATATCCTCACCTTGCTCGACTTTACCTCCGAAACCATTCCATAAGCCAGAACCAAACCCTCTCTTTTTCATTCCCAATAGAATATTCTCATCATTTCGTACAAATACCAAAGTATATAATTTTCTTAACATGGTTAGATTATTTTCTAATTGCATTTATTAGTAATAATGTAATCATAGGGCCATGGTAATAATGTAACAAAAAGCTTGTTTTTTCATTTTCGCGCACTTTTATTTGTCAATTTTGACATATTTACAATTTTTGCAAAATAATAAGATTATTTTACCGCTATCTAGTTTGATTTGAACCAATGTTAGACTTATTTGCAAGTGCTTTTTGTCAACAATATACCTTAATTCCATCAACATCAGCAAAAACTTCATTCTCCCTTCAGGTGAAAATATTTGCATACAAGATACTAAGGTAATTTTTTCCGCATTATTGAACTTGTTCAGTAGTTGAAGAAATATATTACCTCATAATAATGATACATTGCGGCTAATGTATTATAATTAGTAGGCAGCTAGTAAAATTTTGGCCTTAAATGATTAAAAATGTTCACGACGCCTGTGAATTGGAACTCTTTGAACTTTGGAAAAATTTATTGTTGGCCCTTACGATTTAATTTTGTGAGTGTATTTTACGTGTCTTTAAAACTAAGTATAGATAGACACAACATAAACACAATACAGATTATATAAAACAGCCTTAATTAGTATTACGGGAATTGAATTGTATCGCTCAAAACTGAAATTGATATATCAATATGTGTGACGCGGTTTTGTTTGTATTTCGGTAGTTAAGTATTCTCATGTTCTGTGATTTGTGACTTAATTGTGTATTTGTTTGTGCTTCTAGCTTTATTGGTTACTGATACAGTGCCATTAATGTTAAAGAATAGAGAAAAGCAAAGAAATATTATATTTTTAACTTATGAAAAAACAACAATGCTTCTTTGTTTCAAATTTGACAAAACTTATCAAGAAATGAACTTAAACTGTGTTTTATATTAAATATGTACTGTTATTAGATTGTTAGTCTACTACGATAATTAGTCATAAAATTAATTTAAACAATATGATATGGTTATAATTGCATTGCAGTGGTAATGAGTGAAACTGATGACACTGATGTATTGTTACAAATACCATCCAGTTTCTTTAGTGTACGCAGCTCTGGGTCAGACGACTCACTCCTAGAATCCAGTAGAACGGTTGTACACAAACCTAAATCCTGTACTGCTCAGGTACTGGAAAAACTATTTGATGAAGTGCATTCACTTGGTGAAAGGTTGGAAAATCTTGAGTTATCTAGTGACCTGTCTAGTCGACGCAGTAAATCATTGTCCTGTGCCAGCTTAGAACAATCCAATAACAAATACTTCACATTTCCAAGACGTAGGAAGAAAACTCTAAAGAGAACTTCTAGGCTGTCTATAACAAGCATTGATTCTAGTAGTACTGCGGTTAGTAACATTGTGCCACCACTGCCATTGACAACCCTTGAAATAAAGTCCAGTGTAAACACCCAAAGTATGGATGGTGAAAGTTATATTAGCAGTATTGTTTCAACACCAAGTAAGGCTAATGATAGACTAGTTCTTAATGAAATAGATGAGTTCTTGAACAAGGTACAAAATTACCAGGGCCCTGACTGTTTAGGGCAAGAGTTTTCTGAAAATGTTATAAAGGCAACTGGAGATTATATCAGTCAAAACTTGGAGAGTAAATACAAGAGTAGTGCTGATCATGAATCATCACCAAGTACATCTAAAGTATTGAATAAATACATATATTTAACAGAAAATGTTACACAACCAACTAAAGATACAAATGTATCTAGCAATGAACCAGACAAAAAACCTACTGAATTGAATGACTCAGGGTGTAAAACACCAATTGCAAAGAAGCTTGTTTTTGCTGATCAAAATAAGAACTTAATACAACCTACATCCACACCTAAAGCGCAGACCCATTCTGAGAGTAGTTTCTCGTCTTCATTCCGTCCTTCATCCAAGAAAATCTACAATAGAGCATCCAAAATTATGGAACAGTACAAATCTAATAACAGGGATAGCCTCACAAGTCGCAGCTCATCTATTGACACTAACCTAATCTATCCCTCAAAAGAAGTGTTAGAAAAGATAGAAAGACCATACAGACAAGAGAAACAGTTGGAAAACAGCAATTTCCTTGATACTATAGATACAGAACTTTTAAGCCTGAGCAATTTATGGGGTGAGAAAGCAACTAAAACAGTACAAAGTCAAGATTCAGATAAGTTAACTGAAGAAAGATTGAAGAGAGAGGTATGGATCCCTTATTATTTTTACTTATAAGTATATGCTAAGTGTTTTTTGTGGGTTTGTAGTTGTTTTTTTTATTCCCTGATATTCCAAAATTTATTTGTAATATAAATTGTCTTACTAATACTGAATAGAATACTTTATTCCACTAAACTTTAGTGACTAAAGGATCCTGATTAAAATTATAATGTTAAATATACCATCTTCAATAATATAAATTGAGCAATAAGACTAATTTAAAAGGAATAGAAAAGTTATTATGTTGTCTATTTAACCACTCTGTTTATTATTATATTAATTCTTACTATATACAGCATTGTGAAGCGATAATCCAAGACCTCCAAAAGAAGTTGCTATGCCAACAAGAAAAGCTAGCAGTTGCCATTAAAGTGGATAGGAGCAAAGATGCAGCCATCCTTAAATTGAAGGATGCATGGTTGAAACTAACTGGTAATTTGGAAAGTGCGGAAAGCAGGCATAAAGAGGAGGTTGCTAAATTGAATAAGGACGTGGATTATTATAAGGCAATGGCTGATGAAGCTCAAAAGGTAAATGTACTTAAATTTTCATTATATAATGTTAGGAATATATTTATTATTTGTGAGACTTGAAGAGATGTAATGGCAAGTTCATGACACTAAATTATTGTTGTGTGAAATAAAGTGTTTTTACTGTCTGTAATTTATATTAAATATGATTTTTAGTAAAGATTGCAAAAATTCTATTCAAGTTCATCTTTGTAAACAGTGCTAACTATATTACCTTATGTTATTAATAACTAAATTATTTTAACAAGAGTTGAAAAAAAAGTTGCAACAAATCTCTTTAGTTCCTTATGGAAAAAAGGGCAGCATTGTCTTTTAATTTAACAAACATTCTGTATAAACATCTAATTATTTCTATATAATAATATAATGTGTGTTTAAAGTATATATTTTCTCTATCTCTAGAAAATGCACCACTTTGAAGGAGAGTTATACAAAGCTTTGGACCTAGCACACGACTATCAAGAGAAGAGCAAAAAAAGTAGTTTAGAAAGCATTCAAGTGCAAGAAGATTGCAACAAAGCTATGATATTGAAAGACGAAATGTTACTAGCTAAAGACAAAGAGATTGCAAGTCTTAAAGAGAATTATGAGTCAGTTATGCGGCTTAATAAACAAGCCACTGATTGCATCAAGAATGTTGAGGATAATTTGGAAAAGGTAACTATGATTTTTGGTAGTATGTTTGGTTTATACATGAATTGATTATTTAATTATTGTAGGCATTAAAATTTGGATTATTGTATTCTACTGGCTATTATTGATGCCTGTTTTCTATTATATTATGTATCTTACCAATTCTAGAAGTAATAAAGCAAAAACCAATAAATAATTTTTTTTCTACAACTTAAAAAAATATGAGGAATATATTAATCAAGAGACTCTATATTATAATTTTCAGGAGCAACATGATCATGAAGTAACTAAACAAACTGTAATGGAGTTAACCTGCAAAGTGGACAACGCACAGCAAGAAATGAACTTGTTGTTGAAAGAACGAGATATACTGAAGGATAAAGTGAATGAAGAGAGATCTCGCTGCGGGATGTTGGAAGCTGAGATTGCTGGCAAACAGGAACTTGAGAATAGATATGTATGTATATGGGTTGACTTATATTTGTATTTTCTATCATGTATTAATAATAAAAATATTGAAACCTATATGCAATAAAAAATTTGCAGTAAAAAATATATATTTATCTAAAGCAACCATTAAATGTGTATGTAAATATACTTACATACATACAAACTTAGGTCATTCTCAATTTTTTTGCATTATAAGGGCAAGTGTGAATAGAGACAAATATGTAATAGAGTAGTATATAGCAACCAATTCGAGCATATCACCAAAATATACCTCAATAAACAACCCCCTAAATACTCCCGGTCCTTAATTTTTTTTACAATGGTATTCCCATTAAAATTAATCTTATATTATTAATAAAACTGATTGCCGAGATTGTAACGATAATTACCCTGCTGGAATTATTATCACAACCCATCATTTGTAATTACAGGAAACATTACAATCCGATCTAGACTCAATGCAACGTCAGTTTGAAGCGCAGAAAACAGAGCTCCGCATACATTATCAAAAACAGTTAGAAGATGCAGTGACTTGTAAGCTTCAAGAGTTTCAACTGCAGTTGGACCAGGCGCAACGAGAGATTCAGATGGAGAATAAAACTAAGGAGAAGGCGATTGTGGAGGCACTACATAAGCAGATCGCTAAGCTTGAGGAGCAGTGAGTTTATATGTGTTTTTTGTAGTACTTAATATAGGCAAATATAGTGAGTCAGTTATTAAGAGTTAATGCTATATAAATATACAAAGTCATGTCCTATGATGTCTTGAATAGAATGTTGGTGACAAATTTCCTCCAAAATAAATAAAATACAATACTATGAAATATTAGTGATAAGTTTTGTTACTCTTGGTTTATATTAAGGAATCTTATAGTGTGCCTTGCCTTTTATATGCAAAATATTTATTATTCTGATTTGAATTTACTTGCAGCCACAAAATAGAGATCAAAGTTCTAGAAGAGAAGCAGAAAGAAGAATTCAAATTAAGCCGCCTGCAACTAGCCCAAGCCAATGAGAGGATACTACTCTTAGAGGTATATTTAATGTTTTCATGTTTACTTATAAATATTAATAAGTTTGTTAGTAGCAGGCATTGCAGGTAAAAGCAAAAATTTCTTAAAAAAATATACGCTTTTAAACATTATAGCTTGATAGTAATATAATATTTTTATTACTCATTATTTATATGCTTAGGTTATTATTACATATATTTAGTAATAGAATTTTCATCATTAATTCGTCCTTCCCATTCAGAGCAAACTGGAGTCGTACCGCGTCCGGCGCAACCGCTTGGCGAGCGAGCTTCACGCCGTGATGCAGGCGCAGTGGCGCCGGGCGCTGTCTCTGCTCGCCGCCGACACCAATCCACACGACTATTGTAAGTTGTATAGCTGTTACGACCATTAAGCCTTGTAGGATAGGCAGACACTCGGGTGTACGCTGTACCCATTGAGACAGGCCCCTTAATGATTGAGTTACGCCAAGTTTTAGAATTATTTTGTTCTTGGTTTAGAGTAATTTAGTCCATATTAGTTTATATTATGTTCTTTTATAGTTGTAGCTGTCATTCTATTCCTGTACTAGTCCACGTTTGTATTACTATATTCCTATACTAGTAAAAGAACTTTAGATGATAGTATAGAGGCTTTAAATTAGATTTTTTGTTATTTTCTAGCGAATTGGTCGGAGGTGTCCCGTGACAAGACCAACAATGTTACAGACGAGAGTCCCAGTGATATAGAGCTGCAAAACTATATCAAAACTGTAAGTACCTTAGGTATGCATACATATGCTAAATCGTTATTAATGAATTATAGGTGACCGAGGATATACTTGTAAGTTTTTGCACTTTACGAAAATAGTGACGAAAATGAGTACATTATATACGGAAATATTTTGTCCTTTTTTGGTATTGCCCCTGTTATAAACTATCTTTATTTTGCAAAGACAATAAATATATGTAAGTTCTTACTAAATTAACATACTTTTTAGACTATACCCAAGTTTGAATTTACATTGAATTAATAAACTTATTTTTTCAGTTACTGACCAAGCCAGTGAATTTCGCGAACGAGACAGAAGACTTCTTCAAGTGCTCCGAGCCTTCGGATCCTAAAATAGGATATTGCGAAGAACCAACCAGTGATAAGGCGGATAAAAAGGACAAGGGGAAAAGGGGTAATTTGAGTAAACCCCCATGGAAATCGTAGCATAGCAGAGTTAGATTTGTAAGTAGTTGTGATTGATGATAAGTTATAGTCGAGATATGTTAATATTAAACTTGTGTCGGATAGTAAGTACATTAAAGTCACAATATTTATTGGTAATTTGACAGATTACATATAGATATATAAATAGTATGCTAGCTAGCCACTTTTTATAAAGCTGCGTAGTAGGAGGTGATTAAGGGATAAGGCTCAATGGAATCTATTCTCGATGGACGAGCAAACTGCCTCCAATGTTGCGTCGTAATGCCATGCCACGACAGCGGTAATAATACTATAAGTTACCAGGAGATATTGTGTCTTCGTGGTTCTGTCCGTCTCAAAGGGGATGAAAGTATGAAAATAAGTTATTTGTACCTTCACCAACTGTAGTTTAAGTTGTAAGATGTCTCATGAATTGTACTTTTTTACTTTATTGTTTGTTATGGATAATATACTCGATAATAAGGCAAAACTATCATGAAAATGTAGAAATTTACATTTTGCCTAACTACTTGCTATCTGTCCCATTAGATACCGACTACTTGAAATATCAAAGTGGGCATAGAATCTCTAACGCAGTTACGGAGATTTGAACCTCTGACTACCACGCAAGGGTTAATTGGCGTGACTATTTGTCGTGTAGTATTTTAAATACGAATGATACTTATCCCACCGTGCCTAAATGTTGTGATAAAATAAAATAATAGTACTTACTGCCTCAGAAATATTTTTGAGGTTATATGAGTAATATTTATTACGATAAATTGAGATACTGTTGTATATCATAGTTTTAAAAATGACGTGAAAAACTTGATTTATATATTGAAGATTTTTAAAGGTATAGTAGTGAAAGGTTTAAGAAGTTTGACAATAATATTTGATGTCTCAAAAAACGTGTTTATTATTTTGTAAGATGATATTGTAAGTATTGATAAGATATGCAGGTAAATAGTGCCTTCAATAGAATCAAGTTTCTTCGGTTTGAAAGCCTTTTTTGGGAAAAGTAATGTTTATACATATTAAACATTCTTATGAATATATGAAATGTTTTATTTGGTGCAAGTATTCTGAAAATATGCTTGATTCTATTGGCAAAATTAGCGATGTAAGAATTTTGATATACATTTTCATGAAAACTCTTTTATAAATTAAGTGTATTATGACTCAGTTACCTTTTATATAAGTCTCATGTGAGTGTGAGTTTATGAACCCAAGGGATTAAAACAAGTTGCCTTTGACCAAAAACTTTTGTTTTCTTGATAATATTATAATAATAATATTATAATATTTTAAAAAACAATAGTTTTTGTTGTATCACATTTTTAATAGGTATTATACCATACATTTGTCCCCAACAACCGATGGAATATGATGCAAGGTCTTCGGAACCTTAATTTTTGCGCACCTATTTGGGGAATTACTATATGTTTACATGACGTATGTTTCCCCCGGAATTTATTCTTTTAATGTTCAAGAAATGTTTAAGCAAAAATGTACGTTAATATTGATATAAGAGGTTCTTTATTCCAATGAATTTAAAATGCTTTTTGTCTAAACATTATGATACCACTTATATATTCGTAAATATATAAGATTATGTTAATTGCTAAGTACACTTGTATTATAAGCTTGAGTCATACTGTTATTCCGCTGTGCCTCATATGTAGTTGTAATGAAACTACACCGTCCTCCACGACATATCCTTGTTAATGAAAGGTTTAATTTTTGTTTGTGTTTTGTGATTTATTGCTTAGTAATGATTATGTTGACAGCATGTGAATGATTTTTTCTTTTGTCAAGTTAAGAGTTGATTTTCACCAATAAAAGTTTGAAATTGACGTGTTTTTTAATTGAAACATACATATATATTACATATATATACAAACATATATATGTATATTATCAGTGTTTGATCAAAATCGTGATTCCTAGTTACCTATTTACAGGGAACCTGTCAATTTTATGTCCACAATGATCAATAAATGTTACTAAGAACTTCATCCAATTCAATTTTATAGTCCACTTAGATCCATAGAAGCGTGTCTTAAGATTAAGTAGTTAGGTATAGTTGACAGATGACTGACATAATATGGATAAAAAAGTTAGAATAAGGATAAAAAGAGAACGATGCATGTATACCACCTACTAAGGAACTAAACAATGAAACACGATATCATGTTATGGCATTTTATTAACGATATAATAACTCTTACAAATAACATTGCATGCACCCGCGATACCAAAGTATGCTAGAAACATCGCATGATATTTACCATGGCATCCAGATAATATTAAAAGTATAGGGAGTGACGTTACATCATCTTAAATAATTACTCATCACATACTCGATAAGGCAAGATCATAAAAAGTAACTTTACAATATAAAAACATACAAAATAAATAACGTCGTTCGTGTTAAATATGAAATTTAAAAAATAGAACCAAGGAATGTGCCACTTTCATTTTGTACAATACCTTTGCTTTATAAAAAAATATATAGTATACAAACTAAATTTTTATGTTAGAATTACTCAATTCTGTTTGAATTTCGTAAATATAATAGAAATAGGTATGACCGTTCTTCTGTTAAAATTGTATTCGTTTTGGTTGGTTTGGTTACTAAATATTTAAAAGTTAGTTCAGAAAGAAAGTAAGTATTATGTAGAACGAGATTTTGTCAAACGCCATACGTGAATGGTATCATATTGTACAATGAGATGCAAATAAGTCAAGGATACAATAAGAATTTCAACCAATTGGGTAATAATGTTATGAACACTGAATACAGTTAAAATATGTAAATAATTTTTGTAAAATGGTGTTTTGTACCTAAATTTTATAACGATGGATAAATTCGATACCTATAATTGTTTTAATATGTCTCTTAACTTGGTACAAACTTTTAAAATTTTGTTAAAATTGGTAATATACCTAACGATAAACATTGTAATATTTTTATATAATCCTTTATACCTCTACAAGTAAATCAGTTACACTCACTTTTTGAAACTTGGTACTTATATTAAAACTAGGAATTGAAGATAATTTGCACATAAAATAGCTACAAAAATAATTTGCCTGAATCAGCGCATTAATTTATTATGAAAAGACAAAGTAAGAAATATGAGGAAATGTACATATTATAATAAATATGAAACAATAAAAATTATCAATGCCCCAAGACTTTTAGTAATAGAATATTCCATGTAGCAATCATTTACATTCGCAAAAATATTTGAGAATTTTAACCCAGAACATCAATACAAATAAGAAAAAAAATAGTTTGGCAAGCGGTGATATGCTTTTTTATACATCGATTTAATATACACTGAAATATTTACAAGTCATAAATATATGTTTAGGTATACAATTCACGCTAGTGCAGACGCGGGTAACGAGCTGTGTTTGGGCTTCGCTTTGTGAACGAACACTTTTATGCATCCGTTGAAGTCCGCACTCACGAGCACGTGACCAGTTTGGGATGAAGAGACCATACCCTCGCCAGATTTCTGGTTCTGAAAAGATAAAAAGAAAGTTTTATAAGATTGTGTGTGGTCGATTTCAGTATAAGAATTGGCTTCCATAGCTATTATAACGTAATTCGGTTAGCTCAAATCTAATACATACTATTAACTGTTTATTTATTGTTAAGGAATTTGAGTAAAATGTTATCAAATGATTTTATTTTTCCATATTCCATAAGCAAGGTGATCATAAATAATGCATAAATAAACAATAAACTATTAAGGTTTTTGATATCTCAGTTTGGTTAAACACATAAACCCTATTAAACCTGTCAAACCTCATCTCAACCGACATGGATAATGATTTGAATATTACATTTAAACACAAATACAGACAGACGCTTCACGACTTGTGTCACGCTACACACTCCCTTTTTATTATGGCGGGCTCGGCCCTTTTAAGTCAGAGGCTTGCCATCTTCCATCTTCGAAATTTCGAAGGCATGTTAGGCATGGGTCAATCTAAGCCCTTGTTTCACTAGATAGACAGCACCCAACGTGATAAGCAGTGGGCCGTATCACCGTATGTAGGCACTAGCTATTACTGGCTGGTTAGGCAGGTTTCCTCACGATGTTTTCCCTCACCGTTAACGATTATAAACACAAATGCTAAATCTATAACCTACCACATCGTCCGGTTGCACTCCCATCTTAGCCTTTTCCTCCTCTTCTCGTTCATTGATCATCCTTATCATATGATCTGGGTTCGGCGCAAAAATGGCACAAGTCACCACCGCATTATGCGCCTTAATACCCTCCCAAAAGTCATTTCTATCCCGCCTCACCGAAGTAAACTTCGAGTAATCGTGGTACGTCTTCCAAATAAAAATACATTGGTTTTCGGAACCACTTACTATGTATTTGCCATCGTGACTGAAAGAGGCTTTAATTTGGCTGGATACGTTCACGTAACCCTTGTATTTACACGAGAGGTTCAGATCTCTCAAGTCGTAAAGTCTGATTCTGCTATCGTTTGATGTTACTAAGATTTTATCTTCGTTCGGCATGGGTTCTACTCCGCTGATCTTTCGGCCGGTTGAGTTCTTGCCTCTGGTAGATCGTACGTCGATTTGTGTGTGGTATTTTAGCTGGTCAGTCGTGTAGAATATACATCTGCCGTCATAAGTGCCGACGACTGCGAATTTACCATTTTGGCAGAAGTTAGCGGCTGTTATCAGTTTCGTTTTGCCGTCTACCTCATTCCAAACGGCCACCTGAAATGAAAAAAATCACTTATTATTAACGCAAGAAATTAGAATTAGCAGAACAGAAATAATACCTCTTCATAACTATAGTTAATTGTTTAGTATCATAATACAGTTCTAATTTTTATATGCAGAATTTGACACAACTTATAATGCATTTGAATAAAGGCGCTAAACATTCTCATTTGAATATACGAAAAATATAATACAAGATAAAAATTTTGCCTTCTAGTTCGTCATAAACACTTGCAAAACAACTTATTACATAAACAACTAACCTTTTTATCCGGTATATCCCACAGCCGCAATTTTCCATCCAAACTGCCTGACAGGAAATACCTATCATCTCTCGGGTGAAAGACGATCGCTGTCACGAAATCTATATGCTGGAAACAACACAGGCACTCTCCCCTCGAAATGTGCCATAGACGCACAGTTTTATCCATAGAGCTCGACAGTATGAAGTAGTTCTTGGACCAAGATACGTCGAGTAAGTCAGAAGTGTGACCAGAATATATGCTGAAGGGTTGAGGCCAGAACGGGGCTGATGGATTAAGGGGTTTCTCTTCGCTCAGCTGTGCTTTGAGAGAGGCCAAGGATTCTTGAGAAGGAGTAGGCGATGATTTTCTCTCTGCGTTATACTTAGTTCGCATGTCCTGGTAAAAAAGAATGAGTCATTATGAAAGGGTTTTTTTTTATCTAATAATTAAGAGTACTTTTAAAAGTCACATAATATAAAGCATATATTAAATTTTTAACAACCTCGTCTATATATGGTAAAAAGAATGTTTACTTGCTGCAGATCTTCTTGGCATGTCGTAGCATTCTGTCAGCTATGTTTCATTATGACAGCGCAAAAATTCTTGAGAAAAAATTGAGAAACCAATTTATTCCTGATTCTATTCTACTGGCAACAAAAGTCTCTTTCCAATATAAAATATACCAAAGTACCA
This sequence comes from Leucoptera coffeella, assembly GCA_030578115.1. NCBI lineage: Eukaryota > Metazoa > Arthropoda > Insecta > Lepidoptera > Lyonetiidae > Leucoptera > Leucoptera coffeella. The sequence continues at coordinate 454,408 of JAMBLF010000020.1, read as the reverse complement.
CTCTTTACCTGGAACATGTCCCTGGCATCTCTCGTCACCCACACCCTGAGCAACTTGTCTTGTCCAGCCGTGGCCAGCAACCTGCCGCATTCGCTGAAGCGACAGCACCACACCGCGCCTGACTGACCCGCTGTTAATTCCTGTGAAGAAATGAATTTATTAATATTTGGTCTACTTTTCTTTCTCTTATGTTACTGTTATTGGTGTGGTAATAAACACTTTACTCAGGCTATTAGAGTGTGTTGAGTTAATTTTGGTGATTCAAAGATAATTATAGGTAGATTCATTACAGAGATAAAGCGATGGATGCATCATTAGAATGAACCTAAGTCAACGTCAACACAAGCAGGCTAATTACAACGAAAATTAAATTCGCAAAATTTTGATTTACATACGTTAAATTTTGATTTGCCATCAAAATAGTGTCACAAAGCTACTCCAATGTTGCACTTTAAGGAACACTGCTTTCATTCCATTATACACGTAACATAAAGAAAATAGCCCTTGCATGGAAGTGCGACGTCATACCTGGACATCGAACTTAGCATGTTATTATTAATATAAAAACCCTCCAAAATATTACCTGTACATGTCGTATACAGCCGTCAAAGTCGTAAGGCCCCTTATGTGAGTTCGAAGCCTTGAGTTTGATGTTCTGTTCCCCTCTGACGTCATCGGCTATATCCCCTACGTCCTCTTTATGACGTGCGTGAGACACTTCCTGAGCTAGAGACTTCGCCGCGTCTACTGTCTTTTTCACCGTGGAGCCGAAGAAACGTTTTAACCTGGAAATATAATCAAGGACACGGGTTATATTATTTATTTAACTAGCAATATGAAGTATTTTAAGTAGAATTTTAATATTAGGAGACAACCAGTGTCAAACAAATGTTTTTTGACTTTTAGTAAGTGTACTATACTTGTATTAAATAAAAACATTTCAGTTTGAGTTAGAGATCGCGCCACATAAATTGGCAGTCGGCAAACTTGGAACTAAATTTGACGTTTCCGCCATTGCGTGTTATTTTGTTGTTGTTGATCATAATTATTGTTAAGGAAAAACTGGCACACTGCTCACTTTCTTTGTAATCTTTATGTTTGTTAATTATAAAAATAATAATCTTTATTGTTGTTATACTTAGATCATAAGATAACATTCAAAGAGAGCTTGTGATAGGGCCTATTTTAAATAAACATATTTTGACTTTGATATATTAATTTGTTTTATTTGAGTTTATAGCTCTGCAACCAAAGACCGTTACAAATGAAACCTATAATGTATCGAGCCGTATGGCACAGTGAGTGCTAGTTTTGGCGTGTTTACTGGTAACACTGAATTACCCGACTGTGGCGACGCCTCCAACTGCCAATTTATGTGGCGCGATCTCTAATGCTCAAGATCGATCTTCGTCATTACACAGGTGCAGTTTCAAATCCCACAGTAATCATCAGTATGGGCTTATAGAAATTTCAAAAAACGTTGTTAATGAGAAAGTTTTAGCCATTGAAACCCTACGTATTTAGGTAGATCCCGTGACAGGTAGTATATCTTTTGTAGCAGTAATTTGCACGGCGAAGTGTTTAAAAAACCAAGCGTCCAAAAAATGCTTCAAACAGGAAAAATATTTGCAATATCAGTATCACAATCCTATCCCGAAAGAAGGAAAGTAAGAAAAGCTAATAAATTTTTAATGAAATAAATAATATGTACAATATTTTTTAATCAGATCAAGATCAGCGATGCTGTATACAAAGGTCTTCTCTTGTATTATGGCTAGCAGTACCATTTTTTTCATTAAATAAGCAGAAAAACACAATATTTACAATTGAAGTATCGCAATATCAACCGATTCAACACAAAATTCAAAATAATGGAAGATATAAGTTTGTTAATAGTATTAATAGATTTTCTTAAAAGCATTTCGAACTCCACGTCAAACTCTGTCACCTGTAATTAGCCATTTCTATTTGTTTCAACTTCATCAAATGGCTCTCAATTTCGTGAGACGTGAATGTCTCAAATCGGATCAGGATGGGTCTACCAACAGATAGTGTGTTAACGGAGAAAACATCATATTTATACATTCGTTCAATAACAATGTTAAACCTTACTACAGTGAGATTGCCGAGTGATTTATTGTCACATGAACCACGCTTATTCAAATTCATTACACATCAAATGCATTATTTTAATGATAGCTGCAAACAATTAAGTTTTAGGATCTGTTTGGTATCTGCCATTAAGTAAACATTTCAAAAGAGTAATATAGTGACATAAACTATACTCAAAATCCAAATGTAAACAATACGCAATAAATTAACTTTAGTAACCACTCCAGCTCTCTAAGGTTCTGTCCACCATAAAGGGAATAAATGACGTGAATACGAACATATATAAGACTATACTTACTTCTCAGTCTTCTTCTTGATAGTGGTAGCCTGTCGATCACTGGATTCGCTCTTGGCCTCTTTCGTCTCACTCTCGCCACCGGCGCAGACACTCTCGCTTTCCTCGTCTGTTTCTCTGGAAAATAACGTAATGTTTACATACTTATCTCGCTGACGTCACGCCCCATAATGTATGATAGCGTTATACCATGATATCAATTAATTTGCAATACAATAACCTTTATACTTAAGTCTAATAGACCTTCTACCATTGACTTCCCGTATAAACATAATCCCTTTTTTGTTTTCCCCTTATTATTTCAATTGAAAGTTAATATTGGATATAATAAAACAATAATGTTGAGACATAGCATACAAAACTGTAACGACAGGTTTTGGCGTGAAGGACATAACAAAAGTAAACTTATATTTCACACATATATGAACCAAAACCTTATGGAATGAAAAAGGACAAACTGAACTAGCGAATGAAATTCAAATAACCTTAAAACCATTAATGAAATTCATGTAGCCTATTTCATGTATACACAATAGCATAACCTAAAATGGGCAAGCCGATATTTGAACAAAATACTGCAGTATACAATATTATACAAATAGCAACATAGCCCCTTAAAAAGTGATTGAATAACCTATCAATACTGTTGACTCTGCTCTTCAAAATCGTGTCAAACATAATTTTGGATCGTATTTGAGAAAAGCTAAGAGCTGATACGAAGAAATCTCTTTTGACAATCATCTTCCATGTGCGTTTTGGGCTAACTATTTCGCTGTAAGGTAAAGTATGATTATTAAGGCATGTCACGTCGTTTTACATCGTGGTAAGAAATCGTTTGAAACGAACAAATTAATAATCACTATCATATTTGTATTAGTTAGTATAAAGCAAACGTCATAACTATTATTGCTATATTAACTCAATAATACGAAAACCTTAAAAAAGATATGAAAGAAGAATACTATCTTAAACATAATAAAATTACATTATATAGTCAAACTAAACCACATCACATAGACCGTTCCATAGTCTACAAATCAAACAGAAGACAAACAACAACCATGCTTGATATTAGTAACTTGACTTGAACATTTATTTTGGCTATCATTAGCCACTGTACGAGTACTGACATCATAGTACTGACTTATAGACATTATAGTTATAGCACTAAAACCGTAAAACATTTTATTATTGTTAGTTATTCAAGCACACAAATCTATTCTTATTGCGTATTAATTTAACTTATACATTCTTCCATTCACTTAGCACTAAACATTTGAATTAGTACAAAAACCATTAAATACCTGGTATTCTCGTCATCGTTGCTCCTGCCTATATATTCCGAGGTCAACCGCATGATGTGCAAGCTCAGAGGATTGAGGCATTGAGGCAGTTTATGCTCCGCTACACTCAACGGCATTCGTTCACCTGAAAGTTGCACAACTACATAAAATTGTGAGAGAGAGATTGAGAGAGTATACAAAATAATTAAAAAAAATGATTAATTAGGACGAGCTGGGCTAGGCTATACTAAATTTAGAATTAGAGCTTTGTTTCTCGTAATATTTGGAAGCATGATCGTGAAAGGTCGTGATCGGTAGTCTCTAAATAGGTCAAGGAAGTAGAGGCGTGAATACATATGAATATGATGAGTAGCATCGTTGATATACATTCTATGGCCACATTGAATCGAATTGTCAATTTAACGAGTACAGGCTACTTTTTTAAGGTGCGATCTTTTGTGTGCAACAATGCTAAATTGAGAATGAAATTCTGTAAAACATTGTGTCGAAACAGTGTCTTACCTGTGTCCAAATTGAGGACGGTAACTTGGTCCAGTATTTCGATGTCCGTGAGCGGCCTTTGGGCCTCGTCTCCCGCCGAACGACGCCGCCGACCAGCCGAGCCACTGCCTTTACTGGAAGAGGTAACATACATATACGTTCACGGGGTGGACGGAACCTTGGAGACTCGAAAACATCTTTTAGCATAATATGGGGGTTGTGATTTCGTATGGAAAATTGGTCACTGGTTGCTAGCCGGTTGCCCAATAGAATAATTTTACTCCTAGTAGCTTAGTCGCCTCCTACGTAATACCAGGAAGGATAATTAGGCCACTCTTACACCAATTGAACTAGCTCCTCGGTACGTCAACGTATATTAAGGAAATATATACTTATTATACATAGAGAAATACATATAATCAACAACCAGACTGGAAAATAGAAGAAAAGTGTAGTTCTTAACTCTGCCTCCACCGGGAATCGTACCCCGGGACCTCACGGGTAGCGTTCAAGTGTGTAACCAATTGCGCCACAGGAGAAACTGAACAATACACATATGAGATCACCGGTTGTTAACCAATCGCGCCACACAGGTCGTCAAGACATCGTATAAGGATGGTAGCTAGTTATCTTTTCACAAAACGAGCCCGCTTTTGAAATTGACATTTCACATCCCGTCTTTTTGCAACTAAATGACAAATTGACGCCCTCTTCATATTTAATCGTCGTAACTAAAAGCTTAATTTCACTACATAGTATAAAACAAAGTCGCTTTATCTGTCCCTATGTCCCTTTGTATGCTTAAATCTTTGAAACTACGCAACGGATTTTGATGCGGTTTTTTTCAATAGATAGAGTGATTGAAGAGGAAGGTTCATATGTATAATAACATCCATTAAATTGTAGAGTAGGCTATATATTTTATACCCGTGCGAAGCTGGAGCGGGTCGCTAGTTACTACTATACCATATAACACTAATAGACGTACCTGCTACTAGATCCGAGACTAGAGTGAGGCGCGGAGGTGCCGCCGCGACTTTCGCTTTGGGTGCGGGATCCGCCGCCGCGCGCTTTCTCGTCATCTTGCGGACGCGTCACGTAACTGCCTGTAGTAAGGATAGGTGATGAATGTAATGGTATTTTAAACTGTGTATGTATTGGGGTAAGCAATATCGGAATCTATATATCATAGAAATATCAAACCCATAGATTTTTTACTCTACATTCTCCAGTATTTTATAGTAGTAAGTATGACGTCAGGAGAAAAAACGTCATTAAGCACTATAGTTTTGCTAAAAGTAAGATGATTGCGTCTGTGAAGTTTGTTGGCATATTCTTATGTTTATTTTTTTATTTAGGCAATAACATCATCACAGCTTACCATTTCGATGTTATTGCACTCACAGTAATATTAAAACATGATACTAATGCTATAAAACACAAGTACAATTACGACAATAACGCATATTATGCAAAAAAAACTTTACAAAGCATCCATTACAAACATCAGGTCATATTTTATCCACTACTATACCACATTATATTATCCACCTATCACAAATCATTTACCTTTAACAGCATCATTAAGCTGCAATTGCGAGTCCCGTCGTAAGGAGTTGTCTTTAGCATCTCGCGGTGAGGCCTCCCCGCTGGCTACACCGCTCAGGTTCAACACTTGACTTTTATCTGCAAATGGAAAAATGATATATACTGATATACTTACATACACTTTGATTATCAAGTCACTGTGACGTCACAAATGCGGGTAAAGAAAGACTTTAATGTGTCTTTCCATAACACGGGCTCTGGCGTCTGATGTCGACGAAAGAAATTGAAATCGTAGTTCAGTAAAAGCGCAATCCTAATTGGAGAGCAGTTTGTTGGTTTGTAGTTTTTAGTGGAGTAGAACTAGTGTCAAATTTGACTTTTAACTAACTAGTGAAGTAATATTGCGAAAGACTGCTTAAGTAAATTAGTGAAGTTCGAACCCTGAGTTAGGATTGTCTACCTAATGGTAGTAGTACACACAGGATTCGGTTAATGTTTTTGTAAATATCTTTTGTTTTGCTCTTTTCCATAAGTTAAGCACAATTTTTAACTAACGTGTTCACATTTACATTTAGTTTAAAAATACAAAATCCACTATGATTTTTGCAAATTATCAGTTCAGTATCAGTAACTCATAGTAAGTAATAACTCATATCAGCAATAGTGCGAAGTTGATAGTAGATTAAAAGTGTCAAATTTCGCTTTCAAAATGGCGAAATGCCCTTGTGCGATCAGCGTTTGTGCTAAATCGTATTAATAGACTTGGCCCCAGTTCCTCTTACCATATTTGCTGCTGGACATTTCGAGGGACTGCTGGAACTGCCTGGTGAGGGACTCGATGGCGCTCGCCGGACTGGGCAGCGTCACGTTGCCTTGGCTCGCGTTCAAAATGTTCGACAGGGACGGCTAAAAGAAACATGTTTAGATTGTTATGTTATCAATCAATCAATCTGCCTAAACTAGTTCACTGCTGGACGTAGGCCTCCCCAAGGGTACGCCACAAAACACGATCATTCGATGCCCTCATCTAGCCACTACCAGCGACCTTCTTGAGGTTATCGGTCCACCTGGCAGAGGGCGTCATACGTTTATGTTTCTATATATCCTATCTCCGAAGTAACGAAGGCAAATTAGGTATGAGCAATTCACTAGATAGACAGCACTTAACGTTATAGGAAATGAACGGTATACCCTTCATCGTTAAGGATGATTGAGGATGAATAAATAAACAAAAACAAACAAACGTGTTCACGACCATTAACCCTTGTGGGGTAGTCTGGGGTTCAGGTTTCCATCTCCGCAAGTGCGAAGGCAGTAATTCTATGGCCATCTTGAACCCTCGTGTTGACCAGTTAGTCAGAACTCAATGTGACAGGTGGTAAGCTATGTCACCATTTACAATCACTGACTATTGCCTGTTCGGGGATCAGGTAGGTTTCCTCTCGATGTTTTATCTCACCGTAACATTCGATGTATTTTCATTACAGTTACGAAATAAACCTCTATTTACCTCGGCCAGTAAAGAGTCGAGTGGCAAATCGACCTTCCTGCTTAGATAGCTGTAGTCGTCGGTGTCATTCGTGCATATGCTCAAGTTATCACCGTCCGTGGTAGACAGAGACTGCGAACCATGCAGCTTATCTGGAAAGGTAAAACAACCTGCTTATCTGGGACATTAATAAAATGGTACTTTTTGCTGACTAGTTGCCTTTTTTCTCGGTATATTGTTCAAGACTAAGGGACTACAGTCAGATATTTTCCTATTAAGCGATAGGCTAGCGTTGAACAATAAGATAGGTTTCCGAATATCTAACTATGCTAAAAAAGGATGAAAGGGCATGAGAATATTATTATCATCCATCTATATACACAACAATTTATAATGTATGGCGGCCCTATACTTCGTACTAGAACAATTTTATTGTTATGAATCAGGTCTAAAATTCTTATCTTCTCAACCAATAACACCGTTTTTATCCAACGCATACAATTCAGGCATAAAAAAATATTATGTCTAAAAAATTATCTACCATTACCTAGCCTAAATTTATCTAACAAAATACAATACACAAAGCACATAGATTAAACTCACTTCTTCTTTTCCTCCTAGGGGGAGGTACTGGCGCCCTTCCTGGTAAGGAGACCACCCCTCCACCAGAATTGTTGGCTTTGAGACTGTTCGCTTTGGTGCTGGCTATCACGTCCGGTTCGGCCATTGCTAGTATCGAGCCTGCGGAGATAGAACCTTATTTAATGATAATTTAGAAAGAAAGAAAAACATTTATTCACTGCTACACATATACATTTTGACATAACACTATTTATACACACTTTGATAAAACAACAAGACTCGTACATATAAGAAGTAGGCACATGATGCAGTGAAAAGGTGCTGTCTCAGTATTAATTACTCAGTATTAAAGTAATTTATTACATATCCGTGCTAGTCTTGTGATGTTAGATAGCTGCCGTTCTACCCAGTATGTCGTAAGAGGCGATTAAGAGACTAGGGGTGAATTGAAGTCATTGAGTGATGGGCTAGCAACCTATTAACAATTTATAATCACCAATCATCCAATACTATGCTGTAAGTGACCAAGAAATTTCTATCTACCCCGAAAGGGATTAATTGATCTAAATGTGTATGCATGTATGTACCTGGTAAATTTTTCTCAGTATTATCGTCGGGGTGCGTCGATGGATCACTTGAAGGTGCTTGTGGTGGCGGCATGTTGTCTATACGAAGATTCGCTGGAAACAAAAACAAAGAATTTCAATTAATATTTGGTTAAACAGTAAAGATTTCGATGAAATTTTTCACTTGATCTATACGTACATATATATATAATAATTATAACATACTGTAAAGATTCTGTGTTTGTACATTCATTCAATAAATAATGTGTGTTTGTCTAAAAAAGATTTCACTACCATGAACTTAACTCGTGAATCTTATAAACGTATAGTATAATTTTATTTACGTCTTTACAAAATGTTATATCAAACATATGTAATAAATTTATGTAAGTTTTACGTAATTGATTATAACATTTATTATTATCTTCTTGTTAAAGATTAATCACGTTCTGCACTAACCCTATACATTAAAATTAAAATAATAAAAAGTACTAAATTAAATAATAAAAAGAAAGGACAAGAACATACATAAGAGATAATAATTTTATATAAAATAGCAATTTGCAAAACACATAATCGGTCAATCTAAAAAGTATAAATCATCATAAATAAACTATTCAAACAAATTAACAACGCAAAAACAAATAATGTTATTACTCCGGTGTTTATTTTATCAGCTCACACACGCACATTAAACACAGAACAGACACTTTTAGTTTGTTTTTTTACTAATGGAGAGTAAAAAATATTATGAGAGCTTTCTATACATTATTGTACCTTAATACTCGAAAAGCAAAACAAAACTAAAGTCAACTAGAATCAAAAAAAAGAGAAATAAACTTTCCTTCACAATATGTGGGCTGATACATTTTTGTATAACTAGAACGGTTATAACTCAAAAACCCTACATGGATCGCACAGTACGATGCCTTTTTTATCACAATACCTAAATAAATATTACTTTTTGCAAAACACATTGATGATGTCATAACACATCCGTTTTTTTTTATAAATGTGTATGACATTGTATGAAACATAACATTTTATGTATCTTGATGACCAGGTACGAGTGAGACAACAGAATGTAAGGATCAGAAAAGTTTAATATATGATCGATAGTCTCAACCTTTATCGTTGGTGAAGTATAGGCAGACAAATCTTGATAATTTATCAAGTATCAATCAGTGCCTATTATGTATTACTTGGTAAGGTAGGTTTGTAGATAAATGGTTATGAATGGGCGTAGGTTGTCAGACCATATACGATTAAAAATGTTTGTGAAGACAGATTTGCTTCTGATATAATCAGAGTAGAATTAGCCCTTGTTTAGCATTCGTTATATTATACCGTAGACTTAAATAAATTATCTAGATACATAGAATTTATGTACATACAGATTACATTTAAAAATCATCCCATAGAAAATACTTATTTACACCTGTCTCACTATAGAGGGTTCGGTAGATATAACGGGCCCCTATTATACCCGATCGAGGCAAACCATTTTAGACATACAGACTCTTCATACATACTCGGCGGTTATAGGATATAAAATCAATACTAATATCAATAAAGCGATGTTTTTTAACACCATTAGTTAACTTATGATCTCATACACGAGAACTAGTGCACATATTAACACATCTAGATTCATCATTTAGCAACTAATTTCGTAATGACGGTTGCATTGCCATAATCCACACATACAAAGAGTTCCTATTTGCGCTAATTATCGTGGAATACTAGAACAACAATGGTCATTATTGTGACCGAGTATAAGTGTTTTCCGATCACGCTGAGTGATTCGGTCTTATATTATAAGAATTACGTTTTTAAGTCTTAATAATCTTTATAGAGCATTAATGAATACTGTTTTCATTGAATATACTGTCGCTATTCATACATTGTACATCAGAATGGATTAAGTCCGGTAAGGTTGCGCATAGGGCCGCGTCTGATTAACTATTATCTATTAAACTACACGTCAAAATATGGTTTAGCACAAATTATTACAGTAATTTGAATTTTTGTACACATTATGTATGCTACTCTTTGAAAAGTAATGTTACACCGAAATTACAAAACTATTTTTAGCAATTGTATCGTCATTTCAATCAAATATTATCAGGCTATAGTTAATACTTACGATGAGATTCAGCAACGCCACTGAGAATCTTCCCTATTCTGCCGAGAGATGTCATACTCTGCAAACTCATGGTATCTTGGGCGCGTATTCTGTATGACAATCAAATTATGAAAACCTTGATTCAAGGAACACTATAGTTAACGAATATTATGGTCCAGAAACAAGAGAAAATTCATGCTTGGAATTTCATGTAGAAATGTATTTAGGATATTTAATTTATAAAAAAAAATTCATCACACTTCGTCTATGGCTGGGAAAAATAAGAAATAAAATAATCAAAAAGATAATAAATTACAAATACTGGTAAGTGCTCATCTCATTTAAAAAAATATCTAATAAGGTACCTAGTTCTTACTACAACCAGCCAGAAAGAAATTTCATTTTATTCAAATTTCAGATTCAAGAAATTAAACAATATGAATGAACACAAAAGTATCTAACTAAGCACCTATTAAAATTATATAAGCAACTTCTAAAATTATTTATACTTACTTGAATGGTTGTTCTAAATTGAAAGAGTGCTGATCAAAAGAGCCGGTTGGATCCAATCCATCATCATCATCCTCCGTTTGCATGCATCTGCGCAACTCTTGGAATCTTCGACGATCTTGGACAACCTTTGAAAATGTAATTATAAATTAACATATCAAATGATAATTTAAGTTTATATGCAGTTTAAACATATACCTACACTTAGGTCTGTTTCCATCCAATTATTCATATCTCTACCTGTTTACCTAAAGGGATAAGCAGCGACTTTCCATCACCGCTGTGAACAGTCCTAACAAAATGATATTATTTATCACCACTTTAAAAGATCCTGACGAATCACTTATGCCTAACTTAATTTACCTAGAAGATGTTTTATTCAAAATTAATATAAATGTGTCAAATAACACAAGCACTCGAGATAATATTTGAAACAAAACTGTCATAAGACATGAGATACATTGTAAACTCAATCCAGATTTAATATACACAGTGTATTAAGTTATTGTTCTCTGTGGTTTGTTAGCAATACTCAAACATTATAATGTTATGTTACTGAAACCAAGTAACTTTATTATATAAAAACATATGCAATAAGTCCTGTTAGTTATTAATCATGAGTATAAATAGCGGATCTCTTAAAACTATGAAACCAAGTGTTATGAATAATTAGTTTGTGACAAAATAATATAAATAATATATTATATGAGAATTCCCATCCTGCTGTTCAATACACTCATTAATTTTTAAACAGATAGTTCATCTAATAGTATTTCTATATTTATAAATACTCCTAATACGAATAAAGTATAGCTTCTAGAACTAAGGATTTCTCCTAAAGAGAACATTATCTATTTGGCCTGACTTTCATTATACATATATATGTATTGCCTTTCATTAACACTGTTAGCTGTTCGCAAAAACTGTAGATCTATTATCACTGCCTATCCTTCCGTAAAGAGAAATGTGTGATGTGTATGTATATGTAATGATGACTTACATTCTGTACATTGATAATCTCGTCATCTGGTGGTTGGACGGCTATATCTGTATGTACAATGGTTTTGGCGGTTGCATCTGTATTTTCTTCTATTGGTGATGACTTATCTTTCGTTTTGGTCTCTTCTGTTAAACTGGTTGTCTTGGATAAGGAGGATCTTCTGTAAATTAATGAGAGAACATTTGATGGTCTATTGTTTACTTTTATAAATCACTAAAATTAGACATATTGTACTTTGTAGATATATTTAACAATTATATAATAAAACACTACACGAAATTGGAATTATAGGCAAGTGAAACATTTCTGTGAGACACAAATAAATTTGCTGGCTTATTAAACAAATGTGTGCGGTATGGACATGTGAGAAACTACGAGATCCCCATATAATATAGCTAACAGGAAAAAAGTTGAACATCAGATTGTACAAATGTTCCTAATTAAAAATATGAGTACCATTGCACAACTATTATTATTGTGGCTAGGTAAAAATATATCTGGAACCAAGATTTCTTGTTAATTTTCAAACCATATGAGTTCCTATTTAATATGATAAGTCATATACACATACACCACTGTTGGATAAATTTCCACTTTAATAGAATGATGAAAGCTTAAACTGAATAATTACTTTGTAAATTTATTTGTATGGATACTTTAAAGAATAAATAAATGAATATTTGTACCTATGTAATATTTATAGAGTAAATTCCTTGCTATTGCAGGAAACCTCAGATTAGAACATTAATAAGTCACAGAAAATCAACATATCATCATTCATACAATGTAAACAATATACAAGACACAATAGTACTGTCCGACCCAAGCAACTGTTATGCGTTTATATAAGATCTAAGCGACATTTTAAAGTCTTAAAGGGTATAAAATTTGCATACTTAGATCCTTTTGCTGGTGTAAATTCTTCAGCATCATAAAACTCCTCAGAATCACTGCTATCAACCATTTTGAGACACTATAAAACACTGATAAACACGATGTTCATAAATTAGTCTTTTTCTTCATATTTTAGTTACATGGGAATCCAGAATATAAACGAAAATAGAAAGTTAAATCGAAAATTAAAGTTGTTTATCGCCACTTCCACTCCATTTTTCCTTCAATCAAATTCACGTCATTCAAGCAAAACCCAGGCTCTCATCACATTCACAGCTGCTGCTTCATTGACAGCTTTTACTGTCTTTATGACAGATACGTATTTTAAAAGTATCAAATACACTTTGACTCATATTGGTGATCGTAGATAATTTGTAAATTATGTTCAAATATAGTGTGATCATTATTTCATATATCTTATCTTATCATAAAATTATAAAGTTTTGTTTAGATTGAGGAGCTATTATCATATATTGAACCTATAAAAACATTTTATTAATCACCCAATAAAGTAATTGCTAGTGTTGCGTAAAAGGAGTAAGTGAAGGTTTATTATTCTCAAAGTATACTCAATACCTACGTAGATATTAATAAATTTAAGTAAATTTTCATACATTACCTACGTTCTCAGGATCCTGTATTGCAATACAGTTTAAATAATTCACTCTTCACTCATTTGGAAAGAGGACCGTGTAGTAATATGAGCCTCCTGAAACAATACTGTCATGATCTAAAGAGCCCTTTAACCTGTAGGGAAGGTCAGCAGCTGTCTGCTCAAGCACCTGTAGCGACCTTCACACCACAAAAGGCACTGAAGGACGGAACATTGACAGGGTAGAACATTCATACACGTCACGGCCGTTTCGTTTAAAAAAGATTAATAGACATCGCATGGACAGAACCTCGGCATCACCTCCTATGTCGCTTTTTAGTATGAATATTAGAGTTGTTATGTCGTATGGAATATTGATAGTAGGTTAGCCTATCGCGGAATAGACTCCCTTGACTCAAAGTCCCTTAGTCGCCTCTTACCACATGCCGGAAAGAACGGCAGCTAGTTAGCATTCTGTATACGTTCCAGGCTAGAATGGGACTCGATATCACTCTTCATTATTTACTCTTTAGTTATGGCATTGTGACATATCCCATTGAAATATTTTTCTACCATGTTTATATGACTTTTACCTTTTGATTCCTAGGAACCCCTCTTCAGGGAGCTGTGTGTGATATATATATATATATATATATATATATATGATTCATTGGGTTTTCTGATAAACGTGGCCTATCCTTTACACTCATAGCATGAGTAGGTATCGGCATTTCTTTTGCTTTGAGTGTGTTTTTGACCTTGATGACGTTCGAATGCACTAATGCGATATACGATTATAATATCTATTTGAAATACCAAATGAAACTGTAGATTAGAGTAACTGGGTCTATAAACTACTTGCCTAGTACTTGCATGTAGGTACTAGACCTGTTTTATAAGTCATGAAGCTCTTATCATACTTACATATTATATGCTCACGTCATTCATATATCTTCTGACTAGAAACTCATTAAGTATAAGTGTCAAACGTACATATAGACGAAAGATAGACGTTACATAGATGCATAGGAGTACGAAGAAATAAGATGGGACCTGAAATGGTTTCCTGTGTAATTCATATCTAGTATGCGTATGACCTTTGCTACCGAATACGTTTCTACGCTAACTGAATGAATCCCTATTTAGTAACGTGGATTCTCTTAATAAAAGTAATCTTTTACATACAAATTTATCTTTGAAAATTTCTCTAGTGTGCTACGCTAAAGCCCAGTGTCATGATTACTGATCATACTAGGTTTTTTATTCTACTTATGTATCATCATTAAATGACCATGACTTTTCAAAAATAAATATGTTTCACATTCTAACTAGGCAACCGTTTACGAATTTCTGAACATTTCTTAGTAACCGTATTATTATGCAATAGGTGCATTAAATGATTTTGAAAGGTATTTTCTAGGTGTCTGATGTCTCCGAGGTTCTGTCCACTCCGAACAGATTAAAAGACGTGATAGTATATGGATATTGTTGTTCTCTAGGATTAAAACACACATAAAATAGAATCCAATAACTTTTGTTAACTCCGAACTGTGCGCTAAAATTGACTATACTTACCTAAATATTATTGACATTTAAATTTTCACACGTAATTATGTATATACTCATCCCTAAATCATCGCATCCATTTTTTTCCGAATCACTTTCACTGAAATATAAAGGCATCAAAAGTACTAAAAATCTAAAACTGAAGAGAAAGTTACATTTCACAGATCGTACCTAATTGATTTGTCAAGTGAGATTTAATTTTTTGCTTCACAATCACTATCTTAATATCGACAGCCGCCTACATTGTTTTGTGATAGGTAGGTACATCATTTTAAATGTAGTTACGTTTAATAATTTGGTAAAATCGTTAAACCCATGATTTCCAAAGGGTTGAACATGAAAAATAATTGTCATAATTATTAGTCACTAATTGCTGACAATTTTGTTATAAATAAAGTAATTACTGAGTTTATCGACGAAAGCAGTTATTGAAGTCTATTTCGTAGTAAAATATTAATGAATGGTGTAAATGTGTACTTAAAAACAATATTTTACTTTGATCGAACTAAATTATTGGTCGTCATGGCAACTTCGATATAAACAAAATAAATGATTGATTACATAGTCTTCCATTTGCTTGTCGAATATACGTAAAGAGCTATGCTTTATAAAATACTTAAGTTAATATTTTTTATATACAAACACTCCCTGTTTTATCCCTTTGTGGTAGATTGAACCACCAAAGCCAATATAGTTAAAAGAATAGATATTAATTATCTACTGAAGTATACTCTAGGTCAAGTTTAGCATAACAATTCAGGATAGAGACTCACGACTGAATAGAGTAGCGATGCGTGTTTTATATTTAGATATTCTTCTTCTGTTCGTTCTTTCTGTTCGTAACTAGACGCGAAACTACCAAACTAAATTATAGAACTCTAAGTATTTTATCCGGAATTGCAAAAGGCATGAAACACTTTTCTTAGTAGATACCGAATTATGTTGTTCAATAAATACAATGTTTATATATTTACGCTAACATAAGAAAACTATTGTCATACAATGAATAAGCAAAATTTTCCAAAAGCTACACCATAATACTAAGTCAAAATCTGTCGTCACTGCCTCACTGCCCGTGATATAGTTTCGGAAAAACCTCACAAATGATACAATGGCATGCATGAATCATGAATTGTTTGAATAAGCCGAGCGCTTGAAAACAAATATATTGAACGAGTCTCGCTTGGAAAACTTATTTCGTCTGTGAGTGTTGTGCGTGTAACACGTGAAAACAGTTCTCCAAGTTATTTCCTTTTAAATAGAAGTCTAAACGTAAGTTTATTTTATTTAATCTTCAATATTATCGTAGCCATCAATATAATGAATTGTTTTTTTATTAATATTTTAAATATAAGAGATTTTGAATTTTCAATTTTTGCTGATAAGATCTACGTAGGCAATTAAATGTAATTTATCTTTCATGATAGAATGGTAGTTTAAGTGGTAATTAAAATATTAAGTAGTATGTTTATTAGTATTAAGTATCTTTTTTGATATCTCAATCATAGTTGCTACTTAATAATTACTATATTTATTTTAAGTCATAGAGTTGTTAATGTAAGAGGCGCGATTGTTTTACGACAACAATTAACTTTATTTCTATTTATAATTTAAGGATAATGTTGGTGGGCAAACCTATGATTCTTAGAAATTGAGTATAGTTTACGTATAGGTGAATGTTTTCTAGATGCTCAAGTTATGAATAGTTTTATAATACGTAGTTATTAGGAAAAACTTTTGTAAAATAAAAGTTTTTCACCTCAATACAAATATTTATCTTATTTTACTCTATTTAAATGAAGGAACAAAAATCATTCATATTTATTTTAGATCACTTATTATTATTTTAATCAAATAATATGTATTCAGCAATATTACAATAATGGGTACCATGGAAACCAATTTTGTTTTTTCATGCATGACACGCCATTAACATGATATCCGGCAGCCCCTTCTCTAAGTTATTTTTAATTCCTTTGGACACATTTAACCTTGAAACCAACTTAGTAACAACATAGTTTTTATATTCTTTTTATGACTATTTAGCAGTCGCCTGTTTTTGGGATGCAAATACCTACTGTCGATTGTTTTCGTAAAATATTATCTCTTGTTTTTTATAAGTGTAATAAAATACATAGATCAAATATTGTTTCATCTTTGTTATTTATACTGGGGCATATTATTATCAATAGATAAAGTAAAATGTAAATTCGTTCTTTCAAAACATGACATAATAGGGTCCCTTTTTCCTGACACTATACATAGAAGTGTTACGAACAAACTTTAACTTAACGTTTATTAGGCTTGTTCTCGTAAATAGCTTAATTATGCGAAACTGTGGGAGTAACCATTGTTGAATGGTATACTTACTTTTATCATAACTTCGCTAAGTGAAAAGAACCCAAAAAGTGAAAGGCTTTACCAGACGAAATAACTAGTTCAGTAAAATCTCGTTAAATGTTTCTCAATGTGGGATCATGCTACAATTGACAAGTACAACCTTTATTATCAGATAGAAAGTGGTTTTAGTTATTGTGTGAGACGCAAAATAACTAGGTTGTTTTACTATTTCGAAGACTAAAAACAAAAATGAATTGTATCACGACCCCGATTTTATTGCGAAAGGGGAATGTCTTTGAGATGTTACGTTTATAAACAATTAAAACATATTTCTAAAAGCATAGAACAGTAGAACTTGCTGTAAACTAAGGATTATGACCTTATAAACAATGGTGCTTGGTTTTCTTCCCAACATTATGATAATTACCGAGAAAATAAACCTTAACTTAATTCACGCTCTCATTATATCTAAGTAGTCAAAATTATAAGTCATTTTATTATGTACATACAAAGTTTAAACATGCCTTACTAATTTAGATATATCACGTCTACCTCTATAATATAATAGATCTGCTGCAAGTAAGCCGCAAGTTCTACTGGCAATCAATGTACAATTCAAATATCGAAGCATTTTTTATGATTAAACTACACATAAACAAAATTCACATCTATGAGGGTTTCGAATCCTTAGTAACATTTGTCTAAAATTTAGGTAGGCGTTCCTATCTACTAGTAGCCTTCAATGTCCAGTGTCTGTACCTATACGTACACATCTACATAATCACGAATTCCTATCTAAGCCGACTTGTCTAACCGGTTTATTTTAATGATTTGTACTAATGGTGCCGCCGCCCGGCCGGCGAAATAAATCATGTTGTGTAACGTACCTATTCAAAATTGTATAATGTACAACATATGTACATAGACAATCGTGTTAGAATGGATAGAACAACGAAGTTAATTGTCATAGAGTTACGTTGATTTTGCAACTCAAATAAGGATACAACTAGTACCCACATACATCTTATAGTTGAACTAAAGTAAATAACTGACTCACTAAGTTTAAGTTAAGTATTGTACTACTAATACACCATGAAGATAACCCATATAACGCCAAGTAAGAATTATGCCGTAACAGTGTAGTATTGTTATATCTGTGACGTAACTTAATACTTTCTTTTCAATTACTAAGTTTTCTGGCACCTTAGCACGGACAAAGAACTTAAATCAAGAAATAGATTTTTTGTCTAAATAAATTAGTAAAAAACATATTTCCTACACAAAGGCTCAATACAAATTAGCAATCACGAATGATAATTAACTTGTTCAATGCCAAACTGCAATTCTACTTGTTACTAGTCACGCATGACTAGATTTTATTGAGATAAGTACTTTTTGCCTCCTTGATCCCTTGCTAGTACTATGCGAAATATCAGTACAACTGTACTGATCTATGTAACTAGGTAATACATGCCTCGTTGAGTCATTCTAATATCGTTTTATTGCGTGCAAATTGAAGCGAGGGACTTGACTGTAATTCCCGGGCCATTACGCCATGGGTCTGAGTGTGGACGATTTGTTATATGGGTAGATGAGGGCAAAATGGCGTAATCATTTATAATAATTATACGACCGTTTCCAAAGAGTTAAGAGGCTTTATTCTAGGTTGTTTTATCAGATCTTTTTTTATAACACGTGCCACTTAATAGTGCTTACGTTATCCCTCTACCTTGGGTACATGTAACTTAAAAAATAATTTGAAATAGAGTGTCTCATATCAATAAATCGAAATACATACGTACTAAAGTTTTTATCTCTTACTTTACAGTTTCAACATGCCTATCGATCTGTACTACGTTCCCGGGTCTGCTCCCTGCAGGACCGTCCTCCTCACCGCTAAGGCTCTGAACCTCAATTTGAACCTGAAGCTGGTTGACCTGCACGCACAGGAACATCTGAAGCCTGAATACTTGAAGGTAACTACTCCAATCTGCTCTTAGGCAATAGTTAGTGCCTTAAAAGGATGACTCGGTACACTATTTGTAACGTTTGATGTTGTATATCTGGTGAATGGTGGCATTTGAGAGGCTAAAGGCCTTAGGTTTGATGGAGGACAGAGAACTCGAGTTTCAGACTACACAAATAGTCGGAAAGTTTGTATGTAATAACTCCAAAGTTCTTGACTAAAACTGAGGCCATGTTCTGCTACTAATCAATATATAAGTGCTGCTTCCAATTATTTGATTAAAAGGTTAATGTAACATGGTCCAATTCATCCTATTGTCTATTCTACCAGTCATTAGTAAATATCCCGATGTACGTAGAAGTTAACATAGGAAACGTTAATATCGACCGCTCTATTCCAACCATGGCATTCGTCCAAGTGTAGAGTCACTCAAAGATCCTAATGCACTGCTGCTAAAATAGTTCCGTAACGGGTAAAAATATACTCCATTTAGATGGACGACTGTTCAGGTTCACGGATGCTATACTGCAAAGCAGATAGTAGATTCGTAAAGACGTCTATCTAATCTGGTGTATTTATTTGCGATAACGTCGTCTTCATGATTAGTAAATTATTTCTTCGTAACTCAGTCAAATGTACAGCTGTTTCAATAATTAATGATAATTATTATTCTTGCTTTTAATTTAAGCAAATAATTTACATTCAAGCATATTATTTCAGCATTCGGCAGTCATATAGCTTCTATTACTATTAAAGTTGAGGCTTACTTTACAATGCGTATAACAATACCCTAGTTTTTTGCCTTTTACTTTACGCCTTTTGCCTTTACCATAAGAACAATGTGCCCTTAGTGTGCATATAGCGCGAAGGTCGTTGGTTAACCTGTGGCTAGATGGCGTGATGATGCAATCAAACGCAATTCATCCAATGGAATGTACTACAAAGTACCATGGTTTAGTCGCAGGGTTTACTGAACTGACATAGATTCCATGTACAGTGTACTAGAGGTTGAGTTTTGCAATATTGCAACTATCGCGGGCACATACCGACGTGAAATTTATAGCCCAATGTATACTACCATATCTAATCAGTTTCGTGATATTTATGTCAATAATTCACGTAACTATATAGGGATTTAGATACGAATACGAGTGAATAAACTTTTTCAGAGTTATATGATTGATTCACAAAGTAAGAGAGTTCTCAAAGAAATTTTAATATTGACTTTCTGTGGCTTGAGAAACGTTATTTATTTCAATAATTTTGTTCTTGATAGATAATTTTTATCTCTCCAATCCTGTTTAACCCGATAAGTAATTAGATGTATAAAAATATGTATAATCAGAATAAACCTATTTATTCAATCTTCTTTTATCAAAGTAAGCCTTGCATGCGCAATTTAAGTTTTATTTAAGCGCAACTGTCCATGGCAACCGATCATTATTCGACACACGATGACATGTGCAAATGCAATTACATCGATCAATCCAACTTTCGAATACAAATTACATATAAAGCCTGTTGACCGAATAGTGGGTGAACCGGTTACTTTTTGTTTTGCAATATCCCTTTTCACCCAAATTACGTTTATTCGGAGGCAGGTGGGAACAAACAGTTGTAATTTCCCGTTATATAAGCAAGTGTATGGCAACTCCCGTCTAGTCCCGTGCTAATTTGAGGCGTAAAAAGAATCAAGCTGTCTTTCTTTTCGGTATGTCGTAGGAGGCTACTAAAACACCAGGGGTTAGTTGAATCTATAGGGTGATGGGTAAGCAATCTTTTTACCATTGTTCAATATGACATTGCTACTATTTTTGTGCTAAAAGATGACGTAAGGAAACTATCGTGTCTCCGAGGTTCTGTCCACCCCAAAACGGGTTATAGGTCGAGTATGTATATGTTTATTAATAGCGATATATCAAAGTATGATCCATCAACTGAGTGCTGTGTTGGTATGGATGAGTCGAAAACTATTTTATATCTGATAATCGGTAACTATCGTGCCCGAAATATAAGTATCATTTTCAAACTCATAATGAGGTATTTTAATATCTTTTATTATGCCGAGTTTTATGAAATATGTTCGTCGTATCTTATCTGAATCACATAATCTTAATTAAATAAGCATTCGATGGTTTACAAACATGTTACGTGTATAAATAGGAGATAAAGTTGTGAACGATGAATATCTAGGAAAATTTGATAACTATTTATAAGTTATGAGTATGATAATCTTAATGTCATAATTAAACATGTTATTTTTTTATTGCCCACCCACATAGACTGAAAGATATATCTATCTAGTGATATAAAGATGCCTACCAACCTAGTGGTAACAAATATTTCAACTACTAAGAACTCATTATTAAGTTATTTCATTTGACAAAAAAACATTTCAACTAAAAAGAACTTATTATTACTTTTAATTCGGCAATTATTAATTAAACCAAATAATATACCACGCACGTGCGTAGCAAGGGTACTCCGTAATAGCCTTTATATATCGAACAAATTATATTAATACTAAATGTCTACTTTGTCGACTAGATGTATAGTAAGGATCTATGTATGTAACAGGACATAACTTCCAATTATCACGGATATTAAGATGATATTAACATTTATTTTGCTGGTGATAATAAATATTATTTAATCGTTTCAGCTCAACCCTCAACACACAGTCCCCACTTTAGTGGACGATGGAGTCAGCCTTTGGGAGTCCAGGGCCATCGCCGCCTACCTGGTCAACAAATACGGCAAGGGCAGCAGCCTTTACCCAGAGGAGCCAAAACTCAGGGCTCTGGTAGACCAGCGCTTGTACTTCGATATTGGAACCCTGTACCAGAGATTTGGAGACTATTTCGTGAGTATTATCCTAATTAATAATATTACAATTTATTTTTTAGTTATATGCGAAGCTAGAGAATTATCACGATCATTTAAGGTGGCAATTGAGCGTTTCTGCCTAACCTAGTGGAAAATAGAGGCGTGAGTGTATGTATATGTACATAATAATATCGTATATCTCTATGTTATTATATTTTATTATTATAGCTATCTAATGCAAACTTCTCATATTCCATATACTTAAAATGACTAAACGTAAACCATTGTGACAACAATGTAAGTTCTTACTACGTACATATTTAGCCAGGTTTCAACACGACCTTCTCCCTCAGGAGAAAATAATTTACACCGTAAACTAATTAACTTACTAACCTGTATTTATTACACCTTACAGTATCCCCAACTATTCGGAGGCGCTCCCGCAGACCAGGAAAAGTTGGCCAAGATTGACGAAGCTTTGAAACTCTTGGACACCTTCCTAGAAGGCCAGACTTACGTCGCCGGAAACTGCCTCACCATCGCTGACCTTAGCATTGTGGCTTCAGTGTCAAGCTTCGAAGCTGCTAACATCGACTTCTTGAAATACGCCAATGTTAAGAGGTGAGATAATATTGAATTACCAACAACCTACTGTAGTGTATGTTTCGCTTATTTGAATTTTAATGTATTTATTAACGAACAGTCAATCATAGAAAGAGGCATTCTCGAAAAATAGGCAGTATTGATCATTTTGTTTTGCCTTAACGTAGTAGGTAGTACCTAATGTGATAGATAACAACTATCATTTCATCTACTAACTGTCATGTTTGTGATGTCGTACCAGCATAAATGTTTTTATTGTGTCACGAGTATGATAAGTACAGTAAATACCCACATACCATCTGCTTACATATTACATCTTCGTGCCCTACCACAACTCATAAAAGGTGTCATTAAATTGCAACTGCGAAGAACCATCAAATCGATTAATAGCTTAGGAACAGATAAAAGCCGCTTTATTATCGATTCTTTGTAATGTAGTTACCCATTAACGTCCATTATCTCTTGAAAGGTAGCCACATATTTATGTGTTAGTGTGACATACGTGTATATGATACGTCACCGAAAGATTCCCTGATAGGGTGACGTACATTTGAGAAAATAAATAAATATTTATGTGCCCATATCCGTTATTTCGGAATAAGCTAATTTATAGCTATATCCAACCCACTTTTTACTAGTAATAGTCAGTCTAGTCAACAACCAACATGATTAACATTCTTCTATGTCGTCATGTATAGAAGCGCTATTTCCTATTCCGAAGAAAAATTCTTATTGCCAAAATCACAATGAATATACCATGTAATACCTATTCCTTGTGATACAAACTTAACCTTTTAATTTGTTCACAGATGGTACGAAACCGTGAAGAAGACCGCTCCAGGGTACGAAGAAGCTAACCAGAAGGGCGTAGAAGCTTTCAAGGCTCTGGTCGACCATTTGTTGAAGAAGTGAACGCTAGACTGAAAGGAAAGTTTTCAATGTACTTGCACACTAACTGTAACTGCCATTTTCAGTTTTTAAATCGTTTTGTTGGAAAAATGGTACAGTAATAACTCTATTTATAAGTTTTGATTGTTAAGGCACAATAAATATTTTTAAATTATTCTTGGAATTTTTATTTACTTCAAATTATACTTTGTCATATAACAGTTACTCTTCAAATTATTAAAATAGATGTACATTTTGAGTGTCCCAGTCATAAAACCAAGTGTAGATTTGGATGTTTTTTCCGTAAAATTCATACTATTTGAAAACTTTTAACTTGTAAGAGGCAGAAGTAGGGATTATAGATCCTTAATATCACGATTAGCTAATAGCAAACTTTAGCGGGAAACAGGAATGAAGTGTATGTATGTATTTTTTTCTTCCAAGACTATATTTAGGAAGCCTTGGAATTATGTACATTCATAAATGTAATTATTAATAAGACTGCATAATTTCACAATTAATAAGTTAATATACTAATTAATACCTACCATATATAACTATACCTAGTAATTTGGTGACTAAATAAAAAAACAGATTGTATTTTTATTATATTTTGTCTTTAATAAAAGTTATTATAGATAGGCACTAAAAAAATAACCATGCAAAGAACGTAATAATACAATTATTACTTATTAAATACAACGAACACCGCTTCTCAACTTACATGTGAATGAAAACTAAATACAGATATTTTTAAGCCGCGATGTTATTACTCATTTTCCTGAATGGCACGAAATCCCACTTTCCTTGAGTATTGAGTCACCGGGTCGCGACCAGCACCATAGAACAAAGCAGAAGATTGACTCTATTTTACAAGACATTCTACGTTAAACATAAGCATTTGAAACGAAGGCACATCCTTAATGAAAACCGTGTAATGTACAAAAGCTATTTTCATGAACCAGTCGTGTAATCCAATGTCTACAGAAAACTTGACGCGCGACGTAAAATAACCATACTTCATTAATTAACTAAAATAAATATCTACCGTTATTAATCAATATAGAGAATTAATAACTAAACGTCCATCAGTTGATCCCTACTCTGTGAAATGAGATTTCTAACATCTATCCGCGTGTGATGCTAGTTAACTCTCAATATTAAAATCAGTTATACAATTTATACACATAGTGACGACGACAATTATCCAATTTGAAGGTAAATGCTTAGAAAGGGACCGTTTCTGAACTGTAAAAGACAGAATCTGACGTTGTTATATAATTCTTGTGCTCAGTCCCTTTGCAAATTCCTTACTAATATGGATTTTTAATGTATAAAATACACATACATCTCCAATATGGGCAGTTGGACACCTATAACTTCTATATTATAATTATATACAGCATAAAACTTACATTTAAAAAGTTTCCTTGACATCATTCAACAGTGTTCTATTTATTATAATAGTGTTTCTTAGATGTTATTTTCATAGGTTTTAAGGTGTTATTTTAATATGAGGGTAATTTATGAGTCGTTTATTATCACTATAGAGTAAGACTCTCCAAAACATAAGTTTTATGCTTGTTCAATTAGTTACATATCTTAACATCTTACATCGTTTGTCTAAATAAAAGGGAAATAAATTTAGAAAACTAATTTGTTAATTTTATACTAAACCAATGTAGCTAAATGCTTAGTTTGAAATAATCAAGAAACAAGGGAACCTCAGTAATCAAGTTGCATTTGTATAAAACTGGAAATAAAGACGAACATTTTCAATACAATAGTGTATATCACCAAACTATTACATAGTTAGTACCTATTCATTCGACAGATTAAGATATCAATACAATATAGTTACAATACACAAAAGCTATCTACATGAGCGACTTATTTGCTTATTTTGTTGTATACGCCTGGTCTTATTAGCCTTTAGAGTACCATCATGTCATGTGTTTCAATACTGCCTAGAGAACTATTCAATAAAGTATCCTATTTCTCTGTAAATGTTAATTGTAACACATATTGCTTCTCAAATTATACTAAAATCACATTTGATTATAACTCAAAATGTTTGGTGTCTCAATGCGATTAATTCAATTTTATAAAAACACCTTTCAACTAAGAGTATGAAATGAATATCTATCATTTACTACGCCATTGCATAAAATGCAAACGAATGTGCTTCTGTGAATTGCTTTTGAAATAATGCCCGCAAATTTGAAATGTATGAACAGGATAATTGGGTAAAATATCATTTTAAGACACCTGACTGATAAATTACATGTACATTAATATTATATTCTGTAGTATTAGTTTGTTAGGTTTCAGTATACTCATAATAATGTCGCTTGAATGTTTAATGTGGGAATGATTCATGTTGATTGCTATGAAGCGTTCCAAACTTGCTTGCCTCGATGCTATCTCAGACATTCTGAAACAAAAATAAGATTTATAGATACAATACCAATATAATCTCTTTTTTTGCATCTTAAGTATACACTCTGAAGTATTTTACTACCTTCAACTTAGTCTACCCTCTATTTATATAGCTAGTATTTTAAACATTATCAGTTTGTATCACGCTAACCTGTTGACTGACAGAAATAGATATACCATATATATATTCCAAATAGATGCCAATCTTTTAAGCATATCTAGGAGTCAACTACGGAATAGAAGCCATCAGGTCATGGTCTAATAATCTGTCACATACACTCTTTCTTATCACCACCCCAATACTTAATCCCAAGTTACCAAGAAGACATATGTCTAACGAGACGGTTGCATATAAAAAGTCCTCCATAATCATATATGTTCTAAGGGTTCTTTCCACATTAAAATGGATAAGCAATGTATATGACCATATAAACTGACCTCTACTGGCAACACTGCCTACGCACGCTGTCCGCTTGGGAGGGACGCACGTCAATGGGCTCGCTGTCAGCCCTGATGACGTCACCTTCTGGTGGCTCACGCATCTGCTTCTGAGACACAATTCTGTAGATCTCTGGAATAATTTGCAGGGAATCAGTCAATGTTGAGTTGAACAAATACAGGCTACGAAGAAACTAGTTATTAAGTTGAAATACTGTAATTAACTATTCACTTGAATATGTAATATAAAATTTAACTTTATAAGTACGTCTAATGAAAGATAATATTTGAATTGCAAATAATATCTATCATTAGACTAACTGAACTTATCAACTTTAGACTAACGGGCTATTTGTAAGGACACAAAAACATTTTAAGTCTCAGAATATAGTTTAAAAATATAGTTTAACACTAACCAGTCAATATATTCTGGAAAGCTGGCTCCACATTAGTGGAATCTAACGCAGAAGTCTCTATAAAGCTCAGTCCATTCTGCTCTGCAAACGCCTTGGCTTCCTCAGTCGGTATTGACCTGAAAGGAACAAATACATTGACTTATAGAATTTGAATATTTATTTTCTGGTGATTATAAATAGAATGCCAACTAAATTCCAATCTTCCAACCATGTAATATTTGAACTTAGGATTCAAGGAAATCTGTTGGATCATGTGCTACCAACCTACCAATATTCCATATCTCATTGCAATATTGATGCTAAAGGTGATAGAGGAGTATTACTTTATGGTCATATGTATAATATGTACATGACCTCATTAGGGGTTAAAAGATGTGAATGTAAATTTATGTTGCAGACTGAATGCCTGAATTAAGTTACCATATAAAATAGGGATAATTGTATTGATGAGTCACATGCAATATTTTAGGCAGGATCTATTATCAAAAAATACACAAACACAAGGTTTGGATTACATCATTGGTACACACTGTGTGTATTGATTAAATTTACCTAGCCAGCCTAACCATAAACTTACATTGCATGTTGTCATTAAACATTGATTTTTAACAGCTCCATTGTTTGCCATGATTAAGTATGCAAAAAAACAGTGACTTTTAAGTTAGTAATTACATAGACTTATAAATTAATGACCAACAATGGAATGAGAGTTATTGATACTGTTATCAGAAAGCTAATAAAATGTTTATGGATTAAATAAGAATAACAACTTTATTAAACATACAAAGATGACTTTGGTTAGTTAGTTGCCAGTCTACTTCCATTTGTGGATAGTTAAAATATCTACCAACTCACTTTAAATTTTTTCACAACCCCAAATAATTTCTGTTAGAGACCAGAGATATTATTTCTGAGGCTCTCTTATCTAAAAACCAATTAGCGAGATAAAATATGATCTTAAATATACACTACTATAAAGATACACTTTCATGACCACTATCCCATACACGGTAGACAGAGGTTCTTTCATACATTATTAAATAATAAACAATCTAACATAATATGGTATTCACATTTAGATTGCTTAGAACCATGATACTAACCTCAAATGACGCAAATCACTCTTATTGCCCACCAGCATGATGAGAATGTTCTGATCGGCATGGTCGCGGAGTTCTCTCAGCCACCGCTCCACATTCTCATAAGACAGATGCTTGGCTATGTCATAAACTAACAGAGCGCCCACTGCACCACGGTAGTAAGCTGAAGTGATAGCGCGGTAACGCTCTTGTCCGGCCGTGTCCCATATTTGCGCTTTAATTGTTTTTCCATCCACCTATAAAACAGAATAACAGTCAGTAAAGTACACAATTGAAATGAATGTTTAAATAAATGTATGCAGTATGTGTAAGTATACATTAAATTCATTTAATCTAAATTTCCAGAATATTTTCATTCACATCTCCTAATTTTAAGTAATTTTTGGTGCAGTTCAGTCTCAATTCGTTGATGATTATTACTAAAGTCTAATGTTTGATAAATACATATGCCTACCAATCGTTCTAAGGTACAATAAAATAATTCACTTATAATAATTTATTAAGGTTCCAATGAGAGAGGTGTTAAGTATTGTCACCGACACTCATGATGCATATCATGTTAATCATAAACTAAATAAATAATGACAACAACACAATTCAGTCCTATTAAAAATTCTGATGAAAACAACAGCTGTTATGACAACACATGTAATGTGCATCATATAGTTTATAAAGTACTTCAATTAAATGGTAACAGCACAGCCAGTTATTATGAAAATTGTTTGTTTAGGTGCAGTATGTGAAACAATAGCAAAGTAAGAGCTGATAACACAATAACTTTTACAGCTCTAGTACAATAGCTATGAAAATAACTAAAAAAAAAACATTGAACTGAAAAGTAATCAATGTTAAATAGTTAATACATCTACAAGGTTCTGTCCACCAGGAAAGGTATTTAGGAACATAAAAAAGCTATACAATGTATGTGACAGATAAGTCAAAACCCATTTAGACCATAATACAACAAAGAGGAAAAGGTTATCTGTCCTATGCATTACCGCAATCTATAAATGCATACATTCCTATGTTATTGGTCAGGAGTAATAGGTTTTTATAGGCATACTGTATTTTAATAAGAAATAAAAATATTTATTAAGTATAACTTAAGAGTAAACAGGTTTAGACGTAGATTGTGAGTCAATGAACTAGCTACAATACTGATAACCTAATGGATTCATATTTTTCTGGCCCCTGTAAATGTATTATTAATTGAGGTCAATTGAGCATCTATTTATCAGATTTAGGAGGGTTTACAATTGGTGCAACATTGTCCAAAATGATCTATAATCATAACTGATTATGCTCCTTTTAGGAATTACTGGATGTAATTTAGTTAGAAAAACTAAATACCATAGAAAGGTATCTCCTAATTATTATCATCTAGATAGGTATTATTAGTTGTTATTACTTTTGCATACTTGTTCCTTCTTCCATAATATGCTAATAAAGTTATAAACAACAGATAAGTCTTTATATTGTTACATTGGAGATTGAATAAAGATTAAAAGAACTTCAACAATGAAAACACATAAATTGTAGTACAGTGAACCCCCGGTAGTCCGACAATCATTTTGCAGGGCAGTGTCGAACTATCGAATTTGTCGGATTGTATAGTACTGCCTAAGACCCCTTATAGTCCGATTTTTTTTACAAAAGAGTACCTTGTAATCCGACAAATTATAGATCTTTTCGTCCAGGTACGGATTTTTCATTGTAGGAAACAAAAGTTTTATTAGGTAACAAACGCCAAAAAAGTCCTGATTCGTCTGCATTGTACACCTGTGACGGGTTAAGATTTAAATCTTTCACCTTTTGCAAAAACCTTAATTTAATGGCTCAAAACAATAACCTACGCGTCGAGCACAATAATGATTATCCGTACAAGTTGTAACTTGTTCAATCATGCATTAGCGAAATTATCAAAAAAATATTCAATACATATGTAATATGTACGTATGTAAATAATAGACCATGTCGGATTACAGGGGGTGCCGGACTAGACAGGGGCCGGATTACCGGGGGTCCACTGTATGTAACTGTGGATGATAGTAATCAATGATAAGGATATAATATTATAAGCATTGAAATTGCACATAATGTACAGTTATGAACAATATGTTGCTATGTGATTCTGTTCTTATAACACTTAAATAAACAGATAAAAAAAAACTTTTCCATACTTAAGTTTGACAAGCTACAAGTAGTATTCTCATCTGAGAACATTATAACAATCACAATGGACTATAATGAGTGAAATTCCATTTGTGTGAAAGTATGTTAGTTTTGATTAAAACAGAATTCTTGTTTTGCAAGAATGCTGCTAATAAATTTGTATTGTTACTAATGATCTAGTTACCAATTACAGCAATACATACATTAAATTACCTTCAGGACAGTGCAATGTGTTTATTGCAAAACATTTGTATTTTTATCATAAGAGTATAGGATTATTAGATAAATCTCAACGATCACAATCAGTTATTATCTTAAGTACCCAAAACTGATTTAATTTACAATACTATTAGGTAATAGTATTTTTCACAAAAATCTGAATATAATTGTTTTGACTTATATGTGAGCATTTTACATACCTCTATACTCCTAGTTGCAAACTCTACTCCAATGGTTGATTTTGATTCTAAATTGAATTCATTTCTAGTAAATCTGGACAGCAAACTACTTTTGCCTACTCCTGAGTCACCAATCAGGACCACTGTAAACAAAAACTTTTTAGAACTCACTCAAACGTAACTTCACTTATGTAAGAAATGCTCTCATATAAATTAAGTGCAGACAACCGCAGGCTACTTTTAAGGAGTTTAGTACCGTTATTTGTTAGGATGACGACTTCAAATGATTGATGAATCATAAATCGATGAATAAGTCTGTCTCAGTGCAAGTCAGCTGATGACTGTGTAATTATTACAAAGCTAAACGACTGCCAATAAAATAAATATAATATTTAAATAATAAGAAAAGAGGGAGCTGATGTAAGATATAAATAGATGAAAGACCCTTAGCCGTAGTTTTTTTCGACGTCACTAAAGAACAAAGGAGTCTACATCGAGAGAATTTAAAATATCTCAACAAATAATGCTTCTAATCATTTACACATAACAACAAATGCATTAACAAAACATTACCTTTGAACAAGTAATCGTATTCGTCCTCCCTTGTACCCATTTTGATGAATTCAGAGCACTTTTGCCAAGAAACAAGTTTTATACGATGTCAAAATCGGCCAACAATAAAATGTCAAAACAAAGTAAACAAAATCAACTTCGCCACAAAATTATCACAGTTTCACTAACACCAACAAGTATATATATTACTACTGTTCTCTTGTGATTTTAGAGATTTATTTAGCTTTATAATCGTCTTATTTCTTAAATATTTAATAGAACAAAATGGCGGATTATTTCACTTTTACGCCCCTCTATCCATTTTAGTTTACCCTTGTCACTCTCTGTCAGTTAGTATTCAAGACGTGCCAGCTGACGGCACCTATATCACGCGTTAATAATCTGCTACTTATACACGATCATAAAGTCTCGTGCTGGTTTACAAATTAAATAAATATCAGCAGTTGTTACACTTGAAATATAATGACGAGTGTAATTAAAGCTGTAATAATGTTAAAAAATGAATATTCAAACCAATTAAATACGGTTATTTACAGTCGCTAACGGTGGGGGAAGAAACCTGCCTATCCCTCGGGTTATGTATAAAGTCAGTGCTTCTATACGGTGATCACTACCTATCACGTTGGGTGCTGTCTATTTCTAACATGCCTGACCCATATCTAACATGCCTTCGAAATCGGAATGTATTGGAGATAGGCACTTAAGACTCTGACTACCCTGCCACAATAAAAAAAGGGAGTGTGTATGCACAAATCGTGAAGCGTATGTTATGTTTTGTTTATGCAGCGAGGCGCTGTCATTTTTTAGTACAATCCAAATGTTGTAGTTAAGGTTTCCAGAAGCTTTTTAATTTTACATAAATATGTCATGACCAATGATCTTTAAAGTCAATGTGAAGTTATATAAAAATTATTGAGGACTGTTAAATGTACATAACACTGTATTATTATATCAGGACTTAACTTAGTTTAGTAATTACTGGCACAGCTTAGATATTGTATAAAATTATGAATGTTTTATTTGGTTTCCTAATTTAAAAAGCTCATTTCAGCAAACACAATAAATTTTCCTAAAATGTTGTGAAGTAAGTCTTAGAGTGTTGTGAAGTAAGTTAAGTGTCTTAGAGTCAATGTATTGAATTTGGTAAGAGCAAGCTCTTGAACCACCAAACTTTTTCAAAATTCTTTTTAGTTACATAAATCCATTCATACTGAGTGACAGATGTTATATCCTAAGCTCTGTCCACTACTAAAGGGATTGAAGAACTTGAGTATACGTACTATTATAATTTCTGACCTTTATTAATAAATTCAAAGACATTATTTTCAACAATATTTATTCACAACTATACAACTCTAACGCTACACATAGACTATCTTGACTTATGCTCTTGCAGAAGCCAGCTCTTCCTCTCCATCGCTATCATCTCGTACTTCTGAGGCCAATTCTCGATCTACATACACGAAGGGGTCGATTTTAAGGATTTCCGATGACGGCGGGGATACCAGGTAACATCTGTGAGTGAAAATAAAAAAAAACATTTAATACAAGATTTAATAAATAAGTATGTGTAAATGCAATGCTATATTAGTTGGGTTTCTGATTTTTTTTTTACTGGTCTGTTATTTATTATGACAGTAATAAGTAATAGAAGATAGTATTTATTAAAATAGTAGTATGTAGGACTGCCTCTAACTCTTCATCAAAATCTATAAAGTTACATACTTAAAAAACGATATTGAAGACATGTAAGATTCTTTGATTTGAGTCAAGGATTGTATCTCCAGTATGTCCTATAGTAAGTTTTATGGTTTGCTGACCTAGTTATGTATAATCCGTCCCTTTTTGGTCTGACACTTTGCAAATCTTTCAGGAAGGCCTCCACATTTTCTGCCACCAGTTTAGCTTCCATATTCAACTGAAAACAAAACATAGAACAATTATACAAAGAAAATAAACTAATAATGCAATATTTATCGTGAATTCATCACTTGCTAAATTGAATATTATTCAAAGCTTGGTTAAAAACCTCACATACAAACATCGTTATTAGATTACTTGCCCTTTCATATACAGTCACGTCCTTAAATCCCCAGAACCTTAGAGACGCGATAATACCTCCTAAATAACTTTTTAGTCCGAATTGGGTTGTGATCTTATATCAAACTTTGGTGACAGG
Source organism: Leucoptera coffeella (assembly GCA_030578115.1). Classification (NCBI taxonomy): domain Eukaryota; kingdom Metazoa; phylum Arthropoda; class Insecta; order Lepidoptera; family Lyonetiidae; genus Leucoptera; species Leucoptera coffeella. The sequence goes on along the minus strand of JAMBLF010000020.1, from coordinate 421,007 downwards.
TTGCTATCCTATCGCCCCATAGTCTCCATTGACCTAGTACCTTAGTCACCTCCTACGACATGCCGGGAAGAACGACAGCTAGTTTACATTCTTTTTATTTCCCAGACTACCACTGTACTTAGCCCTTTCATGTTAACAATTATAATCTACGAGTATATGTAAGTATTTACAGTATATATTTTAAGAATATGTTTTATGTTAATGACAAATTTTTATGAAAAATGTTTTTTTTGACGTTCAATAAGTGATATTAATATCCTTATGTTGAATATAAAGAATTTCATTTCATACATAAAAAAGAACCAACCCTTCCTATAGGCACTTCCACACAGGCATAATCTTGTTGGTTCTCATCCTTCACAACTTTATACTGTATGCCACTAGACAACTTCTTCACAAGGACCGGGAGATCAGCGTCCAAGGTTCCGGAGCGAATGGACGGGAATCTCTTCTTCATCAGACCTCGTATTGGCACAATCTCTGTTATTATATTGGGATGCGCGATCACATAGTCATAATCTGCTAGCTTGATTTCACCTTCCTGGAAGTTTACATTTGATGTTTAGCATCACCATATTACTATGAAATTGTTTGGGATGTCATTGATAAAAATGAAAAATTCTTTTAATAACAAGACCGTTTTGCCAATTAGGTCATTTTCAAGTTAGTTTTCTTTCTGACTAGGACACTTTTGGCTAAGGTCATTTGGACTATAATTATAATTGGATACCAATTAATGGAATAAACTGAATCATTTTTAAATACTAATATGAGTCAGTAGAGAATATCAAATGTCAAAGCAATATGCACCCATGATTATATATATGTATATTTATATATTTACTCTCTAATGTTCTTACTTGTATTTTCTTGATCAACTCAATGCCTCCAACTTTGGTAGCTCCAGCTTCCAGAGTTTTCTGAGCTATTTCCTGGGTCTTACAAAAGGCTAGGATAGTTCTTTCTTCATCTGTTGGAAATCCATTGGGGATCAAGGTCAGCCTTGTAAAGTTGTCTAGAAAACGGGTCTGTAATGGAATAAAAGTTTAATATGAGATCAAAAGTGCGTATTCTAATTGACTTATTATTATATATTAAATCTATTCTAAAGGTGAACCAATTGTTGGATATCGCCTGAATTTCATTTATAATTATTAAGCCTACATAAACCAGACACACACAAACCTTACACTACAAGGATTTGGGGTAGTGTAATGTATGTCACATTCAAATAGAAAAAAGTAGAGAGCATTTTATTTTAGATTTCATGATAGGTTGCAAAATCTGGGAGTTTAACATATTTCAATTAAGCCCCAAAGGATAACACACAAGGCAGGATCTACAAGCTCTCTTAATTTGTTTAGGGAGCACAGGAATTAAATAATCAAGTAAGTAAGTAAACACCATACCTTTTTAGCAGCAACCATGTTCAGCTCAACCCTGGCATAGACAAAGGCCTCCGGATCATTGTACATGGTGGGATGATGAGTCTCTTGGTGTGCTCTAACGGCATCTTCGGCGGAATACACCACCCACCGGTAGTAACGGAAGGGATACACATCATCTATTGGTTTGGCTTTATTTGAATCATCCAAGTGCTTGTTTGTTAGGACTTTTGCTCTGAAATAGTTCAAATAGTAGTTTTATATTATTCATAAAAATTATTAATACAATTAGATTAGAAGTACCTATAATCACTGAGTAAGAGAAACAACTGTGGATTGCCAAGATCAAGAGAAATGGGTATCTGCCTAACACTCTGCAGGGAAACAGGCAAATTGTGCATGTACAGTGGACCCCCGGTAATCCGGCCCCTGTCTAGTCCGGCACCCCCTGTAATCCGACATGGTCTATTATTTACATACATATTACATATGTATTGAATATTTTTTTGATAATTTCGCTAATACATGATTGAACAAGTTACAACTTGTACGGATAATCATTATTGTGCTCGACGCGTAGGTAAATTGATGAATATTTGCATGCTTCTTAAATTACATACATATTATGTAGTTGATTCATAGTTTTTGATTTTTTTAGTATGTTTGTACATTTGTTTGTACAAAATTATTTCCTAACGTAACGTAAAGTTATTGCATATTTTTTGTAGGTTTTATAGCATTAATGACGTTAATTTTTATTATAAATCGTGAGCTCTATATTGTGTTGTTTAATTTACTAAATTTGACATATGTACATAATGAAGTATGATTTGTACTTCAACGTACATTATATGTATTTACTATAAAGAATCATCATTGGATCTATAATTTGTCGGATTACAAGGTACTCTTTTGTAAAAAAAATCGGACTATAAGGGGTCTTAGGCAGTACTCTACAATCCGACAAATTCGATAGTTCGACACTGCTCTGCAAAATGATTGTCGGACTACCGGGGGTTCACTGTATATAAATAAAATTATAATCATGAGTAATAACAAAAAATATTATAGTTTTTAGGGATTCACAAACATATCTTATTCTTATTAATAATCTTATTCAATTATTTATTTCTTATTAATAATTTAATGTCATTTATGTACTTACAAATTAAAATTATAAACTAAAAATATAATATAATTGATTGGATTATATAAAAACTTAAAATAACCTTTTTACTTACTTCCTTCCACGCTGATTATGGGGGATAAATCCAACTTTAGTAATCTCTACTTTCACTTTCTTTGCCTGGGCTTTGGCTCTGGTTCCCTTACGAGCGGCACATGCTACTGCAGCAGTGTGAAAAGACTTCTAAAAGAAATAATAGCTATTTAATATTGTTTTGTTTAATTCTAGTTTTTGTGAACCCTAAATAGGAGAGGACATGAATGTACGTAGACATGTGTATTGTGACTGACTCTTTACTGAGTTAGCAAATTAAGGAATAAGTTATTCTGAAGTATATATTGATGCTAGGAAAGAAATATTGGTTGTTAATTGATGCTTAGTTAATGTTTTAATTAGATATTTGTAGCCGAAAGAACTAGGAAATTTGGTACAAGATTACTTACCAAATTATGTGTAGTTTTAGAAATATTCAGACTAGTGCTAAAGAAGGTACCTGAAACATAACAAGAATAATAATTACGCGGCTGTTACAAATTGTAAATGATTTCAGAATCCACTAAAATATAAATCAAACTTACGGATCAAGGAAGTTGACATTTTCGAGCAATAAAAATATTTACACACAATTAATTTCCTAAAATGATAAGTCAGTCATAGTAAGTAAGTAAGTTCTAATTTAGCAATTGATAAAATAATATTTAGTTGTAAAGTTTTTCAATGAATCGATGTATAATAGGTTATGTTTTTTATATCTTTGGCTCTGTAGTATTAGACTGTCCATACACTCACTGAGCTCAGAAAAATAAAGGCTCCTCACAGATGATTTCGCTCTGAGTGTGTGCAAGTAGCATTATTATTCAACTCTTGACCGCTTATTGCTTGACTCACGCGCGATTATTGTTTTTCGTTCGTTTCGAGAAACGGTTTTCATAATTGTTGTATAAAATGTTGCTATAAAGTGGTCAAATATAGTTTTTACATGTGTGTACAATTACAAGTAACATGATGGAGCTAGGGAACTGTATTTTATTTAGTGTTTCTTTGTGTGTTTTCCTGTTAGGAGTGGCCGGCCAATATGAGTGGCAAATTCCAGATGCATTTGACGAAATCCGAGACAAAATGGACAAAGTTAATGCTGATAACTGCTATATCAGTCATTTGGATTACCTATATTTGCCGGAAGACTCCGTTTCACACCACCCAGACGTAAAAGAGATCAACATCAATCCTGTTTTTCCTAATCGGACAGCCCTTCTTCATTTGCACAATATGGCAATGAATAGAGCATTCTTTTGGAGTTATATACTACAGTCGCGTTTCATAAGACCCGCTATCAATGATACCTACGATCCAGGCATGATGTACTTCTTTTTGTCGTCTGTAGCAGACGTATCATCGAACCCTTACATCAATGCTTCGTCGATATATTTTTCACCGAACATGTCATATACTTCATCTTACCGAGGGTTCTTCAATAAAACTATGCCTAGATTTGCGCCTAGAGCTTACAGGGCGGATGATTTTAATGATCCTGTGCATCTACAAAAGATTTCAACTCTCAATACTTTCCATGTAGAAGATTTGGGTGCTTTTGACCCTGAGAGTCTGTCTAAGGATTACACAAGTGATTTTTACCGAATTAATGAGTGGTACCACTTATGGTTGCCAGACAAAGTAGACAAGAGACATGATACTAAAACAACGTATCAAGTGGAAATCCGATATGCAAACAACACCAATGAGACATTCACATTCCATGGGCCACCAGGAAATGATGAGGTAACTTGAGATTTATATGCTTGTTGTTAAGTGCAAAACAGAATTTAGCATTTTGTTACTGAGTTTTCTTGCTTAGTTACTAGTATTCTAATGTTTTGCTTAGAAAAAAAAACTCTTGTACATACTTGATTGACATAGTAAATTTGATTCTACTCATCACTTGTGTATACAAAAATGATTTCATGACACCTGCTTGTCTGCAATTTTTAATTAGAATGCCACCTGCTATTGTTCCTGACTTGTAATTCTTGGTTTAGAGGTCAATTAAATCAATTAGATAATGTTTCATCCTCTCACCATAGTTTCATTTCAATACCATCATGACACCAATTCTACTGCTAAAACCAAGGATTTGATGTGTCTAAGGTTCTTCATTGGTATATGATTTATAGTTCAGTACATTTTAATTGGAAAATTCATTAAAAAAATGTATGTTCCTTGATTTGAATGATCATCTTCATAATAGTATCCTTTTTCCTAGACCCCTGGCCCTGTGAATTGGACTCGTCCGTACTTTGACTGTGGAAGACTCAACAAGTGGTTGGTGGCAGCAGTGTCTCCTGTGGCTGATATTTATCCTAGACATACCCAGTTCAGACATGTTGAATATCCAACGTAAGTGGAAAGTTTTTTATTGTAATTAAAAGGTAGCTTATTATTATTATTATTTAGACCAATATTATTATTACATTTAAATTTGGAAAAGATTACAATAGAAAGTCATTCAGGCAGATAGTGAAATCTTTTTGTAAAATTAGTCAGTTGACATGAAAGAAGAATCATGATGAAAAATTTGAATCTATCAACACTTCTGTACCTAATAACGAATTAATGACAGCTTCCCAATTGTAATAATATTGTAAATGTAGCTGAGGAGTATATTAATTTCATTCAGACTTTTGTGATTGCAAATACAAAATTAATATTCTTACTTACCCTTTTTATTTTTGTGCAGGTACACAGCTGCAGTTGTGATGGAATTGGATTATGACAGGATAGATATAAACCAGTGTCCACCTAGTCAAGGGAATGATAAGCCGAATAGATTTGCATCCACAGCACGATGTAAAGAGGATACAACAGAGGTATAATTCACAATTAGTTATTACTCTTATTATTTTGTTTTTAAATCTTAACTTATATATCTTTATCCTAAAGTTGTGTCTGATCTACACACTGTCATCCAAATCCAAAGTATTAAAGGCAAAATCACAGTATATTAGAATCGGAAACATCAGAATCAGTTCAATGGAAAAATATAACACTTATGCCTCTTGTCTAACAACTTCACACCACTGAACTGCTATCAAATTACGATTCCGATGTTATTATACTGAGTTACTGACAGTCCTTCCTCCTCAATCATACAAAAGAGTATCTATCTTTTTCATCCATCTGCATATTTCCAATTCTAATGACTAAACTATATTTTATTTTCAGTGTGAACCACTCCATGGATGGGGATTCCGTCGTGGTGGCTACCAGTGTCGCTGCAGACCTGGTTTCCGTCTACCCAGCATTGTCAGGAGACCGTACCTTGGGGAAATGATAGAGAGAGCAACAGCTGACCAGTATTATAACAACTTTGACTGTTTGCCCATTGGATGTAAGTATTACTTTATTTTATTAAGACATATAATGTTAGAAAGTATTGTTTAGTATACAGGGTGGCGCATTCAAAACGGTCAGTATGGGAAAGTCTGAAACTATAAGAGATACGAAGATTTGTTCTTAGGAACCATGTCACCGATTTTGATAAAAATAAAAACTGCATTCATACTTTCTTTGAAAAAACAACTGTAACCAGTACGGGAATCGAACCCGGTTGCTTTGAAAAACTAAACTTGCCATTTTTACTTTTTCTTTTTAAATATCGATTGTTTAGGTCTTAAGCTGTAAATGTCTGTATGAAACATGATGTCCAAAATGAATAAAATGCATTGTTTTGGCATACTTTAGTTTATCATAGTAGTATACATACACCGTTACAATACTCAAAAAGTTCAGACATGTAAAATTGTTTCTATGGCTATTTGTAGTTTTGTACCTCTCTACTTGTTACATACACCATATCATGTGGCATTAGCATTGCATTAATCGTTTTAGAAAGTTTTTATATCTACAGTAATCAAACATTAACAATCTATTGAAAAGTCCACTTAAAGTGACGTGGTAAACCATATTTGAAAATTTCTTGTGGGGCTACGTTAAGCATGAATTTTACGAAACAAGCTATGACACCGTTGAAGACCTAAAAGTAGCAATAGAGTTAATTTAACGCAAATTCACCACAAGAAAATACAAAAGTCAATAGTAAGATCGTTACCTAAACGTGTTGAATATTGTATTGAAAACAACGGTGGTCACTTAGAACACCTACTATGATAAATGAAAGTATGCCAAAACAATGCATTTTATTCATTTTAGACATCATGTTTCATAGAGACATTTACGGCTTAAGACCTACACAATCGATATTTAAAAAGAAAAAGTTAAAATGGCAGGTTTATTTTTTCAAAGCAACAGGGTTCGATTCCCGTACTGGTTACAGTTGTTTTTTCAAAGAAAGTATGAATGCAGTTTTTATTTTTATCAAAATCGGTGACATGGTTCCTAAGAATAAATCTTCGTATCTCTTATAGTTTCAGACTTTCCCATACTGACCGTTTTGAATGCGCCACCCTGTATATATGTTAACATTGAATTACTTTATTAAGACATATAATGATAAAAAATATTATTTTGTATTTGTAACAGTAAAACTAAGTTAGAAGCTGACTGACCAGAGAAAAATGGGCTTTCAGCTCTTTGTTTCAAACTTCTTTTTACCCAACAAAGTGTACAGTTACGACACTGAATTAATCAACTATTGCTGGACATACGCCTCCCCAAGGGTACACCAGAAAACACGATCACTCATGGTCAGTCAACAACCTTTTTCACTACGTTCTTACCTACACTACGTTTTGGCACTGACAAGATAAAATAGTAAAAACTGTTAGTTACTGCTAATTCATTCAGCAGAAAAAATGTTGTACTAAACTATTATTCAAACATACATCAAACATAAAAAAATTCATTGTTGAAATTTAAATATTCTAACAATGAATTTTCTTATGTTTGAAAATATTTTTGCACTGTTTACCTGTGTGTTGTATGCACTTTAGCATTACTACTTCCATTCACAGGGGTGCAACGTCTGCCTGTACAATGGGAGAAGTCTGACCCATACATCCGAGCATTGTACATGGATAGGTACTACCAATACGTCAATTCCACCGGAGGTCCTGCCTCCTTACATGCAGAGAAAATGAATATCTATGATGTACTCAACTTTATACGTAGTGTGCAACCTAATAACTGTACTTTGTAAGTATTAGTTTTTTCATAAGTATATGTTTTGATACAGATTAGTCTAAGACGTTTATTAACGATTTTGTTAATAGGATTTAAAGAGAGAATTTAATGACTGCTGTAATGTTATATTGAGTAAAACATTCCTACCATTTTTAATTGCGATGGTAAATTCTAGTGTAGATAAGTTACGTAACGTACGTACGTAAGTAACAATATTCTTTTTGAAATAAACGTTACAGAGGCAGTCATTATATACTTGTCTTCTTCTTTTACCTTAGAAGACATGCATTTAATTAAACTAAATCTTTGTTTATTTCAGATACAAACCGACTGATCTGTTCTTGAACGGCGATATAGCGTACGGTGCGAAGGAACAGTTTGAAAACCAAGCCAAGATGGCGCTCAGGTTGGCCAACTTCATCAGTGCTTTCTTGCAGGTCAGTTGTTTATATTAACAGCTATTTACCTATTTTTTGGAAACAATCTTTTGGGTTTTCTGTTAGACTATTCTAATCCTTTTTAGTTATTATTTAATGGGTGTTAATTGCTTCTTACTATACTAAGCAGAAATAGCTATATAGTGATTTGCTATATTAACATTAGAAAAATTTGTTTTTTTAGCTATTCTATTTTCACAGAAATTGTACTAAACGAACTTATGTATACGCGAGTAATATACGATGACATTTTGTTAATTACATGGTGACATGGTAAACCAGATTACGATTACCTGTCAATCTCATTGAAGATTGATACTTTTTCCATCCAAAATCTTCGTATATAATTTTTCCTATTTTTCTTAGGTATCAGACCCAACAGAAGTGTTCAGTGGAACGAGGGTGGCTGATAAACCCTTGACAGAGGACCAGATGTTTGGTGAAACTCTCGCCATTGTGCTCGGTGATTCTAAGATATGGTCCGCTGGTACTTATTGGGATCGGTAAATATCTTTATTATACTTGTAAAATTACATAGTAGTATATATGTATTGCTATCTACTATGAAGTAGATTTTAAGGAATAAGGGGTTCGTATTTTCCCATTTTGTCAGATTGTGTCAAATCATTTTTGTTTTAATTACTGTGCTTATCTATTACCATGTTGCTTATACTCAGCGGGTCTTTTTTGAAATTAATACTTTACAAATATAAATTAACCAGCTAGTTGAGCGTACATAATAAAGCTCTACATAGATGAAAAGATAGTTTCAAGTGACTAGAACTCGATGAGGTTGTTCTAACCTCCTGAAAAGCATTACAGTCGTAAGTTGTATCAATATTAGCGTTTAACTTTCAGTAACAAGTTCACTAACCGAACGCTGTTCGCTCCATTCGCCTATAAGAAAGAGTTGAACACGAGAAAGTTCAAACTGGAAGATTTGGCGAGGATCAATAAAACAGGTAATTAACGTATTGAGTTTTATAGCTTACTTCTATCATTATTACTGACTGTATTAGACCTCCGACGTAGTTTTTTGTACGTTTAAGCGAAAAGTGATGTCTTATGAAAATTTGAAAAGCGATGGCCTTTATCACATGATTTGATTCAATAGAAATTATTATTTGAGGTCTGATAAGTTTAGTTCAGTTCTAGAAATTAACAAAAATCAATCATGAAACAATACATTAACCCTTAATTTCGCAGCGTCATATATTTCCCTTCCCACTCACTTTAGAGAAGGAATTGTTAACGACGCTACATACAAACCTTATCCAGCGTAATACTAAATCTTACATTCAAAATGACTGAAAAACTTAACTAATACTCTCACATTATTCCCTTTACAGAAGAGGCATACACAAACGAACCATGGTTCCAGTTCCTAAAGCAACGCTGGTCAACCAATTTTGATGCCCTAGAGAAGTTCTACCTCAAGATGAAAATAAGGGACGGGGAACAAGGTCGATACTTGAAACGTTACGAGAGATTCCCAACGTTTTATCGAGCTGCCTCCCTGAAGCATGGGCATTGGTCCCAACCCTATTATGATTGTAAAGGGCATCTCAAACAATGGGTTATAACTTATGCGGCGCCGTTCTTCGGATGGGATAGTGTGAAAGTGAAGTTGGAATTTAAGTAAGTATTTTTGTTTTATTATTTGTATCCGTTTGTGAAGGATTTCGATTCATAGTTCTAGTTTCTGCTTATCAGTTGGTAGGTAGCTATTTACATGTCACGGTCATTAAACCTTTTGAACTGTTCAGAGGTTTTAGTGACCACCGTTGGTAGTGCTCTTTGAAGAACGCTATTAAAAGTCCACAATTCACCAGTTAACCAAATACTAGACGTCGATCCAGCGATACAGATCTTTACGTTGTTATCCTAACAATTATACATCACGCCCTTCTCCATGTAGAGGGGTAGGTAGAGATCACGGATCCGGATCTATCCCGATCTTGATAAACCACTGTTACTTCATTCTTATTTATACTGCACATCGGCGCTTAAAGGTTCTTCTAACGTAAAATTTACTATTCTGACGTATTTTAATTACCGAAACACACGTGATCGCCTGGAACTTTCCAAAAGTTACTTAGTATTTTGTTCCCTTAGTAGCTCTTCGCTCCGCTTTCATTGATATATGATATATTATAACAATTTATTATCGTTATACTTTAACCCTTAATATTATCTTTCAGGGGCGTGATAGCAGTGACGATGCCATTGTTGAATCTGGACATCAACCAGTGTCAAGACAAGTATTACACGCCAAACGCATTCAAAAGCACCGACAAGTGTGACAAACAATCTTCTTATGTAAGTACTCATAATATATAAAAAATATTATAATGTTTACTCTTTTTAATTTTAAATCTATGGTAACTTTCTTAACTCTATTTTTATTAACTAATTAGCCACATAATTATAAAATACATAAAGAAACTTTATTTGTGTTTATATAGAATATTAATACCAGAGATGGTTGTTACTATAACGCTTTTTTTTTAATTTTTTTAGTGCGTGCCCATTCTTGGTCGTGGATTCGAAGCAGGTGGCTACAAATGCGAGTGCTTGCAAGGCTACGAATATCCTTTCGAAGACCCAATCACTTACTATGACGGACAAATTGTTGAAGCCGAATTCCAAAACATCATTATGGACAAGGAAACAAGACTCGATATGTTCAAATGTCGATTGGCTGGCGCGGCGAGTATCCAAGCCAGTCTGGTCGCCATGGTAACTGTTTTGTTTGCGCTGTACAGGTTATGGTAAAATGGCGGGACGTTATGATAGGTTATTTTTAAGATATTGCTGGTTTTACATAGATAATTCTGGTTTGTATACTTTTTTAAATAGTCATATGATTCATGATTAGAGTAGGTTTGAAATTGATTTTACTAACTGGTTTGTGTCACCGTAATTCCATTAAGATATTAGATTTCTGTAAAATCAGCAATAATTTTTGTACCGTTTGACCAAATATTGTACGTAAGAACTGATTGTCAGTCACGTAACTTGTTGTAAGTCTATTTTGTCTATGATTCTGTCCATATATATGATCTATATTATTGCAATATACATGTATTGGCGGGTAAGTACTATAATCATATAACGCCAGTTCTTAAGTAAGCACTATACATACATATCTTTATCTAAACATACCGTCCAATAAATGCATTTATCGCGTTAGTTTAAGTAGATCCTATATATTTTATGTCACAACATACCTATTGCAAAATTGGCGATATCAAATACCATATTCATTTATGTAACTCTATATCAGCGTCTGAATAAGATTGAAATATGCCTTACAGTATTACCTCAAGTATTACTGAAAAATGCGTACTTTTTCTGACCTGAGTATATTCCAGCAATATTAATTTATACATATGTAAAGAATTCTTTACGAGTATATACGCCTATATTTTAAATAGGTATTATTTGGTATGACAACAGGAAAGTGCAAATATATAACCGTGCAATTTAGATATAAGATCCAAATTAGTACTAACATTTCTATTCTTTTTATAGTATTTTCTATATACACTTATAAACATTGAAAAATGATATTTTTATAATTTCATACTCTTATTTTTTATACTTATAACTCATTAATATTAAGTTTACGTAACGATTAACCTTATGTGTTAGAATTAATGTAGCCATAAAAACATAATCAAAGATTTAAAAGTCAATCAGTGCCTTTTAGAACGTTCTAGTTAATTTTAAGATTACTTAAAGATCTGTTTATAATTTAAGGGCATTTTATATTTCAATACTAAAAAAGCTAACAATTTTAATGGTTTATATTTTTAATCTCCCAGTTTATCACAGATAATTAACATGGTCACACTGCGCAATATTTTAACGTCTATTTCTAATATCAAATTATTGTATGTATTATCAAAATAGTATAAGTAATTAAGTAGTAGTGTGTATCAGCAATAAATGACAGTGCATTAGTAAGGGTGGTATTACACTCAGCTAATTTCTCTCTCCAATATTGATGTTCAATATTTGACCAAATTCTTTGGAAGGACGAAGCTTAAGTTTGATGAAGTAATTACATTTTTTCGATTAAATGTACATTTGATAAGTGTAATACAACCCTAATTTAGAATAGGAATATAATCTCAAATGGCACAAGTGCAAATCCGTCCATTTTTCGCATTTATGTCTAGTAGGTAAGGTTTTTGAATTATTTTTATTGTGGTTTTTCACTTCAATTCAGGATCTTGATATATTGCTACTGTTCTGTAGTCATAAATATGTGTAAAGGGTTATTAAGCAAAATATTGCTTTTTATTTCAGTGCCTTTACTAGTATTAAAGCATTTATATCTGATAAGCTAACCACTTTATTTTCAAATCTATATTACTATATGAAAGTTTTTCGTTGTACACTTACCACCTTATATTTTCAAGCGAAATATGAAATTTTGCATGAATTGACATGTAATTATGTGCCTCAATGCTGCAAAATGATTACTATAATCCTGCTGTTTGTAGCATTGTTATTATTGCGTCCATTTTTGTACTTTTATGTATACATTTTTATAGAATAAAACACATTTGCATATTAAACTTGTATCTTTTAACGTTATACGTAAACCCATCACGTATCCGACGTAACGTGAAGAAAAGAAGGAACAATTAAAAACTGCAACTTATAGCTAATACATACATTAACGTCCTTTAATCCCTGAGGTGGACAGAACCTTGCCGAATAGACATTATTTTATATTTCTATTTAGCATGGATATTAGGATTAAATGTCAAATGGAACAATGACGACAGGTTGCTAGCCCATCTCCCAATAGATTCCCTGTTCTCATAGTCACCTCATACTATTTTATGGTAAGAACGGCAGTTAGCTGGGCACCGCAGACTGGCACAACACGCTTTATTGCTGAAAATTTCGCGAAAACGGGACTTATCGCGTATATTTTATAAACAAATAATTACCTTGTCTACCTGACGTTTCGGCCATGTTGCATTGTTTATGAAATATACGCAATAAGTCCCGTTTACTTGTAAAACGCATTAGGTATTGCTATTAGATGCTTTAATATGTTCTTTTTATACTTAAAAAAAAACAAAGAATCGTCTATATATTTTATTTTGTACCAAATTAATGTAAACGGAATAACAAAAGGTAGAATAGTCTAATTATAATTTTACGCCGGGTTCCTTTTACTACAGCATGCTTCTGTATCGTCATCGCTTTTACGAGGACACCGATTGAATTCTTTTATAGGAACCGTACCTTCGACAACATAGGAGACAGTCCTTTTGCTGCATCCCGGTTTATCTGCATTATCTAATTCATTATTGTCCTCTTTATTACTTAGTTCCCTTAACGTTGCTTTATTATCCATATTCAAGGAGGTTTTCGAATGAGTTTTTATTCCGTCAATGGCAGAGTTCGGAATATCAGTGTCGTTTGTAGATGGATCTTGTTCAGACGTCAAGCCTTCTTTACTTACTTCGTCTTTAAGTTCAGAGAGTGTAATGTCATTTGAAACTGGTTTAAATGCATCACTGGAAGTATGTAAACAGATTATCAAACTGTCACTGTTACTATTAGTTACTGAGTCACAGTAAATTTAGTTTGTGTATGTAACATGCGATTCCCGTGGTAGTTTGGTAAATAAAAAGAATGCAATAAATGAAATGATAATGAATGAATGCAATCTAGCTGCCGATCTTCCCGACATGTCATATGAGGCGACTAAAGGACTAGGGATCAACGTAATATATTGGGCGATGGGCTAGCAACCTGTTACTAATGTTCCATTACGACATCGCAACCTCAATATTCATTCTAAAATGTGACATTGGTAATATTACAGTGTTCAAGGTTCTGTCAACCCTAAAAGAGATTAGAGGTACAGAATGTGTACGTCACGACTTGTGCACACTCCTTTTTTTATTATGGCGGGGTAGTCAGAGATTTGGGTGCCCATCTCCGAAATTTCTAAGGCATGTAATGTATGAGTCACTCAAAGCCCGCGTTTCACTAGATTTACAACACCCAACGTGACAGGTAGTAAACCGTCTCATCGTATACAGGCACTGGCTATGACCTATCCCGAGAGATAGGCAGGTTCAGCAGGCTCACGATGTTTCCCTTCATAGTTTAAGGATGATTATGAAATTTGTTATTTCAACTAGATTGTGCTTATCTTGGACTTGATGAATGATTAGATTGTCGAAAGAGGCGATAAACACTAAATTTAACCTCCAAAACTACTAAAATCCTTACTGATCTTTTTCTTTTATTCATACCTGCAGGTTTATGAGCGTGTGTACTACTTCTATTAATAATTTTTTGACTTACCCTAGAACAAAAGCATATTCGTGGTCTGTTAGACAAGTACTGAGACCTGCATTGTTATAACTGAAAAAGAGCGTAAACAGTCGTTTCATATGTATTATAAAACCATTACGGCCAAAAAGTTACTCTTTGCTATTAAAGTTTCGAGTCCCGACTAATAACTTATTATTATTATACTGCTGTGACTTAAGAGTACGTCATAGTGTTACTATAACAGACTCTTCAAGAAAATCCTCCTACGATATAGGGAAGTTACATTGTAACGACCAATAGCTAGCTAAAATAAAAAAGCTGGCTTTTTAATACCGTGTTAATAATGTTTTGAAGCGCCATCTGTAGTTTTCAAATAATTGAAAGATAAGGTATTTTTACAATGAGTATTTTATACACTTTTACACACGCATATACATTCACGTCCTCAAATCTCTTTAGGAGTACAGAGAACCTCTTAAGTACGATAATACCTCATCAGTCACTTTTTAGCATGCATATTAGGATTGTGATGTTAAATGGAATATTGATAACAGGTTGCTAGCTCATCGCCTAATTGATATCATTGACCGACAGTACCTTAGTTGCGTCCTGCAAAATGCCGGGAAGAACGGCAGCTAGTGAGCTTTCTTTTTGCGTCCCAGACTAGCACGGGACAATTCTCTCGTTTAAGTAGCAGTCCTTAAGTACTTACTTTGATTGATCTTCATCATCTTTAACAAATATAAAGTTCACGGCAACCGCAGCAACAACCAACCCAAAATACAATATTAGATAAATTAAAATATAGCTTATTATAGTAAAACGGATGATTTTATCCCTATTTAATTCCAAATAATGTGACTCTGGCCTGGGCTTTGTAATAGTATTTCTGTTATCATTAATATTTTGACATTGCTTACATGGAGACATCGTATTTATTCAGAGTTCTGGAAGAGATAGTTAAAACTTATTTATATATTTAAAAAACATTAAAACGAAAGAAATAGAGTGACTGAAAAGTTTTGTAATGAATTCTGTGTTTTGTAGTGTAAAAAAGTATAAAATAAAGCATACATACACACAGGTTCACCATATTTAATCCCTTTCGCAGTGGACACAACGATAATAAATCGTAACTCTTTTAGTATGAATACTGAAGTTGTGATATCTATTATGGAGCGTCACGTAAGCGTGGCATTGGTAACAGGTTGTTAGTCCATTGCCCAATAGATTCAATTTACCCTAGTCCCTCAGTCGCCTTTTACGACATACCGATGGCGGGAAGCACAGTACTAGCACGGGACATAATAATAATAGGTATGAATGTTATTAACATATTTCGACTCTATCCTTAACCAAGGTATGTTGAGGTGGTTTAGGCACATGCAGCGGATGGATGGAAGGTGGGTTACGAAAGGAATTTATAGAGCCAAAGTCGAAGGTAGAGTTGGACGGAGTTGGCCGCATAGAACTTATACAGATCAAATTGGAAATATTTTTCTCAAGGCGGGTTAAACTAGAGCATGTATGAGAAGGTGTGTGAAGCAAGGGAGATTTGTCAGGATCATTCCAGGTGGCGACCGATAGTCTCTGCCTATCCCATTGGGGACGTCAGGCGTCGATATATGTATGTATTTAGATTTAACCATAGAACCACAAATCGAAATGTACTTAGCAAGTGGTTAGTTTAATTGGTGTAATACATGATACAAGTAGGCGCACGAAACTTGCGATGAGTCAAATGTGGAGGGGATGGCTGCGTATGAGTACAGTCGTGCACGAAATGCAATTTGACTGAGTTCCCTATTATTATAAACAATTCAATGAGTATCTATTTAAAAGGCGCGAATTTTTAAAAATTACTTAAAGTCGATAAGTACCTATCTAAAACTCACAAATATTAAAAAGGAATGTTACGTGTTTAGAACAGTAACGACATTAATGTTTTACTTACATTACATCTCCAGAATTTAAAGGTATGTATGTATGTTTCTCCACGTAGTAGGTCATCACTAATAGATACACATACTATAGCAGAACGAAGCAAAAAATAGCAGTGCTGTAACATTTTTTAACAAATAAAACATAGTCACAAAACGAACCTAACAAAATAAGAAATGGCACAAAGACGTAAAGCAATCTAGAATAACATCAGGAGAAGGCATAATGGCAAGGGCAGTCGAGTAACCATCTCATTTAGTAAAATTGTCCATTGAAGAGTAGGTAATATTCGGTACTAGATATTAAATCTTATTATTTAACCTTTATGATTTAAAAACTAAAATATTTTATAGATTTTTACTCACGCATTATCTACCTAACTTCCATCATATGCGCGTTATTAGAAAAAATACATGCCTTTAAGCCACTAAATTAGATGATTTTATAAACCAAAACTACTTATAGGTACAAAATTTGTAGGTGTAAACAGAACTATCAGTTTACGTGACAGTGGACGGACAATTATTTCGCACCGGATCCCTCTTGTCAGTCATGTCTGCTAACTGACTGATTGTTGTTAAATAAGTTCTAGCGAGATGGTATTTTTGATTAGTTTGAAGACTTGTAGTTTGTTGGTTGAATTTTGATGTGTGAGACGCGAACTAACACACATAAATTAAATTTCCAATAAATATAGGATATAAAGTATACGTGGAATTTAATTTAATAACGAAATCGTGTGGTAAAACTGTGTTACCTATTTTAGGACTTTCAGGAGATTCTTAAGAATTAGGTAAGTACCTTTTTTCGTAATTTTGTCATTACCGCATTGGAAGACCTTTATCTGTTTAGCCTTGACATTCGTTACGATATCTAGAACGCAACATATTCTTGAGATACAACTTATATGAGAAACAAGTGTATCATAACCTCTTCGATATAGTTACTTATTATATTAATAATACGTAGAGTCAGAATGACATTGGTTTCATACGAAGGCAAAGTGTTGAATTAATGCATGAGATTAAACTCCATCCGTCTTTTAAATATATTTAAATACTAGCATTTATTATTCTAAAATCACAGAAATAATTACACAGGTTTCAATCAAAATGAAATAATAAATTTAGTACAGAATTTGAGGTAGAAAATCTATAATTTAAACATAATAATAAAATTAGGAAATGAAAAAAAAATCATTTTAAAACAATATGTTTATGTATGAATGTGATTATTCTTTCAGCAAAGATGTCAGTGGTGGGAAAACTCTTCAACCAACTTAAAAGTAAGGAATTCAGAAGTTACTTGATGAGGTAAGTGTTGTAAGTTCTTAATCAGTAAATCTCTTGTCTCCAAGACTCCCTGAATAGAGATGTCTTAGGTTGCTCCCAAATTCAATGTGACTGTAATGTGTAAATATCAGAGAGTGATAACATCCTGTTATGAGTATCCAAAGACTGACTATCTCAGAAACCATAATACTGTAAAAGTAATGAATGGCCGTGTAACAATAACTTACATTTACCTCTAATCATCCCTTTCAGTGTAGTCAGAATCTCTTACAGATGGCCTAGGTAGATTTAAGAATTAGTAACAGGATAACAAACATTGATAATTGGTGATAGATTTGTAGCTAATCACCCAATAAGTTCCATTGATCCTTAGACCTTTATTCATCCTCTATGAAATGGGGAAACTAAGGTAGCAACCAAAAATTGATCTCTTTACCTCAAAACCTTCAATAATGACTATCACAACTGTGTGAATTTTTTTATAAAAAGGTTTCTTAGTTATATGCTCAGAAACTGTTTTGTACCAATTACTTAAACAAGCGGTCTTGTTTTGATATTCAGATCTAAAGATAAAATTTACAAGTTACTGTCTTATCTTTGTTTGGATGAGGTTAACATATAATTTGAATAATATTTTGTTATCTTCATGTATAGTTATATTATTATTATTATTATTATTATTATTATTAACTACATTGTTTAATGTTAACATATGTATCTCTCATACAGAGTTATAAAGTTTTGTAGACAAATTCTAATAGTTAGTGTCAACTATCATACTTGTCGCTACATACACTATCTTCTTAGCAAATACTAATAGATTACAATCTATGCAATGGTATCTTTATTAAAAACAAATTATTCATCTGTAAATAAGCATTAATTAAGGTGTTATTTCTAATCATTTCCAGCACACATTTCTGGGGTCCAGCATTGAATTGGAGCATACCGTTGGCAGCAATTGCAGATGTGAAAAAGGATCCTTCATTCATCAGTGGAAACATGACATCTGGTAAGAGATACTTTCATAGTTTCATGAACATTGTAGTACATAATTTAAGAATATATTATTAATCACTACAAATTTGAGTACATGTTTGAACTTGAATGTTTTTAACACATTTTACTTGTTTTGTTTTATTTACAAGGCACATTAATACAGTAACAGTGACTGTCTGATCTTTAACACTCTTTCTACTCTGTTCTTATTCTATAAACAAGTTTAATGCTATACTTGTTCACTGTCTCTATGAATGAACATAAGCTGGTAAACTTCTGAATTTGAAAACATCATAATTTGAAAACAAACTATGATATAAATGAATCATGTGCATATTGTTTTTTATTCTTAATTCTTTATAACAAATAATATCATAAATCAAATGAATCATTTATGAGTTTGCAAATTGATGTTGTATTTTGAAAGGGAAAACCAATGACTATCAGCTGTTACACTCAGACACTTAAACCTAAGCAGTTGAAATCATCAATTCATTATCTTATCACATGTCTGAATGGAAATAGTATGAGATTTCAAATCAGTAATAATAAGAGCCATATAACACTGATAGTGTTACACATTTCAGAAATAATAAATGTGTCATTTTATATTATTATATATCTTATTCATATGAGCGTTATTAATGTGTTAATTTTAGAAAATTTACAAGGTGGATTGAACTATTCAAATGCTCTACTGTGTCTTTGTAATTAGTGAAACCATCACAATTAAAATATCTTCCCACTAATAATTCTGCCTCATAAAAAGTTTGCTAAGTCACTCACACATCTGTAATCTCTATGTTAGTTAATGTGAGTTAATAACAGATCAAACACAATATTTGGCTTATCAGATGAATTGACCTTAAGTCTGCTGTATCAAATAACAATATTCTCTTTATTAGTTACTTTAATATTGGCATGTCATATGCCTTTTAGTTGTTCCTAAATATATATACATGTCCTTTTATCCCTTTTGGTGTGAAAAGAACCTTTGTGACACAGTGATATTTGCTAGGTAACTTTTAGCATGAATATTAGATATTTGGATTGTGACATCATTATAACATTGGTGTCGGATTGCTAGCCTGTTGTCTAATAGATTCCATTTACTACTAGTCCTTTAGTTGCTTCCTAGGACATGCTGGCATGCTGGATATATGGTAGTTAGGTAGCATTCTTTTTATGTCCCAAATTCAATACATAAATTTCAACTACTATAGTGTTCCAGGTGTCCATCACCGCAATTGTGAAGGTAGTAATTCTATGGCTACCTCAAAACCACATGTTGACCAGATAGTTAGTACTCAATGTGACAGCTGTACCTCTTAGAATAATGAATCTAAAGCTTATACTAAAACATTTTTCCTTTTTTCAGCATTATGTCTATATTCCTTGATGTTCATGCGTTTTGCATGGAAGGTACAACCGAGGAACATGCTGCTATTTGCTTGCCATTTCACAAATGAATGCGCTCAACTGACTCAGGGGGCTAGGTTTATTAACTACCATTACCTTGGTGGTAAAGAGAAGACGCAATCGTAAATATTGTTAACCAAATAGGTACTTTCACTCGTACAGAATAAGCTTCAAAATCAATAGTTTCAAATATTGAATAGTTGTGTTGAGAAACAGTGGCATTCGATCCATTGAATCTGGGGACGTATAAAAATACTCGGTATATGTATAGACCCTTTTTATTTGATAGGGAATGTTTTTAAAATTAAGTGTTTGGATATTTGCCACTGTTTGTTTATGAATTGATTTATGGAGACTTTAGAATGACATCTATAAGTTACAGATATTTTTCGCACAATGATCCCATGTTATAATGGGCAGGCATACGTTAAGTGCGTTCAAATACCGAATGTACCGTGAAGTAAGCTTATTTTGATTGGGGGAAGTAATATTTAAACAGGTTCGTAGGTTAGTATGGATAAGTAGATAGAGTGAGTAATTTAGTTTCTCTATTTGAAATAGGATATATCTAATTATTGTTCTTGGGTCTATTATAATATATAGTCTATTATATGAAAAATATAGTAGAAAGTAATTTATTGAAATGGGTAAAATTCAAGTTTATCTTTACCAGTGCTAATATACAAAAATACTTACCGCAAGTAGGCATATACTGTTGTGTTACAGTCATGTGAGTTTAATTTAATGACATATCAGCAACATACACATAAAGAAGTGATGTTTTAAAACGTAATCTCAATTTGTCAATATAAATAATTGATGAGACATTTACAACATATTCAAGTGGTATACAAGAAAAACTAAATAATTATTTATTATAGAAATAGTGATAGGTGTGCAGGTAAATGTGACAGTTATGCCAATATATTTAAAGAAATATATTTTTCTATACTTGTTATTATTTATACCTGTTATTTTTCTATGTCTTTAATTATTAACATATTATTTGTTGTCATAGCATATTTATTATGACTTGCCATTGTGATTAAGAACTGCGGTTGTATTGTTATCTGTACTTTTCTGATTTACCAAATATTTTGACGTTTATTTCTGAACTATGTACGTATGAAAGAATATCTGATGTCTAATTTTTAGTACAAAAACTACATATGATATAACTTTTAACATTCTATAACAACTAATGGTGCGTGTTATTTTTCTTAATTTCAATATACTCTTAGACAAAAAATAAACAAAAAAGAAGCATCGTTATATAGATTCTTAGCTCGGATATAATATACATATATTTATTGAATAGTTGATTTCGATTTCACTTAAAATTCTTGTTTTAGGATATTATCAAAAGAATTTCGTATACCAATAAGATACACACTTATATAGAATACGTAAATACTTATATACTATTATCGATATCAATTCAATTGGTTCATGCTAAAGCCGTAAGTAAGCTACGTAGAACATAGATATTTGTGAAATTTATAAATTTGATTACTAATGTGTGACGATAATAGGAATTTTAGTCAAAGCAGTAAAAACAATGTGTGATTTAAAAATACCTTACAAACTAGCAGTACGTAAAATACGTAAATAATTTCAAAAGTTATATTCGTTCACTTCCCTTTAAAATCCTATAATATATGTAAATTCGAAACACAGTGCTAAAAAAGTGTTTGACATTGTACTATTCGTAAAAATCATGGTAAAGTTGACAAAGATTTTATTATGTGAGGAAGCTAAAACCAATCTTATGCATATAAGATTTTCAATAACGAATAGTTGTCTTGCTCATAGTAGTAATTGTTATAATTTAATTTTAAGTAGTGGAATTTGTTATTGTTATGTAATAAAATCAGGTTTCTCTTTAACTTTTTCTTCTTTCTAAATATCCTTTTCATTTCAATTCATGTTATATTGGGGGTAACGAATCAATACGGAAATTGGAACTACCAATAAAGGATTATTCAATATTCAATAAAGGATTATTATTATTATATTGGGGGTAATGAATCAATGCGGAAATTTTAACTAGAGTACCCGCCACATAAGGTGGCAGTAGCCAAACTACCTTGGAGACCCTTGGAGAAGAACTAACAAGAAACTCCAGAAATCAATTATAATCACCCTTAACAAACATAAAAATTACAAAGAGTGGGCAAAAAACACAACGCTGGTAATACTAAATTTACCTTTCATACAAAATAACACGCAATGGCGGAAACGTCAAATTTAGTTCCAAGTTTGGCTACTGCCACCTTATGTGGCGGGTACTCTATTTTGACTTTGAATATTTTGAAGTAGTCCATGATCATAATGCCAATATCACGTTTTTAATCAATATGTTATTACAGAAACACAAGTAATAAAACTGATAATTTAAAAAAGCTTAAAAGTCAAGTACACTTTCGACGCGCGTATATGTAGTCGGCTTACCGTATATCTGGAACAGCTTTGAAATGTTCCCTGAAAACTGTTAAGCAGACCTGAACTTTCTGCATAATAACCGCTACACACCTTAGCTCAAAGTTTAACATGTTTTCCAACTTTGTGCTTAAGTAAAGCTGCATGCATTTTTCCTTTAACTACCCTTACTTTCTGTTTTAATAAGTATGATTAGAAAATAATAGCTGCTTTATAAATTAATTACCTTTTCGCGAGTTCATTATTACGTATGGAATTATGGGAGCTTTGGTACAGTTTGGTTACGATAGAGTCCAAAAATTAGTCAACGTTTTATATATTACGAAGGCTTTGCTTACGTGTTACAATTTACAAAATTATTTATTTATAATCCCTGAAGGTAACTTTCGGTACCCGTAACTTCTAACAATTCATTCCTCTAAATAGATGATCATTATCAGCCTCACTCCCAAAAGTAAACGAATTTTAATGTACCTAGTAGAAATTAATAATTAAAATTACATTTAACCATTACCCAGACGCCCAACAGGACTTAATTCCCACTTTTTCCGGCTGCAGTTATTGCGAAATGTTGACACGAAAATCCAGAAAGATTTATTTGTTGCTTAATTTCGTCCGCCGCTCGGCTCCTAGTGCCAAGTCTAGCAAGAGCGCGAGTCTAAAAGAAGCTTAAGTTTGTTACGTCAGACCTCAACACGGCATTTCGAATTAAAACGGATTTGCGATCCAGCCCCTTTTTGTTTGTTTGCATTGGCAATTCTGCGGAGAACTTAATTCGGTGCACTCCGACTAATGCAACGCCTATACGGATGGATATAGTTTCATGGATTGTTGTCTAGATTTATTGGAATTAAACCAGTTATAGAAATCGAGTTAGGCACTCATCCTATACAGTCGACTTTCAGGCGGTTAACTGGAAAATAATAGATTAAAAGTCTATAATAGTCTAAAGAAACGGATTATTATTTACTCATAGTTTATATTTACTTAGCAACCATCTACTTGTTATTTCTAGTTGGTTAGTCAGAGAAACTTGAGAGCACCGAGGAAGCTCGACTTTAGTTGTGTTTCGGCAACAATTATCTCGCTCCGTCATCTATTCCCGATGGGCTGCGGCTCGCAAATGAATAGCTGGCTAGAATTAAACAATAGCCGAACATTCCACTGCGACAGTTGACTAACAAAGGGATGGAATTAGGACAGTTACTGCTAAGTAACTTTGGTGACTAACTCCGAAAAAGTAAGCGTACATTTTGCGCTGTTCGACGTTGATGAGGAAGTTGGCGTGGACAGAACTTTATATATGTAATATCACCGCTTTTTTACCATAGCTGTCGGGATTATGCTAAACTCTATAGAATATTTTATACAAAATCTAGATTATCTAGGTAACCCCGAATAAATGCAGGAAAATAAGGCAGTTCCTATCTAATTTTAAGTACTGGAAAAATGTTTTAATAGATAGGGTGCGTCTTAGTTATTGATCATTACCTGTCCAGAGTAATAAGTTTACTATCAGCGTGTAAAAATCAAATCTGATAGAATACATATGTGCCGGTGAGAGTTCTAACCTCTACTTCTAAAAATGTAGGTAGGTATATCAAAAAATCAATTAAGAGCTCTCCACAGCGGAAGCTTTAATCTTTGACCTATTTCGAATTCATTAAGCGTTGCATCCGTTGTTACGGGCGTAATGCGGCGAGTGAATGGAACCGCTGCACTCCCAATGAAAACAAACAAAAGGTCGGATCGCAAATCCGTTTTAATTCAAGAGACAGTGTTGAGGTCTGACGTAACCTACTTAAGCTTCTTACAAACTCGGCAACAAGAATAAAACATGGCTTTACCCGCCCGCATTGCAGACAAATGCAACGAAATCATGTGGCGTATTAATCCCTTAATCAATGCTGTGCGGTGCTGAGAAACAAATACAGAGGTTTATTGCTAGTAAATACATTTGCTGTGTTCTGCTAAGATACATGTTCGCAACACTCGATAGTTCTAGTCACCGCTATAGGGAATGAACATACTAATTTATTACTTTTAAAGATACATTCTATGAGTGATCGTGGTTTGTGGTATACCCTTGGAGAGGTGTATGTCCAGCAGTAGACTGCAACAGGCTGATTCACTCAAAGATTCAAAGTTTATAAAAAGCTGAACTAGAATTCTACCAACACAATTCTGAATCTCCTTAATTATTCGTAAAGTAAGAATTTCTCTTTTAATCTATACCTACCGGAGTTCTTAAACCTACAGACATTTAATTAAACAAAAAGTAAATGAATCGGGGATACAGACCCTATCTCAAAGTTCACAGACTCGAATGATCTTATATTTCAGATGGTATTACACAAATTAATTAGCTTGTTTCAGTTGGAAGTAGAACGAAAAGAGCTTAAGTGCATGGACAACTCTAATTAAGGTAAGCCTTTTTATAATCTCAAAAATAATGGGTTGTTAAACCTTCTTGGACGAGACGCAGCACCTGTGACCTGGAGTGAAAAAACGACATCTCGTGGCCAAGGCACAGATTAAATAGCTTTTTTATCGAGACATGTGTTACTAAATTACTCTAATAAGGTTGGTTATTTTATTCTTAGAAAAATAAAACCTTCTTGCAATACTCTTATGCTAAAAAAAGCCAAATTCCTAATTAACTAAAATATCACCGATGTTCCAGAAAGGTACAGTCTACCTTACGTCTCTTAGTTGCCTTTTACGAGTTCTGACAAGGAGGTAGGCATTCTATTAAAGTCTCATTTTTCTGTAGAAGTTATGAAAAAACGTCTCATTTGTGATCAACGTTAATCCTAGGAGCTCAAGACGAAATGAAAAGAAGTCGTTTTCAAGATGTTTCCGCATTTCTACCAACAAATTCGTAAGATACACGAAATAACTAATTTGCTACAGAGAAAACTTTTAATGAACTTAGTTGATTGCTGGAACATAAAAAAGAAATGTTTTTGTTTCTGATATAAATAAAGATTAAATTAAAAGAATCATTGTAAAATGTACTGAACTAATATTGAATACCCTATAACAATTTCAATTCAATATTTTTATATCTAATCAATATATTGACAAAAAAGTGGTTTGTCAGGATCGAGACCGATGGCATATTCCTCTTCAAGGAAACAGGCCTATTGTGTATGTATGAATGTATACATATTTATATATTAAAACAAATTCTAGACAAAAGAATTGTAAGCTAAGAACCTACGTACCTAAAATCCAGGTATATTTTTCGAATTATCTGAAGTAACTCGAAAATGAATGCCTTAGTATTTTTAAATCCGGCCTTGGCTCTAAAATGTATTGACTTGGTCTCTCCAGAGATATGCCACTTAATTATTCTTTAAGTCAGAATTGCGTTCCAAATCTTTATTGATGGCCCTTAATAATCTGAAATCCAATTAAGTGAAACAAAAAAGTGTTTAGAAATTTCGGGCTGTTCTTGAACTGAAGGTACGACAGAGAATATTAAAAGACGGCCTACGTAACCAAATTGTTTTAGTTAAATATAACTAGAAAATATATCTACTATGGTTATACTTGTTTTAAATGATTAGTTTTTACTGTCCAGACATATTATTTTCATTTAATATAGCTGTTATATAATGAATTTACGAACTTGATTAAAAACTACTCGTGTAATAATAACAATGACACCAATGTATTATGAACTTTTATAATGAATTTGAAAATACACGTTATTTATATAAATACACTATGAGTGCGTGAATTCCAATAAAATTAATCAACGTAAGGACTAATCGTCAATATAAATAGTCTGAAAGACAGGGATAAGTTAAATTAGGTAGTCCGCTTATAATCCGATATAAATTTGGATTGTTAAAACTTTGGGATGAGCTTAGCAGAACAAAAACACCTGAGCTTTTAAGTTAGTCAAGCTGGGAGATTTGGGACAGTTAATTAAGGCATTTTTTATCTACTTAAATACCTACCTGTATGGCACATTTAAGTAAAGGTCGTAAGCATAAGTAAGAGCCGGACTACATACATGTATATGTAATTTTTGTAGTCATTGAATCTCCCGAATATGTAGATATGATTCAGTGAGATAATGTATAGTGGGTCACTTTAGTGCTTTTTATAAATAATGGTAAAATATAGAACTCTTTGGTTGTCTGACTACTGACAAAAAGGTTTCATCCATCTCACATACACATCTTAGACATAATTAGTCATCTCTTACAAATTTTCGGGTAGTAAACAACTTTATATATTTTTTATATAGCTAACTATAGAATATGTGTAGCAAACTTACAAGTTTTAATATCTTTTTTTAACTCTACATAGTAGTATAACTCTAAATACACTGCAAATAATATACAACTTTAAACTACCAAACAGCACTAAACGAGCACTCTACGATTTCACCAATATCGATACACTATTGGAAGTAATCTAGGAGCACTACCAAAGTGCACAGATGGAATGAAATAGAAATGCTCTCAAATAACTTAATGCACAACAAACTGCGAACATAATACTCAACACGTGTTCCTCACTCAATAAAGGAAAGAAAACACAATGAAACTTCAAATCCCGCAGAACATCTGCTACGAAAACACGATTCGTAGTCTCCGGGTAAACCTTACTACGTGGAGGTGGCGTTTTAATTTAAAAAAGAAGCTTGTAATAGTAGTATTTAATTTTAGTATCTCTTGCAAGCATTAACTATTACTTGTTTTAAGGAATAGGTAGGTTCCTTAACGATGTTTTACTCGTCGTAGTCGGAAATGTATTTTTAATGTAAAAATGTACAATATTAATTAATAAATTTAATTTCTATGATACATACTCCGAGGTTTAAATTCTCTACCCGCTGATACAGACTGAAGTTCTTAACGACTGAACTACATCAAATTCGGTGTATAAATATATAGTATTGAATATGAATCATTACCGTATATATGAATTTTGTGGATGTTACAGAATTTTAAGGCTTATAAAACCCTTTGTCGCTTTTGAGATTTATTACTGGTCATGCTGGAGTCTGAGCTAAAAAAATAAATCATGTCCTGGGAATGATGAATAAGTCCTAAAATAATATTTTTGTGCCCTGAAAATTACAAATGAGTGCAAATAATTTATAGGTGAGTCCTGATAAAAAATGTATGTCGGGAGTAACACGCTTTACCATTTATGACTATCTGGTTAACGCGAGCATTCAAGTGTTCGTATAATCACCAACGTTCGAATTGCGGAGATGGATACTCAATCTTCTTACATCCCTGCAAGGATTGATGGTTGCGAAAGTGTTTTTATACTCGTATATAGATTTTTAGAATAATTTTATAAAGTTGTTTTATCGTACATAGTTTTTAGAATAGTTATAAAATGAAAATAATTCAATGAGTTTACCAAGAATATGGTTAAACGCACAGCAAAGATTAGGTTTGGGTTGAGGCTGTATTTTAAATTAATAAACTAAAAAAATACAATTTAGTATTTTTGGTGTGTTTTCCGTTTTTTTCATGTTTCTTAACAAACAATGGAAAAAGCAATTTTCAACAAATAAGAAAAATTTAAGACCTAACCCTTTCATACACTTTCATTCCCCCAGAACCAAGGAGGTAGGCTTTAAGCCAGTATCGGATCAGTGGTCTTATAATGAGTATCGTCAGCGTTCTAAAGCTGGCCAAGTGCCAGCGTTTACCCTCGCTACCTGCCAGCGCCGATAAGTCAGACATACGCGAGTGGAATGGCTGGCTGCGACGAAAACAGAGTATGGTGGAGACAAAATAAAGAGTGCTTTAAAGAAACTTTGTATTAGGTACTGTGATAGTATAGATGTTAATAGGATGTTAAAAAGCTATATATGGAGAAAAGTAGGGCATGTATGAGATGGTTAATAGGTTTGAGTGAAGCAAGAGCGATATATCAGGATTGATAATCTCTGCTTATCCAGTTAGGGACGTAGATGCGTGAACGTATCTATGTATGTAACTAGCGATATTTCTTCATGGAATGATGAAGAAAATGTTAATGAACTTGGTGTGACGTACCATATTATAGTAATCAGAATCCGGGGTCAATGCTGCATACGTTGACAAAAAAGTTTATATGTGTCTATAAGAATGACGTTAGTTTATAAATCAGATGTATTTATATATCAGGTTGTGTTCGTGCAAAAGAAGAATTAATTAAGGAAAATAATTGAAAGCTCATCAAAAAGGATGAAATGTACACCAAAATATAGCTAAACGAACTCCAAAATATAGCAATGGTTAGGTTTGGTTTGGGAGTGTATTATTTTGGTGTGCTTTTTGATATGCAATTAAACATAAACCATTAATTAATGTGTGCGAAGAAAGAATCCCGTAGACGTAAATGGTTGTCCATTCACTTATTAGCTTATTACCAAAATTATAATACCTAATAAACATGTAGCTACTCATATTTAAACAAAAGTGGTGTAGCTCAGTGAGTAAAACCGTTGAACGGAACATTGTATTAGCACTTCGCAGTCGTAATAGAGTTCACTTAAACTAATCCTGTATAATTACTAGTTAACTTCGCCAGAACAAGTTTTCATAGTCTTTATAGAAAGGTCTTTTGCATTGTTGGAACGGATATAAGTAGAAGTCTTGTTACGTACAATGGCTGCCACATTATGAAGTAAAGGTAACGAGATATTTATAATGATTGTTATTAGCATTTTAAAGTTACTTGGTTACTTACTACGACAATTTAAACAACCTGTTTCTGATTATTTAAATCGAGAGTACGATAGTAAAAATAATTCAGCTAAATTTAGTGTATTGGGTATATCCGAAAAAAGTTTATAACTGAAATTGCGAGAAATTCAAGCGTATTCACCAAAGAATTAATATCTTACATGTAATATAACCCTCAAACATAAAAATTGGTATAGGATTCTGTGAATAGACACGTTTGTGTATGTCATATATCCTTATTAATAAAACCCTTTGTACGGAATTCGATAGTCTTAAATCTACAAAGAGAAGACTTAGACTGCAGCCACCACTAAGTGTTTCTAAGGTTAGGCGATGTGCTAGCATACATGATGAGGCCATCCGTCATATAATATGATCGACCGATATTGTTCGCAGAGGCAGCATATTGGAATGGAAATAGCTTAGTCACCCCTGCCTCATAAGTATGAATGATGACACGTTTCTTAAAGTTCAAATTTAAAGAACATACTTACTATGCCAGGAGATATATTTTTTACTTAGGTTGCACTATTGTCTTATTTATAAATGAATTGGTATTCCGATTGAATGGGTAAAATAGTATATTCTGTATAAAGGCAGTATGGTATGTTAGTAAATAAACGTACTTGTTACAGTATTAAATTTTAAACAGTTTACAATTTATACTCAGATATGTTCTTTTTCTACAGAAAACCTCGACATTCAATTCGGTAAGTAGTTAAAAATCACTGACAAACACCTTTTTTGTTTTTGCGTTCAGAGTCATTCACAAAGCAATCTATTAAAAAGTTCCGTAGAACATGGTCAGTGGACCCAAGGCGTCTAATTACTAGCCCCTCGTTACTCATTAATAACAGCCTTCGCACGCTTTATCATCATTGAATTATAGTTGCAACATCATTGCTGTTTTGTTACGCGGCCATTTTGCTAAACTGCTGGGCGTAAATTGTAATATGTGTAAAATTGTGGTCTGTTAAATGAAATACATGTAAACATGATAAGTAGGACACAAAGGATCAAGTAAGTTAGATGGGTATTTATAAGTAAGATTAATTCTAAATTAATGTACATATGTTTTAATTTCGTGGTTGACTTAGTGTATTAAAAAACTGAAGTGTTATGAAGTACAGAGAAGGCCTACGACCAACAGTGGAATGCAAAATGTATTGTTTAAATTATCTTCAGTATAATGTATATTATAATTATTGTTTTATATTTACTGTTATCTGTAAATCATACTATGTCGTATGAAAATGTATGAAAAGGCACGAAGCAGAATAGAAGCATAAGATACTACTAACATAATACTTCGACATAGACTCGTAGAATCAGAGTTAAAAACATTTACTGGATAATAACAATTACAATCCATGTTCCCAGGTACAGTATGCGAGTGAATGTAACTAGCAACTATGAAATGGGGAGGAACTTGGAAAAAGATAATTATCCAGCACAGCTTTTCCACTGGGTGACTAAGTTAACAGTGGAGCAGTTTAGACCGACTACATTCTGGATACAAGCCAAATGAACAGAACTGATAATGCTCATAATCTGGCTACCAATTGGTCAGATGTCGGAAAACGCATATTCCTCTCAAACAATATTACATACATTAACATACAACATTATTAAACTAAGGGCTTTCAAAATTGGTTCTTTTTCTATGTGTAAGATTTAACGGGTATTAAGTATTATGGTATTATGGCCGAATAATTTAATTGTTGACACATTATGATTATCAAAATCTTGACACTGAGAATAGTATGAAAAAGTGAGAAAAATATAATCTGTGATCTCTGCATATTCCTTTGTAGAGAAACAGACGTGACGAGTATGTAACAGGAATATTATATTTATGGAATCTTGAAAATAATATTGAAAAGTATTTTTTTTATCTAAACAGTCACATAAATCAAGTGGAATTCGTAAAAACATAGACCGATGTATTAAATGAAACAATTTAAACAAAAGTGAATACAGTATCCAGTATGAAAAGTAATAAGTTGGTAATATCGAATATCGGGCAGTAGTGCTTAACCAACCCACCCATATATTCCAGCGGATTCAAAAATGTCATCGGTATGATAAAGTGCCTCGAATGTTTAGCATTTCATTCTGCTTCAAATATCCGATCTCGGTTCATCAATACATTTTTAGTGGAACAGGTATTTTGTGCCATATATTCATAGTCATGATAACTGTTATAGTTATTCTTTTTCGGAGTAGACAGGGGTCAAGGGACTACCATTATATCAGCATTGCAATGGTGCTTCAATACTAATCTCACTTTTGACTGTCAGTAAGCTATCAGTATGAGACATGGAAAGCTTTATGATCTCGTATAAACACAATATCTATTCCTAGAAAAAGGTAGGCTTCCACAAAATGTAACTTACAGCAGATGTAGTTTGTTATTACTCACTGTATAAATAGTTTACTTCATAACACTTAAGATGTGAAGGATAGTTTTTTTTCTTATATTAATCTCTAATGAAACAACTCTGTGGTGAGATGTGTGGACAACTAACTACATTCTAGATGCCATTTGAAAAATCGAAAACGGTAAATGCACTTCACATTCCCCATCCAATGTGTATCTAGCAAATCGTTTCATACACTTACAGCAAGTGGTAGAGCGATATAATTTTGCACGTTATCTGCTGAAAAATGGGCCGACCCACAGAACAAATTACTTTTATTCCGCAGCGAAAACACTCTTTTAATATTAAAGAGAGAAGTGTATAAATCAAAATATAACAAATGCGCTGCAGCCCACACGTAGGGTACGATTCATTTGGGTACTTAGCGTTGCATTGAATTGGCCCGTCGCCAATAAAGGGGATACATTTGCATGCACACTGTACTAATAATAATATGGAATTATTTTCACCCATGTAAATGATTGCATTGTTTGTTCAACTACACAATTTAACGGCGTGATCTATGTATTTGTTTGCACGCGTAAACGAATCAATTGTGATAATTGCGATCGAGATTACAGCTACGTATACGGAATATTCATTTGTAAAGTCTGACAGAATATCTTATTATATAACGTATATACATGATAACATAACACGCATTAACATATACATCATAACTAATAAAATCCATCGATATATTCAAATAATTATCGACTTCTCATTTGTCAAAATTAAATCAAAATTGATTGGTCAAGAAAATGAATAAGGATCATAACAGGCTTTTGTGACTCGATCCTATTAATGGCCCAATGACTACCAAACAATCTACGATATCTCATACCCTACTACATACAATTCTAATAGCATACTACATCCATATCCAAGCCTAGTTCGAGAGCAATTAAAACAAACGCACCTACTGGCTAGCAAGTAATCTTTATCAAAACTTGTATCCGTTGAGCCTCACAATCTCTTGTTCTGGCTTGTTATCGGAGCTACCAGGTAGCGCAGTCTGGCCCCGAGCCAAGGCGGATGAAACTCATTATACAGCATTCACTTAATCCTACCAACCGCTAAAGAGGCAAAGAATAGAAAGAACTACGTATAATAGGTACTTGTGACAGTGATTCTTGTTATTATCAGTTTTGAGGGGTCAGGATATGCATTGAATAAGAAGAACGTGCTTGGAAGCATGTTTTAAAACAACAATATCATATATGGGTAAAAATAAGTATTTATTTTCGTATTTTTGAGGAGGAGATAACACGCATTTATGAAAGTTTTATCTACAATGGGATTGCGTAAATGAATGATATGTGTGCTTACACATAATTATTAGCAGTTTTAAAATATAGGACACATATTAAGAAGGATTTAAGATTATGAATATGTTATGTTACTGTATTATATTAAGCAGCTTTACCTCGTGTAAGACAGAGACTTGCTAAAGAGTGGCCTGTAAAATAATAAGGTACTGAGCACGAAACAAATTTTACTTGTAATTCAGTCGTCCTAGACAACACGAAATTTACTTTGTTGAATTGGAGTCGCTTCCGTAAAGAAAAGAAACTATAATGGTTTTACTTTGGGTGTTAAAACTTTTCTTATTATATTTTTTTAATACTATTACTCAACTTTCCGAATTGGAAAACATGTTTTATTAACCTCAAGAAATATACCGTATTATTTACGGTAATATATTTAAAGAGACGTGATCTCAATAAACCTTTTGCTAACTAACGACAAATCTTCCTAAGCTTTACGTATACCAAAGAAGCAGAAACTAATATGATAAAATTTTAATACCACTCAAATTTTTCACCTCAATTTTAAAATTCAGTTAGACACGCGTGACAAATCTATGCGAGCAAAGTTCATAAATTTGAAAAGTCAAAACACTTAGCGCAGTAAATTATGCCTGCAGCGGTGACAAAGACATATCTCGACTTAAGCGTTTCCTCCGACGCCAAATCTCGAGTTGTAATTTCGTTGATGGCGCGACAAATCCCGTGCTGGTCTGGGAAGTAAAGAAAATTGACTAACTGCCGTTCTTCCCGGTACGTTGCGGTGGCTAAGATACTAGAGGTTAATATTGGTATTGGGCGATGGGTTAACACACTGTTCCAGATAAATACTTCTAATAAGAGTGTCCAAGGAAATATTATGTTCCCGTCGTTTTGTCCATCCCGAAAGGTATTAAAGGACTTAAATGTATGTGAGAAATTTTCCTAAGGCCATGGTTACGAATAGGTGCGAGTTGTAGTGACTGAATTGTTTCATTCGGGCAAGCAAAACTTTTGCTATTAAAACTGTGTTTTGTTTCTTACGCGCTTGTTCTCAGTTTGCTTTACGATTTCTTCGAACAAAAATCCCCTTTTGTTTTCTTACAAAGTTTTGTTACGTTGTTTAATTGTAGGATTACTATTATCCAACGTAAACTTATCGTAGAACGTCTAAGAAGTTCATACCAAAGTTACTAAATAGTCTAGGATCGATTTAACGAGATATTGATTGTGTTTATAGGAGGTGTATGAATGTTAAAGCATCCGTGATCTCTGTCTACTTATGCAGGTACACGGGTGTTATTTGTGTGTATGTATGTGTTTACTGTCACACTATTTGTCATTTGAACTTTAGGTACGAACAGATATGGGCAGAGGTTTATATATTGCAGAATAAATATAAAATGTTTTGCTATTTATTTCGGCGAGGATCTAGGTACGACTAGAATTACTACGAAATTAGTAAAGATGCACTATGATAACCACTTACACGTACACAAACCATTTCATATACATATATTCATAACTCATTCAACAATACGCCAACGTTTAATGCAACCCTCTCAATGTTTCTCACCACCAATCCCATCAGTGTTACGTATAGCTAAAGAAAAATCCTTTTTCACCAGATGAATATCTTAAAACCCGGAAAAGTCAGCAATTTTCTTTCCCCTCTGAAAGCATACTTATAGGTAAAAGCGTAATTACATTGAATTACAGAAGTGCTAAATGTCGGCCTCCAGACGTTGCCAATAAATGTTAATTAGGCCTAATTTTGAAGCTTTTAGCGGGAGAAGTAATTACTTAACGTCATAAACTGATGGAGAATTCACACCTTGATTAAATGGGAAAAATGCAATGGGTTTTGCCAGAGATCTCAAGACCTTGGGTAAGTAAAACGTTTATGGTAATAATAAAAGTTAAAACATTATTGTCACATGCATTAATAAGTGAAATCTAAGGACCGAAAGTACGGAATGACTTTTATGAAATAAATTTTAGTATTCGGTGACAATCGCTGACTATATCTCTTTGCTATTGTATAATTTAGTTAACTTTTAAAATAAAATATATTAGTGTCATAACTTAAAAGATTCATCAACAAAAATGAACTATTTTCTAACGCTCATCAAATATCTGCACGATTTTGAGGGATAAGCGACGACTGAGTAATTATTTTGGGTCGCTGCCAAATAATATTAGTTTGGGGCATGTTTTGAAGAGCTCTGAATAAGCCTCAAATTGATGCGATCTAGATTCACTTGTCTTTTGCAATTTTGGGGTTAATGGAAATTCTAGATGAGTCTGGAATACGACTTTTTAAAAGCTTAGGTACTACATATATATAATTTACACAAAATTATCAAAGTTCAAAAAGAGTTACAATCAATTCACATATTCGTATATATAACTTTATTTCGCATTTAATTAAGGTACAGATAAGGACAGGAGCATTTAGTATCAAAATTTTCAGGCAAGTTTGCCTAAGAAATTAGTTTAGATGAATGTACTCACCAACATTATACTGGCCAATATGGGCTTTGACAAATATAGTAATTACTAGTCAATCTGTAATAAAGTTTCCGCCCAAAGAAGGTGCTCTCATTTTTGACTACAGTAAGATTCGGTATGTCATAACACATAGGCCGAACTCCGAGTTGTAACTTTGGAAACGGGTGGGCGCCGTCACGAAACTTTATAAGGAAAAGCAGTCCCGCTATGTCGCGACTCAGAAATTATTTCGTTTCAGTGCCTCAGACATTTGTTTTCTAAAATTCTCTCGACCTATTTCTCTAATTCGCAATTTCATCTCCAAATGTCCTGTTAAGTCAATAATCTAAATTAGTTTTCGAGTGAAATTCTATGTGCTTGGCAGAACAAGGTGTAGTCTGCCATAGATACATACCACGCTCATTTTTTGATAAAGGAGTAGGTAAAGATCACGGATGACTATTTTTTCCCGATTAGCGCACTTGCTTTCACTTTATTATCATCTCTACACTCTGTTCCACATACACACGTAGCAACCATAGCTACTTTAGTTAGTACATGCCTCTGTAAAACCCGAAAGCGTGAAAAAACGAAAGGGAAAAACAACCTGTTATAGCATGATATATTGAAGCATTGGTTTTCGTTGATGCAATGTTTTGGTGTATTTTCTGGCCTGGATGTTTAAAATATGCTGTTTGTTAAGGTAAGAAAAAAATAGCAAAGAAGAACATTACATATTATTCCTTAAACGTTGCAATCTATATAGAATTCCCCAAATTTAATAACT
The DNA here is from genome assembly GCA_030578115.1 of Leucoptera coffeella. NCBI lineage: Eukaryota > Metazoa > Arthropoda > Insecta > Lepidoptera > Lyonetiidae > Leucoptera > Leucoptera coffeella. The sequence goes on along the minus strand of JAMBLF010000020.1, from coordinate 384,771 downwards.
ATTCAGTGACCATTTCCGTATAGAACATAACGCTTCCATACTCATACATACGTTTTAAAATATGAAAAATACACATATGTATAACTCTTTATAACTCTTTGTGTTCTACGTAACATTGTACACAACTTTTACTAGCAATTAATAATAATCACGTCTCACATGACCAGCAATTAGCGTCTTGGCGAATTTATAACCCAGTTAAGTCGGCAGTCGGCACCCTGTAATTAGTTGCTAACATTTGAAAACTTATACCAACCAGGTGCGTTATACTGTCGCATGCACTGCTATAACTTGACACCTCTATGAATGACTTTGTATAAACCAACTCCAGCTTGCGAAAGTAATATGGCAGGTCAAAGTAAACTGGTCTTTGCTGAAGGCAACTTATTGACTGAGTATAAATTACTATTGAGAGCAATCGCCGTGTACCTTCTAATTGTTTGGAGGTAATCGCTCCTTATGAGACGTTGTATTTCAGATGTAATACGTACTTACATGGCTTTATGTATTCTTTACATAACTTGCTCAACTTAATGAATCATTAGGCTTGTGATGACATTCATAAAGAACATTGTTTTAAGGCTTCATCCATACTTATTTAAATCAATTGATGACAATGAGGATCTCGGTAGCGCGAACGGTTAACCATCTGAATGTAAATAAAGTCTCGGGTTCGATTTTCGATGGAGACAGATGCAAAAAAATCATGTTTATCACCATTTAAAACTATTAGGTAAAAAATTAGAACAACCATTTGAAATAATAATCGAATTGACGACGATAGTTGGACGATATTGAGTTTGTAATGAAAGCGAGGCTCTAGGGAAAAGAGTGTGTCGTATATGTATTGGTGTAATTACGATAAGCATTTACTAGAGCATATTAAACGCGGTAGTAATGATTGGCTCAGTGATTTGGAATTGAGTTGGACCTATTTTCCCAATTACTGATGGCTGTTGGAGCCGAAAAGTTTGATTGGATAACATAGATATGTACTCATAGAACGGGGAACTTTTTAGGGTTCTTCTGTCTTGAGTTACATAATATATTAAAATAATGTTATAATAATTTGAATAAATATATATTTTTTTAATAATCATTTGTCGGTTTTCTAACAGGGTGCACGCCGATTAAAAATACCAAAAAAATTACTCTAAATTACACGAAATTTTTGACAGAAATACGTATGTAAGAATGAGTAAATCTATTATATAATGTCGCTCTAGCTTCTACCCACCCCGAAGGAGCTTATAAGTCAAGGGAATGAATTTACAAGGTCAACAACACCCTCCACATAGTATAATAGTTTCGAAGAAACTTATATTTATTAGGTTTCCCTTGGTCACGGAACCTTAATCTTCACGTGTTCCGACACGCACTTGGCAGATTTCTTTTCTGTAACTGCTATCGTTGCTAGGCAACGCCAAACAATGTTTAACGCAATTATTTTAGCTTCTAGGAAAGTGTTATGGTGGGCATACACGATCCTTCCTATCGTCCAATCGGTATGACGCTACTGATTGGATCAGTTAGAATGTACTGTGTGTGGGAGTGGATTGGCATGACAGTTAGAACTGACGGCAGTATCGAATTTCGATTCTTTTCGCTTGATCATATCAATTGGATACTGCCGATTGGACTGTGTATGGCTGTTGGCAATTGGCAGTTCTCAATTCTTCTATTAAATTTGTATGAGTTAACTGTTTTCTTTTCATTAACCACTGCTTGCACCCCTCTGCTTGACTTTTTCTTTTTTTTTCGCTTGATTATCACGAGTACAATGCCCAAAACGGCTATAATATCGTCGTCTGTCATCAGTGACGCCATGGCTGCAATTGAACGTCGTATCCGTTTAAAATGATGGTGTATGGTGTATATGGACGAACTGCAGCTTGGATCAAGCCTGCAGTGTCATAGCGATTGGACGATAGGAAGGATCGTGTATGCCCACCATTACATTGTGACACAACATTACAACAACAGGTCCATAATTGTATTGTATTTGAAAGTGGTTAGTTATAACCGTCGTTTAAAGATTAAGAACCTTTAGTTTGAGTAGTCCCGGCTTGTAAGTACATAGAATTTGAAGTTGAAAAAATGGATACTAGTTAACAAAACTTGGTTTTTAGAATAATGAATGTAATATGAATACGCATCTTGTTAGAATTTAATTTCATTTCAAATTGAATCATATTAGGGTTTAGTTACGTATAACTCCGAACAGCTCATTCTGTTCTCTGACCAAAACACAGGGTTGGAATCAAACCCCATTTTCTATGCCACCTGAGACAAGCACTAGGTAATCTAGGTAATACCAGTTCCAACCCACTTATGTACCTGAGTATCGTGATACTAGTATCCGTACCAAAGCGAATCTCGAAACTAATTTATGAAGTTGTATAAAGCACAACTGTCCTGTGCAGTAATTAATCTACCTCGACAACATCAAAATGTTCGCGACAAGTTTTAATGAGACTAGTCTGAAAGGCGTGTATGTGGCTTTGGTAGGAAGTTGACGTAACGAACATACACACACTTTGTAGGTGTATGTAGTGTATGTATGATAAACATACACTACACAAACATTATGTTCGTCAACGGTTTATGAGTCCATTTTCAGTATTGTCTGTGAGTGTGTTTGAGGAGATGTATGTATGCCATTCAAGTAACAGTTAGTTCTAATCGAGATCTAATCGGGAGTTTTTTCTAAATGAGATAGTTTCTGAGAGAAACTGGGATCCGTGATCCTCTACAGGGGATCAGGCGTAATGTGTATGTATGTATGAGGAGGTGTATGAATGTCAGTGATAGGAAAAATGTGTATATAATCCGTGATCTCTGCCTTCTTTGTATGTGTTGCATCATATATTGCAATATTGACCAACCAACCAATTAAGGAACTATAGTTCACCCGATAAACAGCACCCAATGTAACAGGTCGTATATGTATGACCGTGTCCAGGAGCTGACTATTGTCAAATATTAACTTAGTATTGGCTAGTAACAATGTACTTGAAACTAAGATAAGGAATGACAATCAGGTAATATTTAGTACCAAATCTGGGTAAGGAATTTCAGTAAAGATTATCAAGGGTTATAAATGTACTTAAATGAGTAGGAGTATTAGTTAGTAAGAATAATTTTAATACGATAAACGAATCAAGAAAAATGTTCCCTTCACCCACTCGTCGATATTGTGTTCGTATTTATGCTTAACATAAAACAACATTGAAACAAAGTTTATTTGTTTTAACGAGTATATTTTACGACTGAATTATTTGTTATTAATCACCAATTTTACAATGTCACGAGGCGTTACAAATGTTTTTTGTTTTGATAGACTTCCATTCTCTCGCTTTCTTTTTTTGTATCTATACTCTTAAATACGTTTCTTAAGTGTCTATATGTATACAATATACAACAAATTACAATAAAACCTATACAAATTAACAAAATATTGAAACTTTCAGAAATAATGGTTTGAGTTATTTTTGTAATAATTAGCATGAATACAATTCCTGAAACTCCATGGCTTCAGGCTTTAACGTCTAGACTAATAGAAAAGAAAATGAAAAAGTGAAAAGTGATCTCTGTTTATTTTACTCATCAAGACTTCAGTTATTTCAATTTTTAAAGCAAATGAGTGAAATATTTCTTATTATTTTGCAACGTTTTCACCACAATATCAAATGTACACATTCAATCATAAAACTAACAATAAAGAAAATATTCTTTAAGTATTTAGTTTATAGATAAATGGAACAAGTTAATCTTGTTAGCAAATCAAATATTGTACAATAATCAAGAAATCTATGATACGTAAATAAACACATAGTATTAAAAACTAGAATATCACTTATAATTTAATCTAAGTATTAAAAAAGAGAATCTCACATATAACTTTCTACCACATCAACCTACAATAACCCCGCCAATCTCTTCTGTAACCTATGGGACACGAATACGGAATTGACAGAATATAATTATCAGATTGCACTACCACACAATTTCCCTTTTCATCTAACACCTGGTTTTCTGGACATGTCGTTCTTTCTTCTTCTGTTTTTTCTGCTAAAGGTGTTTTCACAGTCGTTGTAGAAGTTTCATCTTCTTTATCACATCCATCAGGAGTGCAGATTCTTCCGTGATATCTGGGTTCAATGATTTCGTACTGATCCTTCGGGTTACCTTCTAGAACATTCTCGGTCGTCGCTGCTATTTCGTTTGTTACATTGGGTTTGCTATATTCTTTCCATTTGTCATAAATCAACGTCTTGTAAAGATATAGGAGATTGCTTACACATCTCACTGCAAACGAATTACTGGAGTCACTTTCCTCTTGACCGGGTTCGTATTGTATTTCTCTGTTGGGCTTGAACGCAAATATTCTTATCTTGTTCACCAAAACATTTGCAAGCATATCAGCCCATTTTCTATTATTTTCCGTTTTTGTACCAACACTAGATGTCACTGGAATATTTGTAGTAGCTGCATCGTCCAATATCTCTCGTCCTGTAGGTATAACGGCAGATTCAAATCCAATAACAAAAATAATGGTTATCAAAATAACAGTTTTCATCTTCACGTGTAAAGAACAGAAACAAAGGGATGAGCGCGCTAAACTGTCTTAAAAACTCTCTGATACTATATTTAAACTGGACATTTATGAACAAAAGTGATGAGATTATAATAAGGCGTTATCAAACATTACTCTTACGTGTTGGGTAAAATTCAGGTCTTTTATTCAAAGTTTAAGCAATTATGATACTTATTGCTATATGTATACGATTAATAATATTCAAAATATAAATTGTACATGTATGTGAGACCCTAATGTGATTACCTACTTTGCTTTCAAGAATTCAATAAACCTAATTTGCACTCCATCATCATTTAACTAAAATCAGCAGATAATTTTATGTATCGTATTTTTCCTTCCTTTTATGAAAAAGTCGACATTCTCAAAGCATTTTCTCGTCGTTTGTACAAAATCAGATATCGCGATCGCAAACACAGATAACTAGAGCAAATGTTTGCTTCTGTGACGTCGTACTAATGTCGCATCGCTGCTTGTGTCATCACAAACATTTTTTAGATAGTAAACAGCGCTCGCAATCTGTTGTAATTTTTATCAAGTATCGAGTGGCCATTGAGAACTAGGGCTTCAAGGACGTGGCCCAAATATGTCTGGAGTATATGATTTGGTAGAATACTGTAAGGTGTGTAACATACCTTACTTTTTGTTGTTGGCTGAAATGTAGTTACTATGGCTAAAATATATTATTTAATTGAGACATGAAGTAATACTCGTTGTGTTGACGTGACCTTAACTTAAATAGGTTAGTAAACACATCTGTACTTAATGAGAGTTGATACATAAATTCAAGATCTATCCGTACTTACGTGTGAGACAAATCCATGTATGCATGTAAATAAATAGTTCGCCGTAGTAAAAGCCAACAATTGATGCCTAGGGATTGGCTGAACAAAAATCAATCTCTGTTTGTGCATCGGATATTGTTTTTTGTTTCAATCATGGAAAAGTCGCCGCATCCACGCCTGGCGGGAAAAACGCAATAAAATTATAAAGAAGTTAGGAAACAATCACCGCTGGAGCGGAGGCAAACGAATCAAAATTCGATTGAAGCCAAACGACATTGTTGTAGCTTATTCGAGATGATCTCGGATTCTCGTATCGCTGTTTACTATTTTTTCCCCTACGTATGTTTACATGGAGTGATAAGAGCTCATAATATAAAAATCCCAGCTATATACAGCCTGCAGTATTTTTTTAGAACGGTGGAAAAATATTTATTTTTGTGTCATGCATTTTCCTAGTTATGATACCAAAAACATATATGAGTGATTTGATTAATTCTATATTAGTTTTTAATAATTTCAAACAAAATTACTTTTATATAATTTTTATCATTTTAGGATCGGACAGGACAAATTATTTCTGTCACTATGATATGAATGAGATGATTCTTTTCTCCAATTTATTTTGATATCTTTTATTATAAATATTAACTCATTGAAAGTTGACTCTAATTGTATCATATCATGTTCATTTACATCCTAATCGTTATGTCTACGTTGTCGTCAGAGTTTCGAGTGTAATAAGAATATCGTGGATGCAGGAAACTTGAATCAGTACTAATAAAAATCGAGTGGGTCGTAACCAATAACACAGGAAATGTAAGCGATTTCTCTTATTCGCTTCTTATTTAATCCAGGATTCGGATAAATAGGGTTGTACTTGTACCTTTGTTGTACCTTTTAGGGTAACCTCTAGACAAGTATAATGACAAAAAATTGCTATTTAGACAACAACGTAAATAAGACTAGTTTCTTTCTTTTATTGTCTAGAGCTATATATAGGTTGTAGGAATTATATTTGTTCAGTCAGCCTATGGAATTATACCTTATTAGCTATACCGATGAATATTAATGGACAGATCTGTTCATTCTACTTCTTAGGATATTTAATAAGTAAGTGTGCATATTAAATCGATCGAACGTGTACTGTATATATCTTAAATTGGTGGTCGAGTTAGTATGCTTAGTTTTACAGATACTTTTTGTATTAGATGCGATGAGTATTCCTGGAATAATGGGCGTGAGCGTATTGTTTATTAATAATAGCAAGTACCACCCCTTATGTTTTAAATATCTCAGAGGCATCGATTGTTTGCCTGATCCCCTTTTATACTTGGCAAGAAGGTCGTTCGCAAAGCGGCTCGTAAATAATTAAGTACTCTACTCGTGCACCCTCAGTAATATTATTAATAAATATTCATAGCAAATAAAAATAGATAGTATTACGATTATCCTTTTAGATAAGAGTAATTAGAGTAAATGATGAGTAAAATTTTAGCTATTTTAGGTCAACTTTTCTTAGTTGTCAGTCAATCAATCAGTCTAATTAAACATTAAAAAATATTAATAACTAACGGGACGGGAAGTTTTTATATAATAAAGTTACCTTTATTATTAACCGTTAGTTATTAGTTATTACTCATGAGTCATGAGTATAAATCGCGAATCTCTTAGATATAGTTTTAAACAGATTTTTGAATAAGATGAGTTTTTTTTACGGAATGTATTATGTCGTATTAGTCGTACCTTTTTATAAGAGATATTCTAGCCTCCTATCCTAATTATTATTAATTAGGCCTTTCTCTCCAAATTTCAAGTGATATCCAAATCAATATTTACGTTTCAATAGATTTTGGTCGTTAGTAATATATAAATATAAATCTCCGTGATCACCACGTACCTTTCTACAACCTACCTACACAGATACGTTCTGATATGTATGTCTGCATGCATAATATACACGTATTAATAAAACAAATCGAGCTTAACTAAGAGCTTTATCAACCAAAAGGGAATGAGTTTAATTTCACGAACAAAAGAAATGTCACAGAATCTGGCGTTACGATATGTACCATTGTGATGTTGGATATTGGATGCAGTGATGTGGAGGAAAGGGTTTTTGGTCCTCATTGATAACAGGAGCTTTGTAGGGCTGAAAAATATGGGAAGGTGTAAATGGAGTTTAAATCGCGGCTTAGTAAGATGGGATTCCGAGCATTAGATATGTATTGTAAAGATAATTGGTATGTCCTGGAAAAAAAATAACTGATCCTGATAAAATAACAGTTTCTTACAAAATAAAACGAAACGTTAGTCATCTTCTAATGCATAAACTGGGAAGACCGGTAGTTTTTGAGCATTTATTATTATTATTAATTCATAATGTTCGCAGTATTGATTTATCATCATTAGGATTTTCATTATTATCATATTTAGATCTCCCATGAGCACTTCAGTTTTCATGATTTAAGGCTTAAATCGCACTTAAATTATTCATTAAACTTTAAATTTATCTTAAAACAAGTTTACGTTTCATAGAAAATGTCACCGTTTAATATCACGTCACACCTGACGCTAGCTGAAAACTATTATTGAAATAAACAAAATAACTTCACTTGTTTGCCTGAAGGTAGTTATCTCATAGGTCGCAAATAAATAAACGGCATATTATAAGTTCCTATATGATGTATAAAAGAGTTCCTCTATGATGAAGATTCATCATATGAAATAATAAAATGTAGTGCATACATAGGTTAAATACATTTTAAGATAACAAGTCCATTACACTTAGCAAAGAAAAACCATTGTCAATATTAAAGAACAAGTATACTAGGACGCATACTGTTGTATTTCATCGAAAAATGGTACGAATAAGTTAACTCTAAAAGGGTTGCAAAAGCAAAGTGACTTCTTTTTATTTGTGGTGCCTTTGTCACGTCATAACCGATTAAAGTCACAATGCCACAATCCGAAGTTGGCAAATAATTAATTTGCATTTTAATGGTCTGCCGACAGACAAAATTAAGAAAGGGCTACGGATTATGAATCTTATCTTAAACGTTTCTTACTTTTCTTACCTTTGCACTTGTAAGATTATTTGAATTGTTAAAAATACTTTTGGATTTATACTTTTTACTTTATCATTCATGTATGTGTTTAGAACCGAAACTAATGCTTTTTTTTAAAAGTGTGTATTTATTTGTAGTAAATACTGCAATCAAAGGTTTTTTCTTTCAATGGCTCTTTTAGATAGATCTTTTGGATTATTGGATGGTAGAGATAGACGATCCCTGTGGCATGATTGGTTGACCAACTTATCGTGGTTAAGCACCTGAACGATAATCGTGAGGTCCCGGGTTCGATTCCCGGTGGAGGTAGAGTCGAGAACTACGTTTTTCTTCTGCCTTTCAGTCTGGTCGTTGATCATATATGTTATTAATGTAATTATCTATCTATAATAAGTATATATGTATTTTTTAAATATACGTTGACTAGTACCCTTAACACAAGTCTTAAATTAACTTAGCAAGGAGCTAGTTGAATTGGTGTAATAGTGTTATACAATATTATTATTAGAAATATTTTGATTGTCTACTTGTAATTATTGTTACTAGGGCCTGATCTATCCATGGTTCCAGAAAATAATAGTTATTTGCGGAACCGTGTAAGTCTATAGGGAAATCAGTCTTGGAGAATTATGTCTACTGGAATGCGAGCCTAGATTATGGCCATAACACTATTTATTACATATTAAAATACTATGATACTTCGGGCTTTTGTCAAGTAGAGATCACGTATTCATAATATTGTTCTTTGCATATATTATGTACAAAACATGTATAAAATAATAAACAATCATAAATAATGTAATGTGTATAAAATAATAACCATGTATTAATAATGTAAAATAATTATTATGTTAATTTCGATCAAAAAGGTACATATATTTTGTAATTCGTTTCTGTTGACTAATTTATGAAAACTTCTCGTACAAGAAGGGCTATTAATTTTGGTACCTCAGGAGTGAATAACTTATTAGTCATAAATAATACTGCATTTCAGTGTTATATATAAAGTCTTAGTTAAACCTAATACAACACTAACAGGGCAGAGTATCAACAAGTCAACATTTACTTATGTTACACATTGGCACGACCAATAGACTATACTATACTAGCATACAAACAAACACATCACGCTTGATTCATTAAAGAGGTAAAAACAGATCACAAATCCCCATCTGTCCCGATCCTGACAAACCACTTTCACTTCATTGACATTCATACACCTCCTCGTACACGCTCGGCCGTAATAGGCACTTCTAAAATACTAGCATGTAGTATACATACTCAAACCTAGTCCAAATATAAACCCGTGACATAATAACTAGTACTTCGAGTCCATCCAAAAAGATGGCTACAAGAGAGCCAATTCCATGCAGCAAACAAGTCTCTTTTGGTGCAGAACACAATCGAGGTACTCAATTTCACGCGTTGCTGGCCTCGAAAGGGTACCTGGGATCAGGACAGACAGCCTGGCTTCAAGGCCGTGCTTTGATCTAGTGTTGCCATGATTTGTGGTTATAAGTGTATTTTATGGTATGGTGGGATAGTGGACTGGATTATCAGTAAAATTATTATGGAAATGTATAAAGTTAGTTATCAAAGTAGTGAAATTTTTAATAAAAAAATAAGTGAGTTGCGTAGTGTCGTAGTTTTTTTCTTTGGTATGTAGTAGTAAGTATCCCAGACTGTGTTGTTATGACTTTTCCTTTATTGAAAAACAGAAACTTAAAGACAGCCCCTGATCGGGCCTATATATTTATTGTAGCTATTGCGATGGAATATTAGTGCTAAGTTAGGTTCGGTAACCTCAATTTGCATGGTGGGACCGATCAGCTAAATAGAGTTTTACTTTCATTCTGGAATACCGCGGTGATGGATAATGTAGAAGAAATAATCAATATAAGTCGTTCAGTGGCATGTGCCGTGCTATTCTGGGATGTAAAATGAATGGTAACTAGCTGCCAGTCTTCCCATTACCCATTAACATGTCGCAGGGGCGTCTAAGAGACTTGACGAAAATGAAATCCATTCCAGCGCCCTTTCACCAATGTGCCATATTAAAGTTCAACCCCAATATTTATACTAAAAGAATTAAAGAACGTGAATGTATATGCGTGTTTGTTATATTTCATTGTAATTTAAAGACAAGCGCTTATTCGAAACAATTTTTGTACCTACACGTGTCAGTAAACTTTTTCCGGTAATCTGGGTAAGCTGTACGGCGTATTGATCCGTGTTCAGGTAAAAGGATAACATGGGCGATGTTTGAGCTGCACTCGTTCGGGATATTGGTTCGTCTTGGCATATTTATTGGGGATCCAACATTGGCTGTTCTATAAATAAACGTTGCTGGCTGATTGATTGGTTTTTTGGTCTGGGTTAATTAAGGTGAATTGTTTTTGTTAGTGTTCAGGTAAAGCCTAGTATACATAGTACATACATTCAATTCAGACCAGAAAGAAATCCCTATTAAAGTGGATATAACCTTGGAGTCATAATATCAATAAATATTTTCTTTATTACCTTTATTATATAGGTAAGGTAACGACTTCGTAATGAAGTATTGCAAACAAGCTATTAATACTTGGCACAATAGTTTTATCTGCCTTCTAGTCCCTAAGTTACCTCCTAGCATTCTGTTTACGTCACAAACTAGCACAAGACAAGCTAACATCTGGAATAATAAACTAGGTGTCTCGACCTAGTCTGGAATTTGACTTAGGATCTGTTTTCTACTTGGCATGCCGAGGACAAGTAGAAGGTTATTTCCGTCTAGGGTTATATCCGGTATGAGTGATGATATTTGAAATCTTTCTTCTTAATCCCTAGTGTTAGACGCGTGATATGAGTCAATTTTGTGGATCAGTTCATCGTTTCGAACATCACGTACTTAAGTAATTTCATGCGCAATAGTTCATTAAAGATTAAAACGAGTATAGTTTATATTATAACAATGTCACATTAGCCTTTAAGCAAAACTACAGAACTCCTGTTCTTTTGGGCCTCCTGTTCCTGTACTATTGGGCGAAATGATCTTAACAAATTACTGGATTAATTCATGATTAATAATTAACGGGACTTATCGCGTAGAATCTGCCCATGACCAAGCCTGCTGCAACGTAGTCTAAACGTCGGGTCAATAAAGGTAACTTTATTATATAAAAACTTACGCGATAAGTCCCGTTAGTTATTAATCATGAGTGTAAATCGCGATTCTCTTAAAACTACTTTATCCATAAATTCACCTAATATCCCAATTAATGCTAAATATATCGTTAATATTTATTGCTGTGTGTTACAAGTACCTATAACTTCCAAGTGTGTATAAGGAGGTGTATGAGTGTCAATGAAGCGTAATTGTTTTGTCAGAATCGGGACAGACGGGGATCCGTGATCTCTGCCTACCCATCTACAGGGAATCGGGCTTGATTTGTATGCATGCCCTAATGTTCCTACCACCTTCCCACATAATATATATATGCATGTATATTTCATGTGTCGAGAAACACACGCCATTTCTCAAGCAGTACAAACGGAACCAGAGAGCAAGTACCTAAAGTTGCGCACAAAATCTGTAATGAAGATAAATGTTGTTTCCGCTAGTTCTAAGTATCGGGCTCAGCAAGAAACATTCGCTTAATTAGTGTCACTTACCAAACCCACCATTAGTGGAAAGAAGTATGGAAGAATTCCACTAAATATAGAGAAAAGTAGTTCTTGTTGGTGGTAATAAAAAATAGTAAACAAATGATTTCAAAAACGTTCTTATTCTTTATTTGGCACTATGTGTATCAAACTTGCGAAAAAGTATTTCTTGATTGTGGCAATAAAAAGTCAGTCAAATACGTGCTTATTATTGAGCGCTTTCTCCGAAATTTTGTAGTCATGTTGGGTATGAGTCACTCAAAGATTGCGTTTCACTAAATAGACAGTACTCAACGTAATAAATACATAGTGAAGCAAATATCCGTATATAGGCATTGGCTATTATCCTTCCTGAGCGAAAGACAGGTTTCCTCACGAACTTTACCCACACCGTTAGTGACAGTAAATTATGTACGTAAATGAAAAACACATACTTAAATTTTATTTATTTGTACACGCCTTAGCGGGGGTTCGAACTTAGGACCTTTCTCATAAGAAATCAGAGGTGTTTCCACTGGGCTTCTCAATGTCGCTCTGTTGTGTAAAACTAATTGGTTAAATGTGATTTTATTCAACTTTTCAAATAGCATTCATAAATTTACGATGATTAAATTTCGTTTCTTTGTAACATTAGCTCCTCTACATACAGCTAGTACCATAAACAATACAATTTTCGAAATTCGAACGTTAGTACCCCAAGTATTATCACCGATTGGGATCGAGCCGCGTAAAGCTCGCTACAGAAAGTCGTAAAAATGGTACATAAAAACGCTACATTATGATCCATCCCTTTTTGTTATGAAATTTACTCACGTAATACGTTAAAACGTCTAAGTGTTGTTAGTCTGCTCCAATATCTAGTTCGGTTATAGAACGTCGAACTAAAAGAATCACGTCGAAGCAAAAAGCTTTTAATGGGTTCGTACTTACATTGGCTTGCTTTCGAGATTACGTACAATATTTGGATAGGTTTGCGAGCTTAAGGTTTCGATATTATGAATCTTTGGATTTAGATATGCTGTCTAGCTGTTTGGGAATTCAAAATTGAGGATTTTGGATTCAAATCATGTCCTTAAATTACTTTAGGTGTCGACTGAATCTCATAGTTATGTTATTCTATAGAGTCATAATAAATTTTCAATTTTTTTTGAGTATATTTACTTTATTTTACGAACTAATTTATTGAACAAAATAAAACTAAATATGTACAAATTGTATTAGTTAATACTCTTTTCGATATTTTCTGTACCCTTTACTACAGTTTCAATTGAAATATCATTGTCCATTCCCAGTACACTAGCCCTTATACAGGAGCAAAGACAATCTCAATAATTTAACTGTGCGTTTCTAATCCTGGCTTAACCTTTGTCCAGTAATAATGGCGCCCTTTGTTGTAAACCCTAGTACAAAGTAGGTCTTAGTCAAGGCAGTGCTATATAAAGTTAGATAGGCTTCATAATAATTAGGGATATAGGTGACGGAAAAGTACTTAGAACTACTTTTGTTCGGGGCTAGTCTGGGACGTAAAAAGAATGTTAGCGAGCTGCTGTTCTTTCCGGTATGTCGGAGGAGGTGACTAAGGGATTAGGGGTAAATTTAATCTATTGGGCGATGGACTAGCAAATTGTTACGATTGTCCCATATGACTTCACAAACTTAATATTCACGCTAAAGAGTGATCTATGATATATTATAGCGCCTAAAGTAAAAGAATGACAAAAAAATATATTCTCTATTATATTTGGTTATTCTAAATTAGTAACAGAATAAGGTATATAGAGGATGATGGATTAATTATACTCATTCATGAAATACGTTTCATGACTTGTGTATCCACAGTCCCTTTTTTATCTTGTAAAAGTATCAAATATCTAGTGTTGAAATTACTAGTGTATAGTCCAATAACGATCACTAAAGTCATACCCTACTCTTAATGCCATTACTCATAAGGTTATAACAAAAAGTTATTTTAAGTGTATCTATTACTTTACACTTTTAAAAATAAGGTATTTACGGATTTATCCGAATGTTTTTCTCAAAGGCAGTGAAAATACGGTTCAAATGCCTTAAGTTAAACGACTCAATGGCGTATTTGTTACGTATCTAATTACTGCCAATTCGATTAACAATTAGTGACTTTATGGTACTTGTTTTAATTAAAGGAATTTTTATATTTAAGAGTATGATTTGGTTTAGTATTGTTCTGAATACAAACAGTCTCAAGCATTATGACCGTGATTCACAAAGGTATAGTTAGAACCTTGGGTTACAGTATTAGTCTTGTTTAACATGTATGTAAGGTGTGCGTAGAAGAACTATTATGTAATGTGTTGTGGGTTTCATATTTAATAAACAAAGAGGTTTATGGAATCTAATTGGCGATGAGCTAACCGATTTGGTGATGGGTTAGCAATCTGTTATTACTCACCAATTATATATTAATGCCATTATAACTCTGACGGCAGGCAAGAGTCTATCAAGCTTTCGCCAAAAAGACTTATTTATCTAATTACTGTAATTAATTGTTTGTCTGGGTAAATAGAGTCTATCAGGCGATGGGCTAGCAACCTGTCACCAATGTTGCATTCTGACATCGCAATCCTCAATATTCATGCTAAAAGGTGTTAGAAGATATTATATATCCGAGGTTCTGTCCACCACGAAAAGGATTAAATGACTTGAATGAATGTATATGAAAGTATGTACTCGTATGTATCTCATTACAACACTCGTATTACGTCAGAATTTCTGTACCAATACTTTAAAATGCATAAAATTTACAACTCTATGGTTCTCTATGACAGCTCTACATTTCGCAGCCCCGTAGGTCGATGCCTGTTGCCCTGCTTATCAGTCGGTGCCAAAAATCCTTTCATACGCTCCACTGCCGCCGACATTCCCTTCATTACAGTGGTTAAAACATTTTCACATTCCGTTGCTTTTATGACATTTTTATTTCATTCCCTCTTTTAAAACGTTCTCTTTAGGTTTTGTTTAGGGTATTGGGCGGGTAGTTTTGTATGAGCTTCTAATAGTTGTAGTTATTTTAAATAGTTAGTTTTTGAATTTTGTGTAAAATTAATATTATATAATATGTAATTGATACAATGGTTATTATAAAAAAAATATTTTTTTAGTATCTTCATATTTTTTATATGCAGTTTTAGACAGTTTCCGAATCGGTTTTTTATATTATTTTTTCTCCAAGATTGTGTTTTTGTAATATGTAGTGAATAAAATGTTTTATTTCATTCTTTTTAAATACTCGCTATTTGTACTCATATAGTAAATAAAATTTAATAGTTCTGTGGTTATTTGGATCAAAATCGGAAGTTGGATAGGTGGTGGATTAATTTTGCATATAGGTATATATCATGAACTAAGTACCAATGAATCACGGTAGATATTCCATATACAGGTAGTCTTAATCCTAATTGTTGATCTCCTGCCGATCAAGAACCACAAATAAGCGTTTAGAAAGTATGCACAGAAGCCACAAATTATAAGCTTATTAAGAGGAGGTATTTGAATAACGCTATTATTCAAATATCTAAATGCGAACTTACACTGTTAGACGAACTGATATCAACTATTTCTTCGTTTAATTCAAAGCTTTGTCAATAACTGTCACTCAAACGTCAAGTGGCTGAGGCTATTATATGATCTGTCACATGATGTCATTCAGTCGCTCGCTCACTATCATTTGTCCGTTTGATGCCATACATATTGAGAAGGTACTTGAGAATGTAGAGATCGCGCCACATAAGGTGGCAGATGGAGCCGTCGTCACAGTTGCGTAATTCAGTGTTGACAGTAAACACGCCAAAACTAGCACTCACTGTGCTATACGGCTCGATACATTATAGGTTTCATTTGTAACGGTCTTTGGTTGCAGAGCTATAAACTCAAATAAAACAAATTAATATATCAAAATCAAAATATTTTTATTCAATAAATAATAAAAATGTATAATTTCCTATCACAAGCTCTCATTGAAAGTTATCTTATGATCTAAGTATAAATTAAAAAAAACTATTTCAAACATGGCACTGAGCGTTGTCTTTACATATTTTTTACCGAGGTTAGTTCAGCGGAGACCCTCTAGCTTGGAGAAGAACTAACAAGAAACTCCGGAAATTAATTTATTATAATCACCCTTAATAAACATAAAAGTTACAAAGAAAGTGAGCAAAAAACACAACGCTGGTATTACTGAACAGTAAACAACAACAAAATAACACGCAATGGCGGAAACGTCAAATTTACTTCCAAGTTTACCGTCTGCCACCTTATGTAGCGCGATCTCTAAAAAGGCAATTTCTTAATTTAATATATAGGATAGGTGTATATACAGGGAATCAGGCGTTATATAGTATATTATATTGTAATAATGTAAATTAACGAAGCGAATTCAGTTCAAATTATTTTTACCGGGTTAACACAACAAACCAAATGAGTTCAAAATTAAATATGCGTGAAACAAAAAATCATTAACAAGTTCATCTTATCAATAGCATAATACAAACAACAAAAAACCTTTATTTTTAAATGACATAAGCGACAATCAGGTAAACAATATTGTGTAATTTTTAGAGTCTTTTGTTTATAAATTCTAGTTCATTTAGTTAAGCATCTTCTTAGTTTTCTCTGTATAGCGTCTTTTGAGCAGAGAGCCTCAATTTGCCATCCCGGGCACGTATTGTCTGAATTTAGAGACAATTCAATGGATGCCGCGTTATTAGGCGTTTGATCGTCTTGAAAATTGTAACTTTGTGATTGCTCTACTGTGATCTGGTAATGGCCCCTCCATTTTGTTAGCAAGGCGTGGTGAGTTAGCATCGGGAGAGTAGTGTCTGGATCATAATTTCATGTCTTAACATAACATGAATCATAATCTTAGTAGAGCTTGAGATTTTTTTAAATTTTGGGTATGTTTACTTGTTAGGGTTATTGGGATGTATGTAGTAGTATATGATGAATACTGATAATAATAACTGAAATATGATATAAATTATGATGGATTAGTCTAGCGTGGCAAGTTTACGCTATTTGATTATTTTAATTTTATTCTTAATTACTTAAACACAGCTTTTCGAAATCTTTTAGTTTAATAGTGACTTTGAAATCTCGGTATATTTCGTTACACGTGTTACAAAACAAATCCATTATTCCACTCGTAACGTAAATAAGAATATCACCTTGTAAAACGTCGTGTGAGAGGAAAAATAATAAACTAGAGCAAAAGAAATCACTCAGCTGCCGGCCAACTTTTCCCAACTCCGAAACCAAGCTTATTCAATTGACATTCAAAAAGTCAAAGAAAATTTCCTTTCAGCCATTATTTCGAGGTATTTCTTTTCGCTTTGCTTTTTGAAAACAATAAGCATTTACGTCACGTAACCACTCACATTATTGGAATCAAATTGAAAAGCTGTTAATGGAACATCTGATAACATTTTAAAAGCACTCGCAGAGTAACGAACTCACGACAAGGAGGGCGTATTCAAGCTGAATGAAAATCAGAATAAAAAGAAATATATATTTTGTTCAGCACTGAACGAAAGAAATCTTTGGATGAAATAGAATTATGAGGATGGAATTTCTATGAAGAAACGTAAGCTTGTTATGTTTATTGCTTTATAGTCTTTATTTTTAGAAAATATCTATTTCTTTTTAGAATTAGAATATTAGCAATTACCTCTTTTCAAGTTGTTGCCACTATTGAAAATTATATTGGACAATTTTGAGGGATAGTAAATTGATTATTATTTAGCTTTATAATGTCGGAGAGATAGAAGAGTGGTAACATGTGGTCTAATACGTAAATATCTATATGTATAACGTTCGAATAAGCTAGTTTCCGGAAAAAGTATGACGTTAGAAATAAGATATAATCGTCAAATACTCTTTCTATAAGGATGTCAAAGAAACGAAACTGTTATGCCATGATGGGTAACCATAAAGGTTCGTGATCATTGTGAATCTATTTACAGAAAAACTTCTCTGACGTTTATGTAGTACGTATTCTATTAGAGTACCCGCCACATAAGGTGGCAGTTGGAGGCGTCACCACAGTCGCGTAATCCAGTGTTGCCAGTAAACACGCCAAAACTAGCACTCACTGTGCCATACGGCTCGATACATTATATTGAGGTTTCATTTGTAACGATCTTTGGTTGCAGAGCTATAAACTCAAATAAAACAAATTAATATACCAAAGTCAAAAGTCAAAATATTTTTATTCAAAATAGGCCCTATCATAAGCTCTCTTTGAAAGTTATTTTATGATCTAAGTACAAATTAAAAAAACTATATATTGACAAAAGGAATATATATGAGTGAAGTGGAAGGGCGGTTACGTAGGGGCCGGCCTAATAAGACATATATGTAACAGTCAGATAGACGCTATATTGAAAAAAGGTGACGTTAGGAGTACCTGTAACCGCCGAGAGTGTATTAGAGAATGTATGAATGTCAATGAAGCGAAAGTGGTCTGCCAGGATCGGGACAAATGGGGATCCGTGATCTCTGCCTACCCCTCTACAGGGAATCAGGCGTGATGTGTATGTATGTATGTAAAAAAACTATTTCAAACATGGCACTGAGCATTGTCTTTACATATTTTTACCGAGGTTAGTTCACCAACCATTTCGGCTGCTCAAGATGCCACGTCATGAAGACCACGACCGCTCTGATAAGAGCGTAACGATTGAGAAGAAGAAGCTCAGCGGAGACCCTTGGAGAAGAACTAACAAGAAACTCCAGAAATTAATTTATTATAATCACCCTTAACAAACATAAAAATTACAAAGAGTGGGCAAAAAACACAACGCTGGTAATACTAAATTTACCTTTCATACAAAATAACACGCAATGGCGGAAACGTCAAATTTAGTTCCAAGTTTGGCTACTGCCACCTTATGTGGCGGGTACTCTAGTCCTTTCATATAGACTGATGGCTACGTATGTATGTGTTCTTTCCCCAGAGTAGTTAAATTAGTGTTCGGTTCAGAAATAGAGGCAATTGGGCTAGCCAAGGGGCAGGCGTTTTGCCAACTAAATTGAAGACATCAATATTCCGTTGCAAGCCTAATTGCTCCAGACGTTATTCACAAATACAGAGCTCTCAACTGAATAAATGGGAGACGGGGATAAATAAGAGCTTGTGTACAACTAAGCTAACATGTTTTTCGTCTCGATAAATGCCTATTAAAAACGTACGTAAATCAACAAATAAAGGAGTTCTTTCATGTACCTCAGAACGAATTCTTATTGTTTGAACGATGGTGTTAATTTAAATTCAACTGTTAGTTTATTTCATGACGAATTTAACGTGTTACTAAATTTTGTTTGTGTGGCTATGCATCTCTATGTGATCACTAATTTTTATTGCTTACTCGTACTTCCTGTAATTTGTGTATCATTGTCGTTTTTGGCTTTAAAGTTAAAGGTTCCTAAGTTTTATTTTAAATTATATTTATTATTTTTGTGCATGTATAATTAAGAATTAAAAAAAACAATACGTCTCTTCTCATCTACTGATAATTTCTCTCCTTAAAAACTCAACTATCAGTCATTCCAAGACCTATCTAGTCTATTTCGGTTCTACACTACCAAACCCATTTAAGGTTAATCACAGGGTCCCAGTATGGCCAACCACCTTCTTATTAGGGTCGCTTTGAGTTTGGACTAAAGTGTCGCGACGGATGTGTGGTCTCTCTAAGTTTAAGGCTGGGTGGGCACTGGAGATTGGGATTTTTCTTACCTTATAGGGTAAAAATGAATGTGTAAAACTTTTATTATTAGATAATTTTTCATTGTAATATTTCATGACGAATGTCGGTAATTCAAATCGGGTGCTGCCGGAGGACCAGTATTGCAGCACCTTTTCGCTGCATCAATGGTTTTCATTATTATTATTTTTTTTCTCCAAGCATGTGTTTTTGTAATATGTAGTAAATAAAGTGTTTTCTTATAAATGTAAATGTTTGAAAAGTTTGAAGCGGGGAAAGTATTCTTCACTTGGAGGTGAATATAGTTTTGTTCCTTTCGCCGTTGAAACTTTCGGCTTTTGGGAGGACGCGGCCCACGAGGTCATAAGGGATCTTGCCCATCGCCTGCAAGAATCCAGTGGGGATCGCAGAGCTGGTAGCTTCCTCCGCCAGATAATTAGTCTGGCTATTCAGAGGGGGAACGCTGTCAGCATATTGGGCACTCTGTGCTCCAATGACAGCGACAAGTTTTTAGATTTATTTAATATATGATTAAATTATTTTAAACAATTTAAAGTTTCTAAATATAATTTTAATTTATTGTTTGTTAAATAAACGATTAACAAAAAGTTTATTTTACATATTATACAGTTAAACATGGCCTTAAATAAAAATAAAGAGTAAAGAGCAAGAAACTTTGTTTATGAGGGTTAGACGCATTCTATTAAAATCCTGCATGGAGTTCAGACTATTACAAAATCATTTCATATTTCACTATATGCATCTCCAATGGATCAATTAAAATAAATATCTTGTCCCGAGCTAGCTGGGATGCAAAAGAATGCAAACTAGCTGCCGTTCTTCCCGGCATGTCGTAGGAAGCGACTAAGGAACTGGGTCAATGGAATCTGTTGCGAGATTGGCTATCAACCTGCCACCAATGTTCCATATAACATCATAACCCCAATATTCATGCTAAAAGGTGACCTTAGAGGTATTCTCATCTCCAAGGTTCTGTCCACCCCAAAAGGGATTAGAGGACGTGAATTTATATGTATATGCATCCTGCAGTTTAGTCGACACTGATTGTGATGTGGACCGAATCAGATTACGTAGCATCCGAATCTAAATACAAAGTGAGTGGCATTGTCACTCGCGGATTTCGAGTTTGAATTTCATATACTTATTGATGAAATTCATCCATTAGAGACTGTGTTAGGAGTGATCGAGCGTTAATGGTTATTTAGGTAAAGTATATATTAGGTTATCGGGTTAGGCTTTTAGAAAGAGAAATATAATGTTCATTAGGCACAGATTAAAGACGCAAAAGGAAGAAAATAAATATGTAAACAGCACAGAATAACTAATAAAAATAAATTTTATCATGAAATAATTAGGAAGTAAGAGGAGATTTAAAACAAAAGAGGTTATTCACTACAATTACACATGTGTTAAGATTACGATGTGTACAAAGATTAGCTATATTTTAGATTTTTCGAACAACTAAGAATCTACTAACTAACAAAGTATCTAGTGTAGCTACGTTTAATAAGAGAAGCTTTCAAAGCCTGCTTTTCATTTATTCTTATTTCTGATTCAACACACATATAGACTCCATTATCAACTGAACAAATACAGTGCTTGAGGCTATGAAAATAAAACATCTTGATTAAAAGTTCTGGCTTCGATTCTAAATAATATATGGAAAAACTAATGACCATTTATATCTTTGTTGTGGGAATAACCTTAATGATGTTAGCTGATTTTAGTTTATTAAATCATAAAACTTTATTATCACTACATAGTATAAAACAAAGTCGCTTTCTCTGTCCCTATGTCCCTTTGTATGCTTAAATCTTTGAAACTACGCAACGGATTTTGATGCGATTTTTTAAATAGATAGAGTGATTCATGAGGAAGGTTTATATGTATAATAACATCCATTAAATAGTGAAGTAGGCTATATATTTTATACTCGTGCGAAGCCGGAGCGGGTCACTAGTTATATTATATAGATCAAATCAGAGACATTTTTCAAAACAGAAGAACATGTATGAGAAGGTTAATGGTGAGTGAAGCAAGGGAGATTTGTCAGGATCGTTCCAGGTGGCGATCAAGTCTCTGCATATCCCGATAGGTCTTGAATATATGTATCATAAATCAGTTCATTACGTTTTCGAAAGCAAGAAGATGTAGTTGGTATTGTGTTTACATATAGACTCAAACTGCATAATGTTAAAAGACTGACCAAAACCAATGACAAAATTTGCCACCAAGGTTCGGCTAACATGTTTTAATGTCTTAAGCATACATATATTTACTACTTATTTATTAATTAATCTTTAATAAGCCTACAATGATTAAATCAAGTCGACCATCTATTCATATATTATGTATATAATAGGTGTAGTACGTAGGTCAAATTTACTTATTTTCAAATCATATTTTCTCAGATGTTAAGACTATGTATGATATTATAATAAACACCTGTACGATACAGTGTGAAAGTCATAAAATAAAGTGGCGGTGACGAGAGAACGTCTTAAATCAACTTATTCAATGTCTTGTGTAGAGTGTTTAGATTGTCTTCATATACGCGATATTCCATTTTTGAATCCAAAATTTTCGTATAATCTGTAACGTAGAAAGTATACTAAAAAGCTGCCTTTTAAGGTTTTCCCTGGAGATGCATTAGAAATGAATGGAATATATTTAAGCAATATTTCATTTCAATACCTCCCCACAAACCCACCATCATACGAAAAATTCCTTTTATTCACACTAGACGCAGTAATACATATACACAAATACAGAAAAGAAATAATTTACATTTATGGAACCAAGCGCACATGGCAACCCCGCGCAAGTGTGAATAGGATTTGTCTCAGCTAATGTTGAATGTGTGAAATTCACACTGCCAATGCTGATATTCCGACAAACCCTTTAGTACGTACCAGCACTTCTATAAACAAATATAAAAAAAGTAAAAGTTCCATAAAACAAACAATAGAAAAGCAACAATTGTGCGGCTAACAGAATCGGTTTAATTAGCAAAGAGCGAGCTCTGCAATGACGTTTGAAGCCTTGTTAAGTAAACCAGCCAATTAAGTTTTAAGAGGTCGATACACGTCTGTGCGCTCAGTTTTTCTTTAGGGTCAGAAAGGTCCTTGGAATTAATAAAACCACTAGTCTGTGAAGGGCTTTATTGAATGTTGAGTCTATGAATTACAGTGGAAAGTTGAGTGAGATATTTAAATTTGATTACTTGGCAACACAGTTACTATGTTTTTTTTAGAACTTAGGCTAAATTCCCTACTAAAACCTTACAATCTGAATCAGTAGTGTAATTTTATTTCCATAATAATCTGAATTATTTGATAATGTCTCAAACTCAAATCCACGGTGGACAGAACCACGCATATTCTATGGACACAAACATCGTAATAGAATGTGTTAACATCGAACATTATAGAACGTGTCGAAACCACAATCCATTTTCAAATCATTTACAAAGGTTTACATTGAAAGCTAAAGAGGTAAAGGGACAGGGTTCAGTGCTTATAATTTAAGGCTTACACGGGGATCGTTCAACTTTTATATGAGGAGGCTTTCACGTTATGATTCCAATTTAGCGGTAAGCTTCTAGCACATGCTAAAGCTTCCATGTAGAGGCACGCAAATTGGATGGCTGAAACCGGGGAATAATTATCTAGCGCGGACGCGATCATTTGGGTTAGATACATGTGGTGGTTGGAGGCGAAAAAAATATGTTTGAACATGTAACGTGCTGTGTGGGACTAGGAATGTAGAGATCAGGTAGTTACTTTATAGTGATGTATGTTACCTGCTTTGTTTATGATAGGGAAGTTTCGTGTAAAGAAATACCTGTATATTTTGTACAATGACATATAAATTAATCATTACGTGTGTTTTCTGCATATATCTAACTATTAGATAAAGTTATATGTTCATAATATATATTCCGTCAGAGGATTGAATGTCCATCTCCGAAAATTCAAAAGCATGTTATGTACACAAATACAATACACACTTAATTCGAAATTTCCTTCAGGTATACATTTCAAACACATATGCACATGTATACGAATAGCTGTCCCAGTAAATTTTTATAAGATTTACGTTTATACAAAAACCAAAATTTTTCATTTCGAAACTCGCAAACGTATAGTGACCATGACAATGCATAGGGGCGCCAATTTTTAAATGTAAAATATTGTCTTTTGTTCTTATAAGCCTTATAAAAAGTTACTGGGACTGCACTTTTAGAACTGACTGTACACATAATTTTACAAGTAATCCAGACCTTACCACGACCGTCGTATAAACAAAATATGTACACGAGGATAGCAAATTGTTTCACTGCTACGTGCAGGGAAGTTATCAAGAGGCGCCAAGCTTATATCAGTTTTATCTCGCCTACAACGTGTAACTCACATGTTAAAAGCCTTGCTAGAACGGCTTAAGGCTTTAGATAGGGATAGGAGCAGAGCGATTAGGCGGATCCACAAAGTAATTTTAGACTTTCAAACTTTCCTAGAGATAATGACTGACAGTTACGGTCTGTCAGTCAATTGTTGTGACGAATTTAGTCGTTTATGAAATGAATGTTGCGTTTTCAAAATATATATATACAGGGTGTAACAGAAGAGTGTAGCAATACTTCAGGGTCGTATAAAGCATCACCTAATTAGTCTAAATACCAAGTTTCAGTAGGATCGGACTGAAATTGCCTTTTTTACAGCTATCTGAAAATGAGTAACATTCACGATCAGCTGATCGCAACAAAATTCCGACCCATCACTATGAGTAAATCAGTATAGGTAGGCGGCGAGGTCAAACGCTTTCAGGAAAGCCGCTCAAAGCTATAGGCTCCACCCCCAACACCTTGAAGGCGCCGTCCATTCTTTGTGAAAAGCCGCCCGCCGCCGCCACTGATATTAGGGCGAGTTCACATACAATTGTAATATTATGCGTTCACTTTTTTACATAATTAACGCGTGGAACATGTTAGGTACTTGATTAGCTTAGCATTCCTAATGTCGTAACTCATCGCTTAGGGTCGTCGTAGAATTACCTTTTATCACTTATTACCTATTGCCATCAAGTCTTGCGAGATCCCGTGACGTCACATAATAAATGAGACCGTGGAGACTGCTAGAAGCCTAAATTCTGTCCAAAGTCCAAACCTAAGAAGATTACGGCGTTTGTTAGGTATGTTACCTATACCTACCTGTAAACGTAGTTATGTTACATTCCGTCGCTTGCGCATTTTTATAATAGGTATTTTTATAATTATTACCTATCTATTTATCTTCGTAACGTTCTGGACTTAAAGGTAACCAGCTGCCTTATTCCCGGCATGTCGTAAGAGGCGTTTAAGGGGCTATATGGGCTTTTTTGTTTACCTAAATACCTACCGAGACGGAGGCTTCCTCGTTCGTTTTGATTTTTATGGGGATTATGGGAGATATCGTGTACAATTGTGTGTATGATTTAGTCATGTGGATACCATCTATCCACACATTCCGACCATGTGGTCTCTTGGTTGCCATTTACGACATCCCGGGAATAAATCAGCCGGTTACATTCTATTTAACTTATGCCAGACCAGCACTGGACAGTCCCGGACTAGCACGGGCATTTCATAATACATTATCAGTAGGCACGTAACACCATCATTTCAGTATCTTTAGTTGTAGATCATTAAATTAAATAAAATTCTCATGTTCCAATGTAATGTAGGTAAGTAACCACAAATACAGGTACCTAATTAAATTACGCTTGTATGGAATCGCCCTTAGAATTTTCAGTGAAATTTACCTATTGTTGATTTTGTTTGTTTTAGTTACTCAGTTGATTTTTGACACGTGTCCAGTTGGCAACGTTTTTGCATATTGAGATTTTCGAGATTCGTGCGTGAAAGTAAACTAATTAATATGTCTTTTAGTAATAATTTGTGAATAACCCGAATGAATTACACATAGTGGACTGCAAGAGCTGGTCTGAGTGATTTAGCGGAAGGCCACATCAGTACACACATAGTGGATCCGCCCCACCGGGAATGTTTGGCGCCGACCGTTTTGAGCAAATAGCTGATAATTATCTTAGTTTATTATTAACTAAGAAGTGTAGTGGTTCAGTGTTATGATACCTACTATTGAAAGTTGTGAAACTGTACGGAATCTTATCAAGAATTTGCTAACTCAATAAAAACCAACAGGTCAGTCTAACTTAGTTAATAATAACATAATTTGAAAGGTAATAAGATTATTCAAATAATGAAATTCAATTTATGTTTTAAATAGTTTTTATTTAAAACATAAAGATATGTAATACTTTGTCTTGTGTTTATGTACGTATCCAGTTTGAATTCATTCTTTCGGTACCTAAGTCCTAAAACGCGACTAAGAGACTAAACTATCATTGGTCGAAAGGCTGACAATCTCTATTTATTTCTAAAGTGACTCCGTGTCACAGTTATTATCCTAAGTATTGATTCTATTGAAATTCTAATGTGACCTAATGCTAATTATTTTAAGTCACCCTAAGTTCAGTCTACCCTTACGAGGATTAACTACCTGTCACTTACCTATTAAAGAGCGAAAGTTTTATGATTAGGTTACGCTAAACGTTGACTTCAAATCCTAAAGAGGTAAAACATAAAACCTCTTCCGTCACGTTTAGTTTTTATGTAGGTACCTGGTAACTACTGAACAAGGCATTACAGTCGTGATGTTTATGAGAAAAATAATAGCCGGGTTGGCAGGCTTCAATAAATTATCTTGTATGTGAAAGAAAGGTCAGATAAATTTGTTTGGTTACCTACATACATATGCATCACGTCCATAATCCCCGAAGGGGTGGACAGAACAAAAGATTCCAAAGACCCTTTTGTCACGTTTAGACTGTCGTTGGGGGACAAAGATATAAAAGATTTTGGTACACTGGGGATGGTGGCTAGCCAATCGCCCAAAATACCTAACAAACCCCCTAGTCCTTTAGTCGCCTTTTACGACATGCCGGGTAGAAGGCAGCCGGTTACAGTACCAGTCCCAGACCAGCACGGGACTACAATTCTTAAAAACCTACTGAAAAGTAAACAAACTTTGAATCGCCGACAAAAATCCCAATCCATATTTACTACAAACAGATTTTGAGCCTTATTGCGTAATGATTAACGTTCAATTCTCAATAACACAATGTACTGCAATAGGTAGCAGGCGCCTGATTCTTTTGACGAATGCCGATGTCTCAGGAAAATGAGACTTAATGCTAAGGAAATAGTGCGAATTGAATTTCCTTGCGGTAATCATGAAGGCGCCGAACTTTATTTTGTCTTTCTCTGTTTACTAGTTGGTTTCAGTTGCACTAGGGATGGGACATTGTAATATTTGTACTTAGGTTCTTACTCATTTTTGAGTATCAGATTATGGAAAATTCTAGATTTTAAGATATCGAGCTAAAACTTTACAATTACACTAAGTAGGTGATAGAGAATCTAGCCCTAAAGTATGACTACACTCTTCTGTTACACCCTGTATATATATAAGATAAGAGTATCTATCTATTAAATAGACAAAATACAAACGCGTTCACGATCATTATCTCTTGCGGGGTAGTCAGAGGTGCAGGTATCCATCTATTAAACAGGTGTATGAATTTGTATTATTCTATTACTTTACCTTTAGATTAGTATGTATTTAGCTTTAGCGCACGCCATGATCTCTAATGATCTAGTGGGCAGAATAGCAACTGGTTACATTTTGTATAAATCCCAACTTACATAAGATGGTTAAAACATCTATTTATGGTAATTATACTCATTAATAACAAAGTTCTTTCAGACAGGGGTGCGTTTAATGGCACGTCATTTGATGCAAATGAATTTTAATAAATTAATGTAGAAATTTGCAGACAAGTAATGAATAAACTAGGGGATTACATTCAAATTTGCAATTAATTAAATAAATTATATGCTGGAGTATCAAGACAATACATAGGGCATAATTTTAGAAATGATATTAAAAAATGTTGTTGGTTTCACATAACCTCAAACCACATTTGTGCTTAACAGCTTATACATATATGAAACAAATTGCAATAAATATTTTATTCGACCTCAAGGACAAGACATAAATGTTTAAACATAAGCACAATACCTAACACTGAACCAGATGGTCGCTTTATGTTATGATGTTAAAGCTTTTGCGATTTCGGATATTTTAGTGAACTTCTATCTACAATGAAAACTGGCACCTGAGATATCTATCTACCATCAAGTAATTAATGTGTTGCCACTCAACGTTCACTATCGTTATGTTAGGTGCGGACTATCTCGTGAAAAATGGCCAAATATCTTCATAGAAACGACAATTATCTTTCAATCTTCATATCAACCTCAAAGAGGCAATAATAATCGTTTGACAGCAATCATGTAATCCCTATTCTTACTCGAAAAGGATAATGATCATGAAATATATTATAGTGATAATTACCGAACCATATCCAGCTACATGAAACATTATAATTCCAACAGAAGCAACACTCGTCAGAAGACCACGCTTTAAATTTATCGGGTTATTTTGGAAAGCTACTATATTAATGGTCCTATTATACGAGTATATGTATGTGATATTCACGTACACACACCTATAATGCACTAAGCGCAGGCAATCATAATAGTATTCCGAGGACATGCACAATGCTGAACCGCTGATTCCGTGTCCAATTAGGCTGTACTGATTTCTGACATAGCTTAGCTTCGTCTACAACGGGATACAATGTTGCAGCCAACCTAACAGATGCCAGAGCCTCACTAATTGATATTGGACGCTAGTTCTAAGATTTGTGCCGAAGCGCTATTGATGTTTACTGTCAATTCAATATTGTGAAATTTGGATCTGTTTTGGTGAGTTAGAGGGGTTATTTTGAATATTTGTTGTTATAATGAAGGTGATTTTGCTAAGAATAAGTAGCTACAGTTATATAATAAATAGAATTAAAAGCAATACAGTTGTATCTTATTGGTATACAACTCTTAATTTTTATAGTTTTAAGAGATTCGCGATTTATACTCATGATTAATAACTAACGGGACGTCAGTCTGCCCGTGACCATGGCTGCTGCAACGTACCCGAAACGTCGGGTTAATAAAGGTAATATTAATTTTTAGTAAACATTATTATATAAAACCAACGTATTTTCTTCACTAAATTTTCCATAAACAGAGTATTTATCATAGTTTTTAGAGCAGTGTTCTATCCAAAGTTTTACGCAATTAAAACGGGTGTACCTACATATGCGAGCACAATAGAGCTTTAAAACGCCCTAGCTTAGAAATAAAAAAGTTAAGAGCATCCATTAAACTTCTAGTTCTACGTTCTCAACTGTTGTAATAAAATTAGTCCGTTAAAGATATTCTGAGTAGTTGGCACTATGCGCTTTTTGAGTTCAGTGGGCGCACGATTCGATTATGAGAAGAGGCTTGTGTCTTCACGACATGAAAAGTGAATTTGGAGACATACCTTTTATATTAGCGGCGTTGCACGGTGGTTGGCTTTATTAGGTTATGAGAAAGATGGAGTATGGGAGCGTGTAATTTAGTAGGGTATGTACTCGGTATACGATTTGTGTATTAAAATAATATATTTTGATCTCTTATTGTAGTGAAATTTGATATAAAGAGAATAAATTTAAAGTGTGTTATTAAATAGTTACCTTAACTTGCAATTATTACAATTGATTACTTGTAATTGTTTTGCGACTCTTAAAACATTGAAATGATTTATCCCACCAATTACATATTTTATCTGTTTACTCAATATAGTGAATATATGTATAATCAATATAGTAAATTAATACGTCATTCAAGAAGTAGTTTACGAAGGTTTAATGCTAGCCAAGTCTAAAGTAAACAACAATATTTTGGATGAAATCTATCTCTACAAATTTCTCGATGATAACAGCAAAAACCGTGAGAGTATAATACCTGGGACAGTTAATTGTTAAATGCTGGCGATGCCAATTAAGTTGTATAAGTTGAAATCTTCATGACAACTGCGAGACACCACTTTGTACCTTTAAATTAACGTAAGCCAGGAATTCAAAGTTGGCAAATAATTAGCATTTTAATCGTGTGCCAACATTGCGGATGGGATCGCGAAATTATTTTGAACTTAATTCTCTTGTTTCGCTTAATGAGTGCGCCTGTCTGACGTGCCTGCGAAGCCTTATTTATTGTGTTCACGGATTGTCTTGGATTTTGTTGAATTGTTTTCCTACGAGTTTGCGTTTCATTGTCTAAACTTTGCTGTTTCGTTTTTAGGTATTTGAAGTCAGAGGTGCTTAATGTACTAGTGTGATCA
Organism: Leucoptera coffeella; assembly: GCA_030578115.1. Classification (NCBI taxonomy): domain Eukaryota; kingdom Metazoa; phylum Arthropoda; class Insecta; order Lepidoptera; family Lyonetiidae; genus Leucoptera; species Leucoptera coffeella. The sequence continues at coordinate 354,585 of JAMBLF010000020.1, read as the reverse complement.
GAATGTGTTGGTATGACTGCTTAGTGTACAGCGTTTTTAAATGTTGTAAGAGGTAGTGTTAGTGTTTGAGATACTCTAATAAATATACAAAGTTTTTGTCGTCGATTTCTTTGCCTAAGAATAAATATTAATTAGTATCATTGTTCCTTATTAACATCATTAGGAGTCATATAATGTCCATAATTTCTTGATCATTTAAATAGAATTTAAGTAGCCAATTTCATATGGTCACTCCATTGACGATTTTTGCTTTAAACCATTTCCAGAACTCTAGAATTGACTTTAAATCGATATCATAGATCTGGAGTGTAAGACGAACATTAATCTTTACCATACTTTGTATAGCTTACTTAACAACTTCTTACACTTATGTAACTATCATTGCCATTGACAGTTGGTGAGCCCTTTACCGCTCAAAGACATTGATTATCACCTATTGGAGAAAAATAGCCACTAATACCCACTTTCAGGAAACACGTTCTTCCCCATCACCTCGATCTTTCAAAGTCCCACATTAAAATAATAGCAAACCATCAATCACCAAATTGCAGAGTTTCCCGGAATATTCCTGCAGGAAACAACAGAAATAATTTTGGGTACCAACCGTGTTGCAGACAAGAAACTATTTTTCCTGTAACCATTTATTAACGGTAACACCTTTAGCGTTAACTAGATATTTGCTAATGAATTCCGGTTTGGTTAAGCGCTGGCATAGCATAGCTGAAATTCTAATATTGCAAGTTAAAAATCAAATACGAAATTGCATATGCTGTAATTTTAAATGATATGACGTGAAGAATGGAACTTATTAGGGTATAGTTAAGCAACCTGTTACCAATATTCTTTATCACGAATCTCGTTTTAAGCCATGTAACTGATAATAAATTGCGTCCATTAACTTATATCTCTATAACAAAGTCATAAAGGGACGTGATTAAATGTAAATGAATATTTTATAGGTGATTTCGTGCTAGGACTACATTGTAGTAGTTTCAAGACTTCCCAACTAAAGTAAGTGACACTAATTACGTAAGTAAATGTTTCGAGAAGGGTCTACGTACTGAGCGTTAGATAATTCATTTGTGAACTGAACGTAGAAGTATAGCCTGAAAAAAAGATGAGAAAACTATAAACAAAATTGTGCATTATGGGATATAAAGTCGTAGCATACAAACATATACTTTACGGTTCTTAAGAAGGGGCATGTACAGACACGTATCTAATATTTGTTGATTCTGGATTAAAAACTACATAAAAAAACATAACTTAGTTAATCTTTACAATTTTACATACATATATGTACTTTCGCCCTCTACCATCTCTTTGGTCACGTTTTCCATTGCGAGTAGAATAAATGTAGAACGCTAGTTATAAATAGTTACCCTATCGTCAAATAAATACCGGTTTTTGAAATCTATGTGTTATTAATACTAATAAAAAACTAACCTATACACTCAGTACACTCCAAAACGTGTCATTCAAACAGTAGGCTAAAAGTAGTTCCTACTAAGTACTCCAGTTTTACGATGACACGTGACTGTATTCTGATACAAAGGTGAATCATATAATGTAAGTTTATGCCCCGTTTTACGACCTACTATTTCTGCAAGCTTTCTTCGCGAGATACTAATCGACGAAGCTTCAAGTGCTGACATTGTACCAACTCAATTTCAGATTGAACAACCATTTTACACATCTACTTTACGAGAATGTTTTAGTTAAAAGGGTAAGGAATTTTGTCCATTACTTGGAATAGATTATAATAAGATGTATGGCGAATAAATGAAAAATATACTAAGCAGGTGACGTAAGGAGTACTTATAAACACAAAGTTTTTAAATCAGTAAATATGATATTTGAGATCTGTGCCTACCGATCTGTAGAGAAATGAGTATAAAGTGAATTCAAGTATACATAGGATAGACAATAGTACCAACCACAGTGACCTGTCTAGTGTAAAGTGGATTTATTGTGGCTTTACATCACCTTTTTATTATTGCTCAATATCGGATATGGATACGTAAATAAGAATAAATAAAGCGGTTCAGTCTATTACAAACCATCGTTTAGCGAATAATTAAAATTGAAGTTTTAGTGTTCCTATTATATTCATTTATTGTATAATCAAACAAATACACTTTTTTGCAACTTTAGGTTTACTCCCAGGTTAGGGTTGGTTCATTTGTATTATTCTATTACCTGACTGTTATCATTACAACGCAAAATACAAAACACAATATCTCTCTATAGAATAGCGGAGTTAAAAGACAAAGGTAAATAAATGGCCCGTTAAGAAAAGCATATTATCGCTCTGCATGTCTATTATTTAATCCGGCTCCATTGTCTACTAATAATAGAGCGTTTAGTCCTAAAACCCGGACAAAGAAGGATTTAGTGGACTCAACGAAGTGTTTGTTTCACTTAGATAGTTTTACACTATCCTCCTATTGTATGGATGCTACTAATTTAGTTAGTAAACATGTATACACATATGTACACATAACGCCCGTTTCTGTATAGATATAGGTAGGTAGAAATTACGGTTCCTGATTTGTGTCGATTCTGACAGGTCATTTTTGTATCTAATTTATCTCTATTACTGTAAAAGGACAAAGGACTGTAAAGTTATTGACCAATATAACTACAAAGTACTTATAATTTTATGTACGAAACATTTTAAGATAGGATAGGAAAGGTTTTTAGTCAATTACATTACCTTAATTAATGATTACGCATGGAATAACGGAAATTCGTTATTTCTCACAGAAATTTGAGGCTGTATAGGTCTTTTCTTATTAAATTATTTGTGCACTGAGATCATTTAGTCTTAACAAGACACGACCTTTTACCTATCATAGAGAATACATAAATAAGCAATATTCGGTAATAGACCATCTCTTAATACGTTTTTCTAGATTCCTTCGCTCAACGTCACACCTAACATAGTCTTATCTAGTGCTTTAGATTTGCAGGCAACCTAGGTTTTAAAGGCTTTAGCTGGACGTTTAACTCGACCTGTGGAGAATGCACGCGCGTTTCCCTTTCCATTTCACAACTTCATTTATTTTAGTCTGGATTGGACATTTGTTTCCTGTTGGTTATTATAGTATTATTATAACTTCATGTTCTGTACTCGTAAATTGTAATTATATGTTTTATGTTTTAAATTATATAGTTGTTATTTTCTTAGGTATCATAATTTTTTATGATATTTAACAGTTTTAGGTATAAAATACTAGAATTATTTATTAATAAAACATCATACGTCTTATTTATACAATCTCTGATATATTAATACGTTATAATATTATATTATTTACACATATTATATCCATGATTATCACTCAACATAATCTAATCAATTTCTAAAAATGTCACTAGAGTACCCGCCACATAAGGTGGCAGTAGCCAAACTTGGAACTAAATTTGACGTTTCCGCCATTGCGTGTTATTTTGTATGAAAGGTAAATTTAGTATTACCAGCGTTGTGTTTTTTGCCCACTCTTTGTAATTTTTATGTTTGTTAAGGGTGATTATAATAAATTGATTTCTGGAGTTTCTTGTTAGTTCTTCTCCAAGGGTCTCCGCTGAACTTCTTCTTCTCAATCGTTACGCTCTTATCAGAGCGGTCGTGGTCTTCATGACGTGGCATCTTGAGCAGCCGAAATGGTTGGTGAACTAACCTCGGTAAAAATATGTAAAGACAATGCTCAGTGCCATGTTTGAAATAGTTTTTTTACATACATACATACACATCACGCCTGATTCCCTGTAGAGGGGTAGGCAGAGATCACGGATCCCCATTTGTCCCGATCCTGACAGATCACTTTCGCTTCATTGACATTCATACATTCTCTAATACACTCTCGGCGGTTATAGATACTCCTAACGTCACCTTTTTTCAATATAGCGTCTATCTGACTGTTACATATATGTCTTATTAGGCCGGCCCCTACGTAACCGCCCTTCCACTTCACTCATATATATATTCCTTTTGTCAATATATAGTTTTTTTAATTTGTACTTAGATCATAAAATAACTTTCAAAGAGAGCTTATGATAGGGCCTATTTTGAATAAAAATATTTTGACTTTTGACTTTGGTATATTAATTTGTTTTATTTGAGTTTATAGCTCTGCAACCAAAGATGAACGTTACAAACGAAACGAACGAACGTACAACGTTACAAATGAAACCTCAATATAATGTATCGAGCCGTATGGCACAGTGAGTGCTAGTTTTGGCGTGTTTACTGGCAACACTGGATTACGCGACTGTGGCGACGCCTCCAACTGCCACCTTATGTGGCGGGTACTCTAGATTTTTCACTTCAATTTCCCATTAACAGTTTCAATTCAATTTGCGTAGCGAGCGACTGGGACGTTCCGACATTAAAAGTTGGTCCTCCCGAATCTGCATGCTTCTAACCAGTGCGAAGCGGTGTTTAACTGAGTTCTATTGAAATCACTCTGCAGGTTCACGAAACTAAGTAAACAACGAATTGCATGTGTCACAAGAAAGTTAGTGTATTATATAGAAAAAGTTACGTAGCAATTCTCGATATTATACATTCATTAACATAAACTCTTGGACAATAAGCTATTGGGTCGCTTGCTATCTATGCAATAGCGAATTCTTTGGTCATTTTGAATAATCATGTTAACCAGATGAACTACACTTAACATGACTAGTAATAAACCGTGTCACCATTCAAGCTCTTTGCATTCTCTTTTTATTTTGGCGGGGTAGTCAGAGGTTTGAGTGCCCATCTCTGAAATTTTGAAGGATGTTAGGTAAGAGCCACTCAAAGCCCGCGTTTCACTAGATAGACAGTACCCAACGAGGTAGGTAGTTTTCGTATCGCCGTACACAGGTACTATAAACAGTATACTATACCAAACCAACACTACTAATAACGATCACTAAATAATCCTAATCAATACGTACTGCATAGTAAGAGATCTAATTGTACCTAACTAGACTGTACGAGATAATGCCATTGAAATGCAGTATACGCCTATTCGACTGGCATGTCTATGGAATTGACAAGTGCATTAGAGTAGCTCGTCAAATAACCACTGGGGCCTTTGGTAAACACGCCAACTAGACAATGAATGGACCAAAACAAAGTTGTTTTTAACGAATGATTGTTGAAAAATTGTAAAAGTAATGAGATTAAGGTTTGGAGATGTTTGCGATGGTTTGGTTCTGTTTTGTCAGAGTAGTAAAAATGATTATAATACTAGATGAATTCATGTCTTGCTAACTTAATTTTAAACTTATGTTAAGTGTACTTGTGTAAAGTGTAATTTTGGTATAGTTACTGACTGTAAAGAAAAAAGATATGATATTGTAATCTATGCCTCCACTAACTAGTTACTGTTACGCGTAAAAGGAGACAAAGGGTTGAGATGGGAAGTTTTATTTCGTTTTATTAACCATTTTCGTCTTCAATATGCAAAAACGAAAGTGGAATCTGTGCCCGAAAAATTCTGTTTAGTCCAAAAGGTTATAGAGATTATTAGGGATGTGATATGACTATAATAATTAATTATTATTTTGATTCGGGTGATATTATCGACTACATACAAATATAAATATAAAAAAAATATAAATCTTGACTACGGATGTTTAAATTATAATTTATATACGCATTACGCATCGACGACCTCCTAGGCGCGATCGGTTAGCCGCCGCAACGCTAATCGTGAGGTCCCGGGTTCGATTCCCGGTGGAGGCAGAGTTAAGAACTACGCTTTTCTACTGCTTTCCAGTCTGGTCGTTGATTATATATGTTATATATGTATTTATCTATACATATAATATGTATTCATTTCTTAAATATATATTGACAAGTACCTTTAACACAAGTCTTAAATATACTTACCAAGGGGCTAGTTCAATTAGTGTAATAATGTCCAAATATTATTATTATTATTACGTCACGAGAGTTTTTAAAGATAACTTAGAATTCTAAGAATACAAACCGTAATTAAATTATTAATCTTGACATTTCTTTTACATCTTTCCCACATACCACAACCTTTGTACACCCTACACATACAATCAGTACAGCTTATCTACTCCTATACGTAGTGCAGGTAAAAATCCTCATTAAGGGAAGCCGTGAAGAGTAGCAATCAAAACTAATGAGGATGGGGACCTTAGTTCAGTACCATCGCGGTGAATGTTGGTGCCTCGTTTAAATTTTTATTAGAGTTGCGAACTTTTGGGCTTAGCCGCTGAAATTTTGCGAACCATATTTTCTGTGCTTACTGCGCGATTGAGTTAAAAATCAAGTGCCATGATGCAAGGTTTATCAGTTTAGTTCAGATGGACATTTGGTTAAGTGTGGTATTTGGGTTGATATTTACTATTTAATGGGTTGATATGACTATTTAATTTGGTTGCTACTACGAACTATCGATAGCTGGACATAACTCATCGAATAAGTTGGATTCTTTCTTGTAAATTTAATTAATTATCTTGAGAATTGGGATCAGTAATCTCTACCTACCCCTCTACAGGGAGATGACCAAGATGTCTATATATGTATCCTTGAAATAATCATCCAATATTACCATTGTTGTCACAATCATCAGGCTTTTAACTTTTAAACAAAGTATATGCTTAAAGGAATAAATTTACTCCATTGTAGGGCACAAAACAAAGAGTATCACTTGCTATAGTCTCACTGACTATTCAGTTTGACATATCCGAGTTAATGAACGTCTGAATCCTTGAATTGCTGGCCAATTGGCTGCTGAGGCAAGGGAGGTAGGCATTCTGCCAACCAAATTGAAGACATCAGTATTCTGTGTGACATAATTGCCTCGGAGGCCATTAGAACGTGTCTTTAAATCTGTGTAAATACGGAAGTAGTAGGTAATGAGGATCCGTGATCCCTGCCTACCCCTTTGGAGCATATATAAGTAGGTGGAGCAAAATCTGCATTTGATTTTTATTGGAGCATGTACGAGGTGTGTCATTTTTGTCTCGTACAAACAGAGGTGTGTCATTTTTTAGCAATAAGATTGGTAAATTCCTAACTTATACGATGAGGAATATTTTTGCAAACTATACTATTTATCAGAAACTAAAGGCAATAGTCAAGTGTTAGCAACCTTCTTTTTTGGAATAGTCAATAAGCAACACTTAAAGATCAACACAAGTCGTATGTCCCACCATTTATACTGGTTATTTGTGATACAATAATACCAAACCAGCAAGACCCGAAATCAACCATTCCTAATATCTACCTCTTACTACCAATCTATGCACTTACTATCCATTCTTCTGAAACTACCGACGTATTCTCCCTGAGGGCGAAGACAATTCAGGTGTTAGGCTAAATTTATACACAGTTTCCCCAAATTGTGCGCTAGAAATAGCGAGAGAACAGGACGTGGTATGCTTATATCAGTTTTATCTAGCACCTCATGTAGCTCATGTGTTAAAATCCGTTCTCTTAGCGGCTTTGGGTTGCGGGTTAGGTGGTAGGTTGAGCGGTTATGTACTGGACGTAAGTACTAGATAGTGAGATAATTAGAGACTGATACTTAGAGATATAATATAGTTTGTAACTAAACAAAAAAAAAACGCGTTCACGACCATTAACCCTTGCGGGGTAGTCAGAGGTCAGGTGTCCATCTTCACAATTGCGGAGGTAGTATATCTATGGCTACCTCGAACCCACTTGTTTAACCAGATAGTCAGTACTCAATGTGACAGGTGGTAAGTCATGTCGCCATTTACAAGCACTAACTATTACCTGTTTGTAACTATAAGCTCGTATTGTAGTTTTCTCTTTTAGATGTTTATTAACTCGGTAATGCCTGATCATTTAGATAAAGCCTTGAGACGACTGTTATCAAAATATGGATATACTATAGAAACTGTTGATTGTTTAGTGCATTGTTCCATTATAACTATAAACATACCAGTTACAATATAGTTATTAGCTTAGTTGTATGGGGTTTGCTCTTTATCAGTGGGTACATGGTTTAAATCCAGCTTGAGCATGTACCGATTAAAATGAAGTTTAATGAATTTCAATGTTTATTTTCGTAATAAAAATACATACATAAAAATACTACGGTCAGGGAAAACATCGTGAGGAAACCTGCCTGTTCCCCTACACAGTTAAAAGTTAGTGATTGTAAACGGCGACATGTCTTACCACCTGTCACATTGAGTACTGACGATCTGGTCTAAATGTGGGTTCAAGGTGGCCATAGAATTACTACCTTCGCAATTGCGGTGATGGAAATCTGAACATCTGTTTATTTGTTTATGATCGTGAACGCGTTTGCCTTTTTCTTTTTTACAATATACTTAGATACTAAACAGTTTATAACGTATACTTTTTATTGCGACATCTATGTATTTATTTATATAAAGAAATTCGACTGAACTGACTGAATCAAAGTTTCGTTCAGAAAACGTTGGTGACCTGCGTTCCTTGATAAAAGTGGAATACCTGAACTCCCCGATAGCCGTTCCTACTCTTGCTTAAACTGCAGAACAACTTTTGCAACTATGAGTGCTATTCAAAGAAACAACAGAATCTCTAACTTCATAGATTACGGGAAGTTCCTTTAAGCGTCACTGAGACTAAGACCACGGGGACTTGGTTCCATTGAGTGTAGGGGTTTTAATGCCTTGTTTTATGTGTTGGTGGCAGATTGTATATAATTGTACTATAGTAAGTAGCAAAAAATAGTTAGAAGAGATAAGAGTTGTCTGTTCTAAGCGTAATAAACATTTGGATTTGTAAACCCTCATACTAAGATGAGTCTAAGTTGGAAATAAATAATAATAATAACCCATTAACGTTCTTAGGTTTTTTTCGGTGTGGACAGTGTCTGGAAACCAGAAAATCTATTCCGTCACTTTTAGCGTTAAAATTGAGTTTGTTATGGAATATAAAATGGGAAAGTATTTTAGTCTTCAGTTTCTTTATAACATTATGACACAGTCAATTTTATTTTCAGTCACCGACTATAAAGTCAAATTTAAATGTTTATATTTAACAAAAAGACAAGTATAGTACATTCATTGAAAGTCAAAACATTTTGCTGACACTGGTTGTCTCTTAGCAATTGCAATTCTACCGTTTAAATTATAAAATATCCATTCTAAGTCATATTTTTGTCTCCTATACCTTAACCGTTATTCTTCGTTCGTAAGCTCATTCATCAGGCAGGTTGCACATCTAAATTCCATCCCACACTAGCTAGACTATTACGACAATGCAATAAAGACTATTCGATAATAGACAGCGACCCAAGTCACGAGCTCGTCATTACAAGTCTAGACAGAAGATTCAATTTGTTTCCTACGGAACAGTTAGCGGCAGCAGTGTACATTTCCTTTCATTTCATAGAGTAATTGAGTATAATGTAAGGTAATTAATAGATGCATTTAATATAGTCATGTATGGTAGTCAAGTAGGCAGAAAATTATAATTATCGAGGTATTGATATATGTAATAGTGTGATAAGGGAAGGTTGCGGTTTGAAAGAAAATGTAGTGACTAAGATTGAAAAGGACATGCTCCGATTTTTTGGACATGTTATGCGGATTAATTATAGCAGATTGACATAAGGAATATACATGAGTGAAGTAGAAGGGCGGTTACGTAGGGGCAGGCCCAATTAGATATATAACAGTCAAATAGACGCTATTATACTACTATAATGAAAAAAGATGACGATTTGAGCACCTATAACCGCCGACTGTGTATGAGAAGATGTATGAGGGTCAATGAAGCGGAAGTGGTCTGCCAAGATCAGGACAAATGGGATCCGTGATCTCTGCTTACCCCTCTACAGGGAATCTGGTGTGATGTGTATGTATGTATGCATATATGACACATTTCTTGAATATTGGTTGGTTATCCAAAAATATTAAGGAAATATATGATCCTTTAGAAAAAACTTATTATCAAACAAAGAATCCCTTGATGTTTATTAGACTTAAAATTATGACAAAATCGTGTTTCATAATATATAATTAAACTATCACCAAATTAATGGTATATCATAGAAAAAAGGTAAGTTTACCTTCTATTCAAGGCCTAACACCATTCCGTAGTACACACGGCGCTTTGCAACGTGGTGCCGTAATAGACTCCAGAATGGTTTAATTACTTTGGTGCTGGTCCAAATGCGGGGGTCGTTTGCTAACTGCTATCAGCTGTTCGAGGTACTAACTTGCCAATCGATGGGCTCTCTGTTAGGGTTGTGGGTCAAATTGTTATTGTGCTAGAACAAGTAAGAAGGCGTCAGTTAGTCTTGGACGTCAATAGTATGTAGTCTAGTTCTTTTTAGAGGTGATTCGGTAAATAAATTGCCACTATATAGTAACAATAGGCTATTGTGATATATCTACTGCATCTATACTTTAAAATTAATGGAAGAAGAAGATAAAAAGGAATATTTATTTACAAGACCAAATATAAATCATTTGAACTTTGCATTACTGATAAATCTACATGTATAAACTTTACGAATTGATCTGCGATTTCATTTCATCCCAGCTTAATCAATCGTTATGAAATTTGAATGCTTATGACACCTTTCAATACGCGAGAGGTGAAACATAATAAATGTGTATTTAATTAGTAAAATTTAAAGGATTTTCACCAGTTACACATAAATGGACAAAAAAAAGTGCAAAAAGACTAAATATCCCGAAATTTAAGGCTTAATTAAAACTTTGCCGCTGTGAGAGTATAATGTTGTACTGTACTAACCCAAAATCCACAGAGCTTAACTATTCGGATTTAAATGCAAGCCGAGAGTTGGCATGACAAGGAAATTGAATTTGACGCCAACTCCATCGCATACAATGACAACTTCGCGGGCGCACTGTGGTGCTTCCAGTGCAGCGGTGGTGGACAAAAATCATCACTGGATTTGTAAAAAGTTAGATGGAGTATATACATAGGGTATTATTACATTTATTAACATAAAATCGATGGCTGCTAAGTATACTAATATAAATAATTTATTTTTATAATGAACTTTTTTGTATAGGTATTATAAATAATTATGTAAAGCTCTTCTTTTTTATGTAAAATCAGAACTTCATTATTTCTTTACATTGACGAAAAAAATAGCGTCGAACTAGATCAAGTGTGAACAAAATTTAATGATAAAAATCTCTCAGAAACAAATGAAATAATTCTACACTTTAGAAAGGCCCTATAATACTAGTATAACTTCAATAAATACAATATCTGTAATAAGATAAGAATAACATTTAAAATATAACGTTTTTCTCTCGGATCGTTCTTTTGTAAATTTATCAAAAGATCAGTTGAATATTATCACCACATCATCTGTTGGAAAAAAAACATTAAAACAGGTAAATGGCTGCATTAATAAGAATTTTTTGTTTCAAAATTACGAACTAGCGTAAGTAATTTGATTAAATATGTTGCTCCGATGAAAACTCTGTCCTAATAGGAATCCATCTAAAATGATAATATGTTTTATCATGCAATGGTACGAAAGCAACCACTGTGTGGTAGTATGTAAATAGAAAGATGGAATGCACTAAAAAGATTGCGTCTAACACAGAAAATACATGCCTATGTTAAAATATTGTGCTACTTACAGCATCGCATTAAAAGCACCGAACAAGCAATTGAATATTTAACTATTGCAGGGATCAGTAAAGTAAGAGATTTGATTCATACTTTTTACATACATATAAATTCACATCCTTTAATCCCTTACGGGAAGGTCAGAGTTTTGATGATATAATATTGGGGTCGTGTGCCGTGATTGGACATTGGTTACACGTTGCTATCCTTTTGCCCAATAGATTCCATTTACCATATCTCTTAGTCGCTTCCTACAACATGCCAGGGTGAACAGCAGCTAGTTAAAATTCTATGTACATCCCAGACTAGCATGGGATAATTTTATGTGACAAAATGAAATTCTTTTTATTCAACATAAGGATCATAAATATCACTTATTGAAAGTTACAAATAAAAACTTGATCTCATGAAAAAATTGTCATTAACATTACAATTAAATATTCATAATAATAAAAAAAAACAATTAAAAGAGAAGAAATGCCAAGATGTATTAGGCACATTTTGCGTCAGGGTTTTATTTCTCTGACGAATAGCAGAAACACATTGATTTCGATATTATGGCTACCAAACCAAAGACTTGTAATGTGAATATTATAATCTTTGGACGTTTGAAAAGGAATTCGGATCGTTAAGTGTATCCAGACGATTTATCCTAGACTATAATAGTTATGGGACATATTATTACATAGAAAGTAGGTATTGGAATCTAAAAGATCTTTCAATATATGCACACATACCACGTCACCTCAGTTTTTTTATTAATGATGGCAATCCGTATTCACAATTAGCAATTGACCTATGTCATCATTTGAGACAATCTCCAACTAATTCAAGATATGAATACCTACCATAATTAAGAAGAATAGTGATAACGGTCTTAAGTAAAATTAGTATAACACCTCTTTCGCTAACTGTTGAGTCTGTAATTGTTCGGTCGTCGACTGTTTCCAAGTTACGGTTGCCATTAGCGGTCTAGACTGAAACAATTCTTTTTATCTTGCAAACTTACTGGATGATATCAAAAGCGAGGAATGATAGTAGTGTACGTAAAAAGGATAAGAGTAGCGTCTTCTTAGATATACTGAGAATATGAATGGATGATGTCCATTTATAATCTGATTTGACGATGTCTTGTAAAGATACAGAACATAAAAATATACAATTATTAACCTTAGTGGGTAATCAGAAGTCCAAGTGTCCATTTCGATAACTACACCATGGCCACATTGAACGCATATGTTTATGATATAGTCAGCACCTTACGTGACGTTACATGTTTACATACATACATTCAATTCACGATTTGTGTTATACACTACCTTTTCTATTGTGGCGGGCTTTAGTGTCAATCTCCGAAATTTAAAGGCATCTTAGGTATTATATTTCTGGAGTTAATTAAATTACAAATTTTTAGAACTAAAATAGTCTAAGCATGATAATAGATCTTTATTCCCGGTACGTCTGGCAATCTCTTTGGCCTGGAATTATTTAGCGATTTATCTTAACCCTACTTTCGTTTCCTTTCTCTATACGGGACGATTGTATCACAAATTACCTGCACGTTCCCTTCCAGACTAAACCGAATCTTGTGCTATAGACATAAGACTTCTTTTCCTTTGTACGTTACTATCTAAAGAGTTTTGTTAAAGTCCGTTGTTAAATGGATTCAATATCACCTCCTTTTAGCGAAGCGATGAATCCACTTTCCTTTAGCGTGTCTCTTGCAAGTATAAAGAGGCGACTAAGGGGCTTGAGTTTGGTTTTTGAGAAGGATAATGCTTAAACTGGAATCTGTACATTATTTCAACAAAGACATATAATTGTTAGTTTCCTTTACATACACGCCTCTAACGTTTCTCAGCTTTGTAGTTCATCATACGATTCAGAATTTTTTTTATCTATAATGGTTCACAGCCCAAAGCTAAATGGTGACTGCAATGAATCAATCAATAAATATGATATTTTAAGTACCCTGCACAAAAAAGCTAGTACATGTTACAAAACATTACACATTAGTTGTTATAACATTGTCTTATACCATCCACCTCAACGGCAGAACTAACCCAAGCCACCCCAACCCAAATTACAGTCGTACACGTGTAAATGTAAGTTAGTTCCCATCAAAAGTTCGCCTCCGCATAGATAAAGCTCATGAATAGATATGGATTCACAATAGTTGAAAGTAACAGTGGCGAGACGGCGCGGAGCCGTTCCGGATTGAGAACCCCGCTGCTTCCACTTCTTTACTCATAGAGGGAGGTACTGGTGGCACGGAAAATGGCTTTGTTTAAAGTAATTAGCTATTTAATATTTGTCATAGATTATATCGAACTATGTTGAGTACCATGCTTGAGTGTTCGTTTGTCTTAAGCTTTTTGAAAGATACATAAGAAATGGAATACCAAACGATGAATACAAGAACGACCTTGGTTACTCAAAAACGGAGTCTTTGATAATATGAAGTATGAATGAAATAGCGTAATATCATAACATAAGAGGGTAATCTACCAGATCTATATTAAAGTTTGGTTCTACATTAGAGAAACAAAGCTATTACATAATATGGCTTGGCAATGTGTAACAAATTGTGATAATAATTAATATCATCACTTCATATTAAGGAGTACTACTTGTTTTGAAAAAAGTCTAATTTACTTTTACTAGTACCACTTTTGCTGACGCTACCTAAAAAAGCTCGAGTAATTCTAAAGATACTCCGATGAACTTACATAAAAACGTATCTGAGCTTTCACCGGAAGCTCTCTACTTTTATACTCATCGTCTCTATGGTATTGTTTTCCCATTAAACATTGATCTTAGATATAAATGTTGTATATGAGATGGTTCTTTACGCATTATTGGAATTAATATATTGTCTCTTTATGTCTTTTTACAACTAAGATATTTCAAACTACATCTACATTAACTCAGTATGATAAAATGTTTATAAATGACTTTATTATGATAGTTTAGCCAGTAAAACAAATTATTTCATGATCTATTAACAATGCGGGGTAGTCAGAGATTCGGGTGTCCATGTACGCAATGCAGTTTGTAAACCATAATTATACTGTTATTTACAAAAAAAAAATATTAATATGATTTTGAACATATTATTATACTATAACTAATGAAATAATTTTCTTATATTATGTAGGAGGGGATGTTTGGATCTCACTGAAACTACATTGTTTTGTCACTATCTATATGAAATGATGTGCACGTATGTTACATATGACCAACATAGATTATAAATGTTATGTTCTACCCACTAACCAATTCTAATCGTAAATATGAATATGTGAGTAGTAGGTGCAAATCTACCCGACAGCTAAGTGGCTGGTAAGTCTAACAAATAGATTTTAAGCTGGATCCCGAATCTCATGCATTCATAAAACTGGGCTCTATATCTCTGTAATAAAACTTTTCGTCGGGACAACCGAAATTTATTCACAGTTTCCAGTTGGTGATATATCGTGTTTCATTAAAGTTCCCGAGTTTCACAGTCTGACTATGCACACATAATAGTTAATCTTTTAATCATGGGGTAAAGCGGATTCTCTGTCTGTAATCCTCTTTATATGGGGTTCATAAGTTTCGAATTACTTTTCAGGCACAAGGTTGTTTGCGCAAAGGGTTTGTTACCTGTTATTGGTTAGGTATCCACCATGCCTTTTAATGTCAAGTTACACGAGTTAAGTAACTTTAAGATAGTGTTGTAGTCTTACTTCGTATATGTGTTTGCTTCATTCTTACTTCTTATTTTCTGTTTAAGCGCAACTTCTACACCAATAAAGTGATTTGTTTGTAAATGCTTTTTAATGTGACTATCTAAGTAATACTGGTTGTACCTTAACTTACATACTTAACTTACATTATGCCCATCTACCTGCAAAGATATTCATTTCCTTGGTACCAGGGTAATCTATTTTTCTTTATTCACATATATACGCAATCGTCTGTTATTGGTAATACTAATGTCACCAATATTTGTAGAATATTTACGTTTACGTGCACGATCGTGTGTGCTTCCACAAATAACAATGTATCGTGTAGCAGCAAGTGTATAAGACGTTTAAGTCTGCATACGAAACTTTGGTTACAATTTGACGTGGAATGTAAGTTTCCGAGGCGGGGTGAGCAATCAAAACTTTTATGGACATTTCGGGGAAGTAACAACAAGTCGGAGTTATGATTACTTTGAAGGGTTATTTTTGTTTGTGAGATATTGGAGGCTTTCCCGCTTTGCTATTCTAATGTATAGCAGGAATACACAGTTCAACTTACACAAAAAGTTTCTATTTATAAGTTCTCTTGTTTGTTACTAACTCGTCGTACTGGTATTCTTTAAGACATGTTCTAAGGGACGACTAAGAATATGTATATTTTTATTTGTTATTGTGTGATGGACATAAGGAGGTAATGTAATCCAGTGAATGCTTCATATTTTAAACAGAACCTATATCTCGTAAAATTAAATGAACTTTGAAATGAAATTTGTATTATGTCAAAATAATACGATGTGAAACCACATATTTTTGTCTAAAGAAAAACTTATGTATGAATGTAAAACATGTATCTGAACTTTCATCATACTACATATATGTCACATCATATGAGCATATACGTAATGAGAGCAATGTGTAAATGTTCATCACAGCTTACGTAGGTAAATTTCAGTGTCTCGTCAAACATCGTGTCAATGCTAGTTTGCGTGACCGCATCTGTGAACAGGCGTGACTTTGCATAATATGTCACGTCTCGTTGGCTTTCCAAGGTTTTTTCAAGATCACCCACCTATTTAATTTATTTACAACATGTTTAGAAGGAAAACAAAGGCCTGCCCACACATATTTGCACTTACGTGGGTTTAAGGTACAGTTATAAACACAAAGAATATGCATATTCTTGTGCCCTTTCATTTTATTAATGCTGAAGTTACTTCAGGAACAAAATTCCCTATAGTGGACCATAGGTTCATATCTGCGTTTTGATGGAATTATGGTGGATGTGACATTACCTAATAGACTACTTTTAGATGCGGTAAAAAAATAGGGGAATTATCAAAATCAGTTTATAATACGATTGTGCTAATTAATAAAAGGTACTCGTAATTAGTAAAGTATCGCTGTATGTTATGAAGCCTGATAGGCATTGTATGTTGTTTTACGAAGTTCTGTCCACACGAACGGGCTATAATAGAGTAACCAAATACTAAGGCAGTCTCTTTTAACGCCAATGAACAAAGAAACATTAATTTCGTTTGGGCGAAGGAACTCTCGCTAAGTTCGAAACTTTTTAAGAGCGAAACTCAGAGGGAACCAGAATTAATAAAACTTGTCGCCGTCACCATTTGAACTGGAATCAGGTATTTTATTACTAACAATCAGTCTTTCGCAAGATTTCATTTAAGGTTCAAGTTTTGGCTTCAAGTTAGTGGGGCTGGGGAATGTTTTAGTTATTACATTCATGAAAACAGAGAGAGCAATATTCTTAATATCATGTATTCTAAGGACATTCATGATGATGAATCTTACTATAGAGTTTGGTGCTAGAAACTTATTCTTCATAACTACATATATATTTATGGGTAGTACAAGCATCTTCATATATCTACTGATATCGTACCTTATTATCTTCTTTCATCCATACACGTAACACATTACCTATTTGTTTAAAAGAGGAATACTGCGACTAGAAAATATTACTCAAGAAATAAAGCTATTACAATTCAAATACACACGAGCTAGCTAATCTGACTTACTACATAATTTCTGAACTTCTGTAACCTTCATTCCTAAGAAGTAAGGCAGCTATGAAGACGATATCTTGAAGCTTCCAAAGTTGGACTCCTAACATATTCTGACACGGGATTATCAAGATGAATCTGCTCCCGCGACACCGACCTGTCGGAATGTTGTTTGTTCCAACATGAAAGCTATGACACTTTATCTGCATGATATGCTATCGTAGTACATTGTGAATTTTCGGTTGTGAATACGAATATCTTGGCACTGTACATAGTCATTACATATAGGCGCATATTAGGTCGCCGTATTAGGTAAGATTATAGTACGTAATATTTATAAAGCTTCTACTAACGTCTGTTACTGATTTGTCCTGCTCATAACTATTGAGTTATTAGTGTTTGTGCTTGTCAGTAAAGAGGAAATAAGTCGGAAAGATAATAATAATAATAAAAAGCGTTTATTTAAAGCCACTAAAACATACACAATACAAAACATTTACAATAAAAAACTTACAAACTAGGGGGTATAACTTGTGCATGTTATTGTCACAGCAAAAGGGTTCTAACTCAGCTGGGTCTATTGCAACTGGTGGCAAACGCAACGCTGGTCTTATGTCAGAACCACCACAGAGATAGGAAAACGTAGGGTATTCCAGTAGCTTAGAGTATAAAATATTAATTAGTGTCAATTTTAGACTAAGCAGTCGTCTAATACATGAACTAAACACAAACAGCGTAAGTTGCTTTTTTCAGCACATATCAATTAGACTCTAAGCGCTTCAGGGCTTAACTTAGGCTATCATATTTACCACAGCATCTATAGGTAAGAAATATAGGCGCTAGATCTAGCGATACCACGCAGCATAGCGAGCGGCTTAAGTTCCATTATTGCAGAGATAAGCCCCCATTAGCAGGGATTATCTCCCTTTGCCACGGTTGCACTGCCAACGGAATTGGTTAAGTTTCCATTTAAACGGAATTATTGCATTTAATGAACAGCCCAAAAATTCTATGAAATTCATCTTATGTAATATGATATATGATAATAATCATGCCCGTGATACCGGTATTGCTCTGTAACATACTCGTAGTTTCACAATTTATATATATTTA
This sequence comes from Leucoptera coffeella, assembly GCA_030578115.1. NCBI lineage: Eukaryota > Metazoa > Arthropoda > Insecta > Lepidoptera > Lyonetiidae > Leucoptera > Leucoptera coffeella. The sequence goes on along the minus strand of JAMBLF010000020.1, from coordinate 336,112 downwards.
TTGTTGTTGTTTGTTTTTGATACAAGTACTGCTTTTGGTAAAGACCCTGTGTTTCATCCAACTTTTAACTCTCTGATGCAGTACATTAATTTTGTTCGTAATATTTCAATAGTAGGTAAAGTATATTATAGTAGCTTCTTTAAACAGACTATCTACTAATAATCAAGGAACCAATATTGTATGCTTACATAATGATCAACGTCCCTCGCGGAAATAGGAAAGAATTCCATGAGAATAGCCTTATATTAATTATTTCCCTTATTTACCTGAAATTATTCTTCTGGAATACGTAATTTAACACATTATATACTTCTACAGTACACACACCAATAGAGTAAATGGATTCTATTAGGCGACGGGCTACCAACCGGTCACTAATGTTTCATGTGTCAACGCAACCTTAATATATTCATGCTAAAAGGGCACTAGTGGATAGTATAGTGTCTTTAGTGTACAGAACCTCGTATACCCCGAAAAGGATTAAAGGACTTGAATGTGTATGAGCTACATCCATACTTAATACATATTAATAAAATAACATATAAGATTCAAGTGCCAATCAATAAAAACATAAAAAAACAATCCTTAACATTCCAATAGCACCCAGAAGATGTAAAAGTGATAACGGCGACCTACAAATACCAGTTCAGTTCAGCCTAAATAAGTTTTCTCATCAGTTTGGATATAATCCAAATCGGTTTACTACTTTGGCCATAGCCCACGCTTGGAACAAACAACCGAACTACAACTTTCGCCTTCTATCAATTATGTATGTACATGTATTTGGATCTCGTTCCACTTAAAATTTCTAACTTTGGTCTGATATTTTAGACATGGTTAACGTAAAAGCGCCGTATACCGACCGACCTCCTGTATCCGACCATTTTGGTTTTTTCCCTCCTAAACTTATAAATTTCACGTTAAAGTTATGAATTTGCGCTCAATTAGTTCATAAATTTATATTACATTATAAGACAAAATTTGGTTTAGATACGTTAACAGCAAATATCTCATTTGACCGAAATCGTCGCAAGTGAACTTTTTTTGACAAATCGGATCCGAAAAAAACATAAATCGGCGTAAACGAAGATCTGGATTATTTTGAAGAAAACTTTGCTTAATTCGTAGTATTTTTGCATCATATCATTTATTGGTTTGTTGAGCACCGTCGATATCAATCAGCAAGTAATATTTGCGTATTTTATTCAAAATATCAAGCAAATAATAATGGTCGGAATCTGGTCCTCTATAAAATGATTACGTTCCGAATACCGACCACTCTGGTCGGATACAGGAATTTCGTGCTTTGGAAATAAAGCTATTTTTCATTTGTTTGATGAGCTTTGAGATTATTTCATGTTAACTTTCTTACTCTTAAGACTATTCTTATTTTAAAGACCTGTATCCGACCAATACTAACTATTATAGTTTTTTTGTAAAAAGTGTCTAAACTTTGACTTTTAATTCTCAAAACGTATCATTACGTCTAACATTGAATGTTTTGAATGCTTACTATTTAGTCATTTTAAACAGATATAATTACTTTTTTGCTATATTGTTATATTAGTCAAGTGTCAATAATGTAAAAAAGTACTAAAATTATGTAGATAGGTTAAAATTTAAAATTTTATTACGAAATAATATGATTGGTCGGAATCGGGACTCGATTTAATCACCATGTACCGGTATCCGTCCAACTCAAGAACCTTTGGTTTCTTAGTACATGGATCAGTCTGCATGTGTTAGTTTCAGGTGTTCAGTGCATACTCGTACATCTATTATATATATACATATATTAACCCCTGTACTTCCCTAACGGTATAGGGATATGCTATTGTTCGCCACCTTGAACGATCCTCATAACGATCTCGTGTGTCTTCTGTTCCTTTCCCTATGTAAACCCACTTTGAGAAGATCATATTTAGATCAGCATAACTTCTACGTGGCCTGCCTCATCCAGCGCTACCAATCTAGGTTTTGTAAATATTTTCGTAGCCTAGCTTTCATGCATCCTCTCCATTTGCCTAAACAACCTTAACATTCTTTTTGATATTTTCACCATCTTCTTTAATATGGCATCATTCACGCCTTCATTTATTGCCTTACCCTATCACATAATCTTCTATTATGAACATATTTTGTTAGGAACCTGATCTGTATTGCATTATGCTGCTGTGATACTTTTTCCAAACCCAACATTCAGTACCATATATAAAAGTAGGAACCAGAACAGCGTTTTTGAATCCACTCTCAACCAGCGACCAGTCATCAAACTATCTTAACCCCGTTTGTCATATTTCCCTATTTCAGTCTCTTCCCCGCTCTATATGACCTTCACCATATCTAGTCAACATACTTGCCAAATATACCAGATTCTCACTTTTTTACTTGTTCCACTTCCTGATCGTTCACTTCTTATAGAGATTCTGACATACTATCCTGTCTTTCTAAAGCATTCATGATAATCAACATACGCTTTGCTAATGGGATGAGCAGAGACTATCGATCGTCACCTTGAACGATCCTGACAATCTCTCTGGCTTCGTTTACGCCTATTCACCGTCTCCTACCAGCTCTTTTGTTGCCTTGAAAGCGAACAAGGGCAATACGGTATAAGTTTAGGTATGGAGTGACTGTTCGGTTTGGCAGAAGAGAAGGTGACAAAGATGAGGCCCTTCAGCTCTCACAAGAGTGTTATTTGTCAGCCACCTGGATGTTTCAAAAAGAGTTCCACAATTGCTTACGCCATGCAACGCTCTAGTTTCAATTCCACTCCATGACCATCATAAAAAGCTGGTTTTTAGGTCTACGGCAATGAATGTTCTTCTCGACCCTACATATCAAGTCAATTCATAATGAGAGAGGGACTACGCCACTTCGGTACTGACGCTGGTCTATGTGTTAAGGCCGCGACAAATAAATTTTACCTACGAAATATTCGCAGCATGATTTGCTTTGTCAACAACAATAAAATATCGAATTTTTTTAAGAAATTTACAAGCAGGTAGCATACTTATTACGGGGTTATATTAAAGGCTTGATTTCTTTCGTTTTGTGAGCATAGAAGGTATTTTAGCAGGCGAGATACGGCTGGTCGGAATCAGGCACCTCAGTGGTCGGAATCAGGAACGTCAGGCGTCAGCCGGTCTGTAAACGGCGCATTCGGTATAAATCAAGTTTTTTGAGTTTGATACCAGATTTAGGTATGAAAAAGGCAAATTTGATATTTTTCTTTGTGATTTTATGAAAGTAAATATCGTAATCTTTTTAAAGAACGTTTTATATTATTATACTTTAAACATTTTCTTTATCTTTTTTGTGATTTACGTAGTCAACTCTATCAGTGGTCGGTATACGGCGCTTTTGCGTTATTATCTTCTTACATTATGAAAATAAATTGTATAGAAATATATCCTATAATATCAATATTCTACCACGACATGGCTTAACACCTGTCACATTGAGTACTGACTATCCAGTCAATATGTGGGTTCAAGGTGGCCATAGAATTACTATGTGCCTTCGCAATTGCAGAGATGGAAACCTGAACCTCTGACTACCCTGCACAGATTAATGGTCGTGAACGCGTTTGTCTTTTGTATCAATATCCTAGTGGAAAGGTTTTCGTTAATGTACCCCTCATTACTGTGATACTATGACTATTATGAATATAATTTATTTGTAAATGTTTATAACCGTTTATTAATGGAACATAATTAAATGTAAATCAAAAATACTGAAATATACACCAAAATATAGCTAAACGCACAGCAAATGTTAGGTTTGGATTAGGACTGTATTATTTTTGTGTACAAAACAGTATTTTTAGTGAGCATTTACGTATTATTCTATGTTCGTTTAAATACTACCCTTTATTAATTGAGGTCGAATCAATGATGAGTACATATGTATTAATATTATTATACATTTTAGAGCCATTACTTGCTCCACATTTGTGGACACAAATATACCAATTGATTGGGCGAGATAGGTATAGGATTACATAAGATCTGTTTGGTAATCATTACAACTTGTACTTATATCAAAATGAAGATCGTCTCTGCCAATCCAGTCAGGGAAGTAGAGGTGTGAATATATATGTATGTATTTTATAAAATTCTAAACTATCTAAATATAACGAACAAATTGACATGATCCGCGTATTTCTTGACGAATAATTTAAGACTTAATTAGTATCCTTATTGGCACAGAGAGAATTATTTCTAAGAAATGAATCTTGAAGGAACGGGAGGGTTAAATATACAGACTGCTAACTAAAAATAGTACAACTTGTTAATTATTTATAATACAATATGATATTTATTGTACCCTATTCAGCGGTGTTACAACCTCTATAGGTTTGCTAAAAGTGATTGTGGAGATAGAATGTGTCTGAGAGTCTGACCATTCTCGAAATAATGAAAGTACGAGTAGTAAGTTTTGTACCTTATAGTGAGGTTCGTTGAATTAGTGTTCAAAATCGAACTTCATGTACATTTTATACTCAGTTAATAAATACATACATACACATCACGCCTGATTCCCTGTAGAGGGATAGGCAGAGAACACGGATCCCATTTGTCCCGATCCTGACAGACCACTTTCGCTTCATTGACACTCATACATCTTCTCATACACACTCGGCGGTTATAGGTACTCCTAAAGTCTCCTAACGTCACGCCAACTTTTTCAATATAGCGTATATCTGACTGCTATATGTCTTATTGGGCCGGCCCCCACGTAACCGCCCTTCCACTTCACTCATATATATTTCTTTTATCTGCTATCAATCATCCGCATAACATGTCCAAATAGTGAAATTCGTTGAATTAGTATTAAAATCGAGCTTCTTTTTCATTTCATAGTTAGTTAACTTTCTTGAAATATCTATAACTACAGAACAACGCAGTAAAAGTTTAATAAACACAAATCGCTATTCAATATTTAGCCACGTATTCTAGTTTGTTCCCTAATCAACAACTGCACAATACTGTGGCTGCGTTGTGCAAAAATCCTTCAATTTCCTTTATTTATTTTGCCCGATATGATGAATATGCATTTTGCGGCATCCCCGGGTGTGTTCCTGTTTTGCTTGTTTATGATCTTGTTTGCATTGCTAATCAACATTGTGATTTCGAATTTTTACAAATAATGTACTAGGGAAACTTACGTAGTTATATTTGAAGGGTGGTTTGTGCTTCTCATATTTATTTTCGTAATGGCGGCTTAAATTCGGTATTCCTTATTAGACTTCACAACATTGGGGTTATATACGTACATATATGGCAGGGAAGAGATTATTTAATAACTTTTTTAAAGTAACTATTCTTTCGTCACTGTAATCATTCATATTAGGGTTGTAAAGGTATTAATATGATTCATTGTTAACTGTTTGCTAGTACATCCATAAGATTCCATTTACCCTTAGTACTTTAGTCACCTCTTTCTGCCAGGGGGGCCTAGATAGTATTCTTTTTTTACGAGCCAGCTATAACGGCACAACACATAAATAACAAACCATTAATATCACCTGTGAACAAAACAAATAAAGCGACTGATTACCATAATTATAACGTAAATATTCCGAATGTTCCAGACAGAATAAATTCAGAACTACCAGTCATTCGGATTATAGGCAAAATCTTGGTTTTGTTACGATCTTGACGCAAACGAGTGTTTTAGAACTTTTAATGGAATAGGAATACAACAAAGTGAGTTAGCGAACAACATTTCAAATCTTACAACTCCTTAAACCTTTATTAAATGTAAATCTTGTTAGTGATTTGCTTTACGGTATCGTTGTAGTTGTTTTTATATTGAATGTATTCTTAATTTTAATTGATCGTGAAAATAGCGGTGATTTTATATTATTTCTTATCTTATGATAAATTCTTATAAATAAAATTATTAATTAAGTAACCTCATAGTCTTTCATTCTTTAAACTAAAAGTCATATCTTTATACCCATAAACGGATATATTTATGTATCTTAATGTCGGAAATGTTATTTAAGCATATAATTAAATCTAGAACATCTATAAATATATTAGTTAATTAGTAGTAAAAAAAAAAATACAAATACAACCTAATAAAGTCTAAACTTTTATTAAATCAAAGCTCCGACAGCTTTTGCAGACCGCATTTTAGGCTGATTGTTTGGCTTTAGGTTAGAGAGAGTTTATGAGGGCTAACCGTCACTTCCGGTTCCTCCCGGAAGTGTCCACAGCGAAGCAGTCGCGACCAGCTTCCGGTTGGCGGGAATGTAAGGCGAGCATAACTTTTAGAGCGCTTACGTTAATCAACACACTGGCAGTCAACTATTTTGGGGATAAGCCTTTGTGGTTGGTACTGGCATAGAGTATTAGATTATCTGTGGTGCTGGTGGTAATAAAAGTTGGGTTTTTGGTAATGAAATTGCATTTATGGGTTGGAAGTAGAGTTTTTAAGGCTGCAATCAACAAAAATCAAGATAATATGCAGAGGCTTTAATTGATAAAAAAAAACTTATAAAGAACTAGTTTAATAGTTAATTATTTATTTACATAAAGGTTTATACTAAGTTTAATTACATACAAATACTCATAAAGGGATTTGACATTTATAAATAGATTTAATACAGTCAATAATATCAAATGCAAAATACGATAATAGGTTGCCAGAGAGTGAAACCAGTGAGATTGTCGACTTTACGGTGGACAAAAGAATCTTCAGCTAACAGAGAATAAATGAACTATTATAAAACCATATAATAAATTACTTCAAAATAGTACTAAATTAAAGATTACCAATATTCAGAGCTTAAAAACTTGGGTCTAAGTTGGGTTAATCTTTAAAAGCTCGGTTTACTCCTTCGTTGGAATTAATGAATTCAATAGGCTACCTCTAGAAATCTGTTCAGTGAATTTATTACTTTCCTTCAATCCTAAACGAGGTGGAGCTAATTAATCGCAAGCAGCCAGTGGTTTTACCAAATTAGCAGGCTCGTTGCGAAAGAGATATTGCTTCGAGTCTATTTGCATAAAACTATTTTTGTATTTCTACGTACATTTTTAAGTCTTTACTCATTCATTATAATATTTTAGTTATTCTAAATAATATACCGAAGACAAAAGAGAAACGGATTAACAACCATTAATTCTTACGGGGTAGTCAGAGGTTCAGCTTTCCATCATCTTAATTGGGTAGGTAGTTATTATATAGATTTCTCGAACCCACGTGTTGACTTGTAAGTCAATACACAATGTGACAGGTGGTAAGCTATGTCGCCATTTACAAGCACTAACAATAGGTTTACTACTACAGTATAATATATCTGTAGTGAGTGTACTTCGTATCATCTCAGTCATGTAAGCATGACTATTGAGGTTTGTAAAGGCAACAACATGGATTATATTGGTGACAAGTTGCTAGCTCATCACCCTATACATTCCATTGATACCTAGTCCCTTAGTCATGTCCTATGACATACCGGGAAGAAAGCTGGTATATGATAAATGGCTGGAATACGATATTGCGTCTAAGACAATGTGGGATATACTAATTGAATTTGTTTAAAAATAAATTCATTTAATAAGCAGCTTTATTTTAAATGGTAGCCTTTTTAACCTACCCGTCCTGCAACCTCCTTAATTAAAATTAATCAGAACATTTAACTTTAAGGGAAGTTGAAACCTTCCGTGTGAAAATTTGTCAACCCTATTAATTGAACTCATTAGGCGAAGTGTCTGGGCTTAAAGTTTCTAATGACATCTTTTTAAAGCCTTATTCCATGTGCCTTGGTTCCTTTTACAGTGTAATTTAATATGTGGTCCTGGATTTTATTTTAAATAGTAGTAAATCGCGTGCTAAAGGTAAATTAATTAAATGTTTTAAGTTGCACATCTCTAGGCTGGCGTAATAATAAAATAAATAATAAACAATAATTGTTCATTCCAACTCAATGTCGGTTTTGTTTGTTTAAAGGCCACTCTTTTGTGCTCTGCTTTCTAAATAAAAATACTAAAATCAACGTATAAATTGAATACTGTAATTATAAGTTGCCCACTATTATTCTAATTCAAACAATAAAAAGAACAATTAATTACATATTAATTATTATAAGGAGATAGTAACCGTTCCTATAATATATACGATAATATCACTCTTTAGCATGAATATTGGGGTTGTGATGGTATGTGGAACATTGATGACAGGTTGCTAGCCCATCGGAGAAAAGATTTCATTCACGCTAAGTTTTACTAAGGCGTACGACATTTTAGGAAGACAACCGAGTTAGCATTCTTTTAACGTCACACGCTTACATGGGATCACGAACTATCTACCTATAGAAACAAACGAATCATATCTATTTCAAATATATCAGATGAATCCAATAAAATGTTCGCCATCTGCCGGCCATAGTGACACAGGGAAAAGTTAGCAGATTACCTCAAAGTTGCTCCACCGACTCATATTTCATGCGAGACGGCGAACCAATAAGTGCATTTATTTATTCATGATCGAGAAGTTTGTAACTTTCGAAAAATGATTCGTTTGTACAGAGACAAAGCTTTGTAACTTTCAGAGATGTACATAGATATACATTGACGTCCTTTAATTCCCTTTGGGGTGAGCAGAACCTTGGAAATATGAAAAAATCTTCTTGGTCACTTATTAGTATGTATTTTGGGGTTTTGATGTCATATAATACCGATTACGTCTCGCTCAGCGATGGAACGTTCGAAACTGGGTATTTCATTACGGGACAGAGTTCGGAACGAGATTATCCGGCAGAGAACAAAAGTCGTAGACATTGTCTAACGATGTTGCAAGCTGAAGTGGCAGTGGGCTGGTCACGTCTGTCGCAGAGCCGACGACCGTTGGAGCAAAGTGGTTCTCAAATGGCGATCGCGTCTCGGTAAACGTAGTGTCGGACGACCCCCTGCTAGATGGACCGATGACATGAAAAAGGAAGCTGGTAGTGGTTGGCTGAGGGCCACGAGTGATCGTGTTTTGTAGCGTAACCTTGGCGAGGCCTACGTCCAGCAGTGGACTGACATAGTCTCATTGATTGATTTGATTTATATAATATTGCCGCTGTTGCTCTAGCGGCTGCAGCCCAGTGGGTACGACCTGTGACGTCGTTTGAGAAAGGCCCTAGGTTCAAATTCCAAGACGGGCAATGTGCAAAAGATGGGCTCTCAAGCCTCTGACTACGACGCCATAAAAATGAGTGTGTATACACAAGTAGTGAAGCGTATGACAAATATTGGTTACAGGGTGCTAGCCAATCGCCCAATAGATTCCATATACCTCTAGTCTTTTAATCGACTCCAACATGCAGAACTGCAGCTACTTTGTATTCTTTTTACGTCTTAGCAACGGATTAGACTTTAGCGATATTTTATTCTATTTTGTTTGTTTATGACTAAAGTGGGTTTTTATGAGGTCACAATACCTGTTAAGTATATACAGCTTGGCAAAAAAGAGTAGAAAATTGGGGGCGCCACTAAGTTTTTTCATGGCAACCCTTAAAGTGGACAACCTAGTCTTGGTACTTAGTACATAAAAGTATTATTTGTGTAACATTATGGGCATTCATGACCGTTTATCCTTTAAGCCTGTTCATTTGAAGCTTTTTCATCCAAAAATGTGAATATGCGCTTTTTCTTGAACCTAGTCGTCATAATCATCATAATTCATAGGACTTAAAAGGGAGACAAAAAAAACACATTTTAATTTATATTTTTTTATATTTAGTGTTATTTTATATTTAGTGTTTAATGTATACTAAAAATACTAAAATAATTAAAAATACTCAAAAGTATCAACTTCATTAATGCGCGCCACAGTACTGAACAAAGATGTAAACATAACCTTCGTGTTCGAAGTTTAATGTATAATATTACACTTATATCGTATGCAAGCAATTCACAATGGTTTATAGTTCATCAAGTAATGCATTTACCAACTATATACAACAAAATAAACGTTCAGATACCGGTCATTTTAGCAGTTCTTTGATAAACATAGTCCACATCCGAAAGAATAGATTTGTCCTTTTTTTCCGCCAGACATTTATTATAAACTTTGTAAATCACACTCCTGACATTACTTCGGATAGTCTTATTCATTTTAATTAACTTTCTACGTATTTAAATAACCGTTTTATGTTAAGAGTTTATTTGAAACAAATACTTGGAAATTTGACATCACTTTGTTTACATAATTATTTTTTATTGTTTAAGGTTGCAAGATCACAAATAAAAGTTTACGTTTCTAGACGTTTTTGCCAAGCTGTACGTACTCGTATGTGCAAATAATATGATACACGCAAAAAGAATCCATGATTAGGTATCTTAATATTTATTAGTCTTAGAATGTATTGATACTTATAATGTAATCACTATTACACTAAATTCTAGAACAAATATCAACCCTTTAACACCACACTATCACTTAACTTATAAGTAGGTATTAGCACTAAGCTTATAAGTGTGTTCACACGAGAATTGTTATGCGGAGACACGGCCATCAATATTGAAAGCGTGACAAAACACAAGATCAGCGGTCGAGTTTAAGTTATGGGTCTAATGTTGTACTTAGGTAAGATAAACATGTAATGCTCAAGTGTTCATAGCTTAATCGACTTTGGATTAGGATGGAATAATGGACAGAATCTTGGGTAGTATAAGAGTTTAAGGGATAATTATATTAATGTGTCAAAATATCCCTCAGACCTTACGTATAATCATGGCTGGAAACCATTGAGTTAATTTTATTATTTGTTATATATATTTGACATCATAATTCTTTCCGATCGACATCCACTGCTGGATATAGGCCTCCTCTAATCCATGGCAGAACGACAGATCAATTGGTTTTCATAATATACCTAGTTGTATTTTATATTTTTGGAATAAAATTAGCAAAAATAGCAGGCAGGATAAAAATAACAATAACATAGGTAAACGAGCTTGATGTTTTTTCACCACCATAATATTGTATCTCAATTTAATTGAATGTAATTATTACACTTTTTTTGATGATCACGTTATAATATTATCATGTTCCAATCGATTTATTTTAATTTGAACATTGATAATGTGTAATAAATAAATCTGAAATGTAATCATGCCTTCAATATATACAATAAGGGGTTAATGGCATAATCGCCAATTTTGTCTAACGCGTAATAGTAGTTATTTAATTTTATCCGAAGATGCTATTGTTTAAAACATTTACTGCCAACTTTATTTCATACAACATGACGGTTTTGATGCAATATGACATTGGTTTTAATTGCATAATATGCAACATACAATAAAGGAAATAATATCTTGTTTTTCCTAATTTTGTTTTATTTTATTCACTTGATTGAAATCGAACCCTTAATACCGTAGTACCTAATGACCAACGTCATGCCAAGAACTTAACCCATCGATTAACCGAAGTAATTACTTACTCTGATTAATTTATGTGTTGGCAATATGAGCAAATAGCCAGAGTTTCATGCTCCCAATCAGTAACAACCTTTAGAGAAAGTAATCACAACTTGGCATACGCAGTGTTTCAAATCCTTGATAACTTTTGATTGGCTCACCCTTGGCGTTTAGGAATCATATCATCTACGTCAAGATGTTTCAAAGTTTATCGGACAGGTTTGTAATACAGGTAATACCTAAGTATGTGGTGTTCCTTAGAAAGTCACAAATTTTTTACTAAGAATCAATGCTCAGTGCCATGTTTGAAATAGTTTTTTAATTTATACTTAGATCATAAGATAACATTCGAACAGAGCTTGTGATAGGGCCTATTTTAAATAAACATATTTTGACTTTGATACTCATATAGTAAATAAAATCTAATATGGATTAATTTTGCCTGCAGGTGTATAACATAGATCAAGTACCAATGAATCACGGTAGGTTTTCCATATACAGGTAGTCTTAATCATAATTGTTGATCTCTTGCTGATCAAGAATGAAAGAAATTACATAGTTTGCACAGAAGCCATAAATTATAAGCTTATTAAAAGGAGATATTTTAATAACGATTCTTATTCAAATATCTAAATACGAACTTAGAGATCGCGCCACATAAATTGGCAGTAGGCAAACTTGGAACTAGATTTGACGTTTCCGCCATTACGTGTTATTTTGTATGAAAGGTAAATTTAGTATTACCAGCTTTGTGTTTTTTGCTCACTCTTTGTAATTTTTAATGTTTGTTAAGGGTGATTATAATAAATTGATTTCCGGAGTTTCTTGTTAGTTCTTCTCCAAGCTAGGGTCTCCGCTGATGTAACCTCGGTAAAAAATATGTAAAGACAATGCTCAGTGCCATCTTTGAAATAATAGTTTTAAGAGATTCGCGATTTATACTCATGATATAAGATATAAGGGTGTGTATAAGATTGATTGCAGCTGTGGGAAATCCTACGTCGGACAGACTAAACGGTCTATTGAGGACAGAGTGAAGGAACACATAATATATGTAATATATAATAAGAAGGATATGTCCCGTTAATTATTAATCATGTTTGAAATAGTTTAATAAACATATTTTGACTTTGATATATTAATGTGTTTTATTTGAGTTTATAGCTCTGCAACCAAAGACCGTTACAAATGAAACCTATAATGTATCGAGCCGTATGGCACAGTGAGTGCTAGTTTTGGCGTGTTTACTGGTAACACTGAATTACGCGACTGTGGCGACGCCTCCAACTGCCAATTTATGTGGCGCGATCTCTAGGTATATTTATTTTACAAGTTTCAAAATATCATTCCCATTCCCGAAAGTAAGAAATTGGACTCCTTATTTATAATAAGTAAAAAAAGGATTCAATTACATCTCTAGAGATCCCGCCATATAAATTGGCAGTTGGGGGCGTCGCCACAGTCGCGTAATTCAGTGTTACCAGTAAACACGCCAAAACTAGCACTCACTGTGCCATACGGCTCGATACATTATAGGTTTCATTTGTAACGGTCTAAAAATATTTTGACTTTTGACTTTGATATATTAATTTGTTTTATTTGAGTTTATAGCTCTGCAACCAAAGACCGTTACAAATGAAACCTATAATGTATCGAGCCGTATGGCACAGTGAGTGCTAGTTTTGGCGTGTTTACTGGTAACACTGAATTACGCGACTGTGGCGACGCCTCCAACTGCCAATTTATGTGGCGCGATCTCTAGGTATATTTATTTTACAAGTTTCAAAATATCATTCCCATTCCCGAAAGTAAGAAATTGGACTCCTTATTTATAATAAGTAAAAAAAGGATTCAATTACATCTCTAGAGATCCCGCCATATAAATTGGCAGTTGGGGGCGTCGCCACAGTCGCGTAATTCAGTGTTACCAGTAAACACGCCAAAACTAGCACTCACTGTGCCATACGGCTCGATACATTATAGGTTTCATTTGTAACGGTCTAAAAATATTTTGACTTTTGACTTTGATATATTAATTTGTTTTATTTGAGTTTATAGCTCTGCAACCAAAGACTGTTACAATGAAACCTATAATGTATCGAGCCGTATGGCACAGTGATTGCTAGTTTTGGCGTGTTTACTGGCAACAGTGAATTATGCAACTGCGGCGACGCCTCCAGCTGCCATAATATATTCAAAATTATAAATATCACAAGCTCTCTTTGAAAGTTATCTTATGATCTAAGTATAAATTAAAAAAACTATTTCAAACATGGCACTGAGCATTGTCTTTACATATTTTTTACCGAGGTTATTCTTCTTTTTTTTTTTTTTTTTTATTCAATATCAGGATCATAAAATCACTTATTGAAGGTCAAAAAAAAAAAAAAAAAACATTTCCATCGGAAAAGTTGTCATTACAGTTAATCAATTGAAATAAAAATATTAAATAAATCTAATTAAACTAATTAAACTAATGGCATTTCGTAAAGCAAAATCCTGCAGAGAAGAAATGCCAAGAAACTCTGCAGACATGTTTCAATACAATACAACTTAATTAAATAATCCATCAGAATGAGACTGCAGCCTGACTAGCAACCAACGAATATTATGAGCAACATATTAAAGGTGTCCCAATAAGAACATGCATCGTGAGGCTGCAATCACACCAAGATGAAACGTCACATAACATCATTTAGATAATCTTTCACTTTGTAGTAGCCCTTCTCGATCAACGTCGCTTTAGTGCAAACTTTAAATTTGTCTAGAGGTAAGGACTTTATAGACTCTGGAAGTTTGTTATACATTTTTATGCCCAGGCCCATAAACGAATTGTTTATTCTTTTTAGTCTCGAGCCACTATAATACAATTTGTTTTTATTGCGTGTGTTACAATTATGCATGTCTCTTACAAGCCTGTAATCATTAATTTTTTTTTTAACATAGACTAAGTTATCATATATATATTGAGAAGCCACAGTGAGTATATTTATTGTCTTAAACACATCTCTTAAAGATTCACGAGGACCCATACGGTAGATCGAGCGTTAGATCAGCGGAGACCCTAGCTTGGAGAAGAACTAACAAGAAACTCCGGAAATCAATTTATTATAATCACCCTTAACAAACATAAAAATTACAAAGAGTGGGCAAAAAACACAACGCTGGTAATACTAAATTTACCTTTCATACAAAATAACACGCAACTGCGGAAACGTCAAATTTAGTTCCAAGTTTGGCTACTGCCAGCTTATGTGGCGGGATCTCTATATGCATTTTTTATTAAATGTGCTGAAGTGGTTAAAAATCACTTCAGCACATTTAATAAAAAAAAGTTCAATCAGTTCACTCAAAATTTCAAAACTTTATCGCAAGTTGCGCTTCGATTTTACTTTAAGCTTCTCCTTTAAGAACTTTAAAGCTTCTTTAAGCTAAATAAGTACAACGTGATAAAACCTTGTCATTACTTTATTTCTGCTTGTTTATCCCAAGTTCACTTTTATAGGATAACTACTTGTCAAGAACTGCGTAAGTTATACTTGAAGTCATAGATTAAGAAAATTATTTTAAGTGTTTGATTTTAATGCTTAAGGTCCGTTTCCTTATCAAGGTAGGCAATTAACACAGATGCTCAGTATCTTCTAGCATAGTATCTAAAATGAACTTGTGTTTCTTACAGTAACTATACTTTTAAAACTTCTCTGATTGTTTATTTTATTATCTTCACGCGTTGAACTTAGTTTTACTTTCACATATTTGATTAGTTACTTTTGAAATGAAAGTATTTATAGCATCAAATTAGCAGTAATGAGTCAGGATCATTCAATTTGGTTGTTATTCTATTCAATTCTTATTTTGAGATGCATATGTTGAATGGATATGACTATAACGCAAATAAATGTGCTTGTTTCCCCATCCTTGTACCTGTGCAGAGACATATCCGCTGCAGTATGAGTGCCCCATGTATAAGCACTGAGCCAGAGCCCATTGACAGCTATGTTCTATATTAAATAATGTTTGGTTTGTAAGCTGTCCAAGTATGTATTTGTTAATAGATGTTTTCTATTCTATTAAAAATGCTTCTCCAGTGAAAATTTATAATAATATGTGTTGTTGATTATAGTCCTGTAAAATTCACTTATAATTTAGTCAGCTTCTCACAATGTCTTGTTCTCACGTAAGGGAAGCACATCTGTCAAATTGTTAAAATTTCAGGTTTATAGTTATTGCTGTCAGAATATACCACAATCATAATCCAATCTGAGCATTTGTCACTGTACCATTTCTATTTGGTGTTCGGTTACCTTACATATTATTACATCCTTTTATTCCTTTTGTGGAGGACAGAACCTTGGAGACAGGCACTTTTACCATGAATATTAGGGTTGTTATGTATTGAACATTGGTGGCAGGTTGCTAGCCCATCGCCCAACAGATTCCATTGACCCCTTATCCGTTGGTTGCTTCCTATGTTTGAATTCCTTTGCGTTGTAGACTAGCAGGAGACGGATCGGATCAGTTACCAATAACCAATTTCTCAGTCACAAATTCTGTAAAGTATGTCTGCTACAGTAAATTGAGATTTAAAAAAGAATACATTGTGTACTTGTCAATGCGAGGGGATATAGGGATAACACAAGCATAAGTAATAATCTGAAATAATTTCAAGGCTTTACAATAATTTTATTCATATTTTAGTTACATAAGATATTTTTTAGAACATTAAAGAATTACATAGAAAGGAAACAGCTTCTTATCTTATTTATCTTTTATAGTTAAGTTATATTTAGATTTGTTTTGACAACACATCACTCAATACTAAAAAATCTAAAATTTTATCACTTTATATGTTTTATAGATGCCAAAAATGATATTAATAATGATAATAATATTTGGACATTATTACACCAATTGAACTAGCCCCTTGGTAAGTTCATTTAAGACTTGTGTTAAGGGTACTAGTCAACGTATATTTAAGAAATATATACATATTATACATAGATAAATACATATATAACATATATAATCAACGACCAGACTGGAAAGCAGTAGAAAAGCGTAGTTCTTAACTCTGCCACCACCGGGAATCGAACCCGGGACCCCACGATTAGCATTCCGGCGGCTTACCGATCGCGCCACGGAGGTCGTCAAATTATAATGTATTAATTTTGATATATTCCATTCTTAAATTAAATCTGCCATGTTAGTGATTATAGATATAATTTTTGTATATCTGTGAGTTTTTTGCTTTGAACATTCAAGTTATTTTCAGTAAAATAAAACTGAAAATTATTTTAACTTCGTATTCATGAACCTTTTTGGGGATTATTTATTAGTTCAGGTTTATATACATATTCTACTATTTTTTTCTGTTTTGATACTAAATACAAATAAACTAAACTTGAAAAGTGGTATTTTAGTATAATATATCCATAAAAAATGGGAGAATGTTAATAAATAATTTATAGTAGCCCAACCTTGCATGGGTGAGACACAACTCTCACTGTCTATCCCTCTTAAAAAATGTGCTTGAAAGTAAGTTATTTATATATATCATTACAATAAATTTATCGTGATTTGACCCGGTCTCACATAATTAATAAAATGAGTATAAATCGCGAGTGTTTAAAAATAACTATCATTACAATAGTTCACAAGCCATCTATTGTACTAAATAAGGTATCAAAGCCAAACAAAGACTTTTTCGTCAAGACAAACTTTTAATTGTAAGTAAACAAACTTTTTTACTTTCACTACCTACCAATTCTGCTAAAAGTGACTGTGGTATCACTCTATATGTGTATGCAGAGCTTCTGTGTATCCTTTTGTAATGAATCGTGCTTATAGTGATAATGATTTGAAATAAGTCTTGAAAAGTTGATACTCGACAATAGATGGCGCTGCGTGTGCTTTTAAATGCGGTATTAAAGAGAAGTGAATATTATATTACAGTGCTTGCGAATTTGTTATTGTTAATAGAATGTAACTGCCTTATGGTATGTCATAAGAGGCATTTCTGAGAGAGTAAACTCTAGAGCTTCGTGCACTAAAGGACTCTGTATACAAAGAAAAGGTTTGACTCATATCTAATGAGTGAAAACGTATTTTATCCCAAATAGAATGTGTAGCCTATACAATAGCACTATGTAAAATTATAAGAACTATTCAAACAAAAGTAATCCATCCATATACAAGTATTATGTTTTGGATTCTTTTCATTTCGAGCAGTTTATCATTTTGTTAACCGCGTGTCTGTCTTTGCGTGAAATGATTACCTGCTCGCTATACAATATTTAGAATTCTATAAAATATAGAAGCATATAAACCATATTTTTTCTATTCACGGTGTAATTTCATATACTGTATTTATACTACTTATTACTTATGGATAAAAAGAAAAAGACGCAATTTACTATTTTTTAATTCTAGTTTATATAGGTTTTACTACTATTCTTTCATATTTATTTTTGTATTTAAATCGTTTAATTTTAGTTTGGCACTGTCGCGTGACGGTTAGCATTTAAAATAACCAACAACGCTACTATTGCTAGCTCTTTCTAGCATTATGTATAAAGAATGAGAGCGCAGGATAGCAAGTGATTGTTTTTATCTTGTCTTATTGTTTTTATCGCTAGAGGGCGTGGTTATAATAAATATATTATATTTATAGAACAATCTTTGAAATATCTATCGTTTACACACACGACATTGACATTTATCCACATCTAAGTAACTTTTTAACTGATAATTAGCATTAAACATGGTATTCTATGACACCGATTGCATTGCAAAATACATATTTATATATAAATGTCTTTTAAATAACCCCTTTATTATTTTCGTTTTCTTTGAGATTAGATGGCGTTGTTTTAATATATTATGTATTACAAGTTTCGTTTGTCAATAAATATGCAATCTTTACTTAAAATTTAACGCATATTGTTTTCCCCGCCTAAAACGTTAGCAACCAATAACTACATACTCGTATTATTACAAATTTTTTCTCCATTCACTAAATCAGTGACGCCCGTGCTTATGCTAAAGCTTACCGAGTTGATGATGTCTTCGTAATTCTCTATATCCGAAAAAGTTAAACAGGAACGCATATTATGTATGTGTTTGTATATTTTGTATTCACCCTGTCTTCAGAGTGTCGATATAAATTTTATGGAGAAACTTAGTTGGTGTCCACCTTTTATGTTCGTGTGAAGATGTTGTACCTAATGTCTGTGTGAAGACAGGTATTCCGACTGTAAAACAGAAGGACTATAAACAAACTTAGTCACTACATTTTGTGTTATATTGCAGGATTAATCTTGAAGTACTTTTCGTTACCTGAAGCTTTGACAAAGTATATTTAAATGAATTATTTAAGAAATAGCCGCAACAAAGGAAGATATGAAACGAAAATCCTTCGAAAATTTGAGAATATTGACTTTAAGAAATTCGACATGAATACATATATGGGTATGAATTTATGGAAGATACAATGGAAGATTTGTCCTCCTAAGGCTAACTAGGGAATACAAACCAACTATTGAAGACCGTATTGAATAGTATTTTCATCATGTGTACTTATATGATAAACAAATGAGTCATACTGCCGTAAAAAACTAAGGTTCGACCAGAAATACTAGAATAAAAGCTTACTAGAGTAGACTAGACTGGAACTAGAGTATAATGGAATAGCCAGGAGTGCTAACATGTTAGTCGACTCGTAAATAACTAGGCTTAACGATGGCCTACAGAAATCACTTCGTGGGCACACTATTTCATTGGGGATTTGGCCAACATATCACGGACTTGATTCATGCATTAAGCATTCAAATGGACTTTGCTCAACATTCATTCGTTAGTGAGAATAGAGTAGTTTGTTTATAAAGGCATATATACGAGTACCAATTACGATGATAAAATGCAATATGGCAGACTTTGAAAATTTCTGATCATAAAATAAAACATTAAAAGAAATAAACGCTAAGCTTTTATTTGCTACTTAGACAATGATGTATATGTGTATGTATATGTAAAACAAATATGAAAAATACAAAAAGAACAAAATGTAAGAACCCAACCTACATATCCAATAATAAAACAAAATCGATACACCTACAGACTCGATACATCGTTCTTGTTAGGAACAAACCCGAGCCATGGGGTCCCATCCCATACTATTTTTTTCGACCAAAACTTGAAGCATCAATAGGTGGCGCTATAAGTCATCAAACACCGATAAAAAAATAATTATTGAAAAATTTTGCGATTTTTAGCTATATTCATACATAATTCATCATGATATGTGATAATATGAATTTATGTACTTACTAGTGAGTAATGGAAAGTGTGGATATCAATTTTATAAATAATAAAGTAAGTAAAATTTATTTAATCCTGCCATCTAGTCAATACTTGTAGAAGCAACATTTTTCTATTCGAAAGCAGATGTCGCTGTGTATTGGCGGTTAGTATAACTACCTATAAATAAATGTATTCAGTACATATTACATAGTTATGATTTCAAAAACATCTAAAATACAAACGGAATACAAGGTCACAGACTTTAATAGGCAGGCAGTCGTACGAAAAATGTAAATGTCTCGATTCCCATACAGATTTCTTTTGAACCTGATAAACTTCTATTATACGGCCAATTATTAGTTTATGTGTTATGTAATGTCAATAATGTTTTTGCTAAAATATTGGGTAGGTATATTTGAATCGCGCTTATGAAAAATTATGATGTGTAGTTGTGATCATAAATATAGGATAGATATAGTTCTATCACTGAAGTTAAGCAACGCGGGCGTGGGAAGTAATTGGATGGGTGACCATTTAAATTCCTCACGTGCTGTTGTTTTGGTGAAATAACCTGGTTTGGTTATGTAAGGACTTAGTTAATCACCTATTACATTGGTTATCAGGTAACGATTGGGTTTCGATTGACTTAAATTGCAAAAAACTTAGTTGCCACTCAACATCTGACTACCCCGAAAGGGATGTGAATGCATATATTGCACATAGGTTTTTTGTGTTCGTCTGTCGGGTAACGACGGGGATCGGGGATCAATCGGGGTCGGCGGCGGCGGCGACATAATGTGAACACAGTATTCTGTACCTATTCAGGATTATAATACTATAAACAGAGATCCCGCGCACTCGTAGATTGGGTAGGCATAGTTTACGCGAGAGCATTGAGCGAAGCGGCGCACGCGGCGGCAGCCCCCGCCGCCCTCGCCGAGAGCGCTGCAAGTCGCTCTATGCTCTACGGGCACTAATAAATGTAAATAATAGGTATCGCTGAGAATCAGCGTTCCATCCAAAATAGACTTTATTACGAATGCAGAAAAAATATTTTCCATTTGCACATTTCAATAAAATGCAATAGGTATGCATTTTGTATTTCATTTTGGCATGTTTTTGTACTGTAAACAGCTGTCAATATCTAATCATATTATGATGATGCAAAATTAGACTTTATTGTATTATAATTTTAAAACTAATTTTCAATTTTATGCATTTGCAATATTTAAAATGCAATAGGTATTAATTTTATATTTCTTTTCATTTGCGTGGCGTGGTCACTATGTATGTAGGAATATAGCGTTAAAACTAATCGACTTATTTAATCAAATAAAAAGAGAATGATTAAAATGTGCATTGCTAGATCTATATAAGTATACAAGTACATATATAAAACATTAATATAAAATTAACTACTGAAATATAATGATAATATATTTTTATATAGGTTGCGAAGGTAATTTATAGTGGCAAAGTGGAAGGAAGATTATTATTGAGTCAATCCTTTTCTAGGCAGGTGTAGGTAGCGTGAAGAACAGAAGAGCATGTATGAAAATGTTTATGAGTGTGAGTGAAGCAAGAGCAAACAGGCGTAAATATACGTATGTACCTATGTAACGAATAATAATAATAGTCTAAGTAATAATAGTTTTTTATTTAATCTAAACATTTTTTTCTAAATTAGAAGCGCTGAAAAGCGGCTGTAACCCAGTGGGTAAGACCTCGGACTTCGTATGAGAAAGGTCCTAGGTTCGAATCCCAACTCCGGCATGTACCAATGAATGAAATTTAAATATGTGTTTTTCATTTACGTACAAATTTACAGACGCTAACGGTGAGGGAAAACATCGTGAGGAAACCTGCCTATTTCTCAGGATAGGTAATAGTCAGTGCCTATATACGGCGATACGGTTCACTACCTATCACGTTGGGTGCTGTCTATCTAGTGATACGCGGGATTCGAATGACCCATACCTAACATGCCTTCGAAATTTCGGAGAAGGGCATTCAAGCCTCTGACTACCCCGCCATAATAAAAACGGGAGTGTGTGTACACAAGTCGTGAAGCGTATGTTTTTTTCTTTCTATCGGTACACTATTTCGTTTAAAAATCAATTCTATTATACATATATATTTCGAAGGCATATTCGATAGAAAGAAAATTTTATTATATATAATGGGTGGGTAAGACCTCGGACTTCGTATGAGAAAGGTCCTAGGTTCGAATCCCAACTCCGGCATGTACCAATGAATGAAATTTAAATATGTGTTTTTCATTTACGTACAAATTTACAGACGCTAACGGTGAGGGAAAACATCGTGAGGAAACCTGCCTATTTCTCAGGATAGGTAATAGTCAGTGCCTATATACGGCGATACGGTTCACTACCTATCACGTTGGGGCTTACTATTTATTTTGGGCGATGGGTTGGCAACCCCTCACACGTGACAGAATTATATTATCTGTGCCCGTGACTTGATTGATATTGATGCTGGCATACCACTTTATTAAATTTACATACCTACTTAATTTTATAGAAACACCTTAGTATTTTATTATCTGTGACCTTATGAATCGAAAATAAACCATAAAATGAACAAACAGACATGCTGTATTTGTAATTTTATATATTAGTTAAAAGTACTGAGAAAAGGGGATGTAAGGAGTACCTGTAATTGGCAACCATGTATGCAAAGGTGTTAAAGAGGCGAACGTGGCATGCCAGGATCAGGAGAAATGGGGCTACGTAATCTCTGTCACCCCTCTAAGGGGAAGCGGGCGTGACGCGTATGTATATATAATGTATATGTAATAATTTTTAATGTAATTCTAATTCATGACATAATATTATGTATGCGTACTTATATGCGTTCATGACCATTATTAACATAGTCCCTAGTCTCCTTGTCGCCTCTTACAGCTTAATGGAAAAAACCGGTATATACAATAATATCTGTGAGACCTGTGACCAAGCACAGGAGGCTGAATTGTGAGTACCTATTAAAGAGTCCGTGAATCGTGATCGAGCCACATCGAGGTAAAATCGTCTGACGACGCGACGAATACTTGTACGCTAGAAATAGACTCTGCGGTGAATTTTACATACCTACTTTATTTTATAGAAACACCTTATGAATCTAAACACCTTATAAAATAAACCATAAATTAAGCAAACAGTATTTGACATTCCCTGCCTATCAGATCCTTTATACCTACTCGTATGTCATTTAAGTTTTTTAAGGAAGGCACCTTGAAGGTACCTATACATAGGTGGCGGGGTAGCCGAGTGGATTAGCGCCTTAACTCTCTGGGTGATCCAGGTTCGAATCCCGGCGGCACCAATGTTTATTTCTAATTTCTAATAAATATGTGTCTTGCGTCCACACTCTGGTCCGTCCTAGCCGTAAAACGTGTTAGGTGGGACCAATTAAAACAGAGATAAAAAATAATTAAAAAATTATCGGCGAGTATCATATACCCTACTCAAATTTAGATGGAGCTATTTCACTTAATTTAGCTAGCTAATCGCTCTAGTATGGACAAAGAAAAAAGTGACCTCTATTATTGAGAAGATGCACGATTTATGCACGATTTCATGCATTCGATGTCACGCCATCTGTTTGTCCAATTTCGCTTCAAAAATAAGCGGAGTAAAATAAGAAGTTAGCACTTACCAAAAAATTTGTATGGGATGGGGTATCTGTACTGTATAGTATTATATTATCTGTGCCCGAGCTATTTATTTTCAAGACGATCAAACGCCTAATAACGCGATATCCATGGAATTGCCTCTAAATTAAGCCGATGCGTGGCCGGAATCGAAATGAGAGGACCATACTGACTGGAAGCCATTTTGCGGATTTGTATCGGAGGGAAAACTCGACTGTTCTATACGCAGTGTATTCAATTGTTATTCGATACCGTATTCGGATCAACTTTCGATTAGTACGGCCTTTGTTTGTCAAGCGTTTAGGCGTGTGTGTAGACTGTTTGATTACGTATGTGACGGTTTACGAAACGACATTTAATAGAAAATATCTATTAAATGTCGGCAACTTAACCGTCGAAGAGACATTAATTATGACCTTAAATAATGGGTGATAATATATCATTTTAAATTGGCATGACTGATTGAATAATAAATACCTATGAGAATTTCTAAAATGTTTCCGAACGAAAAATGTTTAGGTAAAACATAAAAACAAATTTTCGTTAAGAGTACTAAGTTTGTGAGGGAAAGAAGAAAAAACTTTTATTTTAATAACTCATGGCTTCAGAAACTTTGCAAACAGCTTCGAGTTTATTGTTTTTGATCGACTTCTAATCTAATGGTCTCCCTAAAAAATTGCGCTGTTATTGAATAATAAACGTCGTACATACATATACAATCTTAAAGTCTAAGAAGGGATGGGCAGAAAAAAACATCCTTGAAGAAGATTACATTAAATTATGCATTTTATACTGTTTATTTAGTGATTGAATGAATTTGGGAATGAGTAATACTTTTTCTTGTCGTCACATTAAGCATATTTATGACTCTTTGTCCCTTAGTCACGTCTTTAGACACGCCAGGTGGCGTTGAAATAGTAAAAATGCTTTTGCGAAAGTAAATCACCTTATTCCGAGAATCTGAGTAGCAAATTCTCTGTAAATGCTTCGTCTAAGTTTTCGCAGCTAAAAGTAAAAGTACAAGTAAACACTCTTCAACAATTAATTTAAAAGTTGCAAGAACTTCCTCTCTGTTACTTTTCTGGTTTTTCTGCTCCGCCATTTTCGTAGTTTTACCCCTGTTTAAAAAGTTTCAAGTTTTAACAGATAGCGTACGTATCTTAGCATTAAAAGAATTATTGTCATAGTCTCCGATTCTTAAAGTCATTAAAGGCAGATGGACTAAGATTATGTGTATTGTATATAATAATGTAATAAATAGGACCCTTTTACACCAATTGAATTAGCCCCTTAGTAAGTTCATTTAAAACTTGTATTAAGGTACTAGTTCATTTATATTTAAGAAATATATACATATTATATATAGATAGCGTAGTTCTAAACTCTGCCTCCACCGAGAATTGAACCCGGGACCTCACGATTAGCGTGCATGTGGTTAACCAATTGCGCCCCGGAGGTGCGCCGATGTGTGATAAGTGTCAATAAATAATTGGTTGGATAAATTAATATGCAAATGTACTATTTTTAGTAAACGTTACATAGATCACAAGGCTCCTGTTATTAATATCGGTATTATTATTAACAGATCAGTTGGTTAATTATATCCACAGATGATATTACTTTAAAGCAAACCCAATAAGGATTTAAATAATTCGGGGCACTAACGAAGTCATGTTTGTATAATAATTTATGAAACTGAAGATAGACTTGTAATATCACCAAAAAAGGCACTTTTTGAAAATTCTAAAACCTTCCCAAATTAGTACAAGAGTTTTATACAGCAAAATGAAACAAATCAACTGATTGTGTTAAAATTTTGTGAGTCAAATTCAAGAATTCCTCGGATTTATATTGGAAAAGTTATATCGCTGACGAAGTTTGAATTAGGAACTGGTGTTTTATCGTTGTCAGGTAAGTGTTTCGGAGGCTTTGAGACCTTCAGTCAGAAAGGAGGTTAAATTTTATTCCAGCTGATAAGACTGCGGTGAAAGGTATACTTATAGAAATAGTTATAACTGAGATTTTAGTAAAAGAAACGGCTTGATTCTTATTTGATAACTTTTTTAAAAGGGCATTTAGATTGCATTTAGTTTATTAGTAAGCAAAGGTTTTATTGAATGTCAATTCCGATCGATGCCTTTCTTACCATATGGCCTGCTTACGCCATCCTTTAAGGCATATGTAAAGTATAAAATGATTCAGAACTGTTGTAAATCACGCTTCCGTTTTCGTATATATTTTCATATACTTGGCAACTGTGTGTAAATGCGACGAAAGGGACGATTATGAACGGCAGTAGACATGTAAATACAAACATGAGTATAATATGCATAAAAGGAAGCGAATAGATAAGCATTGCTCGACGATGTTCTCGAATGAGACATTTAAGGCTGCCGTAATTCGAAAGTATTCTCGAACTTTCCGCGTAAGCCTTGGGGTGGGCAAAGAGTTGTCTTTTACGATGCTCAGACGAATTCGCGAACAAAATGTAACAATCGTAAAGTTTACGAGGAGATCACTATTTTATGCTTCCTTCTGTAGTTCTATGGATATAATAGAAACAATCATACTTTTACTATGAGACGGTTGTGATCCCATATTCTGTTACCAATAGTGGAATATTACTGAAATATGTTTATACATACTAAGTTCGTGATCTCTGGAAAAGGAGAAATGTAAGGAAAATATAACAGTCAACTCGTTGAGTTATGTTCAACGATAACACGCCGCGTTTCATTTTAAAATGAAGAATGTGGAGCAAAAATGCCTTGTAATAACTTAGTTTCAAATTAACATTAACGGTTAAACCATTAATTTTGTGAAAACAGAGCGTTTTGTGCAAATGGCGGACGCTGGATTCGCGCCAACGTTCTCCCGCCTTCTTTTCCCACGCACCGGAAACGGGACAGGACTTGGATGGGTTAAGTGTCGAGAAACTTTAACTTAAACTCTGAGACCATTATGTTAGGTAGTGCTTAAATTTTATCAACTTTTCTACAGGGATTAAACGTTATAGCATTCAAAAGAAATCTTTTTGGCTAGTTAGTTGGCTGATTCTCTACGTTATCTGGAAGGTAATTTTTAATGTACAGTGCCAGACGATCGGATCTAAGTTTTATAATCGTTAAAGATTTGGCACAAGTAATTTAGTGTACCATAATTGTACAACAATTGCCTACAATAAGCAGTATTTTGTATACATGAGTGAATACTATGGGAAATGCACTCATTATTTGCTATAACTTGGTGAATCATCATACAATTATACACTCGTCTCCTATACATTAACTCAAGCATTCTTATCCCTGAAAAAGATGTAAAAGTTTAGGTTCCACGTAAAAATGCATAATATAGCAAACAAAAGAGAATTTACATATGAAAATTTAGGATAAACCGTACCAACTTCAGGGCTTTCCCACACTGAAACCGGACGTAGGCGGTGGCGCCTCGCAGCGGCGGTCGCCGGAAACGTGTCAAGTGCTCACAAACTCTAAGCGTACTGTTAATCGGCTGTAAAAACAGTCCATCCGGCATTTCCATACTACGTTTTATGTTTGTAGTATACCGGTTTTATTATTTATTTTGTATGTCATTTGGGTTGTGGTGGCCTTAAATATTTCTGGTACTGAACTTACGGTAACGTTGAAAAACCTAAAATATTGCTTTCTTCGCCTAGATAGCATTATATGAGGACCAAAAAGCATTATTGATATCCAATGCTATTTCTTCTGTCCATGGTTCAACATAAATTTCATTAATAACGTCTTAATTACACCACAGTTCATTAATTTTAATTAATATAAATGTACAATGCACAACAGAATAAAAAGCAACATTTACCTCTACCATTCTGAACACCAACACTGGGAAACGTAGTAAATCGTAAGTAACTTTTGTGCTGGCCTGAAAATCGCTTCCGGGCGGAGTTGTTCACAATACTCGTGGTATCGTTAGGGTGCGTTCACCAAGCTACTATTGTTATGAGATATAACGAAATTTGTATGATAGCGTAAATTTGAGAGATTTCGTTGTATTATAAAAATAAAGTTATTAATGTTATAAACAGTACAGTATTTTTTCGAGGTAAGTGAAACTATTCTTCTTGAACGAAGAGAGCGTATTTTGAGCTATGTAGGTAATCCTACATGATGAATCATACGAATGATTGTGTTTTGTGGCGTAACCTTGAGGAGGCTTACGTCCAGCAGTGCACTGATATATGCTGAATGATTTAGTCATACATCAGACGGCGGGTTAAAAGATAAAATTGACAGTAAAATGTGTTCTGCCCACTAAAAATGTATTTTTTTGTTAGTGAGTCATAAATTCTGAGTATAAAATTTATTTCATTAATTTAGATAATTATTTACATTTTTAGGACTTACCTTTCGCCTTTATTTTTGTTTGTGTTGTTTTTTGTCTTGTCTCTTTATACAAAAGTTTTTTTTTGTTATATTTTTAAACGTGTCTTTATCTTAACTACGTACTTTTTGCATGACAAAATCGAGTTTCGTGATTTTTTCTCAAATATTTCCGTCTGATTTGAGGAAAACTTTCGACGCATTCATTTTCTTTTGTGTTCCTGACATTAGGTGGAAGTAGGAACAATTTTCCTGTTTGCACTTTGCGGTCATGCTTCCTCAATTTTAACTTTCGTTTTTGTGTAGTATTACGAAACAAATTCCATACAAGTTTAAGAGTAAGTTATTGGATGTGTGATCCATGGTATATTCTGTGCGAAGATTAATGTGACATCTGTTGATTTTGTAACTAAAAAAATGATTTTTCTAGTATTGTATTCATATCATCTGAAACATCTGCATTATTTCAACGTACTTAAATGTATTTATTGGAATATATAATATTTGTATACCAGAGCAGCTCTTAACATTATACAAGGCTCAGGTCCGATCTTGTATGGAGTACTGCAGCCACCTCTGGGACGGCTCTGCCAAGTATCAGCTGAATGCCCTTGATTCTATCGAGCGCAGAGCTAAGCGACTGATTGGCGAGAATAAACTTGTCTCTAGGCTTCATAGCCTAGCTCACAGACGCAAAGTTGCCAGCCTTTGCGTTTTTTACAGGCTGTACTTCGGAAAGTGTGCGAAAGGATTGCACGAGCTAATACCGCCCTCCCCTTTTTACCACCGAACACGAAGATGCACAAAGAGGTATCATCCACACCTTGTGAATTTGCCAAGTGCCCGTACGAATCGCTTTAAAGCGTCCTTTATTATGCGGGCCGGCAAGAAGTGGAATTCCCTGCCTGCGTCTGTGTTTCCCGAAGGGTACAATCCACAGACTTTCAAATCGCGGGTGCACAAGCACTTTCTGGGAGAGCTCGGTCCACCTTAGGCCTGACCAATCCAACTACTTGGATTAGTACGGGCCAAGAGCAATCCCATTCTAAATAAAAAAAAGAATAAAATTAGATATCATGTATAAAGAACACACATGTAACTTTTACAATGTATGACTTTACCCTACCTTGTATGAATAGTTCAACAGCCCAGTGTAAACTCTGTTTAAATATTGAAATAAAATCCTTATAATATAAGCATTTTTATTTCAAAATTTTATTTTTTATAACATAGTCAGTAATCTGTAAATGGTGTCGGCGATCTCACTACCTGTCATTTTGAGTACTGGATATCTAGTGTAACCCGTGTTCGGTTTTACTTTAAATACTACTTGTACTACGGTGATCACTATAGTCTTATACTAACCTGAAAAAATAGTTACTATTTATCTCATTTCATAAAATAAATGCGGCGAAACCAAGAAGACCAGAAACAAGATTCAGTTCTGCAAACTCAAAATGAGGATTTTGAAATAGATACAAGGAAAAGGAAACATTTTAATTGAATTTCTTTTGAGTCAACTTTAATTATGTAACTTGATTTTTCCCTGGCTCGAGGATGTTCGCTCCATGAAGCTTCTTGCTATATTGCTGCAGGGAACACGAGTTGAAAGCAAACAATTATAACTGAGTTTCATAAATTTACTTACGGTTCCGACATTATGCATTAAAACATACACATTTAGATGATTGGAATAGAGCGGCTCGCAACAAAATGTTGATTAATTTTATATCGTCATTTATTTTATAATACTAACCCATGTTTGATGAAATGAATATAATACTACTGGATATTTTTTGTATTTATAACATAGAAAATAATGCATAACGCAAAGCCACTAAATTCAGCCACTAATTCAATCTATTTCTCAATTGCGCAGTTGCATCTTCCGTATAATTAAATTTCCTTTGTTAAATGAACTATAACCAGAATAGGAAAAATATAACCCCGGAAAAAAGGCGTGTGATTTCTATATATGAATATTGTATATCCTGATCCTCCACTTATGTACACTTCAGTTGACGTCACGGTTGTTGAGTGAGCAAGCTTTCTGGCTGATCCTTTGGCAGTCCTTGATTAACCTCTTGGTCTTAAGGACTTTCTACTGGATTAACAAATGAAAAGTAAACAGTGGGTGGGAGTTGATTTCGTGTTGACGGTGTCCGTTCTCATTTCCAAGAAAGGTTCGATTGTTTTCTTAGTAAAGGGGTTATCTTGGCGTATTTTTAGCTATGTTTAACGAGCTAAAGGAGCTTCTTGGGAATATTAGAAAAAAAGATTTCAACAGATATTATGAATAATGGGAAAAAGCAGAGCTTTTATTTATTTAGTATATTTTTGTCACAGAACTTTCTGTTTTAAAGATTTTGTATAGTATCAATTTGAAGACTGTTTTTTGTTTATAAATAATAAATGTTTCACATGCAAACGTTTGAGACCTATATAGAATACTTCTACCTATCGTATTTTCTGGCTTATTAATTTCTCAAATGTAAATTATTTGCAAAATAATTACTTCAAAGAATGTACATGGTATTTCCTTTGAAATTGCTTAAATAATAGGGCAGAAATATCAGAAGATAATTACGAAGTAATGTTAATGACTTAAACGTTCCTTGTTTTCTGCGTTTTCAACCAGATTCAAATGCCTCTCTTTCAGGGATATTGTAAAAAGGTACCTAGATGTTAAGTCCACTAGTTATGTTAGCTGATGATGATGAATATGTCATATTAATTCCATTACCACCTCCATAGCTACGCTACGATTAATCTGAGGATCTTCGTGGTTGCACACTGAACCTTTCAGGAACAAATATAAGCATCTTTAAAATTCTTTCAAGTACGTAACGTGATCACAGTAAGTGATGAAACTCATCATTTTTTACGATGAAAAATTGAGTAGGTTCTTACTCGAATGAGTAAGTTTTTACAAAGACGGCTGAGACATTCAAGACTCTGTCTACTCTAAAACGCTTAACAGTTAAGACTAACACTAAGACTACAGTTTTACATGACCCGTAACTTCCGGGTGAGGCGCCAAAGCGGCGTTGGAGGCGCCACCTTCGCGAGGAAAACTAGGCGGATACTTCACCGGATATCCGCCACCGAATCACTCATTTCAACTTGATGTCCTATAAAAAATCTCATACCTTCATGTTGTCTTCCAGTATCTGTTTTTTATAATATACCACTGTGTATGGGTATATTATCTCGCTTGTTTATGACAACAAAATGATTCAAAATACCTTTCGTCATATTAATGTTAATTTATAAAACGAGGTAAGACACATTAAAATATCCATTGTCTACTTAAAAAAATACTCTTTGTATATTGATGACATTAGGTAATTAATGATTTCTTAATATTTATTAGTTATCTAACCTTAGTAATGTTATAAAAATTATTTTCTAGAATACTTGACAAGGTCTGTATAAATTCATATACAAATATCCTGCTTTCTTTTATTGCATTCCGAAAATATCATGCAGGTTCTTATATAAGCCGTTTGACTACGGATATAAATAGCCAGTCGTACGTGTTAACGGTCGATTGACCCTCAAGCAAGAGCCTGAGTGCTTGACATGTGACTTCCGGTCTCTGTCGCCGCCATGACGCCGCCCAACTTCCGCTCTGTTCAGATCCAAGAAAGGGATGGGAGTCTTAGTCTTTCGTTAAGAATGGTGTGATCTTAAGTTTATGATGTGTTTCCTATAGTTTATATATAAGGGCGTAAACGTTATAGTTCATCTTCATAAAATTAATTAAAATATAGGTACATCTAATTTACTGCACACGTACTTTCTTACCTCTATTTCTGTATAATCTGCTAAAATTTCATAAACCTTAGTTTGATAAAAAAAGCAAGTAAAGTAATCTTAAACGTAAGCAGTTTAGAATTCTGATACTAAATTCATAACTAAAGTTCAACTCTACTATTACAGAGCCTATAAATGCCTAAGTTTGCGATTGCATAAGTTTATTTTGTTTATAGAACTTTTAATATAGAACGATATAATTTACACAAGCTTTAAATTTATGCAGCGTTTATAAGTAAGACATTAAAAAAACATAGCAAAATGACAAATTGTAAACGCCCCGCCCAGAGCGTTCGATGGCGAGACAAATCTACCATTGAGCTACAACGTTATTTACGTTCTTGACTTACGTTGAAAAACTGGCAAAATAATTTATTGTTTGCGGTACCAAGTTTCTTACTCCCCAATCTAGGGCTAATTCTCATCCTTATTTGAATTATTCATGTTTTCCTCGCCAAAATATTCAAACCGTGATCCTTGGTGAATTTTCGCCGTAAAAAGCTTTGATAATAGAACTTGCTAATATTATTGCCAAGTATTTTTTCCACTGGGTAATAATGTAGCGTGGGCCATATACATACAAAGTACAAGGTATTTTTATAGCATATTTTTTTTATACCTATTATAAATTAAAATATAACAGAATTATTTTTACTCTAATATGCTGCTTTTGTGGTAGATAGTCAAAAAAGTGACATGTTGCTTTGTTACTTATTATTTGCTTTAACAGTTTAAAAGCACTAAGTTTAGAGTAAGCAAATGTTATCTTAAACACGACAGACCTAGCCGCTATACCAATGCCTTTAGAATACTGTAAACTTGACGAAAGATTCTTAATAAGTGATTTTAGGCTACGATTTCTTTATTATGAGAGTTGCTAAAAATAAATAAGTGAAAGCCAAATTATCAGTCATTTTGTACCCAAATAAAACTTTGTTTGACTGGTGTTAGTAAATTTGTATGTTAAATGTTTGTAATGTCTGCCATAAGGAATAATTTGCTGGTGTCCGGACAGATCCTGGCATCATTACCAGCTCAATGGAAGAGCCGTGAAATTCAATGTTGACTTTGGTTATTACGCGGCAGTTTCACTCCCAGTTTGGAACTCGGGTGAAACTTTTTCCTATGGCCTCTATTTGCAAGTCAAAACTGATGCCATAACTTTTTATGGACGTATAAATTTTGGCAAAAAAGGAGACCTAGAAATATATGTAAAGAAGTTTCCAAAGAAGATATTTGGGGGCGAAAATCTAGTACTAAAATCTTTTGCGGAGTCGAAAACTGCTGTTTTGCCTTTTAATTAGCTAACTTTTGGCTGAGATAATTTGATCGTTTTTGGGGAACTTTTTAATATTTTTCATGTAGATAGTATCTTTGCGTATAGTGTCTGCAGTCAGAGGTTCAAAGTTCACAGGAATGACGTTTGGTTCTTTAAGAACGTGAGTCGTTGAATAGTTTTCAATGATGCGGATCTCGTATGGAATGATTATAATATTAAAATTAGTTTCGAATAAAAAGCTAAGCTGTTAAAAGACTGTATAAATTCACGTTTAATTCCTGCCCGGAATACTCACATCTTCACGTTGACATAGTTCACAAAGCACAGGCATAAACCTCACAAAGGTACCTGTTTCTGGCCGTGTGTGGAGTGTATAAGGCTCATAACAGTTCTGTTGAGTAATGGTCCTAGTAGATCACCGACAATTTCCTAGCAGCGACCCCAGAAGCACTTAGGTTATCAAATGACATGAAGCGGAGTCTATAAAACTTTATGACAAATTAGTATTGTGTAGTAAATGCTGAAAGTTCATCGTTTGCTTAGCCCAGGGTTTATGTCATTTTGTCTCATCAATAAAACTGAACGATGGAATAAAACTAAGGGATTGGGTTACACC
Source organism: Leucoptera coffeella (assembly GCA_030578115.1). NCBI lineage: Eukaryota > Metazoa > Arthropoda > Insecta > Lepidoptera > Lyonetiidae > Leucoptera > Leucoptera coffeella. The sequence continues at coordinate 302,649 of JAMBLF010000020.1, read as the reverse complement.
CGTTCGGGTTAGCATAAAATTTAATGTTTCTGTCGGGACGCTTACTGTATTGGAAAAGATAGCAATGACCTATAAATCTAAGTAAGGATAATCAAATATCTATGTAGTAAAGTAAGTCCAAGATAGTATTGGGATGTTACATGATGTTTTTATTCTTGACGTCTTATAAGAGGAAACCAAGAAAGTGTTACTTCAGTATTAGTTGGTATTTGGGAATGTGGTGCTAATGGATCCGCAGAAATTTAAACATACAAATCCGACGTTCTTTATGTTTTAAGGTGTACCTGTATTTACCCTCGCCAAAAAAGCTACGCTTTAGTGTACGAACGGTTATGTTTAGAAATAAAATCATGCCTTAAGGCGTACTTGAGATTCTCATGAAATATAATATAGCAGTTATGTTTAATATTCTAGCCAACCACATAAAATTGCATTGTCATATTAAAGTCTTTTATTAGAGTTTAATTACGATTAATAGCAATCACATTTACCAGTGACTAAGCCTTTTGCAGAACAACAGTTTTAATAAGACGCTGCATGTGTCACAAGAGAGATTGTCTCTAAGCAGCTTAAACTTGATTTATTGCATTGCATAGTATGCTATCATTCTACTTTTGAAAGACATATTGCATTTTATTTGTCTTTGAAACTATCTTCATTTGTTTTTATGACGTCATGAATGTATGATAGTGATATTTTATTGACGCGGTATAGTAAAACTTAAGCTGGATTTCAAAGTCGTATTTAAATTCAATTTAAAATCTTTATTTGTTAATCACACATAAATATGTATGTATACGAGATTAGAGGTTACAGGTTCAGTTAATCTCAGTCCGTTAAATCTAAGGTTATGTAAATATCATGTCAACATCATGCAATGTCTGCCTTTCAATTCAAAATCTATATATTAATGGTTTGGTTTGTTAGTTCTTATGTGTAAAAAAATACAAACATACTCGTTCGTATTTCGTTTTCATATCTGCAAGGAGATCTTAAACATCCTTGTGAAAGTCATGCAGACGAGTTTATTTGGCGATTCTTCATCATTCATCAAGTCAAGCTATGCCTACGCCAAACTCAAAAAGAAGAAGTGTAGCTAGAGTTATTCTATTTATGATCTTCACTATTTTTTACAATAAATAATTACAATAACAATAAAATAGGCTTAATTATGAAGCCTAAACTGCTCACCAAAATAATTTAGAATATTACACCCAATTTCCACCGTTCACTTAAGTATTCGTACACAATCCTCCACACGGGCCTCGTTTGCATCATTTCACCTCGTAAAATTTTGAGAAATTGCAAAGCCAAACTTTACTCGTAATCGTAACCGCAAAGAAACTCCGATGTATTCCCTAAATGCTCGTAAGCTTTGCTACGCGGGACTTTGTACAGTACGAGTGAAAAAGATATCTGTTTCTGAATAATTAATTATGGGTTTTCGTTGAATATGGTTTTAGTACTAGCACAGATAATATAATACTATACAGTACTAATATATGAAATATATAGAGTACTAAAAGCCCCCTTTCTTTCTTCCCGGCTTGTAGTAAGGGCAATATCAAAAGATAAAACACATAATATTTGCACCTTTTGATTGCCATAGGTGCTTGGTAGTTATTATAAATCAATATGTACTGAAGTTGTGATGATAGATACACTAATCTCCACTTCTAATAGAGATAGTGAGTCTGTGTACAATCTTTTGTAAATAATTCTTTAAGGTCCACACTACAAAGGCCATCGTACAATATATTGATTATACAATTTTGGGCAATGTAAAACACGGATAAATGAAAATCCTCACCAGGAGTTTATATAAGTACTTCTAGCCACAGTTGGATCGGAAAATCTCGATAGAGCATGACCGAAGTAATACAAAAGTCTCCATAGCACTGTTTGTTGCCAACCCCAAACAAACTTTTCCCTCAAGCAAAGTGAGTTAGTTCCTTCTAAGAACATAATCCTTATCGAGCCTCTAAAAGGTGGTTAGCACCCTATCAATTGATCGGCCCCGACCATAAATTGTGAGTTCCGATAACCTACAACTTTCAATCAGTCCGTTTTTGCCTTTTGAAAAAGGTCTTTTATTGATTTAGGCGAAAACATTTGGGTCGCCTATTTACAGTGAGAAACGAAATCCTTTTTCTTTTTTTGATAATTTAAAAGTTTGATTCTTATTAATTATTTGTAGCATGACTTTTAATCTTTTCGGCATGATCACCGTCGCCAGTACGAGGATATTTCATCATTCGAAACCTGAATTTCACGAGATCGTTGGCATTTGTCATCTTAGTTCGGAATCTCGTAGTATTACTAACAATAGAATTTTGATGGATGTTATCCCATTGTTTTTTCTGAGAGCCAAGAGAACTAATTAAATATAGTTATTAATTAGTGTTAGTTAACATATCCGCTTAAACCCTGTCTACACTTGCCTTAAGGTTCTATGTATAGAGCTAAGAGTGAATATGAATAATATTTAAGTCAAAGGAACATTTCACAAAGCGTAGGCCCTAACAAAACGGCGAGGAAACGCCGTTTTCAAATGAACTTTAAACTCGAGAGTTTTCTCCAGTTCCTCCTAACAAGACTTAACTTTTTCTCAAGTATTACATCTGGAATGAAAATTCACAGGAATTTTGAGCTTTGACTTTATGGTTAATGCTCGTGTTGAGTCGCCGTGGTAGCAAATCAGATTGACTCTTACAAGTTTACTGCTGTTAGCTTTGTGAATGTCGCGATGACATTTGAGAAAAAAGATCTTACATGCAGTAGTAATTCACGTAAATACATCAGTTCCAGATTTTTAGCTTTTATGACACTCAAACTGCCACATTCTATATTCCTCTAGGCTACGCATAATAAAAGAAATACTTTAAATACGAAAACTCTTTTCATTCAATTACCTAGTTATTCATCAGGATATAAGTAATTAAGCAATGTGTTTCCACAAAAACTAATTCTGAATTTATGGTTGTTGATGTGTTTTCTTTGGTAAATGTTACTTATTATTAAATTAATTCAATTGCACTGTAAAAATTATTTATGTGTATATTATATTTATCTATTAATTGACTTTCGTCACCATCAACTTAAAAAACAATTAAAAGAAAATCATTTCTGCTTTGCTCTTATTATTTTTTGATCCAATTTATTTTGCGAACTTTAATTGATGTTGTGTTTTTCTCAGAAAACTTTCCGATAATTGCTATATTGATGAAGACTTTTATGACAAAAATATTCCTGAAAGTTTTTAAAATATTTCATTTCTAGTGGTATAACGTAATATTACGTAGTGTAGTGTGTTTGAGGTTGCACTAGAATCACTGTGCCATTGGAAGATGGATACACGAACCTTGTAAACCACGTAAGTGACGATGGTCGTATTTATGATATTTAAACAGATTCTTATACTAGAAATGCAACTTAGTTTCAACGAATACTGGAGCAAAACCTACTCTATATCAATACAGTGTATATTGTGTCTTCTATGTTTGTAATTTTTTTTTTATTGATTTACATGTTAAAATTTGTATACCAAAAGTGATCTTTTAATATTAAAGCAGGGCGTGACTCAAGAAATAATCCCTTTTGGAGGACAGAATCAGGAGAAACTACATCTAATCTCTCGCCTAGTATTATTATGGTCCATTTTGTGATAATTAGCCTTATCAGGACCTCTGACTACATACATATGTAAAAAACCATCATCTACAATTACTAATTTACTAATAGCACAAACTTTATTATTTCATCTTTAAATAAACCCTACAATAGTGAAAATGTATGTATCATAAACTACATATTGCTTCAAAATCTATGCTCTCCCTGTTCAAAAACAATAAAGTAACCATGAATGTTGATTGGGTTGCCATGGTAACGGCAACATCAATCTGTGATGCTTTCAGCCAGGACATCAAACAGTAATATCGTTTTCGGATCACGCGGACGACAACTGGTGCCTCTAAACGTGACCTAACCCTGGCGCAAATTGTTTCCAACTTAACACAAAATATGCTATACATTATCGTCGGGTAGATTGGGTACTGATTGACGATATTGCTATAATGTCGGCTGATTATACTATGGATATAAGTTTTATCTTATAAGACGTTAATAAAAAGCATATATGACTAGTATATTTGCATAGAGACGCATTACTACAATGGCTATATCTGTATATCCCATACAGTTTTTCTTCATAAAAAAAATAGTATGTGATCAACCAAGAACAACCGAACCCTTCCAGACAGTATCTGCGTCCAGCGTTGCCTAACATGTGATGTATGTATGTATTTCGTGTGAGTAAACCTAGGAATTAGGGGTCAATGAGATATATTGGGCGATAGGTTAGCAACCTGCTAACAATGTGCTATATGATATCACAGGCCCAGTCATCATGCTAAGTTTTACTTATAATATATTTCCACGTGTCCGAAATACTGTTCACACTGAAAAGTGTTAAAGAACGTGAATGTATATGTGATGTATTTATGTGAGGTGACGTAACGAAAACCCATAATATGTCAATGCTACTGTTTTGTTGTTCTTTATAATTTTACAGCAGTAAGTATGAGTAGTATTTTGTTATATTATAATATGCTCTTAAATTCCATTTTAAACAACCTACATTCAGTTACCTTTGCCCTTTGCAAATGCAATAAGAAAATAACTCTGTTTATTTTCAAATGAGATTTTCATTATAGTTTCATTTCCAATGAGTGGTTATGAGTGCATATTTATTTATGCAGGAGAGGCAACTTTCCTCTTGGGAAGCGTACAGGCGAACTACAATTTATTGAAAGAAACTTTCCCTGTACTGGTGTACAGTATAAGATAGGTTAGAATTGTGGGCTCATTGTAAGTGATATAATAACCTAATTGTAGTCACTTTTTGTATTCTTTGGTCACATAATTCATTTTCAATTTAAAGAATTTTTAGATAATTTGATAGTTATTGTTTAGTTTTACTGGTGTAATAATTTACATCCTAATTTGTCTAAGCTTTGGGCACAAATAATATAATACTACAGTACAGCTTTGGGCACACATTTTAGAATGAAACCAGCATTCAGGTTTTTGACTAAACAATTTCAATTTCCGATCAAAGAATTATAATGAAACATATATTGGTATCCAAAAAAATTTTACACAAAAAAAAACTCTAATTCCTTTCATACAAAATCCTGGTATATAATAAGCTCATCTTGTTGCATAAACCGTTGCGTGAATCTTTGCCGTGGCTGCCTTTATAAAATAAGCGGAGAAAACTTTAAAAACAACTGATGAGTGCCCAACTACTTGGCCAAGGAACTTCTGACCTGAGCAAGGAAATGCTCTTTAACTTACGAGCGCGTTTCTATGATTCAACACTTCACCTATCTCCCAATTATTGATGAAGCGTTTAAGGCAATTTGTATTGTTAGATTTAATGTTCAATACCATTCAACATATATAATGAGTAAAAAGGTTGGCCCATCTGGATGGAATAATTCCAATCAGTAATGTTTAGGAACGTTGCCTATAAATATCTTAAATTTATATTTATTTTAAGACCAAACGTAATTAGACAAATACAAATTTATGTTTATTAATATGTACTATGTTTATTGCCCTGATTATACATCAAGCACCTACTAAATATGCCTTAATTACCTCAAATCGAACAGAACAGTATATCCTACAACTTGTCTATGTAAAATACCTGTACCTGTACAGGGCAAGACTCGCAGGGAAATTACAAAACAGACTACAAATTTCTCCTATTCAGAAATCATAATTATTTTGTCGCTCACCAATCCTTTCTGAGCCTATCAAAGGGACGACCCTAGTTGATTGCAAGCAGTCTTAAGGCGTAACTGAGAGATTAACAAATGAATTGCGAACAAAGAGTACTGTGACAACGGTCTAAGAAGCCTCCAAAGGCTGCGTACAAAGATGTATTAATATTTAGAGATAGGGGTTTGTACTTCGCGGAACCAAATATGGACTACAAAGGTTGTTTTCGTTACATTGTACACTCAAAAGGACCGAATAGAGAAAACAATTCACCTTATTATTATTTGTCATCTAACAAAAATTATTCGTCGTCTATCATGAATTTAATTTTTAGTTCGCCTGACTTAGAATACTGAGAAGAAAGTCTGTTTACATTTAATTGAAATTCCTCAGTTGCTCCGGGCCTACTATAGTTTTTACTGGGTTAGTAAGCTCCAAAGAACTTCGAGCCTACAAGATTTCGAGGACAAGCTATTTGTCAGAACATGTAGGTATGTATTTCTTATATATTCGTCGATACTAGTCCTAAATATACGTATTATGGAACTAGTTGAAGTTGTGTAATAGTTTACTAAGTCCATCGTCCATTAGCTTTGAAGGTATTTCTGTTTCTTAGGAATAGGAGTGTTAATGGAACATAAACATAAGCCTTTCGTTTTATTTTTCCTTACCTAAGGCAAATTAATGAAGCATCCTTGACTTTAGTGGCTGAGTACTCTGTGAAAGGATATCAATTACTTTTTACTAGGACTTAAAGCGAAGAAAGGAAAGTTTCACGGTATTTTCCATTTCATCAGAAAGTTTCGTGATACTCATTTTATTCTTATTAATATAAAGGTTATCAGAGGAAAAAAAATTAAGTTCAATACTATAGCTACTGAGTACTAATTACATCAGTCAAAAAGTTGCAGTTTATCAATTGAAATCTGTGCAATAAAGTCTTAATTATTGAAACAAATGCAGTGTCAATTATATTTGCATAATTACACGCAGCTATGAGTCACCCAAGTATAAATAATGGTTGGAAGGAATAAATCTGAAATGATCGGAATTAGATTTTGAGATTGAGCTGAGTCGGAATCGGTTTTCGGCGAAGATTAATTGGACGAAATATTTTCCAGTGTTCAAACGCCGAACCGAATTAGTCGTTATTGATTTTGTCGTTTCGGGTAACATGAAAGATTACGCTGCTATCTTTTAGCGGAATTTGAATAATTCGATTCAATAATATTATTCGTTCTCGAGAGAAATTTGACGCCAGCCATTCGAGAGAAAGAATCGAGATTTTTCCAATCTTTTATTATTACACTTTTTTGTTGATGTTATTCTGTTGCGGTATTTATTTAGCTTGTAATTTGTGCTGTCACAATTGGTGCATCTAAAATAATTTAGACTACATCACTCTTTTTCAAACATAAAAAGTATCAAGTAAATTGGTTATATCTTTTTTTTATTATCAAATAGAATCTTGATTTTTAAGTCTCAGCATTTGCCTTATTGTTATCTAATCCCTTCGTTTAGCTTACATAGTCTATAAGTTGTTTTCTATCAATATACTGTTTGCAAAAGCAGGTATACCTCACTTACCTATTCAGTGGAATGTGGCTTAACGCACTAAACATTTTCCTAGTGTCCAACAACGATCATTACTGCGGTAGTTGGGATAAAGTTTGACAATCATTTGACGGATGAAAGACACCCTGGGACAACTTACAACAACTTTCAGTCTCTTTCTTATTAGACATGATAATGATTAATGACTTGCAGAGTAGTTACGTTCACTTGTCCGTTCCAGAATGTACGAAATGTATATGTGAATTGTGTGGCCATATCGAATCTATAGTTTAGCACGTCCTTTATTTTATTTTGGGTTATTCAAAATCATGGTTTATCATATCTGTTATTTGGAGCAAATTTTCTGGGTCGCGATGGCCTTAATTCATGTTGCTAGACTGTCCCTTGAATTATACCATGGACCCCTACTTACTTAGTGGCCTCCTAAGACTTGCGAGGTATGCTACTGCAGCCAGTTACGATTCTATTTATGACTTCGACAAACGCGCGGCACTATATATTCTCTTATTTAGATCTTGTTTCGTGGTAATTATTCCTAAATAACAAGTCCAGTCAATCTTTTTGGTATAACTAGTAAACAACAACATACATGTAATCCATTCATGTCACAATAGATTACCAAAACTATACTTTCGCTAACACAAACACCGTAAGATTACAAACCATATTTTTCTAGTCGCCATAGCAACCTGCCAAACAAGTAAGGCTCAAAAATATTAATGCCTTTGGATACCTTTCAACAACAAAGTCAATAACTGAGAGATAGCAGATTGCTGCTTTTGGAACCAATCCAACAGAACTGCCGTGTCTGATTACATGGGGGTGGACGTGCCCAGAAATTTGAGTTCACCGGATTTCAATCCTTAATCACGTCTATTTCCATTGTCAATCAATCAAAATTGCAAATCTGCTTCAGTTGATGCAAACTTACTTTGCTCAAATTGTTTCGTGCCAAAATGGTATGAAAATACATACATACACATCATGCCTGATTCCCTGTAGTGGGGTAGGCAGAGACTAACTTCTAACGTCACCCTTTATGATATGAAAATATAAATCTACTTAACTTTGGTATATAATAAGGTAATTATATAATATAATAAGGTAATTAAGGGACTAGAACGAGGTAAATTATTGTCCTGTGCTAGTCTGAGATGTCAAAAGAATGTTAACAAGCTTCCGTTCATCCCAGCAGGCCGTAAAAGGCGACTAAGAGAGTAGGGGTAAATTGAATCTAACCTAAAGGCTAGCAACCTGTCAGCAATATTCCATTATTTTGTCATCACAATCCCAATATTTATGCTGAAAACTGCTTAGAGATATGTCACCCATGTTCTGTCCACCCTGAAAAGGAATAGAAGATCTCGTCTTTGTATGTATCTAAGTAAGCATATGTATGTAACTGAGTAAATTTCATTAATTAATGATTTAGGTATCCATGATAAATATTCCATATCAGCGCTATTGAACTAGCGACAGTTTAAAGGAAAACGAAATATTTTTAATATAGTTATTTTTAAACACTCGCGATTTATACTTATTTTATTAACTATGTGAGACCGGGCACAATAAAGGTAATCAGATATCTTTATAAATTTATTTTTAATATGTATTGGAACTGATATATTTTTTTATTTGACTAATTGAGTACTTACGTATCATCATAGACTTTTCTTGGACCAAAATAACCTAAATCAGAATTCATGCACCGCTTTCATCAAAAGATGAAAATCTCCTAAAATTTAATTATGAAATGGGTACCGTAATGACTGACTTGGTCAACAACAACACTAATTGAATACCAAAGGCTATTTACGTGACCAGTTTACGAAGTTCATTGGGGAAAAATCTCTTCAAGACCCTCTGTGAGGAAATTTTGGGGATGACGCACTAAATGCTTAAGAAGAGAAATAATTTAAATTTGTATTCCTTAGGCAGCAAGAGCTATTTTATACTTATAATAGGGCAAAGTATAATAGTAGGTCTATAGCTTAGTTTTGTTGCTTACTTTCACTACATCTACTAAATTACTAAATTTCCGGCAATTGTTGGATACCAAATTCTTAAAATTATCATAATTACAGTTATATACAGTTATATATACATGTATATTCTATGTCAAATAAATGAAAATTATGAATAAAGATTTAATTACCATTATTATTATTATTATTGACCTATACTTGCTTTTAATTTGTCTATATTTGTACTCAATTTGTATATAGATACTCATGCTTGCCACCAACATTTTATAGATTAAATAATAACATAGAATCAACTCATATCCAATGAATACATAAAATAAAGGATCCTATATCTCCTTCTCAATCTAACTAGCCTCACGTTAGCTGATTTTACTACACACATTTTCTTTCGTAACCATGGCAACTAAAACTCGTCACCACTTCACACCTGTGACGAATGTTTGTAGGCAAACAAGTTATTTCGTCTAAACTCCGATTCGTCACTCAGCCTGTGACATGGAAATAAGTGGGTTGTTGCATATTTTACTGATTGTCAGCAATTTGTCAGTATCGTGGCGATATCCGCGATTTTTCTCATTCGTTTTTGTAGTCAATGTCGACGCTGTTTGGTATTTTGCAATAGAGACTGCGAGTGAAACCTGTATTTGGCAGATCGTCAGCAGCTCATGGTTCTAGTGGCGAGTCTACTACGTATATATAAGTATAGTTACGAAGGTTACTTCTGTCACAGATAATATGATACTACCGTCTATTAATTAAGAGTCTTGACTACATTAGCGCTTATTATAAAGTGTTACTATTATTTTATTACTCAAAGTTATCCATGAGACTTTCTGTAATAAATAAACTTCACTTTTACTATCTTTTCTATTTGCTTATCTATTGACTTGAGTGACCAAAACACAAGTGTAAACAATTCTCCAATCCCCTTATCCCTTTTTGTATAAAATAAATGTATAATATATATGGATAAACAGTTGTTACTCATAACTATCCCGTAGTATTCAGTTGTCTATTCCGTAGCAATTGCCTTGTGATTCAGACTAGAACAGACTGTAATCATAACAGCAATATTATCACTAATCTATTATAGTCTCACTCTGATGAGCCCTAATAAAAGCTAAGTGTCTCTTACACCTACAACCTATCTCATTCAATAGAGTGTCGTCCATCTTGACAGTTGGTGCGTGAATACAGCACTATGGCGATCGCATCCAATTTAAAGCAACAAGGCCCACGGGCAATCGATCAGGGGTAACAAAACCATTTTAACCTGACCCGATCAACTGTTGTTTAACCAAGGAGCTAGAGAGTTATATATACTGGTTGTTAAGGTGTAGAATTTGAAATTAAACGATGTATATAAAGGCTTAGTCATGTTACCTAAACTAAAGGATGTGTCGAGTTTAATATTTGCTGAGAGAAAGTATTTTTAAGGTACACAGTAGTCTTAATCTTTGTAAAGGACTTAACGTCTTGACACCTCTGTAAGCTAAGCTTAATGCAGCAGATAGCTTAATAGCAGTAGACACTCCCATATGTGACACTTTTTTCTCTATATGTTTATTTATTTTATTATATGATCGGCTGCAGTGCAGAAACAATTGACAACACAAGACAAGTACTAGATCAATTGACGACTGACTTCAGGGTTTGATGAATTTCTATCGAATCAATCCTTTAAATGATATTAGTCATTCCTTCTCTCATTGGTCATTTTTATCTAAGTGTAAATAAGACAGAATTATGCATCAGAGAGTTAGACATATCACATAAGCTACGTGCCTTGGTTCGAAATAAAGCTATATGTATATATGTTTTCCAAAAAGTGATTTTTAATAACACTTTTACCTTTATTCTGTATATATTTCTTTCATTCTAACACGACTAACTATTTTATAGACCTACGTAGAAACCCTAACACAATCCACACATAAACGTACACCTATAACTATAACCAGCTGGACGCATCTTAGGCCCAACGCCGAATGTATTCAATAACCCAGCAGTTCGTTAGAATAACACAAACGTAGTTTCGCTCCAATATTCCCTGTCAACCGGTTAACCGTGCTGGTAGGCTGTAATTTATTAGCTCAGCCTCGTTCAGGATTGGGGTGGAAGAATAAATTTCGAGAACAGATTTCCTAAGGTAAGGCGAGTGAATTCATTAATTCCAATGAAGGGTATGAGGCTTGCAAATATCCACTGTTTGTTGGGAACGCGTTAGTACTTTATTGAGGATTTTATTCTTGAATGGAGTCTAACTAGGTTTCTAATACTCGATATATGTATATAAAAAGTATTTTCGGGTGATGGGCTAGCTACACACGAATATGTTGTTCTCCCAATCACAGGCTTAATATAAGGAAAAGATGTTTTTATGTTTTTGATAATATTTTATTACATATTATAAACATAGCTGTGTTGTGAAGAACGTTTAGTCTTCTCTGAAATCTAAATTTACAGATAATAAATAGCTTATTTAACCTTCAAAAGCGAACTGAGAATGTACTAAATTTTCCATTCAAAACAGTTTACATCTCCGACAAAGGAGGTACAAACTCGAGTCGACCTTCTTACCGGAATAAATATGAACTGCGAAAATCGAATTTCACAGAAAGATTGGTTTACATGGGTTTGTAATTTTATGTACGCAAAAGATCCAAATAGAATTGCATGATGGCACGTGTTGAGCCGAGATTTGGATTGAATGTGAGTAGCTGGATTTCTCTTAAGGATAAGGATTGCTTCAGGGCTGGGGGTAACTTTTGATTAATGTATTCATAAAAGCTGGCAACTCCTTTGCACGAATGAATTTTTTTTATTTTAGAAGGTATTGTTTGTATTCTCGTTCTGAGCAGTGAATTAGATAGTAACCGGCTGATAGTTACATTTTGGATCTACTACTCGCTTAATTACAAATCTATTTAGGTCGTATGCAACTTGAAAGTGTCATAAGTACATATACCTATTAACCGTCTCATACGGACTCGCCTTGTGTTCAAGACGGGTGTCTTTAGGTCAGACTTCTTTATCGCTTTTGGACTGAAGAGAATCGTCAAGACTACTTTAAAAAATCACCAAAATTACCAGATTATAAGGCAATTACCACAAAAAGATCCAATATAGGTACGTTCTTGTCAAAAAGTATTCTCGCGTGGAATAATCGATTTAACGCGTACACATTACCGCTTCCCTTAAAAATCCATTCGACGAATATCGAATCTCTTTTCTTCACAACGTTACTCTGACATTTTGTCAAAGTGATTGATAGGTATTGGGGTTGGTAATTTTTTTCATAAATCTATTTGCTTATATGCTTTTAGTTGTAGACGCCTCATATATAAATTGCATACATATTTTTATTCACGTGCTCCCATCGTTGTCGTTGTAAATTAGAGCTTTAGAGTTATTATATTGTAAGCATAATCAGGGCAGTTGTATTGATAGGCCGTATTAGTGACAAGTTGCTATTTCCCGATTAATTCCAATTTTTTAATCAATTTTCCTCGTACTAGTCTTATTCAGGTTATTTCCTGCGACAAGTCGTAGTTATTACTCTATAAAGTGCCCTGGACTAGTACGGCACCTAATTAAGGAGTTAATATGCTGAAATAATATTATATTGCAATATATTTTTGTTACAACATAGACGTACTAAAATGTGTTTGTTACAATTAATATATAACTTTCGTATATATGTATAAATTTCAATGATTCACAAGTGGTTTGTCATTGAATAAAGAATGGGAATCTGTGTTTTCCGTCTACCCCTCTGTAGACGGTGGTATCTCCACACTATAGTATATTCGCATTAAGAAAAGAGTTACGTCATCATGTTCCCGCAATTTGACCAATGAGACGTGACAACGGTTGTCTGCGATTGTCAATGTGACTTAGTTTACTATTAACTAACATCTAATTGGTCAGTTTACCCTCTGAATAGCATGACGTCATTATTTACTTAACGCGAATAGCCTATAGATATAAAGCCTTTATCGATATCTGAACTCTGATAACATGCATCCGCTTCATAAACAGATGACGCTGTTCGGAAATCGCCCTCAGGACCTTCGGTTAACTTATGATTAATAAACATAACACAGATGAAGTGAACTTTGTTGTTGGTAGATTCGGGAAGGCTTCGATTCTCAGCTAGCATTAAACGATTGAACTGTTCTGTCTGAAGCTCGAAATTCTTCTACGTCTAGAGCGACATTGCAAATGAATAAAAAATATTAAATTTACATATAATTTTTTGTAGAAATTGATTAGTTTCCACACATGATGCTACTGATGATGTTACATTAGAATAAATGTGAATATATAAGAACCTTTTGCTAAGCAAAATGCAGCTTGTGTGATACAATGTAGGCTTTGGTATTATAAACCAAGATTAACAGTTACACGACTATAAACTTAGTGGATTAGTCAAAAGTTCAAGTGTCCGTCGCAGGAATGGCGGGGGTTGTAATTATAAGAACATCTGGAACCTATGTTTTTACCATATATTCAGTACTCAATGTGACAGGTGGGTTACCATTTGGTTACAGTGACGCCATTTTCAAGCACTGTAGATAACGATTACCTGTTCTGATGAATATCTCTTCATAATGAAAATGAAAAGCTGAGTTTGAACTCTTTTGCTGCGACAATAACATGCACAAGTTATACCCCTTAGTTTGTAAGTTTTTTATTGTAAACGTTTTGTATTGTGTATGTTTTTGTAGCCGTAAATAAACGTTTTTATTATTATTATTATTAAAATCTGAATACACCTGAAACAATAAAAATTTAAGAAACAAGAGCACATTAATATTTGCTCTCTAACCAGAAGCAAGCGAGTTCATCAGTGAAATGGGTTAGCAAACAGGTACATAAGCGTGGTTTTGGCGTGGCAGATTTCGTCGCTTTTTTCGTATTACATTACGCAGAGGCATAGGCACTCTCTTACTTATCCAAATGAAAAAGGTTGTGAATGAAATGCTTTATGTTTGAAACGGGGATTGATTCTGATTTTTGTTTCAATTTTAAGGTTAAGTTTAGATACATTGACATATTAGAATAAATTTTATGAGGTTGAAAAAAGCTCTCTTTTATAAACATACATACATACACATAACACCCATTTCCTGTAAAATTCATTCTCAAAAATCATACAAAGAATTTGGATTACCTTATGTCTCGATCCTGACAATCAAACTTTTGGTTAACTGATACTTGATAACTTTATACCTCAGCATACGCACTCTTTCATTATAGGTAAGTACTTCTAACCCGGGTGACCCTGATTTTTGTCTATCTTTTTTGTCGTATAAATTAAGTCTATAGTATTTTATAACGTAACATACATTCACGTTAGGGTCCTCTGAGTTTCAAGTGATTCTTTGACTACCTACCTTCAACTCACAAAGTCTACATAAGATATAAGGCTCTATAAATAGCACTGTCTAGAACCTATTCCGAGGAATGGGTATTTAACAATAAAAAGGAAGAAGGATCTAATTTCTAAGGATAATAATCGTGTATCGTTTATTATGACACTAGTATAGTATTCTTATAACTGTCTTAAAGGGAAGCGACTTAATTTCCTGTAAGATACATTTTGTTTTAATATGACTAATTTTCATACAGGTAGTTTCAGTTTTCACTGTCTATTATTTATGCTCTACTAACATTTTATTTTGTTAAATATATTGATATTCATAGTTAAAGCCATGCGGATAAAAGTTTAGTTTCTTCCAGTTTATTCAACGCTGTACGACTCATTTATTATAACTTTACACCTTCCTGAATACCCTAAACTTGACTTTGTATAATTTTTTTATTTATCATCATGACATCACCTTATCGAGTATAAGCCTGCGTTCAGTATATCTAGAACGTTCTTCATTAGAACAGCTCTTAGCTTTACTATCACGGACATCAGTAACGACTTCTTCAGCCACGCCCCGGAGCATAAAGCTACTCTCAGACGCAACACAAACAAGTGTAGGGGGGACATCCCAAATATAAATTTTACAAATGGGCGTGTATTTGGCTGGGAGAGATCACTAAATCTCAAGGTAGGAAGGTAGGGAAATGCAATAAATTTCAGCTAGAACCCAATATAGGTAGTCTTGAGACGTCCGCGGCTGGCGATATTGCAGCAATTGTTTTCTGCGCATCTTGTTATCTGACGTTTGAACAAATAACGAGTAGGGTTTTATTTTGATCAAACAGGCAATGCTGTTATTTGTCTATGAATTGAGGCTGAAGTGAAAAATGAATGAGTGGTAGATTTTTATATTTATTATTAATTTCGTAGTATTTATTTTGTTTATCTTGAATTTACATTCGTTTTAAAGACGCTGGAATCAACCTTAGAGTATATTATTTATAGTAGTCTTATATAACGAGTCTCTAGGCTGTCCGTATTAAATCTGATCTAAAGACTGAAAATTCAATTTTTGATATGATAATCACATAGATTTATTACCTAATTAAAGAACCACAAAAACATAACCAACCTCCTTTCGCCGTTTCCGTAAAAAAGCATAGACAGCAAAATTTGTCCGCTCACTATCCTTCAATTGCGCTGTCATCAATTACGTTATTTGCGGCCAAATTATGATTGAGTGGCCGAGAAGGTCGTTGGCTGAAGGAGACAAAGCGGCCGCCTCTGCTCTTGATGCTCCGACGTTTTGTAGGTGGACGTCGAGGTACGAAAGCGTGGAAGGTGCATCCGTCTGGGAAAATTTATATGGTATATAATGGTAAGTTCGGATAAATCAAGTTTTACTCTAGTAATAATAGGACATGTTGATTTACAACTGTTTAGATTTTTTCTTTAATATGATTATGTTGCATTAACTTTTTTTTTATTAAGTAAAGTAGTTGTTGTTGTGAGATTGAGTTATATTATTTAAGGTTTCTATGTTCTTGTTTAAATTATTTATAAATAACGTGCAAAAATAAATAGGAAATAATTCGGTAAAGTTACGTCTCAAGGAACAATTAAATAATAATCAATATAACCCTCACAGTACTCACCGCTTTTAAACCTACCACCTCCATAATCTTCCCACCTCCGGTTGGCACTTAATGAGTGCCATCGCTCACTTGGAATGGGATGTTGACACACACAAAAGAAACACGCAATTCCAATGTTGTTTATGTGCGATTAGCTCTTCGCAGTTTATGAGCGAAAAGATATTGCTGCTCTATGGAGTGGCGAGAGAGTTATGGCTTTGGCTACTTGGCTGTCTGAGTAATTATCGGTGTCATTTTGTCTATGGATTTTTTATATATTGGTATGTTTATGTTATCTATCTATCTATATCTTATATGTATATATGTATGCGTACCTTATTTTGGCCTTTTCGGGTCTGATAAGAAATCCCTTGTATGATATTTACTCGGTTGGTTGTAGCATTAATATCGATAAGTAAGGAACATTTGCCTTGCTTAAAAACTCGATCAGGTGATGAAAACATGATTAAGCCTAATAAAGACAGATTACAGTTTGGTCAATTGTGAGTAGCATTGAGCGGTAAAATATGGAGGTTGTGGGCATTTACCAAAGAATTAAGACGTCGTGCTCCATAGTCATTTTACTATTCAATTGTAGTTACAGGTTACCTTATCGCCTATAATATACCTTTACACGTCTTCTACGAAATGCCAGAAACAAAGATAGCTAGTTAGTATCTTATTATGTCCCTGAACAGGTCGAGTTGTTTATTGTAATAAAATTCGTAGCTACATTGAAACAATCATTTTTTATGTCAGCTTTTGCAATCCGTGCTGGCCATGAGTAATTAGTTTACATGGCAAAAACTGTTAATCCTTCAGCCTACAATCTTTTAAAGTACCAGATTAACGACAAGCTAATTAAAAAAAGGTGTATATAAGATTTACAAATAAGTATTCAAAATAAGACCATGTTGACTACGACCACCAACCTTTTCAGGCAGTTTTTTTGCAGGCTGCTCTTGATGAGGTCTGCATATATATCGACTCTGATTTGACAACCTCCGTGGCGCGATCCGATAGCCTCCTGACCGCTTCTGAGGTCCCGGGTTTGATTCCCGGTGGAGGCAGAGTTAAGAACTACGCTTTTTTTTCTTGTTTCCAGTCTGGTCGTTGATTATATACATATGTATGTATCTATATATAATGAGTATATATTTCTTAACTATACGTTGAGCAGAACCCTTAACACAAGTCTTAAATGTACTTAGCAAGGGGCTAGTTCAATTAGTGTGATAATGTCCAAATATATTTTTTATACACTTTATAAATATACAAGGAATGTGGTGGGTTTGTGATAGAATTACATTAAAGGTTTAAATGGTTTTCAATTTTATGTCACCGTATTTAGTACTTTAAAATAAGATTTTAAGCGTACACCCACACTAGATGAAAGTTAGCTGAAATCTATATTGGAATCTGTTCTGAGCAAACTAACTTAAGAACACGTTCGTTTACTTTTCATCGCGGATTCGATTAAGGGTTTTACTTGAAGTGTGTAATAAACATGTGAATATATATATATATGTATATATCCTTAACGACTTTTTGGAGTAGAAAGAGGCTTGAGGGACCACCATTATTAGAAGAAGGTTTTTATCCACTTCAGGACACGTTTCAACAGATTGTAAGTTCCTGACGTCACAAATACTATTATATCCATATTTTATTAAGACATGCACATGTGATAATTTTAATAGAATTATATTATGTAATTAGAAAATAGTGAAATATTTTTAGACATATTATATGTAATTAGAAAAGTATACAATAGTTAAGACACATAAGAAAATAAACGATAAATAAAAAAAATATGTATATAAAACAGTGTTTAAATTTTACGTTATATTTAATCAATATCATTATTAATCAATATTTGTAAGCAATCTCCAATCCTGATTAACTAAGTTAAGTGATTAATAAATAAAGATACTAATAGGTGAATATTAACGTGAAAAGTAATCTATTTTCCCTAATAGGAGATATTAAAAAATACGAACCGGTACAAATAGCCAGATTGTGAAAGGAAGAAAGGTCTTCCGGAGTTTTGGCTTATGCACAAAATGTTACCGCTCGCAAAGAATGAATCAGCCTGTCCATATGGGAGACTAGGAGTATGGAGATGGCTTTTTCATACATGATTTCCCTTTTAGTAATACCGTCTACCGTCTATATGGATATGGTAAGAAATATAAAAAAAATCTAATTCAAGTGTCCGTTCACGCTTTGTCATTATATATTCAATTCGGTGACTTTTATGCTTACATACATGTATATTTACGCCTCTATGTCCCAATGGGATCGGCAGAAACTATCAATCGCCACCTGGAACGATCCTGACAACCCTGTCTACACCATGTAACTCTACCTTCCACGTTGGCTGGCTTTAAAGATTCCTTTTATACATAATAACATCTTGAAATAAAAAGACTTTTAATACCACCACGGAACAGAATAATCTGTAATTTATATTAATTATCCATAAAACTTTTGGCAGACTATGTTCTTACTTAACCATTTACACAAAACACCAAGTAACATATCACCTTAATACAACCAACGTAGTCCAATTATACCAATCAAATTCTCAAAATCCACCGCCACAGCAACTTAGCAAAACAATTACAAAACTCGTCCGCGTCTCCCAAAAAGAGAATGCCTGCAGCCTCCAGCCCAGATGAAATAATTAAAGCTCGCCTAGGAGCTGCTAATTTTTCTCCCGCTGCATACACAACAGATTTCAGACCAATATCCTGATTGGTGGATGACTTTTATATGAGAATTTTAAGTGAATCGGTATGGAGATGGTTTTGGATTTTGACATATGAATATATACATATATATGTAACTTTATAAATACATGTATTGGTAAGGGTAGAAAATAGATTTTCGGTTGACATGTGTGTTTATTTGTAACAAAAGTGTATATGTACATAATTATTATATATGTAAATTATTTAATAATTATAGCATATCAGCTTTACAACACTAATAATTGTATCCGCAAGCGGCAGGTTATAAGTACTTTTCTTGTTACTTTTCTAAAACACTACATTAGTGAACCTTTTTGCTTGACCTAGAATCTAGACTCTATACAAACCATAAACGCAATAAGTTATCAAAACCTTTTACCACTGCAACCACAGTCTGCCACTTCGAATCACACCCGCGACTCTACATCCCATATCCGAGCATCAAAACGTGTACACAATCCTCGTTGAAATCTGCCAAAAAATGAACAAACACACAACCCTATCACCATTTTCATAGAGTCCAAATTACCTTGTGCCCCGTTATCGACAGATTCTACATGATATGATGTTTGAAGCAGAATAATCAAACAGGATCAACTCCGTATCTATCACATCGGGATGGGCGTGTGAGTACGTGACGACGCATACGATTGGGGAAAACCTTCTTAGTAACACTATGTGCTGTAGTTGGATGGAAGCGTAAATTAGGATCGTAACTATTATATATAATATGTGGAAAATGGTAAGTTTAGAAGAAGTTAAGTTACCGTAGTGACGGAGTTGCTTAAAGATTTAAAGAAGTTTATGTTACTTATTACTTACTTACTGTACTTATTATGTTACTTTTATATCAGGCGTTAACAAATTAAAATTGTCATGGATAAGCAGCCTAGGCTATTATATTTATAGACAAACAAAGACAAACGCATTTACGACCATTTATCCTTGCGGGGTAGTCAGAGGTTCAGGTTTCCATCTCCGCAATTTCGATGGTAGCAATTCTATGGACACCTCGAACCCACGTGTTAATCAGATATTCAGTACTCAATGTGACAGGTGGTTAGCCATGTCGCCATTTACAAGCACTAACTATTACTGTTCGACGAACAGGTAGGTTTCCTCACGACGTTATTCCCTCACCGTATAATTAGATGCATTTCGTAAATGTGTTTTTATTACGAAAATGTACATAGAAATTCATTAAACTTCATATCCATTGGTACATGCTCAAGCGGGATTAGAACCCTGTACCCACTGATACAGAGCTAAGCCCCAAAACAACTGAGCTACGTCGAATAATATCTATAGCTACTCTATAATATAAATACCTTATTACTACTACATCAAGCACAAATAATACAATCAATATTATTACTTAGTGTTCGAGTCTTTGACTTAATATGTCTTATGTGTATTATATATTAAGTAGTACGTATATAACACAGCACGTTTAAAGCATTTTAACTCTAAGAATAACTATTCGTAGTACAGAAAAGAATATTCCATATAAGTAACAATATTTAATCGTGCTAGAGTAAATGGCTGCAGTGTTTTAAATCTTCTCACTATGTTTGCATGCCAAGTGCACCTTGATTTAAAGTATGGGGTGCTATGACTTTGCGCCGTTTTAAACAATTTGAAAAGTGGTCTGTTTTATTGCCCTGCATTATAATAAATGTGAAAATGTTACTACCTTTGCAATTGTGGAGAAGGACACCTGAACCTCTGACTACCTCGCAAGGGTTAATGGTTGTGAACACGTTTGTCTTTTTGTGTGATAATTTTAGTACTAAGGTTTTTTTGACGTTTGTCATATGTATTTTTTTTGATATTAATGGAGTGAATTTTCTAATAAAATATAAATAGCACATCTTTTTAATTAATTATAACGACATGAAATAAGCAAATAAAACATTAATTACGAAAGTATAATACGTTTTTTATGGACGAAAAATAAGTAATGCAGCTATCGATTTATATTTTGTTCTTTCTACTTTTAAACGTTGATTTTAAGTTTATCAGTACAAGTAGGTACTTAATATTGATGACTTTTATAAGTAATTTTACGACTACATAACGTCGTAGCTTCCTCAGTCTTTTTTACATGAAGCTTCGAATCGACTTTACTGCCTCCATAAAAACTGTTTGATTGAAACGGCTATCATACAATTTTCTACCAAATCCCTCAATCTCTAGAATGATCGGACATTAAATTGTTTTCGCAACAGATATAAACTGTCGTATCGTTGGCTTCCTTTTGTTATGAGTTCAAGAACTGCTTGTTGTAAATGTTAATGCCATAGAGGGCGCTTTATATTAAACCTTGTATTTTAATGTGAGGCTTGTTTGCAAAAAGTTTATTATTTAAGTCTACAGCGACAAAAATAAACGTATTATAAAGTTTCACTTATACTACGATTACATTTGCTACGAATCGATATAGAAATTGCACTTTCCTTGTCTTATTAAAACACGGCACAGGAAAAAATGGCTGTTTTTGTAATTTATTACATTTGTATAAAACTTTTTAACATATCATAATAGTTTACTTTATAACATTACTCTTCATTACTATTATTTTTTCGATTAGTTAGAGTATTGAGGCACTATCGTCCTATCTATGAAAATATACCCTACTTTTCACTAGCCAAACAATACCTTACGTGACAGTATATATTCCACGTCACCACGTCAACGTACTAACTCTTGTCTATTCTTCATAAAACTACATACCTACTTATATCTGTATATATTCAATACGTTTCTTAAACCCTAAAATCAAGCATAAGCGCCAGTTTAAGTTCACAAAAAGGCTTCCTTAATTTCCGCCTCATTTCGCAGTGCATTAGCATTGTTCACAGTCGGCATATTAGCTTTTTATTGCTCACGAGTATGATAGAACTGCGGCCGTCCATTAACGGGCAGGCCAAGGTTCTCGTTGCCAAGTCGTTATGTTTCCTCAACCGGACGCCCCTATGTTTGTGTGTGGGCATAGTTTATTGCTTTCGTAAAAAGTGCTTTTATTTTATTTTAGGAAAGGTTGTCATGTGGTGGAGTAGGTTAAGTAAGAAGGTTATGTGTTATTGTTGTGAAAAGGTAACTAGGTTAAGAGTTTGATCTAATCTCGAAATGATGAGTAAGTGATTCTTTAATTTATTTTTTATTATCGTTCTCTTTTAATGAGTAAGGCTGAGATTACAGCCTTTTTGCTATTATTATCTCTACCCATAAATTCACGACCTTTAAATCTCTTTTGGGATGAATGGAACCTTGAACACATACTACAAACATTTTTCATATTATGTTTATTACAAAAACTATATGAACTCAATATTCTCTATACATAAATACACAACCACGACTTTTAATCTGTTTCGGGATGAGTAGAAGCTCGGAGACATAAAAAGTACTTTCTCTTGGTACCTTAATAACTGGGTTGAAGTCCAGATTAATGTTCAATGTCTCTCTATTTCTACTTATCACTTATGTATACGTCACAATACCATCAATATTTGACCCTTAGGTAGCCTTCATATTACACCAAGCACTGTTTATATATAACTTGCCCGTTTGAAAGTCGGTTGGCATACACAAAACGTGCTTTCCCATGTTTGTAGACGTAATCCCATAATAAACTGAAACACAATTCCAATAAAACAGACGCTAATTCTTAATGTATTGAATTGAACACGTACCATTATTGATTGGTTCAACATGTCAATCATATTTTGTGCCTGTGGTTTTCAATGATTTTATTTCGAAATGCTTAAGTTATGACACGTCGATATTTCGGCAAAAATAACTTGTGTACATGATATCATAGTATTTAACTTTTGTAAGTCACATGTAATTAATAATACTACTAGTTACTGAACTTAGATAGTAAATATGTTCAGAGGGTAAGATATAATTAAGAAAGATGCGTTTTTAGATTATCAGGGACTTAGTTATCCTTTACATTTACCTTGTCAATAAGTTGGCTCTGTTCAAACAAAGATTTAGACGAGATGTTAAATCAAAATTATGATAGTAAATTTAGTAAATTATTATGTCTTTCAATATAACATTAATTAAAATACATTTACGAAATGCTTTGAATACTACGGTGAGAGAAAACATCCTGAGGAAAAATACCTGTTCCACGAACAGGTAATAGTTAGTGCTTGTAAATGGCGATATGGCTTACCACCTATCACATTGAGTATGATGGACAGACTATCTGGTTAACACATGGATACGAGGTGGCCATAGAATTACTACCTTCCCAATTGCGGAGATGGACACCAGCACCTCTGACTACCCCGTAAGGGTTAATGGTCCAGAATGCGTTTGTCTTTAAGTCTTTCCATATAACACATAACATAAGTACACCCCATTAGACAGTGCCATTCTGTATGCGGTTAGTACTAGTTCCACCTCCTTCTAAGTCAGGTTTCACAACCTACGTAGTGCTAACCACAGTTTTGATTAACATATAACATACATATACATTCATGTCCTTCATTTCCTATTGAGATTGACAGAAATTCAGAGACAATAATCTCCTCGGTCACTTTCAGCATTTGTATTTGATTTCTGAGGTCATTCCTTAGGAAAATTGCTGACAGTTTGCTAGTCCATCGCCCAATAGATTCGGCAGTTTGCTAGTCCTTTACCCAACAGATTCCATTCACCCCATATCCCTTAGAGACCTCCTATACCAGGTAGAACGGCAGCTAGTTAGCATTCTTTTTGCGTTCAAGACCCTCAAATTACCTAGAAAAGCAAACCCTAATTCACCTATTCGGAGACTGTGACAGGCGCATTTATTTCTCCGCAAAATTTATACGATCCAGTTGGCTAGAGTGAAGCGCATCGGTTTGTGAGCATTTGTACAAATAACGCCCCTATTTATTGGGGAAGAAGATTCAAATGCTGTAAAAAGTATGTTAGGTTATAATTAGTAGTATATGCAATCATTTTAATGTACAAAAGTATTATGGTTAAAATACACGTTAAAGCAATTTAATAAAATCTATGGTTGTAAGGTCAATTTGTATATATCCATGGCATGATAATAAACAATAAATTATATTGAAACTAATTGTTATACATTATTGAGTTATTATAGTTATTTATCTCATTATTCTATTGCGTTATGCTAAAGGTCTATGAAAAATATTATATCAAAATATAATCTGAATTAAAGTATCATATATTACATTCATATAAATAATAATCTAAATAATACTCTCAAATAAAATTTTATGTACCCATTCCTTGTTTATAGAACCCTTTTAATACCCTCTTCATTCTATGAATGTATTAAGCCGAAGACACGTAGAAACCAAGGCTTTCCAAACTCCGCTCGTGTGCAGAATTGAATGAATTTCCCCGTGGCTGAAATGTGTAACATCCCCATGTGACAAACCGCCCGCCCAAAGCAAAACATGGCTGAACAAATAAATCAGGTTCGCTTTCCATACATAGTTTGTGTTTGTTGAATTTGGTTGAACAAAAACATACTTTATTCTGTACTACGAATGCAATCGGAAGGTAATGATTTATGGTTTACGTTAACATAGTTTTTAACCTTTATGTACAAGTGTATTAATTCAATTTCGTGTCAGAGAAAAACATCGTAAAGAAACTTATTCGTTAGAAAAGTCAGAAGTTATGCACGATTATGTAGAATACCACATATTACGTTAAAAACTGACCACTTGGTTAGTAAATGTATCAGGTTCAGTACATATACATATATCACGCCTGTTTACCTACAGAGGGGTTGGACGAGATCATGGATCCTTTTGTTAAATATTTTATAAAGCTTGATGTGACACACTTATGCCTCAATTCTCTGACTACACCGCAGGGAATTAAGGTTGTGTTGGTCACGCTACGTAGGCACAAGCCTCGATGGGAAGTACTAAACCACGTCGCAATTAAATTCTCGGTCACGTATAAGTTATAAATTAGTTCGAAGATGAAGTAATGACGTTTGCATCGTTGATTCCATTATTTGCAAGCTAATGGTCTTGGGTTTGAAGTTAGAAGATACATTCACGTCCTTTCTTTGGGGTGGACAGAACCTTGGAGACATGAAAAAATCTTCTTGGTCACTTAGTAGCAAGTATATTGGGGGATTTGATGTCATATGGAATATTGGATACAGGTTGAAACCTATCACCCAATAGATTCCATATACTCCTAATCCCTTAGTCGCCTCTACGACATGCCAGGAAGAACGGCTGCTAGTTAGCATTCTTTTTACGTACCAGACTAGCACGGACCTATACTACTACTTATATATACACTTCAATAATCATGGTCACACATATTGCGATTTATTTCTTTTTAATAATTACCTACACCTGAATAAACATTGTAATACATAAAGGAATTCTTTCAGCTTAATAGATAAAATCTACCCAGCAAATAACCTAACTGAAAATAAAATTAACCTCATTACCATTTAGTTTCTTCTGAGAGCAAAAGATTCCTTCTTTATAAAATAAACAATGAGAATTTGAAGTGAATTGTTCGTAATAAAGCCGACCTTCTCTTTCGTGGGAGTAGCACTGTTTCGCTCAAAAGGTATTGTTTACGTTTTGTCTAGCAGATTGTTATAAAAGGCTAATTAAGTATTTAGTTGTATACCATTGTACGGAAGATAAATCTCCCAATTAAAGGCCATTGTTTAAATATCACGTTACACGATGCTATTATCAGCCTATTGTATTTTTGCTAAATGATTAAACGGTAATAGTTGAAAGTAATTTGCTTACGTGTTTTGTTAAAATTTGCTTTGAGCTTTAAAATAAATATTTTAGTTCCATTTTACGATAGTTTGTGTAGTCGTTTCAGATGAATGACTGCAGAGTTATGAAATAAAAGTTTAAATTTATGTATGGTTTGATAGACAGTAAAAACGTTAAAGTATTGAATGAAGCTCACTAAATAAACAAATGTAATAAAATCGTAACAGAAAACAAACTCGTTCACGACCATTAAACCTTGCGGGGTAGTCGGAGGTTCAGGTGTCCATCTCCGCAATTGCGAAGGTAGTAATTCTATGGCCACTTCGAACCTACGTTTTGACCAGATAGTTAGTACTCAATGTGACAGGTGGTAAGCCATGTCGCCATTTACAAACATTAACTATTATCTGTTCAGGGAACAGGTAGGCTTCCTCACGATGTTCTCTCTCACTGTAGTATTCGACGCATTGCGTAAATGTAATTTTATTAAATAAAAATTCATTAATCTTCATTTCCATTGATACATGTTCAAGTGGGATTTGTACCCTGTACCCACTGATACAAAGCCAAGCCTCAAACAACTGAGCTACGTCGAATTCGTAAGATAGTGTATTTATCAGAGTATACAGGTCTACTAGCTGGATCAACATAAAAACATTCGCTTCACGACTTGTGTCTACACACTCCCTTTTTTATTATGGCGGGGTAGTCAGAGGCTTGAATGCCCATCTCTGAAATTTTGAAGGCATGTTAGGTATGGGTCATTCAAAGCCCGCGTATCACTAGATAGACAGCACCCAACGCGATAGGTAGTGAACCATATCGCCGTATATAGGCACTGACTATTACCTGTCCTAAGGGATAGGCAGGTTTCCTCACGATGTTTTCCCCCACCGTTACACATACCTAGCTGGATCATTCCTTTTAAATCCCCTACAGCTCAGGTGCACTCTCATATAAGACTCCTTTGATAGTAACAGTTTCATGAAGTATATTCCGAAGCGATAAAGCCACTTAATGTATCATCTCGCCAGTTCATAAATCTATTTTATGATAACGTCGTATTTCTTTTATGACTGAATGTGTCCTTTGTTTTGTTATGAAAGTTCTAGTTATTTCTCTAAGATACTTATACCTATCTTTTGACCTAGTAATTCAGACTTTGTTGAGCCCTAGAGTTGCTTTTCACATACAAATTTGAATAAGTCAGCTGATTGTAATTTCTGGTATAAGATAAACGCAGCATAGCGTAAAAAGCGATTAAGAGCATATGAATAAATACGATTTATAGGACGTTGTGCTATAAATTCGTCAACGATATTACTCCCTCTGAGGTACTTGTGTTCATGTCACAAGATATTTTCACGCCACGAGGCTTTAATTATGATATCTATGACATCTCAAATAACATTTATGGTTTCTACACTTATGGCTTTCTCTTTTAACTATATTATTCCTAATATATTGGCTATCAATATCACATGAACTAAAAAGGTACTAGATATCCATTTTTAAACTACCAAAATTTCAATAAAATTTAAAATGCAACTCATTTTTACATCTCAGAAAGATATTTAGGATATGAGGCATTCCTGTAAAGATTACTGTTTTAACAAAGAAAAAAAGACAAACGCGTTCACGAGCATTAACCCATGCGGGGTAGTCAGAGGTTCAGTTATCCATCTCCGCAATCGCGGAGGTAGTAATTCTATGGCTACCTCGAACCCACGTGTTGACCAGATAGCACTCAATGTGACAGATAGTTACCCATGTCGCATCACTGAATTACCTGTTCGGCCAACAGGTATGTTTCCTCACAATGTTTTCCCTCACTGTAGTTACACACATTACAACACAGGTTGACCATACATATATACGAAAAGTAAATACTTTTTACTGCAGACTTTCCTCTAAAAGTTAATACCGTAGCCACTGTAATACACAGCACTCCTGTTTACCTTTGAAGGGCGAAGTTAGGACAAAGTCCCGAAGGTAAACGATGGATTCGTTAGGAAAACATTGCGGATATGTTCGGTTCATTTCATTTGTTTGTTTAGGAAGCATAAGTCCGATAGATCATATTAATTATTAGTAGTAATCCGCGTTTACTTATTAAAAGTTACTTTATTGGATGTGTTAGTATTAAATGATTTCCGCAATTCAATTTTGTAGGAAATTGTAATTGATTTATTAATAATTAATTGTAATAGAGTTATTCTGTATTCATGTACGCTGGAGATATTTTGAATATTTAACGATTCAATATACTTATTATTGAATAAAGTTTTAGCGTTTTATAATGTTTTCAATGTGTAAGCTCAAATTAATTATCTTAACTAATAGCGATCTTTGTAAAAATAAACAACTAATAATCCAAATTGAAACATTAACGTCACTAAGAATAAACTATGCACATGCATATATTCACGCTTCTACGTCCCTAAGGCGATAGGCAGAGACTATCGACAGCCACTTGGAACGATCCTGAAAAATCTCCCTTGCTTCACTCACATCCATTAACCTTAAATAATATTAATATAAAGACTAAAATACGTATCGTATTTACCGTAAAATATACTAGTTACTTGCCTTGTATACTCTACTTAGCATGATCAATAAAACTTTTGACGTCATCCAACGTCTAAGTACATTTATACAGGAGCAGAACTCTCAGTTTTGTTAAATCATAGATGCACAGTACGGATACAGTCGTTCAAGTCGTATTTCACAGCAATAACTTACTCCGTCGGCAGCCCCGGATGTGTCGTCGCGAAATTCACACACGGCACGTGGGGTTATCCACTAGATAAACAGGCTAAGCCAAAATATACTTTATATACAAGGCCCTTGAGCCTAAATTTGTATGGTAGTGGGACCAGAAGATAAATTAGAAAGTTTATCGTGGCGATAAAGGTATTGACAGATTCTCCTAGCTTCCTTTTTGTGATGGTTGAGGAACTAGTGTAAATGAGCCTTTATTTTTCTTTTTGATTTGTTGTGGGAGACGGCTAAGACATTATTTATAGGTGAAGTGAGTATAGTGGGATTGGATAAACATTAGTGTAGTCGTTTTTATTTCTTAAGCTCATGTTCTTTTCCTTAGAAGATTGTACCCATGGTACATACCTAATGAATTCAATTGTGATATTATATTAAAGATACGATACAAGGCTTTTTGTTGGTTATAAAAATCAGAGTTATGATATCATTAATATAAAATGCTTTAACAGTTTTGCATCTATCCTTAGTTACTTCCTTATATACCAGCCACATAAACTGCTTGTTACATCTCAGTTAAGCAAGTTACGTATTTAAAACGTAACATAAATTAACCACCCCCAAAGGAAACAGACGAAACAAAATACCACAATTCGAATCACAATCTACTGCATCGGTTAGAGCGACATCTACCGTTTTCTTGATAGATTGAGTTGTTATTCAGACAAATGCAGACTGCACAGTGGTCGAAGCCTCTAGCGCTCTGGACAAAATTGAATCACTATTTCAGTGGGAGAAATGTGCTTCGGCTTAACACTTTGACTGAACGCCCGTCGGAGCGTCTACGGATGGAATACAAGGGAAATACAGTCTGTAAAGCTACTTATTGATTTTGGACTGAGTGGAGGTATGCTATGAATGGTATTAGATGCATTTCTTGATCCTTGTTTAAATTTATGAATGATGGTGTCAGATAAAGTTATAGAATCAAAGAAAGGTTTGCTAAAAGTGAACGAAAAGCACTCTTAAAGACATTGAACATACCTATACATACACGTCCTTTTAATCCCTTTTGAAGTGGACAGAAGCTTAAAGATATAATATCTCTAAAGTCACAAGTCAGTTTTTAGTATCAAGAGATTAAAAATTCATATAACGAGTGGGTACATGTACCTAAATATTAGTATTTAATGCTCTACCTCCATAGTGAAACATAATATTTTAAAATAAATTACGAGTACATGAGAGAGATACAAGAGACAAGATATCTTTTATCAAATATAATCTATGATAACCAAAACACAAATAAGGAAGTATTTATTGATCTAATCCGTAAAGGGTAAATATTGATAACCTTCTAACTTTTCGCTTAGTGAGCTCAAATTATAAATCACAAGGATTAAATGGTAATGGTAAGACAAATATTTGATTGGCTTCGAAAGTTTTGGGTTGATTTTGTAGTTGTGCAATATTTGACTGATTGGATCACAACTTTGATTTCGAGAGGGATATCAAAATTTTATGTAGTTAAAATGCTAAACTGTTTTATATTAATTAGTCGTATATAAGTATTTGAAAATAAAACCTTCATAGATTTAAAAAAGCTTATTTTTAACAAATAAATAATTTTCTTTTCATTTATTTCTTTTTGGAGAAAATAGAACGTCGGAAAAATCTCTTTTGTCACTTTTAAGCACAAATATTGGGTTTGTGGTGTTATATGGAACAATTTTAACAGGTTGCTAGCACATCGCCCAACAGAATCTATTGACCCCTGTTCCCTTAGTCGCCTCCTACGACATGCCGGGTAAAACGGCAATTAATATTCTTTTTAGACCCAGACTAACAGGGTTACAAGATTTTGGTACACATACAAAAAAAAACCATTCAGAAAAGGTGAACGAAAAAACATTGCCTAAGGCCGTATATTGACAAAAAGGTCAGCAAAGAGAATTAACTTGTTGTTGACCTGTAATAAATATTTTGAGGACAAAGTTGCTTTCTGAACTTAGGTTTGGTAGCTCTTAGGTTTATTTTCAATTATCTGTCGAAAAGTTACTTCTTAAAGTAATATTGGATGATATATTTGCTACATGCGATTATAATAAACTTTGCAGACTTGTTCGGTGTATCTTTTTACCTTATTATATAGTTAAAGTTGACAGATCAACAAAAATCGCCTACATCTATGAGAAAAACAAATACGCCTAACATGAGCTTTTTGTTATAGAATTAATATTGTCAAAGTATCAGGACATAATTTCTTATTTTATTGTAGCTATAACTTATTGTGACAATAAAATGTATGAACTAATAAACAATTATGTCATAAGCAATGTTTTTTGAAAAGCAAAACTTATACTAGTTATTCTCAATATTGAAAATTCTACAGGCTTTACAACAACCTATACTACGAATAAATACAATTTGATCAGTTGTTCTGTCATAAATATATGTAAGTGCAGTGGAAGGGCGGTTACATAGGGGGCGGCCCAATAGGACATATGACAATTGAAAAAGGGTGTCGTTAGAAGTAATAATAACCGCCGAGTGTGAATGAGGAGTTATATGAGTGTTAATGAAGAGAAAGTGGTTTATCAGGATCGAGACAGTGGGGATCCGTGATCTTTGCCTACTCCTCTACAGGGAATCAGACGTGATGTGTATGAATGTCTCTATGTAGCTTATTTAAATTAACTGATACCTTCTTAGAATTAAAACTGATTATCTGGGCAACACGTAGGTTCGAGGTGGTCATATAATCACTACCTCCGCTATTGCGGAAATGGTAACGTAAACCTTTGACTACCCCGTAAGGGTAAATAATCTTGAAAGAGGTTACGTTTTTCTGATACAAAGCTTAACATGGTATGAAATAATAATGAACATAGCAGATCAATATCATTTTAACACTGAATACATTTTACTTAGAAGGTTTCTATTTGCCTCTATCAGTGATTCGTACAATTTAAGTCAAGATAGAGCCTTGGAGCATTCTCAGAAAACTGTGCGTCTGTCACATTTTGACTTATAGCGTAGTCATTGACCCTTAAGATGATGTGTGTACGAAACATGCCTCTAGGGTGACATTGCGTTATGAGGTTGAGGGAAATAAGTTGAAAATTAATTAATACGACAGTTTGTTTAAAAAAAATATTCAGAAAATAAATTTATATCTGATAAATTTTGTAAGATATTATTTTGCAGAAACTTATCCGTAATTTTAAGAGATGTATAGTCATGTGGATTATTGAAAATGTTATTTTATTTTGCTATAATAAAAATTATAACTAAATGGAGAATACTTTATGTTATTTTCATAAACTAATACTATTATTGTAGTGCATGTATAGTTATTACTGAATCATATATTTTTTTAATTACTTATATTTTTCAAGTGATACTACAAATATTATGCATGATGTTTTTTTTTAATATAATAGTTATATTACTATATCCTTTCCAATAAAAAATATCTACCCAGTCCCATATTTTCGCATTTTATTCCCATTTTTGTCCGAATAGTAGTCACCAGCACCCGTTCCGTACAATTGATAGGCCTTTAGATAGCAAAGCGAGTGTCGGGAGAGATTGGTGTGCACGTCGTTAGCAAAAACATCCCAATTTATATGCAGTATAAAGCACACATTTGTTCGGAGTCTAACGACGCTTACTTAAGCTCTTTTTGTTGGGAGCCGTGACTAGATTAATTGCTCCAAGAAAGTAAGTCTGAGCTAGTTCAGTTAAGATACAGATCTGTCTGTTGGCAGGTTCTCATAATAGAAATACTTACAAGCAAGTTATGTGTGCTCTTAAATGATATTTCTGCTGCTCTGCTACGCGAATACCTCGTCGTAATATAGCCGGCATTTTGGGAAAGAATTTTCAGGGTTTAAGAAGTTGTTTTAGTTGCTAGTTATTAACTTAAAATAAAAAGGTAATACTTAGTTTAAAAAATATAATAATAAGTCCAGTTTTATTGTAAAATGAATAAAAATTGCGAGTATCTCAAAAATACTTATCACATAATCTGTAAGTTTGTGATGAAAATGGTTTGCTTAAGACTCTGATTATCCTCAAAGTCTTCATAGTTGTATAGTCTATGTTATGATGTTTAGAAAAAGTGCAAGGTGGCATCAAAAAGCTTGCATGGCCTGCTGCATGTACATATGGGTAGTGAGCGTATATATTAGATGGTAAATAGTACTACTATTGTATCCATTGTATTAAGCCAATAAATCGAATAAAAGTTATCTATCTACAATGAAAGTATCAGGGTAGCCAGCAACTTGGGTGTACTGTGTAATTATACATACAGATTCATGATATCTCAATCCTTTTGGGTTGGAGACAACTTCAAAGATATAATACCTCTTTATCTTCAAGCATTATCATCGGGTTTTTTAATGGTGTTGACATAGAATATTGAAATGAAATGAAATGCTTTTTATTCAACATAAGGATCATAAGATCATTTATTGAAAGTCCAAAAAAAAACATTTCCACATGAAAAGTTGTCATGAAAATTAGTTAATCTGAAAAAAATAAAATAAATCTAATTAAATTATCAAAACTATTGGCATTTCGTGCAGGAAAATCCTGCAGAGAAGAAATGCCAAGAAACTAATTATTTATAATAGATCACCAGCACAACACTTGACAGATTTCATCATCAAAACAAGTCACTACTTCCAATTAAAGAAGAAAGGATTTAGTCACTATTCTACTGTATCCCAGCCACATTGCATTTCCGTAAGGTAAATCTAAATTCCACTAACCGTAGCTCGGCTCCATGTACAGTTTTCGTCACATTGCATTTCCGTGGAATGTTCAAAGGATGTAAGCGTAGTCGGAGTGACAAATTCACAAACGCCACTTCACTTATATTGCGAATCTCGTGTCAAGCTAACTCTGTGCTTATTATACTATACACTGCTAGTTTAGCTCTACCTTATCTATTGGCTACTAGCTCTTTTAGCTAGTTGCTTGTCTTTCAGAGGTCCATGATTGGTTTTTTTTTAAAATCGTAGTTCAATATCGCCATAATAGTGTGAAGTCGGTGATGGATTTGCAAAAGTGTCGAATTTCAATATTCATGACAGCAATAGTTTTTCAATTTTTGCCGTTAAAAGGCGAAATATTTGGGTCCTAGGTATATCGTAGGTGATTGAGGAACTGAGTTAAATCATATTTACATACATACACACCACACCTGACTCCCTACATAGGGGTAGGCAGTTTGGGGCGTAAAAAGAATGCTAGTTAGCTGCCGTTCTTCCTGGTATTTTGTAGGAGGCAACTAAGGGACTAGGGGTTTATAGGATCTATAGGGTGATAGTCAATTTGTGATCAATATTTCATAGTACATCACAACACTATATTCATACACAATCTTCATGCTAAAAACTGATTGTGGAGATATTATCGTGTCTTCGAGGTTCTGTCCAACATGAAAGGGATTAAAGACGTGAATGTATATGTATGTACTTATTATTTGACGACCTCCGTTGCGTGATCGGTTAGCCGCCGGAGCGCTAATCACGAGGTCCCGGGTTTGATTCCCGGTAGATGTAGAGTTAAGAACTACGCTTTTCTTCTGCTTTCCAGTCTGGTCGTTGATTATATATGCTATATATATGTATTTATCTATATATAATAAGTATATATTTCTTAAATATATGTTGACTAGTACCCTTAGCACAAGTCTCAAATGCACTTACCAACGGGCTAGTTCAATTGGTGTAATAACGTCCTACAATATTATTATTATTTACTTTGCTGTATTATTTACTTAGTTGTAGCATAGTATACAATTGTAAGGGTGCATAAACGAAACTAATTATCCAATTGGTAGCCCGAATAGGCGGATAACGAATAAGCCTGTTCTATTGACAAATTAGGCCTGCTCTATTAAATACAGGCGACCAAAATGCGGTACTAAATACCCTGATTCTGTTCTTACTTTGCTTTAGAAGTACGTAATATATGTTTTTATTAATATGCGAATATGAAATATCGGATTTGCTCGTCCTATACTCAATTATAAATGAGGAAAAGACAAACCCATTAGAATTTAAAGAAATACTTCATAATCCGAATGTTGCCGATGTATACTGTAGGTTCAACATCAATGGTTTTATTACGGTTATTGTTTCAATCGAATGTACCATAGTGCTGTACAAAATGATATATTACGTATTACTATACGTAATAATACATATAATTCGGTGTAGCTCAGTTGTATGGGGCTTAAATCTGTAACAGTGGGTACAGGGTTTAAAACCTGCCTGAGCATGTACCAATGGAAATAAAGTTTAATTAAAAAAAAATACACTTGCGTAATACACCGAATACTACGGTGATGAAAAACATCGTGCGGCAAGCTACCTGTTTCCTGTTTAGTTTATAGTTAGTGCTGGTAAATGGTGACATGGCTTACCACCTGTCACATTGAGTACTGACTGTCTGGTCAACACGTGGGTTCAAGGTGGCTACAGAATTAACTACATACGAGACGAAAATCTGTACCTCAGACTACCCCGCAAGAATTATTGGTCATGAATGCGCTAGTCTATTTGTTTTTTTAAATATATAAACATGTTGGAAAGCTAAAATTACTGAAATGTTTTACCAAATTTACATGAAGGATCAAGTTTAGTTTATGTTGTTGCGAAATTGTATGTAATTACCGTTATTTAAATAATTAGTTAAGATATTATTCATTCTGTATAAAAAAAACTAAGACAGTTAGCCTTTATAAATGTTGAATATGATGCATAATTATTTTCAATTACTTTTACAGCTATTTTATTAGTCAGCAAAAAGACATTCACGACCATTAATTTACCCTTGCGGGGTAGTCAGAAGTTCAGGTATCCATCTCCGCAATTGCGGACGTAGTAATTCTATGGCTACTTCAAACCCACGTGTTGACCAGATAGTACTCAATGTGACAGGTGGCAAGTCATGTCGCCATTTGCAAACACTGACTATTACCTGTTCATAGAACAGGTAGGATTCCTTACGGTATTTTCCCCCACCGTAGTATTCGTCGTGGTTCATGAATGTCTTTTAATTATGAAATTGTACATAGAAATTTATTAAACTGCATTTCCATTGGTATATGCTCATCGGAATTTGAATCTTGTACCCACTGATATAGTGTCAAGCCCGTAACAACTGGGCTACGTCGAATTTTATTAGTCAGTTACTAAAAATTAATTGTCAGTAACCAACGCGATGTAAGTTTATCTGACTATAAACTTACATCGCGTTGATTACTGACAATTAATGCTACTACTTAACTACAATCTTAATAACTCACTATTTACACTATCCATCCTGTCCTACATTAAACAATCTACAATCGTGACGCATATTAAACGTATTGAAACTCATTACAAACAATAAACAAACGGCCCTTAATCCGCTTTCGAACTAACATTGGAAATTGATTAATCAAATGTTGGTTTGATTTTACAAATCTGAATTTGTGCTTTTACATAACAACCCTAATAGTTTTGCTTTACGTGACCGGAGATATTCATTTACATACACATATACACATCACACCTGATTCCCTGTAGAGAGATAGGCAGAAATCACGGATCCTCATCTGTTCCGATCTTGACAAACCACTTTCGCTTCATTGACATTCACTCACCGATATACTCTCGGCGGTTATAGGTACTTCTTATTTATTTACATATTTTAAAACATGAATAAAAGTACTTTATTTACATATTTCATTACCAATATTCTAACAGTCTGTGCAAACTGGGTCGTAAAAAGAATGCTAACAAGCTACCGTTTTTCCCGGCAAGTCATAGACGTCGACTAAGGGTATATGGAATCTATCGGGAGAACAACCTGTCACTAATATTTAATATGACAATAAAACTCCAATATAGATAAAAGACTAACGCGTTCACGACCTATTAACCCTTGCGGGGTAGTCATAGGTTCAGGTTTCCATGTTCGCAATTGCGGAGGTAGTCATTGTATGGCCACCTCAAAACCCCAGTTTATTAGATAACCCCAATATACATGCTAATAAGTGACCAAGAAGATGTTTTCATGTGTCGAAGGTTTTGTAGAAAGGGATTAAAGGACGTCAATGTATATGTATGTATTATCTTTAAAGGATTACATATTGATATATCTAGTATCCAAAGTTCTTAAGGGACTTAAGGACGTGAATGTATATGTAACTTTACTAAATTCCGAGAATCAGGGCAGTACGGCTCTTTCATCGAATTAGCTCTAATGGCGGTAGTATGCAGGACCGTGCGTGATATAGAATCGACATTACGCGGAATCGGCGGTGACATTTCAGTGATATGTTTCGGCCCTTTTGGGGAAAAGGTTTCCGAACATATCATTACTTGGTTTCGAGATATCAGTCCTGTCATTATCATTAACCTAGTTACTGGTTTGAAGTTTTTGTTAGTAGGATGTATTTATTTGAATGCTATTGTTATGTACTAAGTATTTTGATTGATACATTTACTTATTACATGCTTTCGTAAAAAAAAAGTTCTATCTGCCAAGGTCTATTCCATGAAAGCACTCTATAATTATGATATCTATGTGTTTCTATACGAACAATATGGGTTAGAGAGTAACGCAATTTTATTCAGTGGTTGAGATTATATATACTATTATATTTATTAGGTCCTGCCTATACCTAAGATAGGTATAATAAGCCAGTACCTATATACGGCGATGCAGTTCACTACCTCTCACGTTGGGTGCTGTCTATCGAGTGATACGAGAGCTTTGAGTGACCCATAAATAACACACTTTCGAATTTTCGGAGATGGGCACTCAATCCACTGACTAACCATAAAAAAGGGAGTGTGTATACACAAGTCGTGCAGCGTATGTTATTATATATACCAATGATTTCCATGTATTATAATATTTTTAATAAACTATTTTATTAATATTTTTTACCTTTATAGCCTCTGAATTTCCCTTCACTACGAATGTTGTGATGCATAACCTAACTGTTTATTTGCAGAATTAACACTTCAATCTCTAATCACAATGAAAGAGTGTTGCTATAAAAGACGTCCCAAATTAAACGTTGTTATATGAAAATAATCCCCGGCGCTGTCGGCGAAATGGTATGTTACAACCCTAATGAGAATTCTGATCACACGCCGGGAATGTGTTAGGATCCAAATTTCATTATATGAAGGGAAACGAGCGGCCGACATACTCGAAACAAGAAGGGATATTCGGGGCTGTGAATTAGTTGTCTATTCTTTGCAATAGGTAATAGTCTGTATTAAATGTAAAAATGACGTGGACACCACCTGAAACGTCAGTTGTTTACAATCTATACTTACGTTAAAGATAAAAAAAATATGATCAAAAATATATTCATCATTCGTATAATACAGAAAAAAATCAAACATAATGATGATTCCTATACTAAAATGACTCTAATGATTATTTAAAATCTTAAAGCTAAATAAATTTACAAATAGTATTTGATGTGGGTAATCATTAATTAATTATTGATGATATCAAACAGAAATAATTGGGTTACGGTGGAGCTATATGTAGCTTGGAAATAATTAAAATTCATTTCTTTCAATTTTCAAGTTATTTGAGCAACTACGTAAATACATACGTTATTACAAAAATATTCGAGTGTCAATTTTTACTTATTTATATAGAATCAATGCTTTACTTTAGGTGACATATTGTTTTCGACAAAAGACACTTATAAGTGAATTAGTGAATTTGTATCGAGTTCAGTAGGAAGGGGAGTGCTCGCAAGTTGTTCGTGGACGTTGTCTTGTTGATTACCACCAAAGTCCAGTTAGTTTCGATACTGAGCAGATACTGCGTTTTGGAAAGAAGGGTAACTCAGTTAACATTAAAATATGTGTGTTCGTAAGTATATTATTAGTTCGTATTATTTCATACATACCTATGCACTCACGGAAAAACTTTCGGGGTAATCAGAAGTTCGCTTTTCATCATCAAGATGCTTTCTTGGTCTTTACAATGTTAATTAATGAATAGTATTGAGCTGATTCATTGACACATTGGTTCTAATTAGATTACCAAATAAAAGCAAGACCAAGCTCGGTCAGCATTTATTACAGGAACCATCCGAGAGATCAGATTTATTAGTGAGGAAAGACATCATAAAAATATCTCACTGTAAATCTCATAGTCACTTTTATGCTCGATAACACACTGACTGTTACATTGGAAAAGCGACGGCTTTGTTAACTTATTTTAATGTCATTTCCATCTTTTCAATCTTAAGTGAAGAGTGTATTGAGTTAACCTTCTGTTTCAGTATTTCTATTGTGGTTTTGGGAGATATCGGTTCTGTTGTTTATATCTATTTAGTACGATGCTTGAAACAAGTTTTGAGTTAGTTTTCCATCTACGTATATAACTTTTCCATTCATTGTATGTCTTTGATTACTATGATGTGTTAAATAATATGTAAATTAATATTATTTCTTGTCTGATACCATTATAGGTGTGTCCGTTTAATTTTGATATATTTTGAAAACATTGATTAGATTTTCCATTTCGAAGCAATTAGAATTTTTACAGACCACATTCCATTATCTCGTGATACACTAAAATATATACTTACTAAAATATATCTACAGATATATTACACAGTACACATCTACATATATTTCCCGGTGGATACTGAGTTATTTACTACATTTTATATGTTTTACAGTCATGTCGTTAAGCTATACGCGTTATTAAATATCTATAATAGGTATATATTTCTTGAAACCGTTGATTCTTAATAGTCTTAGATTAACTTAACAAGGAGCTAGTTTAATTGGTGTAAAAGTGTACCAAATATTATTATTATCATTACCACATACTGACTGATAAATAAACAAAGTTATAACTCTGCGGGATACCTATTGTTTCCTCATGATGATTTCCTTCACCAACCTTTATTCCAATTCAGTAATCATCCAAATAAACAACAATAACATAACCTAGTTACCCAGTATTGATAAGTCAAACACACATCATGAGAACAGCAAACAGACTGATAATAAAGTATAATAAACATAGTTTATGAACAAATAAGATCAGGCTTCATTGTTCCCTGCCTGATCCCCAAGTCTCCAGGGACGCAGCTTGGGTAGCCTAAGATAAATAAAGTTAATAAGATATTGTTTCCTTACCTCTTTATAGGCTACGATGCTATAAATAAGCTTCGGTAATTCGGAGCTTCGAATGGCCTTAGTTTATGCAATAATATAGTGTATTTTAGTGATTGGTGAAAAGTTTTAGTTGCGTTCAGATGACAATGTGAGTTATATAATTAAATAATAAGTACAAACCTAATACCTTAATATGAAAATAACAAAATGACTTAAGTAATTACTTGTGTCAGTAGGTTCTTAATGAATTTTTTTATTATTAATTACACGTATTCTCTAACACTCGTCTAATATTTGTAAAGCTTATTTAGTAAAGCTAAGATCTAGGTTATATACCCTATAGTAATTTGCCTTAACATCTATGCTTACTACCACAATAATCCTGACAGAGTAGTTATTCGTAAAATCGATAAAAACATACGCATAAGTACTATTCCATTCCCAAGTCATCATTCATATTCGCAACTGATATCGATACGCTAAGACGTATCAAAGCAAAGCTAGACGTAAATAAATGATCTGAAATCGTAGTTGAACTCCCTGGGATCTGCAGTTATCTTCAATTGTGACTCGACACCTGACTAAGAATGGGCGGAGTCTCTGGCTTAAAAAGTGTTACTCGCTGCTTTTGTTACCTGATAGAAAAAATAAGAAAAAGAAAGATGGCGTCTAGAGATCCCGCCACATAAGGTGGCAGTTGGAGGCGTCGCCACAGTCGCGTAATTCAGTGTTACCAGTAAACACGCCAAAACTAGCACTCACTGTGCCATACGGCTCGATACATTATAGGTTTCATTTGTAACGGTCTTTGGTTGCAGAGCTATAAACTCAAATAAAACAAATTAATATATCAAAGTCAAAATATGTTTATTAAACTATTTCAAACATGATTAATAATTAACGGGACTTATCCTTCTTATTAAATATTACATATATTATGTGTTCCTTCACTCTGTCCGCAATAGACCGTTTAGTGTGTTCGACGTAGGATTTCCCACAGCTGCAATCAATCTTATACACACCCTTGTATCTTATATCATGAGTATAAATCGCGAATCTCTTAAAACTATTATTTCAAACATGGCACTGAGCATTGTCTTTACATATTTTTTACCGAGGTTAGATCAGCGGAGACCCTAGCTTGGAGAAGAACTAACAAGAAACTCCGGAAATCAATTTATTATAATCACCCTTAACAAACATAAAAATTACAAAGAGTGGGCAAAAAACACAACGCTGGTAATACTAAATTTACCTTTCATACAAAATAACACGCAATGGCGGTAACGTCAAATTTAGTTCCAAGTTTGGCTACTGCCACCTTATGTGGCGGGATCTCTATGTGTAGATGGTTGGTGGGGTTCATAGAGTACCCGCCACATAAGGTGGCAGTTGGAGGCGTCGCCACAGTCGCGTAATCCAGTGTTGCCAGTAAACACGCCAAAACTAGCACTCACTGTGCCATACGGCTCGATACATTATATTGAGGTTTCATTTGTAACGATCTTTGGTTGCAGAGCTATAAACTCAAATAAAACAAATTAATATACCAAAGTCAAAAGTCAAAATATTTTTATTCAAAATAGGCCCTATCATAAGCTCTCTTTGAAAGTTATTTTATGATCTAAGTACAAATTAAAAAAACTATATATTGACAAAAGGAATATATATGAGTGAAGTGGAAGGGCGGTCACGTAGGGGCCGGCCTAATAAGACATATATGTAACAGTCAGATAGACGCTATATTGAAAAAAGGTGACGTTACGAGTACCTATAACCGCCGAGAGTGTATTAGAGAATGTATGAATGTCAATGAAGCGAAAGTGTTCTGTCAGGATCGGGACAAATGGGGATCCGTGATCTCTGCCTACCCCTCTACAGGGAATCAGGCGTGATGTGTATGTATGTATGTAAAAAAACTATTTCAAACATGGCACTGAGCATTGTCTTTACATATTTTTACCGAGGTTAGTTCACCAACCATTTCGGCTGCTCAAGATGCCACGTCATGAAGACCACGACCGCTCTGATAAGAGCGTAACGATTGAGAAGAAGAAGTTCAGCGGAGACCCTTGGAGAAGAACTAACAAGAAACTCCAGAAATCAATTTATTATAATCACCCTTAACAAACATAAAAATTACAAAGAGTGGGCAAAAAACACAACGCTGGTAATACTAAATTTACCTTTCATACAAAATAACACGCAATGGCGGAAACGTCAAATTTAGTTCTAAGTTTGGCTACTGCCACCTTATGTGGCGGGTACTCTATTTATTACTAGTAGAGATCCCGCCACATAAGGTGGCAGTTGGAGGCGTCGCCACAGTCGCGTAATTCAGTGTTACCAGTAAACACGCCAAAACTAGCACTCACTGTGCCATACGGCTCGATACATTATAGGTTTCATTTGTAACGGTCTTTGGTTGCAGAGCTATAAACTCAAATAAAACAAATTAATATATCAAAGTCAAAATATGTTTATTAAACTATTTCAAACATGATTAATAATTAACGGGACTTATCCTTCTTATTATATATTACATATATTATGTGTTCCTTCACTCTGTCCGCAATAGACCGTTTAGTGTGTTCGACGTAGGATTTCCCACAGCTGCAATCAATCTTATACACACCCTTATATCTTATATCATGAGTATAAATCGCGAATCTCTTAAAACTATTATTTCAAACATGGCACTGAGCATTGTCTTTACATATTTTTTACCGAGGTTAGATCAGCGGAGACCCTAGCTTGGAGAAGAACTAACAAGAAACTCCGGAAATCAATTTATTATAATCACCCTTAACAAACATAAAAATTACAAAGAGTGGGCAAAAAACACAACGCTGGTAATACTAAATTTACCTTTCATACAAAATAACACGCAATGGCGGTAACGTCAAATTTAGTTCCAAGTTTGGCTACTGCCACCTTATGTGGCGGGATCTCTATGCTTTATGGATAAATAATTGTTTAGATCAAATGGATGACGTTGAAAGTTTACGCTAAAATAAATATAAATATTTGTATCATAATTAAAAGATAAAAAAACAAAGCAAAACATCAGTATTCGTATAAATTTTAGTTCTCATATTTTTTCTTCTTAAGTTGAATATTCATAAATAATCATTATGAATACCCATAAATAAAGGTTAGAAAATATTGAAGACGTAAATTTACAATAGAATATTTAATCAAAACTTACTTTATATTTTTTATCTTAATTTACCGTAGAGTAACATTCAACGATCGTTTTGTTTCCTTTCAATTCAGTTATTAATATTACTTGATTTTAAATCCGCCCTTATTTAAAATGCATATTTATTATTCTCATTACTACAAGTACGCTACGAGTATCAATTTACAAAATCTTCCCATCCCTAGCTAGTAAAATGAGTATCTCGCATTGCCCTCGAATCGCCATTCAATGCGATTTCTATGGAGGGCCGTTCGACGTTTAAATCGCGCCGGAAGTGCGGCAGATATGTGCAGCGGAGGCATGACAATGCATGTGTCAGTGGGGCAAGGGGAGGGAAAAGAATTTCCAGTGGCTAGTTATTTGTATATTTGCATGTTATATTTTTTGTATAGTCTAGTATAGTTTGTCAAAATAAAACAAGGAATTAAAACTAACAAAATATTTACAAACTTACAAGTAA
Source organism: Leucoptera coffeella (assembly GCA_030578115.1). NCBI lineage: Eukaryota > Metazoa > Arthropoda > Insecta > Lepidoptera > Lyonetiidae > Leucoptera > Leucoptera coffeella. The sequence continues at coordinate 259,253 of JAMBLF010000020.1, read as the reverse complement.
TTAAAATAATTTACCTATAAATTAAATATATCCAAATATATATATTTGCATTTTCATTAGTATTTACTGACGTCTTTGGTATGAATCATATGGTCTTGAATTGTTATTTGTACATATATTTGTGGTTTGTCAGGATCGAGACAAATGGGGATCCGTGATCTTTGCCCTCTACAGGAAATCAGGCGTGATGTGTATGTATGAACGTATGTATTTGCTTATTAAGTAATATTTGTTGACGGATTCTGTATGAATAGTCCTGAGGCTTGTGAGCTAGGCTTCTGTAACTTGTAACATGGCTGAGGATTATACATTTAGTGCTATCTTACTCAAATATTAATAGTACTCGGGAGAACCACAAGTTTGTTTTCCTCACGATGTTTTCTCTCACCGTAGTTTTTGGTGCATTACCCAAATGTATTTTTATTACGAAATTATACAAAGAAATTCATTAAACTTCTTTTCCATTACACCAAGATCCATCCACGTCAAAACAAAAATTCATATTTAGAATTCTTTTTTACATTTTTATTTAGAACAAATCCGCGTGAGACAAAGCCCACCCTTCCATGCAGCCGTCACCTATATATCCGAGGCCATTTCCCCTGCTCTTCCGAGGTAGCGCCTCGCATAACAATTGCCAACTGCAATTAGAGGCGGCAAAAAACTACAGGCGGGATTTATAGTTACTGCCTTTTAGGTCCTGAATAACTTTGAGATATGACGGGAAAATATGAAGCTAAAGTAGGTGAAACTTATACGTTGCTTATAATATACGAGTGTATTTATGTATATATAATACTATATAATTTATCATGTATGAAAAGGTTAACGGGTGTGGAAGCACGATTGTCACGTACGTTCTAGGTGGTGATCAATAGTCTCCGCCTATCCCGTTACGGACATAGAGGTTTGAATATATACATATGTGTGTGTGTATTTTTTTAAAGGTATTACAGGGTTAATCAGTAGGTATATTGAATGATAACCTGATACATAAGGTCACAAGAGATACAGTTACACACTGATGTAACTCATACTGTAAGCATTTTAGGAATATTCACAAGAATATTAGATAACCATTAATTTTTTTTATATAATTTTAAGTCACTTGTAAAACTATATTATGTTAGAAGTACCTATAACCACCGAGTGTGTTTAAGGGGGTGTATGAGTATTAATGAAGTGTTTGTCAGGATCGGGACACATGAGTATCCGTCATCTCTGAATACCCCTCTACAGGGAAACAGCCGTGATGTGTATGAATGTTCCTTATAACAGTTTTGTTAGTGTAAATGAGGTTGCAAAAAATACGTGCATGAGCAGGAAAAGAGTGGAATAAATCTAAGTCAGACAAGAGATTTATAAGGATGGTTCAAGGCTGCATTCAGTAGTCTCTACCTATCCCGTTGAAACGTAGATAACAAGTATTTAGTAAAAATATGTAACTGTTATTACAATATCCATATCAACCAATATCGACTGAGGAATTTTTTATCATGTGACATTTCGTTTAGTTTTAAAAAGTCGAAAAAACATTATATGAAATCCAATTTTTTGTGAATCACATTCATCACTTCGTGACAATTTAGAGAATCTAACAGTAATTGGTATTTATACATGTTATATGAAGTTTTATATCCCTTATATGAAGTTTTAATCGCTCTTCAGTGTAGTTGCGAAATTACACATAAGCAAGAAATTCTTTCCACTGTCGATATGTTCAGATAATAAATAAATTCATTATTTGTTTTACAGTGAAGTGAGAAAAGAACGTGAGAGGAATGCAAACGCAATATTAGACTAAAACGGGAGAGATTTTGAAGATAGACGAGGCTGTTTCAAATTAATGTAGATTTCTTTTATTCACATATACTTTCAAGTCCTTTAATTGCCTTTAAGATGGCTAGAACCTCGAAGAGACTATAATATCTCCTTCACTTTTTGCATGAATATGTATTATGGATATTTAAGGTGGTGTCATATGGAACATTGGTGATAGGTTGCTCGATACATTCGATTGAGTCTTACTCCTTAAATAATCTTCTACTATATGCTAGTAAGAATGGCAGCTAGTAAGCATTCTTTTCACGTTCCAAATAAACTAGCATGGGCAAAATACAGTTCTAATTTTACAAAGTTAATGAGTATCGTGAAATACTTATATATTATATTGATATTTCTTAGCAATATGAATTGTACTCTTTTCATAAAGTATTCTGTCACATTGCGATTTATTTGTAAGTTAAGGTTTCCTAATTCAGTAGGTACATTATTTTAAATCTCAAACATATTAAACTTTTATATTCGATTACTGTAAGAGTGTTCACTTAGGCTTAGTTTCAAATTGAAGCACGTACAAATACTTTAAGAAAGTACCACAAAATTGGTATCCAACTTTCTTATTCCTCCAACTATTATATTTTGCCTTCAGAGTATAAACTTCTCAATAAACACTGATTGAGCGATTGAATACGGGCTCGTTCGCTGACTAGAAATGATATTATTTGTCTGACCAACTTGTAATTCCATTTACGTATTCGCAGCGACCTCTTTTGGGAAATCTGCAAGTTCCATCAAAAATAAACCGTCCCTGGGAACCGGAGGATGTCTGATGGGATGGAAAATATCTACCTTTGCTACTTCCTCATAATTTTCCTTTCTTCAATATTTTTGCATCGATATTGTCCCGAACTGGTCTTTGATTTAAATTGAATGTAACTAACTTACTTGTTGCGAGCGATGAGAAGTGTCTAAGGAACTAGGGGTTATCAATGTTACTTTTATCTGCAACATTAACATGCACAAATTTTACCCCTTAAGTTTGTTTGTTTTAATTGTAAACGTTTAGTATTGTGAATTGTTTAAATGCTTTGAATAATCACCTTTATTTATTTATTACAGCCTTTTCCCGACACATAAATGTAATTCAAGGTTCTTCGACTTTTTATCTTAACGCCACGTTTCGTTTCCAAGTCTCATCGATTTGGTTTTGTATGTTTATAGGTTATTTAGACTATCACTTCTGTACCAGATAGAGAAATTCTGTATCAAAAGACATATATAAGTAGAATAACCTATAATAGTCATAATTTATATATCAAACCACGCATTCTTCTCTCAAGTAAATAAAAAGTAGATCGCACCCATGAAATCGTGAGTAAATGAAAAAGAGAGAAATCAAGAATGATTCACACGCTAGGTAATATTCCTTATGCAAACTCAATGTTCACCTTTAATCAAATGTCTTGGTTTCCGGAACGTTACCCCGGGTGTTCCTTGGGGACCTTTATTGGATCCGCCATTTATATTCACTTTTTTCTCTGCCGAATAATGCGACGTGACAAATTTCTTGTCGAGGCGGCGGTTTCGGTAACGCTGCCTTCGATATCAGCGAGTTTAATGCGATGGAAGTAAGTCATTAGCCGTGGCCCAATCACTTGTTGAAATAAAATAAAAAATCAAGCCTGCGCGCCATTTTATAGCGGTGGCCATCTTGGAATAAGAATACATAGATATTGAAATGAGTGCAATGCAATATATCTAAAATAAATTAAAGGTCGTCCAGTCATGTGTTACCTGTTTAAATAGAGAATAATATTGTCATGATTAATAATTAACGGGACTTATTGCGTAAGTTTTATATAATAAAATTACCTTTAATAACCCGACGTTTGGGCTACGTTGCAGTAGCCATGGTTAATAAAGGTAATTTTATTATATAAAACTTACGCGATAAGTCCTGTTAATTATTAATCATGAGTATAAATCGCGAATCTCTTAAAACAATAATATTGTCAACAAGAATTAGTCACGTTAGTTACAAAAGTCCATATATTAAGGATATAATGGTATGAACCATGTAATATGATAATTCATAAAACCATAATACAATTGTAAGTAACCTTATTGTGGAAAACTGCTAATGTTCTGCATTAGTAACAGTCTTAGTAAACGTTGACGTGCATGGTATATAACCTGTCACCTAAGATAGTGGCTTATTGGTTATACGGTGATACGTAGGCTTTGCGAGGCTTTCAGAGCGTGACGGCGGTGACTCAAGTCTACTGTTAAAGGATTAACAGCAATGGCAAGCATGTTCTGTATTACCTACCTATTTCCTATATCAAACTTTATGGTCTATTATGGATTAAACATGGATGCAATATATTACTTTTAAATAGTGATAATATTATGTATGGTTACGGTTTCAAAGAAGATGTAGTGATTAAGGTTGAAAAGGGCATGCTTCGATGGTTTGGACATGTTATGCGGATGAATGATAGTAGATTGACAAAAGAAATATATGTTGGCCCAATAACACACATGATAGTCAGATAGACGCCATTTTAAAAAAGGTAACGTTAGAAGTACCTACATATAACCGCAAAGGGTGTATGAGGAGGTGTATTAGCGTCAATGAAGCGAATGTGGTTTGTCAGGATGGGTACAGATGGAGATCTATGATCTCTGCCTATCCGTCTACAGGGAATCAGGCGTGATGTGTATGTACGTATGATTATATAAGTTTTAATTACCATTGTAAGTAACTGTTCAAATATTATAAAAGATATATAAAAAACTTTATCGCGAAAGATGACTTGAAATAACTAGAATTTTGTAATTGCACTAGCATAACGGATTTCAAAAAGAATATCTTATTTCCAAATAAGACACGACAAGCCTACGAAATTGGTAATTTAGATGCCAGACTCAAAAATATTCGGTCCGACATTCATAAATAAAAACCGTCTGTGCCCTAAGAAGCCGAGTGAAGTGCGAATCGTATTCTGCCCTGAATATGAACTAGGTCCAAAGAGACAGTCTAGAACGCAAATGAGGCAAACAAAGTATAATTTATTGCATTTCGTTACATTATAAATGTTTTCTTAAACCTCCAATATGCTCAGATGTTGAAAGCGACATTATGTCTATTGTGTGTCGCCCCACGTCGAATAAAACTGCAAAAGTCTTATAAATACTCCATGTTAAATAGGATTAACTATAGTGCCATGTAATGTCATTAATGTAGAATAAATAATATTTGTGTAGTAAGGCTAGTCAAAAAAGCAATATAATCGAATATTCCAAGTCTTTTAGTCAGCTTCGAGGTAATATGTAAACACATATATAAACAAAGTATTATTTTGCTAGGGCGTAGTACGAGTATATTACTTTGTTTATAAAAAATACACGATAAGGTCCGTTTTCTTTGGAAATGAATAAGAATTATGCCTATAGGGTTAGGCAGAGATCACGGATTATATTTTATCATTCTTTAAATATCCAACAATGGTAGTAGACTATTTTAATACATACATTTTAATAATACTTACGTACAGGGTAGGCATAGATCACAGATTCCCATTTGTCCCGATCCTGACAGACCACTTTCGCTTCATTTACATTCATACATCTTCTCATACACACTCGGCGGTTATAGGTACTCCTGACGTCATACTATAATATAGATATTTATTATATTTATTATCAATAGACTATTCTCATGTAAGTTTATAAAAGGATACAGAACAGTTGCGGTTTAAAGTTGAAGCTAAGCCACTAAGATGATACAGATACTCCGAAGATATTGTTTCAGCTAGTTCGGGAGCCAATGTTAAACAAATTAATTTTGTTTGCAAGAGCCAAGTTTGCCAGCTAATTAGCCAAGTTCCCAACTAGTTAGAGCTCTGCACCTCTAGATGCAGGCACATGCAAATGACTTATTTAGGGCTCCTAGAATCTGGGCACTAAGTCGTATCGGTCACAACGGGTATCGAGTGGTTTGTGAGGGAAAAAGGATCGCTAGTGTAAAATATAATAAGCCTCATTGTCAAGATATTAGTTATGTAAAGGAGGAAGATGTTAGTGTGTTAAATTTTAATCCTATTTCAGTGTTATTTATTTTCTAGAACAAGACGGGATAGAAAATTATAGAAACACTGATTGGTTTCATAGAACAATCCTAAATAATTAACTATATCTGTGATTGATGGACACAATTTAAGCAGACCTATTATGATAATTTTAAACAGGGGACACAGTATTTTATTCGTGTCTTGGAATGTGAGGCATGTTATACTTCACAAGAACTGTAAAACACCTAAAACTACAAACAACACGCGAAAACGATACAGTTCACATTACTCAACTACGGCAGTTCTCCGAACAAAATGTGTTCGAAAGCAAAGATACAAAACAATACAAAGCCACCAATCTTCAGTGGAATCGAATTTGGAAGTTTAGTAATTACTTTTGTTGTTTGCGCTTAACATAAAATATTCATTAATCGCATGAGTACGAGGGAGATGGTATAACTTTGTGTTTTACGAGTGTTCGTCGCCATGAATTAAGAGAAGCTCGATAAATTTTATTTCCCCGCGAACATGCATGCATCTCGCGAAATGAGATGGATGAAGAGCGTACGGAACAAACGAATTCTACATCCAGTAAAAAGGCTGTGAATATTGCTGAATAGGGCAAAAAGTAATTAACCAAACCATGAAGTGGTACTAAAATTGAAATGAAAATAATGCAAACGGAACCTAATAAAAAATACGTGTAAAATACTTTTAAATAAATCTCGAAAAAAAAACCACACACTTGTCTTGAATTAATGTTTAGATTATTTTCTTATTATCATCTTCAAGGTTCTGTCCGGCCGAAACAAAATAAGAGGACGTAAACGTATGCGTCTATTATTTATTTTCATTTGATGCTTCATACTTTAATGTGAAAATTAGATCTAAATTCAAAGACAATACCATAATCACATTTTTTCCACTAACCATTTCTATACCAACCATCACCCAGAAACTAAGAACATCTCTCTATCACTAATCTAAGATTTACAACAAGCTCCCTAGCGACAAGTATTTCACTTGAAATCTGACATCGCACTGACCTGCCCATCGGCGAATGCATTAAATCACCTCCAAATCTGCCTAGAAGCCTTCTAATCCTACAGAAGGCCGAAACCAGCCTCAGGTGTTATAAATAACAACCTTAATCCTTGTTTACGGAAAGGTTATTATTCTACATCAAGATTTGCGTGATTTGTTAATATTGCAGTTTTGCTTGCGGTGTGTCAGTTTTGGGGAATTGTTATGGCTTAAGTCCAGTACAAGGGTGTTATCAAATATTTGAATCCGACTTGTAACAAATGTCGTTATAGAGAAATATTGGCACATACGAATTCTTTATTTGACGTGTCATTAATTTCTATAAAATGTATAAGTTTTTAATTAACAATGGAAAACTTATACCTTTTAACATTAACATACTTTTTACATCCTTCCAAAAAAAGAAAAAAAAAGAACCGTAACAAAAACAATTCCCAAGCAATATGTGCTATTTCACTAGAACTTTCCTAGGGTTGGTCATAAACCAAAATATCGGCCGCTCCCTCGCACTATCCTTCAGAGTTTTGGGACCTCATGAGTGTAACCCTGAATTTTTATAGAGGCAGCACCACGTTGAATACTAAGCGCAACTCTGTTTTGATCCTTCTCTTTTATAACACGAAATAAATTGAGAGTAGTGTTCCCACTGGAGCAATGTGAATGATCTGCGCTGTCAATTTTGTTGCTTTGATCGTGAGAAGGTTCTTAGAAGGTATAGGAGTAGAGGTATAGATAAGTATAAGTTGCCCCTTGGTCTTGTATTCGTATACAGGTATAAATAAATTTAGGTAGACCGTTGCTCGTGTGAACCTATATGTTGAAACACCTATAGATGAGATTATGTAACCGTGGGTTGTGGTTAACGTCACTGGTATTCGATATCTAGTAAAACTTAAACACAGTTTATACTAGTCCTTTTTGAGGGGTAAACAAAGCCTACACCGTAAACTTCTTGTTTATCATAAACGTAAGTACAAAATTTATCAACCATTGTATTGACCAATACGATAAAAGTCTTAGTATTCATAATTACATTAAACTTGCATAATTGAACAAACATACGTTTAGGATTAACCTAACGTTCTTACGTAACTTAAAATACTTTAATGCAATTCTTGACAATACTGTAAGGCTTCGTTGCAGGAAATATAATACCTTAGCACCAATACAAATAGTATTTGCAATGCTGAACAACATGCAGACGCTATCATAGCAAACACGACATTGTCAATAAAAATTTATACCTAATACTTTATGATGACTTTTAAAGGTTAGTCAGTAAAAGTACAATCTTCAAAATTAAGAAAGGACATTAGATAATAAGGTACATTGCGGAAAACCACTGAGTTGCACTGATGACAATCAAAATGAATCTAAGAGTCACTCCTACTTATAAGTTATTATCTAACGTATGTAGATACTTATAACATTAGGCCTTTCGGCTACTTATATAACAAGGTATTTTAATATCGAATGTGTCTAGATTACAATGAAGCGAAAGTGGTTTGTCAAGTTAGGTTAGGAAGAACGGGGATACGTGATCTCTGCCTAATGGTAAGAATATATACATACATACACATCAGCCTGATTCCCTGTAGAGGGATAGGCAGAGATCACGGATCCCTATTTGTCCCAAACCCGACAGAACACTTTCGCTTCATTGACATTCATACATCTTCTCATACACTATCCGCGGTTAAAGGTACACCTAACGTAACGTAACCTAACGTTTTCTTAGCATTATATTGTAGGAAACCGACATCAATGCAACTTATCACGATTAACAACATACACATTTGATGTATGAATGGAAGATCTCATTCAGTACACCGAGATGATAATTTCCATGTACTTGTTTGCTAGTTAAAGGGTGGCGGAGAGCAAATGTCAAAAGTGTGATAAAACCAAACCGAGTCAGTCCAATTAAATCGAATTGATTTATCTGTTCGATACATCGATTTATGGGCGAATTAGTTTATGAATAGACGGCGTTATTTATCTAAGAATACACACGTGTTATAAACGTATATGGAAATGTTTCTTGCAAAATAAATCCCTTGCTTAAAGAACTCACGTTGTGCACACGGCACTTCGAGGACTAGCGCGGCTGTTAGCAAGAATGTGAAAAGTTTTATGTCAAACGCAGACGGTTCATTTTCGCAACGCTAATGGTCGAACATTATTTAGTCTAGCTTATTTATTTACTAGTAGCTAGTATTTTCATATTTGTGCTAGTAGAACTAATAATATGGTTTGAGTATAGGCTATTTAAGCTATGCAACGGTAGCAAAAAGTTTATTTCCTAAATTGATGAAACTCGTAATATTGGGCTTCCTAATAGTTGAATATAATATAGGTTGCCTTGTGAAGTATATTTTAAGTGACTTTATTTATTACCATAATACGGTATAATATAATGTACATTATAAACTATTGTTACTTCAAATCTACGTAACTATACATAGTTTTCGATCAATCTTTGACCATATTGGCAATCACTATCTTAAGGTCCATTCGCTATGTTGTACCAAATGTATGAAAATAATTTTCAAGGCACATGACGTACCCGTGACCTGATCTTCAATTGTTTCGCAATGCATTTACCATACTAAGCATTGGAATCCTTAAATTATTGCTCAAAGCGGGGTGGCAAAGAGGTTTTTCATGTTCCTTCCACATGGCTACACACGATACGTATTTTCTATCAACAATAGGCACAACATTAGCGGAAAAATGGTTTTGAGCATTTTTCCTTATCGCTTAGATTATATAAATAAGGTGTTTTTTTTCAATATGTTTTCTTATATTTAAATAATCTTCGGCTCAGGATTGGAATGTCTCCCGACAATTGACTAGATCTAGTATAGTATTCTTTTATCTGTGTCAATGTCAAGTTCAAGAAAAGACGTCTACGAAATCCGGTAAACTTAATTTTGAAGGTCCGTTATACCTAAATTTGAAGGTCAAAACTATGCTATAATTGTAATATAAATGGCCTCTAATATAAATGGACTGGCCACCCCGTGAAGGTTTAATCGTAATGCAAGGAGAGCAATAAGAATAGAATTTATTACAAGAATAAATAAATTTTATGTTTCAATATCAATATGATTCTCGATTTCTGATAATTTAGCTTATGATATTTATGACTAAGGTGGTTACTAAGGGGCCACAGCAATAAGACATATGACTGTCAAATAGACGACATAAAAATAGACGTTAGAAGAAGCTATAACCGCCGAGTGTGTATGTACGTGTAATAGGGTCAATGTAGCGAAAGTGGTTAGTCAGGAATGGGACAAATTGATATTTTCTCTGTCTCTCTCTCTACTACTGGAAAATGGGCGTGAAGTGTATGCATGTCAAAGTCAAAGTCAAAGTCAAATGTTTTTATTCAATATAAGTACAAGAACAGTATATTCATTGAAAGTCAAAACATTTGCCTGACACTGGTTGTCTCTTGGCATTGAAATTCTACCGTTGGTTCGGAAGCCCTGGCTCGGAGAAGAACCAACAAGAAACTCCGGCTTTCAGGATTTTTTGCCCAGTGCAAGTTACAAAAACAAATTATAAAGAAACATAAAATTTATACACTTATTAACATAAATTATCTTTGCACATATAGCTTAGATGCACTCATTGCCAACCCTGAGCATCGGCGAGGTAGTCCCCGACCGCGTAGTAAGCGCCCCGGACTAGTCGGCCTCTAACTATAGTCTTAAATTTAGGTAAGGACAATCGCGTAATCCAGTCCGGTAAATGATTATAAAAACGCACGCAATTTCCTACAAAAGATTTCTTGACCTTTTGAAGCCTCGAGGGCGCCACATACAGCTTATGTTTGTTCCTAGTATTAATTTTATGAAAATCACAGTTTCTTCTAAAAATATTTCTATTTTTATGTACGTAAATGACACACTCATATATGTACTGAGCAACAACCGTCAAAATATCAATTTCTTTAAATTTTTCGCGAAGTGACTCTCTGGGGCCCATTCTGTAAATGCAGCGAACAGCCCTCTTCTGCAAAACGAATATTGTGTTTATGTCAGCAGCACAACCCCACAGCAAGATGCCATAAGACATAATGCTATGAAAGTAGCTGAAATAAACAATCCTAGCCGTGTACTCGTCCGTATATTCCCGAATCCGTTTAACAGCATATGCCGCGGAACTAAGTTTTTTAGATAAAACGCAAATGTGGTCTCCCCACTGCAGCTTTGAATCTAAAGTTATCCCTAAGAAGACAGTAGTATTTATTTTATCTATTTTCTCATTATTTATTATTAGATTGGTTTCGACACCATTAACATTTGGCAAAGTAAATTTAATACATTTTGTTTTATTATTATTAAGAACTAAATTGTTATATTGAAACCATTGAACTACATCTCCTATCACCGAGTTTATTGCTTGCGACTCATCAATCTTCCTGCTAATTTTAAAGATTAGGGATGTGTCATCAGCAAAAAGGACCGTCCTGCACCTATCTTTAGTTACAAAAGGTAAGTCATTTATGTATACTAGGAAAAGAAACGGACCTAATATTGAACCTTGAGGCACCCCCATCTGGACTGTGCGACCCGACGACTGCTCCACACCAATAGTTACTTTTTGTACTCTATTACTTAAATATGATTTTATTACATTTAGTGAATTATTTTTAACTCCATAATGCTCTAATTTTCTTATTATTATATCATGTCGGACACAATCGAACGCCTTAGAAAGGTCACAGAAAATACCAAATGCATCCTGTGACCGTTCCCAGGCATTAAAAATCCCCTTTATTAGTTCTACACCAGCATCAGTGGTGGACAAACCTTTTGTGAAGCCGAATTGTTTAGAATGTAGTAGTCCGTTCAAATTAAAATGGTACAACATCTGATTTAACAAGATTTTCTCGAATACTTTACTTAATGCTGGTAGCACGGATATTGGACGGTAATTAGATGGGTCCAAGGTACTACCAGATTTATATATCGGTGTTACTCTACTTAGTTTCATTAAATCAGGGTACGAACCTGATTCTATCGAGGCATTGAAAACCGATGCCAGATAAGGTGCCAACAAGTCAATAATAACACTAATTGTTTTGACCGAGTGTCCAAACAAATCCACAGTTTTTTTCTTACTAAAAGTTTTGAATGTTTTTATTATTTCTAATGGAGTTGTAGGCCTAAATCGGAACTCACCATCACAACACGGCGCCGACAACGCAAGCAGATCGCAAGCCTTCTCAGCGCAACTGTTTAGTGAGCTGGATGTCATCAAAGGGAGGTTTCCAAAATATTCTTCAAAACATGAAGCAACATCTGCTTCGCCACATACAATTTTATTATTAAGTTTCAGCTTTAGATTATTTTGATTATAAGTTTTAACTCTACCAGTTTCAGATCTAATGACATCCCACGTTTCCTTGATTATATTTTTAGATTTGAGTATTTTATTCCTAATATACAGCGACTTAGCCTGGACACAAACGTTTTTAAATATCTTTGAATACAATTTTAAATAGTTTCTAAAAGCTACACTAAAGTTTGTTGTTTTTGCATCATACAATTGATACAATTTTGTCCTACTAACATGGATACCCGGTGTTGCCCAATCACTAAACTTCTTCCTTGAATTTATATTTAAAGTTTTTGGAATAAAAACAGATTTATGTTCCCCATCAATTAGATCAAAAACTGTTTGGAACATTTTGTTAGGACAGCTACTGTGAATATTAAACAATCTTAATTTGTTGTTAATTTGTTCTCTAAAACTGTATGTGTTAGTATGATAAATAATAAGAAAAAAATGTATCATATACAAGGTAATATCACAGTGCAATTACTCATTTTCCTGCGAGAATTAATTAACAATTCTTCTGAAAGGAGGTTTAAATATTTCTCTAGAACCTTCTGAGATACGACTGCTGTTTGTAAGGTGCTTCAATCTAGATAGACAGAGCTGTTACGTTCTTGAAATAATTAAACTCGTCACCCCGCATTGTGCTTCGCTTAGCGAGAGACTGTGTGTGTGACACTTACTAAGGCTGCGACTAAATAGGACAAATTACATACATACGGGCAGTAGAATAAAAAGTTCATAAGAACAGTACGAATTACATACAGATTCAGAATAAATGGTTATAAAGAACGTATTTGAAATAGTTAACCTGATTGTAGGAGGCAAAAATGTAAGAAAATAAAGAACAATAAACTATTTATAACTTAAATTCTATTATAGTATGATTGGCAAAAAGCAACAGACATATTTTAATTTAGTCACATTCTGAAAAGGGTAACTACGAATAGCGCAGGATATATATATTACAATTAACTATTTTTGTCGATTTAAACCACGACTAACATCCACTGACAATGAGAAGGATGTGTTAAGTGAAACATGATTTTATTACTTTTCAAATTCAATGACAATCACTTTTAAACATCAAGTCATTTGCGATATATACTTTAAAGAAACCAATGTATAAAAACAAACCCCTGCTCATTATTACAACAAATCTATTCAAAACTTCGAAGCATTTAATCAAGTCGTCATGGCTTAATCAGAATCGAATCAAACTTCGCCATATAAACTTGCCTTTACAGTAAAGAGCAATTCTTGAAGCACTCGAAGTTGTAAGGGTGCATATTCAGTGCCGCCTCTACAACAGGGCAAACACGGATTCACTTCTGACATCTAAGTTATGAAAACTGACTGCATTGTTTAAGTAGCTTAGATTGTTTGAACTATGGGGTTTCGATAACTTACATATTGGATTTGAGCTGAACTACGGATTATAATGTACTACGAGTATGCGTAGTCAATGTCTAGACTTATAGTTAAGTTATTGGTGTTATGTTATATTTGACCTGACATTATAGTTGCGCTTAGATTAATCTCGGTAAATTTAAGTTTATACGTCAAAAAATGATAGCCTTAAATTTCAAGGAAAAATCTAATTTTAATTCACGGTAACTATGGTAACAATATCACTGTTATCACTTATCCAAATTCAATCATATTCACTTAAGAAAACAAGTCTCTGAAGAGCTAAAAATGGGCTAAACATATTAGTTCTAAAGGCGAAAGTAACGTGCGCTATGGTATGTCACCTAATCATAGAGCACCGAAAACTTCGAACAACTTTTCTCCTTCGGTCCTTATTTTTTATGCTTCCTTGGCTCATAAACTAAAATTCGGGCGCAATTCCTATCCTCAGACTTTTGGGACCTTAACATTGCAAACCTGAATTTTTATTGAAGCAGTCCTGTGCTGAATACTAAGCAAAAAGGAAACCGTGTATTGATCCCTCCCCTTTATAACACCAAATAAATTACGGTTAGCACTCCCTTAAGAGTGATATGAATGATCCTCACTGTATTTTAGTTGCTTTGATCTTTCGGGAGCTTCGAGCGAAATAGTGGGTCTGGCCAATTTATGTTATCCGAACATTGCTTTTCGTTTGACCCGAACTAGTATTTATGTTTTGACACGCTTTACTGTGCTTAGTTCGATGTACAGTCAAATACTGACAATGTCTGTAACTATAGGAGAATTTAACGTAAATGTTTGACATTTAAGTTAAAATAGTTGCGTGACTGTGACATTGCTTCCATGATATGTACTCAACTTTTCTTGAATACAGAACGGGGATGATAAATAAATTTATCTAAATAAGCACAATGTCTATGTAGATGACGTCGCACAAAAAGTTTTACATTTATATTAGCTGATATTAATAGTTCAGTCATAATATTTGTTGTTACCTTATAGATTCAGTTTTGATGCTTTCTAGATTTCAATTATTTATTTAAAATGATTTATTTTATTTTTCATTATTGGTCCCTTATTTGTTAGATACGTTCAATTTTATTATCTCCAGATCATGCAATGATAGCATTAAAAAGCTCGTTCAGTATATAAATATACCTCAAGTTAGAAACAACCTCACTCTTCGTTTACCTATTACCTATACCTAACTTCAGGAATTAACTGAGTCGACTTAGCTCCTGTTATTTTATGGAGGCTTTATTGGAAGAGCAAGTTAATTCTCTTTGCGACCGTCTTTGCCAATAAAGGCTGCCGTAGGCAATATATTTCCGTTCACCTACGCTGAGGGAAATATGCCTTGTCTATTTGAGATCTAGGCTGTTATGCCCGGATGCGTTTGTAAGGACAAATTGATTTTCTTTGTATATTCTTTTGTATGACGTAAGTCTTATATTACAGTCTTCGGTAAGTAGGTCTGTTTTGAGTTTCTATTGTAAATAAAGATGGTTATAGCATTCAGAATTATGAGAAAATTATTCTAAGTCGCATTTAGAGAGGTGTCTTCTGCTTACTCCACAATGTGGGTACAAGGATTTAGAACAAATTATTATTTAATACAATGAATATTTCGCGCAGTCTACGATTCGAGATTATATAAAAATAACTTAGCCTTAACTTGAAAATCCTCACGAATGATTTAGTTTGGCAGTAATTGTAAATAACTAAAAGGTAGCTATATACTCCTACCTACCTATTGTACTACCTATTATAATAGTAGTATATATACATATATGAACCCAATTTTTGTACCTCTCTCCTATTTTTTTATATCGTATCCATACAAACCTATGTATATCAATTCAATATGAGCTCAGATTTCGTCAGTTCCTTTGGAGCTTGTTGAAATAAAGAGCACACAGATTGAGTATTCAATAAAGGGCCCAAAGGAACCTCCAATGACGCGTTCAAACCAAGGAGGTTTGCAAGCATTGAGTTTACATATAAGAGAGCCGAGAAGATATAAAACCTTATTCGTTTATTGGTAAGAAACCATTTTGTTTAAAGATATTTCAATATGGTTCATTAATGTTTTAAATTAATTTTGTGATTTGATACGAAATTATTTTTTTACATTCTAATTATAAATCGTTATAGTATTTGTTAGGAATGTAAGACAATTTTGATATGGCATATAGTTACGGTTACGGTACAAAATTGTTACGGTCCATTCTTATCTTAAATTAAACAGGTATACGTTCTTCAACATACATTTTACGTGACACATCTTGAGATAGGTAGTCAGAAGCTTGGATGCTTACTTACTTTGGTCTCCCAGTGCTCAAGTTCCACCAGATATTCAACACCCAACAGACCAAAGTGTCAATAAAACTATACATATTTCCAACTCTGATTTACTGTCAGTCAAATCAGTCTGCCCGTGACCATGGCTGCTGCAACGTAGCCGAAACGTCGGGTTAATAAAGGTAACTTTATCATATAAAAACATACGCGATAAGCCCCGCTAGTTATTAATCATGAGTATAAATCGCGAATCTCTTAAAACTATATATACTTCTAGTCTTTTATATCTTATTTTTCTATTACTCTCAGTCCCTGTAGAACTGACATTGAAGCTACTTTTGACCAACTTGTGATTCCATTATCGTATAGCGCGACCTCTTTTGGGAAATCTACAAGTTATTTCGGTGAAGGCGTCATGTCTGAGGAAACGTGAGGGAGGAAATTGTTTTCTTTGCTATCATTAATGTACACATACATATTTATTATGATTTAGGGACTAGAGCTTTCCTAACTAATTACTAACTACTAATTACTTTCATACTATATTCTGATTATTATCTTTTTAGTGTGTTAATTAGGTTTTACTCCTATATTTGACAACCTCCGTGGTGCGATTGGTTGAGCACCTGAACGCTAATCGTGAGGTTCTGGGTTCGATCCCCGGTGGTGGTCTTCTGCTTTTCAGTCTGGCTGTTTATTATGAATGATTTATATGTATTTATCTATATATATTAGATATACGTTGACTTAACACAAGTCATAAATGAACTTAAACTTGAACTTAACTCAAGGGGCTAGTTCAATTGGTGTAGCAGTGTCCTAAATATTATAATTGTATGAAACCTATTTATATCAGATAGTTAGCACATGTGACATGCCCCGTTTTATTCCGAATAATATAGATCTATATATTTGTTACTCTATCATGTTTCTCACGCTGCGCGCCAAACATCCAAACGTCCTGAGTCTAGCAGTTTAATCGCATATGTATTAAGATTCTTTAATACACAATATAAGATACAGTTACTGCTATTTCATTAGTACAGATTTTGGGTGGGTATTGCATTTTTTTAATCTTGCCTCAGTATTAAGAGCCGCCCGTGTCTATTTACATACAACAAAATTACATACATACGTACCTAGAGAAGTGTAAGCAAATATCACGTATATTCGCGATTCTGACAACACACTATCGCTTCATTAACATAAATACGCCGCCTCATGCACATTCATTAGTTATAAGTACTTCTTTTATATACAATATTCTATCAATTCTAGGTACTTCCATTATATACAATATCATTATATACAGTTCTTAGCCCACCAATGAGTAAGATTACAAAATTGCAAGGATATATAAATCTCTTGAAGCAATCTTAAATAAAACTTTATCATAAACAGTTTATATCACATTCCAAACATCATACGCGAAGTAATGTTATGAAAAATCTCCACCCCCCCCTAAGGGATAGAGTTGAGTGAAAATGCAGCCAAGTTGGTCAAATCCAATACTACGTTACTCCGAAGCATCCGGGAGTTGACTCGGTCGCTCAATCAGGGGCCATTCAAAAGTCGCTGCAGGCAAATATCGCGGAAGCCTTTTATAAGTTTAGATTTGTGCTTATATTTTGTTTAGTAGGACTTAAAGGAATATACTCGTAACATATAGAGTTGTACGTTTATGTACTTAGTTGGAACTAGAGTCAATATGACATTCTTATTATGAAATAATAAGAAAGAAATACACAGGAAAGTTAGAGACAATATCTTTTCCTTACATTTAGCAACACCTAGACATATGTGTTATGCTTCGTAACTTTATATTAGTAATTCTACTTCCAAAATTTCATCTTACAACCCACATATAAAATGTTAATTCTAATATTTCCTAGCATAAATACTCTGAAAAGCAGCATATTTGCTGTAAACATTGTAAAAGACAGTTCTATACATATGTAATATATGTAAAAACCTTCAACTTAACTTGACTCCGAAATTTCGGAGATGGACGCTCGAAAGAGTCCCTCGCCACAGTAAAAAAAAGATATAGTAAAATACCTAAAATAAATAAAAGAGATAATATGTATGCACAAATCCTGAAGCGCATGTTATGTAAAAACCTTGTTATAATAGGTTTTCATCTCGTCCCGTTGTATTTTAAACAACCTTTAATATCACGCAATTTGTTTGTGTACGAAATGAATGTTTATGGCGGGATCAGCATAATTGTGATGTGTAGTTCGGAATTTAAATTTGCGAAAGTTCAGGACCTAACGGGATCACAATATGTTACGTAAAAAGCATTTTGGCCGGGCTAGTGATTACTAGATGCTTTTGTTCCCAGTATGTTGTAGGTTAAATAGGAGATAACACAATATTATACCTATTAAGTAAACAGCTAACGAAATGGAATATTAATGCTATTACAATCCCAATTGTACTTTATGTTAAAAAACGCTCAGGCCATGTCATATGTTAGGGATACGGTCCACTCTGAATATTCTTGAAGGACGTCTTCTTTCATACAGAACGAAAAACTATTGAAAATTAACAAATTAGTGAATGACAAAAGCATTCAAAACTCACTAAAGCTTTTCTAATAGACCGAATTGAGGTTAGTTAAAATGGTGAATGGTAAAGTGACTTTTATTTCATCAAAATATAGTTAATTTATTATTATACTTATGAAACCATCATTCAAACGTTACCATAACATGTCGCAAGACCTTTGTCACCTAAAAAATAATAGCTACAAGTTGACAACCTTTATCACTGCTATCTCCGGACCAGTCTTCAATAATGAAGCCTGCATGTATTCAAAGTTGGCCCATGTATGCAGAAGACACCTCAGTAAACAGGGAACCTTCAAACTGCACCTCGCCATTTGCATTCGCATCGAGGATCCAAGGTAAAGTGCACAAACAAGTTGGGAACTTGGCTAATTATGTTACCAAGGAGATCTTGTGAGGCAAATTCATCGCTCAACACCCCTGGGGTAGTTTTGACTAACTGATATGTGATTGTGGTTATGGGTAGTTTATTAGGTTATGTTGATAGTAGATGTGTGATAGAGGGATAGCGTGTAACATAGTTGTAAAATTCATACCTTTTGGTTGAAATATACTACTGATATAGTAAAGATTTTGTTCGTACAACAAAAACAGCACACTTATAAAGTCTTATCACAAATCTAAATTGCCTCAAACTCCATAGAGTTCCTAGGCAATGACACCAATGCTTTAACTTTCGCAAAAGAACGTAGTGCTCAATCAAACTTCATTGAGAAGTTCCAAACACCAGTGGGCTATGCTCACACAACTCGGCGGGATCAACAATAAACTTATTTATGTTCGTACGTGCGCCACTTTTATATCTCATTGCACGATCCTGGATAGACTAGGCGGGGCATATGGCCCTTTGAAGAAATAGTTAGGTGGCTGGTAAATGGGGGTTTTATAAGCGAATGGCGTGCACTTTAAATTCCGGATAAATTATAATTGGACGATGTTACTGAAACAATAATACATAAAAATCTCTTGAAAAAGTAACGGGAATCAGTTGAATAATTGGACAAGGTTTTGGCAACTCAGTATATAAAAAATTGTTGAAAAATATATGATTTATTTTAATAACATATTACTTAAGGATAAGCTGAAAATTATTAAAACAATACACTCTATAAAAAACCACTCTTTTCAGTTATGGTATATTTACCTATCCTCAGGTACCGTTAATACTGTCTGTCAAAATAACTGTATCAGCGCTCAAGCCTCAAAATTTAAAAGTGTCCCTTTTTAGATCAAGTCTATCTAGGTAGCGTGGTCTGTGTCCATGTTTTACAAACTTTATCTCATGAAATATGCTTGGGACGGGATCTGGAGCACTTATGAAAAATCGCACTCAAGTATTTCTGGTACGCCCGCAGTTTAAACATGTGTTTGCGAACGCTACTACACTGCGGTGATTTTGTGACCTGTGAACATACGGCGACTTATTCTGTTTAGGCTACGATTGCTGTAATACTGTAATTTGTGTTTGTATATATCTGTGTGAATCTTCTTCGTAATATAAAAAAGGATATGTAAACATTTGGGTACTTTACCAGGTTATATATATATTTTTATCTTTGGGCTAGCCAGTCAAATTTAACATACATACATACACATCATCGTTTCCTTGTAAAGTAGTACACCGAGTAGAGTATCTCGAATCCCCGTCTGTTCCGATCTTGAACAACCACTTTCGTCCTTGACACTCATACTCGTACATCTCATACACACTCAGCGGTAATAGGTTCATACGTCTAACAAATTAAATTACTTAAATATGTAATTTTGACCAACTACTTTCACAGTCGACACTCATACATCTTCTCATAAATTCTTGGCGGTAATAGTAAAGTCTAACAAATTAAATTACTAAAATATTTAATTTTACTGCTTTATTTTAATACCTTACATAGTACAATCAAGTTAATTGATGAAATTAATAACTTAATTCACGTGTATTCAAATTGTTACATTCTTCTTTTTTTGTCAACCCCAAACCTTCATAAAAAATTGTCACTTAAAGTATCTTTTTGTTGCTAAATACCGTCTAGACAAATAAAACGCTTCTATTCTTGTTTGACGGAATCGAATTGTTTTCGTCTATCATATCATAAATACAATGAGACTTGTTTCAGATATAAAATGAGTCTTGACAATTCAATGAACATTGATTTGTTTTTTTGCCCAAATTTTTATTTCATTTTTCATTTGAGAGGTTTTTCCTGGGGCTTGCCACGTGCAATGTCTAGTCATAGTCTGGTATATTACATTGTTATTAGCTCTTTTTCTTCTCGGACTAAGGGTTTGGAGTAAATTGCATTTATTTAGCGATGGGTTAACAATTTGTTAGCAATATTCAATATACCACAGATATTAATTTTAAATATGAATTAAACAATTATAAATAATAATACATACTCGTAAGTTATGCACTCTCCACTTTTCAAGATATTTTAATTGAGGATAATATTACCTGTTGTATCTTCGAGGACCGTATATTATATGTATGAGTATATTAGGATATATATTGTGCGTAGCTAACCAAAGCATTCATTTAAAAAGTAATTCCGCCATTTCTGTGAAGATACAAAGTCGATCATACAAAGTCCGTGCACTTAAGACGCTGACGGGAAACAGTTAAACTTTTGCGATTAACTTCCAACTTGACTTTTGTTTTTACGTTTTTCTTCGGTTTTCATTCCTCGGGACTCATTTTGTTTTTGGAACCCCGGCGAACGGGTCAAATCGATTTGGGAACTTTCTTTATTAACCTCAGTTGAAACGTAACTTCTGAAATGAACTTATATATATTTGACGCAATAAATAATTTTACCAAATCAAATAATGGTTTAAATAAAAGATATAAGAAATTTTACCTCGCTATTCAAGAGCGTAGTTCGAATTAGATCCGATTAAATCCTAGATAGCATTGTTCAACTTGAACAAGATATAGTGACGTCAATTTTAATGTATTTAATTTCTACACATATCCACGTACCTATGTATGAGGAGATTTATAAGTCAATGAAACTAACGTGGTTTTTCAGGATCCGGTCGGATGGAGATTCCCGATCGAAATCGGGCGTGTTGTGTATGTATGTTTTCCCTGTAAACCTATGACTGTTCACTTACTTATGAGACATATCAAGATATAACAACAGATAGATACTAACCTTAGTCTCTTACTCACCGTATGTAAAACATCCTATTAAGATGGATGTATGATGGATGTGAAGTACATGATGCACTCCTCAGCGAATGTAAAACTATCTACTCGTATGTTCTCAGAACCCAATAACAGTGACTGTTTGACTCGATAATCGGGGCTTCCGTTGGTACAAAGGAAAATATTGCTCTGGAAACAGTTTAGTGTCTGATGCATGGGCTCGATAGCCCGCGGCGCTACCTGTCCACTGCACACGCGTTACAAGACCCTGTAGAGATGGGTTACAAGTCTAGAAAAAGATATAGGAGACTGTCTGTATGTTTGTGTATAGGTAATGATAATTTGAGTCGGTGTCATCGTTTCGTATATGTCTAGTCGAGTGCTGACCTCCTTGTTAAGAGCGGCCATAATGTACACAGATGATAATGGTAACTCAACTTCTGATTGCTAAGGATAAAATATACAATATAAGCGTTTTGAAAAACATTTGGGGTAGTGATGAGTCTGTTGGTAATAATTTTATAGCCGACGTGATAAATTTTATTAAGTCGGGATATAAAATTGATGTATTTCAATATAATTAATTTTTAGTTCTAAAGTTAAAGTCCGTAAAAACCGTAATAACAATAAAAAAATATTTAGCTTAAAATATAAAAAAATACATCATAACAATAAATGATTAACAAACATCAAAACCTCAAAATAACACGCTTAAATTTTACCAAACCAAAAACTTTTATCGACAAATTTCCAGTCCAATCCCATCCCGTTCTTTTGTACGTCGACTCAAGACGGACGTTTGGTAAAAGTGCACTGACTATCTGGCGCAGCTCTTAAAGGCTGTATGAACCTACTCCGTGCAAGCCTTTGAGCCATTTGGAGCTGTTATACTGTTTGCCAAGTTAATATTGCGGCAGTCTGTTTAAAGGATGAGTGCGGTGTTGGTGACAACGGTGTATCGGGGGATTTATTGTAGTGTTTGTTAGTTTGGGAGAGGTTTAGATGTAGCTAGTTTGAAAGAAAAGTTACGTAATGTGTGTAGGTAAATTTAGTGTTCAGTTTAAAGTCTGTAACGACTGAGTTTCATCAAAGTAATTAAATTTAGAAAGTAGGAATGATGATCGATTCTTTCTTAAAAAATATTATTTACCATTCTAAATATATTTTTCGTTTGAACTGTTTTGTTGATATTCGTAGCTTAGACATTATCTCAAAAAATAATTATATAAAATAATTTATTTATTCATTTTCTATCTGCCACACAATCTTATAGATTATATCTGCTAATATAAAATAATACTGTAGGGCATTTTTACACCAGTTGAACTAGCCCCTTGCTAGTACATTTAGGACTTGTGTTAAGGGTACTAGTCAACGTGTATTTAAGAAATATATACTTATTACACATAAACACATGTATGCCATATATAATCAACGACCAGACTGGAAAGCAGAAGAAAAGCGTAGTTCCTAACTCTGCCTCCACCGGGAATTGAGACCCGGGACTTCACGATTAGCGTTCAGGCGGCTAACCGATTGAGCCACGGAGGTCGTCAAATACATCAAATACATCGTCAAATATAATATCAATCTCATATTTTTTCATACGAGTATGATGTACCTAAGAAACAAAATAACCTAACCCAACCCACACCCATCTAACAAGACTTAGACAAGGACCGTGAGGCGCAGTCGTGTCACGCCCTGCAAAACAAAACCATACGAGGGCCAATAACCGCATGGCTGGGGCAAAATCTCTCTCGGATATCGATATCGGCATCACAGATGCTGCGAACGGTCGCCCGACAAATTGTTTTATCGAAAATTACTTTCACGGAGCCGTGAGACGTGTATAAATTTCCATTTTTCTAATGGATCCCAGCACTAGCAAATGGAATTGGCCCCCGCGTCCTTTTTATTTAGACCTAGAATTTATTAAAGAGAGACTGCCACGTACCACTGCGCGGGAAATATTATGTTCCAAGTATTTTTGAAGCGGATTTTCTAGTTTAAAATGCCAGGAAAACAAGAGGTTTCCTCCTTATTCTGTGTTTTGTTCTGAATCGACAAAGTGTTGTGAAGTTAGTAAATTCTTTCGTAGAAAAATGTTTAATAAAATCTAGTGTGACAGTGAAGGCAATAGGACGTGGACGAACAACAGAGACATTAAAATTACGGGCCCTGAAATTATATTTCGACACTATTTAAGCTTTTCTTAAAAGTTATCATGTATACATGTACATATACAATACATCATTTAATAGAGAACCTAACGATGATTTAAACTAACTTGACAGCAAACTACAAAACCCACGGACCATTAATTACGAAGTACTTCATGAATAAAAAAAGAATTTTAAAGTTTAAGCGACGGTTGCTTCGGTTTTCGAATAAAACGATTAATTTTGCATCTCCGGTTGCGTTGCCAAGTGAATGTTTTGCAAATGAGATAGATTCTACTATTTGCTAAATGACTAATTAAAGGGCAAGACTCTGAACATATTTAGAATAATGCACATCGGAGTATAAAATATTTATCTACGCTAACAAAAATCAATGTTTTGTGATCCACCAGCCACATTGACCCAATTTGTTACCCAGATACGTAAAAAACAAATACGAGTAAAACAAACGTAAACCATGTGGTAATTCGCAAGCACTGACTTTTACCTGTTCCGAGCAGTATTTAGTTTTCCTTTACCATTGAAAAAAGGAAAATCAATTTTGAAGATACTACGTACCTGTGACGACTGCAAGGAATACTATTGGTGACATTAGCAATATATTTAAGGAAACGTAACGAAAGTCAGTGAAGTGGAAGTGGTATGTGAGGATGCGGATAAATGGGGGTACGTGACCCTAGTTGACCGTTTAAGCGGAAATGTCCGTGACGTATGCGTATGTACTCTTTCAAACATTCTGGGAATATTCAGGCGTGATTTCTCTATGGTGAACTTATGATAGAATATTTTTTTACTTTGTAATATGAAGGAATTCTCACTATTTTTGGCTTTAAGACAGGAAAACATAATATACAAAATTAGTGTGGTAAGTATAAATGGAAATATTTATTTCATATTTAATTACTGTTTTAGTGAAATAAGGCAGTGAGAAAATCTACCTTTTCATATTTAATAAGTAATTAGTGTTAAAGGTTAATGTATCTACAATACATAGAATATTACTATTTTAATAAAAAGATTAAGTAGCAGACGGGATATAATTTTGAGTGACTCAACTTAACGGAGATACACTTTCTTTATTATTCTTATTTAATGTTAAATTACACAGCATTTGTAATTAGTAGAATCAGTGCACAGTTTTAAAGCACATGCATAAATACTGAGCCTAATTGAGAGTGAAATTGTGGTGCAGTTTTATTAAACAAGGGTTGACATTTTTAATCATATTTTTTAATAATAAATGGGCTTACTTTCAATGTAAGGTTATGTGCTGATCTGGAAATTGGTATGCAACTAGTTCGTGTTATGAGAATAATGTTTATACTGGAGATAGATACTGATATTATGTATTTAGCGAAGCTAGTATTTTTTTCTTTATATTCTAAGCTATAAATACGACATTTTCGTCGCTGTCATCCATACGTTGGTAGTTAAAATATACTTCTTCAGTATAATATCCAAAGAGGTGAAACATATGTTACTGGAACATTCTTACGTAAAACACACTTTATATTAACACTTACATACTTTTCGTAAATTAGACAAACAAAATACAAACGCTTTCTTGACCATTAACCCTTGCAGGTTAGTCAGAGATTCAGCTTCCATCTCCGCAATCGCGGCAGTAGTAATTCTATGGCCACCTTGAACCCACGTGTTGACCTTATAGTCATTGTGACAGGTTGTAAAGTATGTCGCCAATTTACAAGCACTTATGAGTAGGTTTCATCACAATGTTTTCCCTCACCCTAGTGTTCAGTGTATTTCGCAGATGTACTCATTAAAATTCATTTCCATTGGTTCATGTTTAGAAAAAATGTGAACCCTGTACTCACTGATACAGAGTCTAGTCCCAAACAACTGAGCTACGCTGCATATCTTTTTTCTAAGTTTAAAATCTAATGCACTTTCCTGAATACAATCTCTGGCTGCGAACATCGTTCGATTGTGAGTTCAGACAATATTACTGATGATTTTGAACGTTAACGATCCACTTGTCTCTTCAGTGGATTGTCTGCTTCACGATGGGTTAGCGTGGATAGGGTTATACTATTTGCAAAACAAAAATAGATATGTTGCCTCATTCTAGTTATATTGTAGAGGATCTTTTGAACATTATTTGTATTTGAAAGACTGTACCTAAGAATAAAACAAGGCGTAAGTTTGGATCGTGTTTTTGTATTAACAAAACCTCGTTTTTCTAAACTGTTTGTATATACTCGTATAATGTCGTTAGGTAAAGTAAAATAAAAAATGAATCTCCCTTTACAGTCTGAGCTTACGTGCTAGTCTGGGCCGTGAAAAAAAACTAACTAGCTGCCGTTTTTCCTGGCATGTCATAGGAAGCAACTAAGGGACCAGGGGTAAATAGAATATATTGGGCGATGTGCTAGAGATTTAATATTTATAACATCTTGGTCACCCTAATCCACATTAAACCAGCCGTTTTTTTTTCAGGGAATCGGGGTAAAAATCGTTCGATCGCCATTCACAAGATCAAAATGGATTACGGACGCCACCGGGAGTGCATCAATGCCTAAACGATGCCGTAAGGTAGAGATACACCGTGGAATATAAAAAAATAATGCTGTCCTATATACATAGTACATTCACGTCCTTTAATCACTTTTGTTGCGAAAAGAACCTCCTACACGATAATGTCTCCTAGGTCACTTTTTAGCATAACTATTACGATATTTGGTTATTCTTAAATGACGTACTTTGTATATATTATAAAATATTTTTTTTTAATACAATTTTATTCGAATTATTTATTGTAGCCCATTTCAAGCAACTGTAAAGCAAACATTAATTTTGTACATAAATTATTATTAATAGAAGTAACACAAACAATTTGAGACGAGACCCAAACAGCAGGCAGAAATTGGGACTACAAATTTTAAAAATATGGTATACAAAAGTACACCATCAACTTTACTCTCAATACAAAGGTGAACGATTGCAAATTGATCGAGATAGGCAAGCCCATTAATGGCGTTGTATGACATGTAGTATTCTGATATGCTCTCTAATAAATATTTGACAACCACCATGGCTCGAACGTGTGGTCCCGGGTTCCATTCCCGATGGAGGCAGAGTTAAGAACTATGCTTTTCTTCGCTTTTCAGTCTGGTTGGTTATATATGCTATTTTTGTATAAATCTATTTTTGAAATATATGTATAATATTGAATATACGTTGACTAGTACCCTGAACACAAGTCTTAAATGAACACAGCAAGGGGCTAGTTCAATTAGCTTTTAATTCAAATATTGTAATATAAAATTGTTTTATTATAACACATACAATATACATAATTCAGCATAGTTTAGTCGTCGGGGGCTTGACTCTGTATCAGTCGGTACAGAGTTCGTATCTCGAAGCATGTACCACCAATGTGAAAAGTTTTACATTTTTGAAATAAAAATACCTTTACCAAAACCACTTTGACTTCATTGACCTCCTCATATACTTATAGGTTATAGTTACATATAAATTCAACTGTACTTCAAACGCATTACACGCTATTATAACCATAATCCTTCAAGATAATCTTGTATCACAACTTTAATCCTCTCCAAAGCCACTAAATAAAGATTCATTAGTTCAATTATTACTCAGACATATTAACACCCTGATTGACCTACATTAACCAGTCCATTATATCAGTCACTAATGTGTTAGTTAAACCTTAGTACAGGGCTCTACAGACAACCACCGAGCTGAATGCCTGTTGAGCTTACCACAACAGGCTCTGTGATATATTTTAATTTATTTGAAATGTATAATACGTACATACACATCACGCCTGATTCCCTGTAGAGGGGTATCAGGGGACATTCATACATCTTCTCATACACTCTCGATAGTTAGATCCCACAGATAGTGGACAGAACCTTGTAATTAAAAGTTTTATACACAAATAGACAGGTCCCTTTATAAAGCTACGCACAGACTGTGGACGCAATAGTAGCGCAGGTCATCCAAATCCCACTTCATACGAGATACATTGACAAAAGGGGTTGTTGTGTATTTGCAAATGCTGTAGCACTGTTATGTTCACGGCCTTTTAGCCGTTTTGAGGTGGACAGAACTGTGGGAATATAATAGAATCGTATGTTTATTTAGGTATATAAAAATAACTAAGGTTTGGGTGCTGTCGGAGGATCAGTGATGCAGCTTAGCTGCATCAAATACTGAGACAGCATCTTTTCACTGCATCAAGTGCTTACTTCTTATACATATGTACGAGTATTGTTGTTGTGTCAAAGAGTGTATAAATAGTGTTATGTCAAAATGTGTATGTATAGCAGTTAATGAATGTTTTTCTTTCTTTCTATATATTTATTAAATACATTGGCAACTATACCGTAAATATTAATAGATATGTAGGTTAATTCATCTTGAATACACAATTCGTTTTGGACTAAATTCTAAAAATTTTAAACTAAATTATTGGGGTCATTCTGGCTTGAATATGTTCATTTCGTGACATATTGGTAGATCATTGCCTCATATGACATTCCGAGGCCGGAATAACGCCAGCCAATAAGTTTTATTTTTACGTACTATCTTTACAGACTATTTGTACTGTCACTGTTAATCAAAATCTATAATTCAGAAATTACTCTTCATTCCCATATGGTTGTCACGATAGCAGAATATCAGTAGCTTGTCTTACCGGTTGTAAATAAGTAAGTAAGGGATAAGGGGTATATGTATTAGCCGAGGGACTAGCTATTAAAATATTATATGCATGCCAAACCGGGGCATATCACCGTGTACATATACAGATTTCCCTGTGAGATGGAACGAGGTGGAACAATCATAGCATTACAAAACCAACAAAAGACAAACACATTATATTATACCTATTGACTACCCCGTAAGGTATATCAATCATAATGTTACAAAACAAAATGCAATCGCTCTCATGACTTACACTTGCTGGGTAGTCAGAGGTTTGGGTTTTAGTTTTTCTATGGCTTACTCGAACTCACGTGTTGACCAGATAGTCAGCACTCAATGTGACAGGTAGTAAACCATGTCGTCATTTACAAGTACTGACTATTACATGTTCAAGGAACAGGTAAGGCATATTATGTATGTTTGTAACGTCCTTTACCCTCTCGAAATGCACTCTAGTAGCCTTCAGAATTGCCTAGTCATGTGTTCTGCGCACACATTTAGTAGCAATGAAGGTTCTAGACAAAGCCTTTGACTACCTGTCCGTACTTGCTAGATAATTCAGTATTGTGTGATGGGTTAGGTACAAATATTATCTTGGGATACACGTGGATTATGAATACATAAATGTTTATGCTTTAATATTTTCGGGGTAGTCAGAGGTTTATTTATTATTTTTAGATACACGTGGATTATAAATAGATAAACTTTTGCAATTTAAAATTTTAGGGTAGTTAGTTTTCCCTTTTACGATTTGATATTTTATGGCTGCAATTATATAAAATTTTGACCATAGAGTAAATATGTAGCGAGACGACTAGGCGCCGACAATAATCACTTTTTCAGAGCTAGCAACTGTTTCTGAGATACATAAGTGAATGCATTTCGAAAATGCGTGTTCCGAGATATGTTATAAACATTAAAATAATATTAATAATCATTAGTTCGACTAAAATTTTCAACATACATACATATTGAATGTATATTTTCAAGGCATTTATTTTATGTGCTAATGCTGCTTTAAATTTAATCGTCACCAATGATTACCGGATGACAAGTCATGACTTTTTGTGTTTACATTTTTTTTAAGCTATAATGAAACAATCGCATATTCTCACAATACTTACGATTTACGTCATAAATCACCTACTAGTTATCAATCAATATCAATTTAAACGCATTTTTGCTTGTATATCAACCTGGGCTATTAATGCTATAAATCGCATAAGTTTCAAAGCTAAGATTTGACAGGTTATCAAGTCACACCTTTCTTCACAGAAAATGTATAAGAAAACCTTCAGGAAACTTTTCACAAGGCATAATCACGAAGAGCACTTACCCCGTTCGACTTTTTGTCGATTCAGAAAGAGCCCATTAATGTATTTTTAATCTTTGCGTCGACGTTAAAAGGCCTGAAAATTAATCCCTCATAAATTACAGAAGTCGTCCTTAAGCAGTGACTAGGTAATATGCAAACGCTGCATCTAATATCACTTTAATGCAGATAAGGTAATATGACGATAAGGCTTTATATACATGGATGACTATTATACTAAGTTTATTTGCTATTCAATTTTACTTAATAAAATATTATCTTGATGAATGATTTCTTCTAGCCTTGTATAATCTGACTAAAGGGAATCTTTTGGGCGATGAGATAGCAACTACTTCTTCTTCTTAAGGTGCCGTCTCTTTCCGGAGGTTGGCAATCATTAGGGCTATTTGCAATCTGGACACCGCCGCACGGAAGAGCGATCTAGTACTTTTGTTGTACCAATCGCGTAGATTTCGCAGCCAAGATCAAGATTCGATTAGCAACTACTAGCTTGTGTTAATATTGTAGTTAGCACCAAAGAGTGGGCATATTAATTGTTCAACGTATGTATGTTTATACATTACATGAATTATGATTTGATAGAAATATTTTCAATCTCTTTTATATAACATTAACTAAACCTTAAATACAGTGTTTCGATGTCCCACAAACGCGAAAGTTTCCATAAAAGCCTTTTTCGAGCCCATTTTATTTCATCGCAATCAAAACAGATTGTCAGGACGCGAACAATGAATGGCTTTTGGCTAAATTGCAGGTTGCTACGTAAAAACAAAAGCACGCGCCTCTATGCTTTATACAGAAATCGAACGTCCATTTTTAATTTTATAAACATTTAGGTACCTTTATGTATGTGATAACGACTCTCGTTTGATTTTATCAATGTTATGCAATATTAATGCTTCAATAGCTTGGACATGTTATGCAGGTGAATGATAGTAGATTGACAAAAGGAATATAATATGTGAGTGAAGTGGAAGGGCTGTTAGGGGCTGTCCGTGGTAGTTTGACGCCATATTGAAAAATAGTGACGTTAGAAATACCTATAATCACCGAGTATGTATGAGGAGGTGTATGAGTGTCAATGAAGCGAAAGACCACTTGTCAGGATCAGAACGAATGGAGATATGTGATCCCAGCCTACCCCTCTACAGGGATTCAGGCGTGATGTGTTTGTAAGTATGTTAAACAATGGCTGCAACCATTCTTTGGATGGGTGACCTTTCGGTTTTGGTTGAGTCTCATATCAAGCATGTGTAATACAGTATTTATGAACAAGCCTTTTCATACCTATGGGGATTATAATAATTACTATGATAAGTATGTTACTATTGCTGAAACGAGTTTGTATCCCTATCAAATGGAGGGTATGGCGAGTAAGGGGCTATTTCTAATTAGGGATTTAAAAGTTGAAATTCGATTCGTTAGAAGCCTTATACCCAAATTAAGGTAACTTTTTGCGTCCGAAGTTATGTTGAAATACAAACAAATTAAAACAGGATCTACCCTCGCAATCTATACTGTAAAAGATAAATATTTGCTCTTTTTAAAACGTTAATTAATTTTGAGGATGCCTACTAATCACTTTTTACCAACTCTGACACCACTATTATTGGGTTTTGAAAATTAAACTATGTAAATTGGATGCATAGTGTTATTATACTGGTGTTCAGTTGCTTGAACCTATAACATTACATACACCACCGTAACAAAATTTAAAAATATATTAATATTCGTTTATCAGAATGGGAAAAACTGTAGAATCTTCATCATCGTTTAGTTCTCTATTTAGAGACAAACGTAACCTGTACATATATGTATAGTAACTACCTCTATAGTCTACCCATCGTAACTAAACCCAAAATTTACCCCACAGGTCTAAACAAGAAACCAACTTTTTTACCTCCAAAGACAGGGTTTATTCAATTCCTAATTACAAAGTCGGGGCTATCCAAGCAAAGTTTATAGCGTGCGCCATTCGCGTGATCGGTTCCAATAAACTGGGCACCCGGAGTAATTACTTCAGTTTATTGTAACTTCTGCCGCCTGATGAGAAACCGGGTACTGAGGTGGAAAAGTTCTGTACAGATTACCTCTTGCTTCGACGTGGATGTGTGGAGCATACGGGTTGGATTTAAAGTTTTAAGAAGGTGTAGTTTGATATATTTTACTGCGCTACTAGTAGTGATTCCGATTCAGGTTGATGAGCCCAAGGATTTTGAACAAAATATAACCAGTTGCCGGAAAATGTAACAATACAAATTATTTTATTATAGTTTTAAGAGATTCACTTTTTTAAACTCATGATTAATAATTAACGGGACTAACCGCGTAAGTTTATATATAATAAAATTACCTTTATTAACCCGACGTTTCGGCTACGTTGCAGTAGCCATGGTACTGTATGTTAGTTAAGTCTGCCCGTGACCATGGCTACTGCAACGTAGCCGAAACGTCGGGTTAATAAAGGTAATTTTATTATATATAAACTTACGCGATAAGTCCCGCTAATTATTAATCATAAAAATTATTTTATGTATTTAAAATTTCTATTATAGTCAGTGGTTGCAAATAGCGACACGATACTACTTAATTAATTACATGTTGATTGTTTTGTGGAGATAGTGTTTGACGTGGTCACTAAGCACTGATATTTCACAATCACCACGTAGCCACGAAAAGTTTAGATTATATATTTAGTTCATATTTTGTCATTTCAACGCCAAAATGTAATAATTCCATCAAATATTCTAAAATGGAATTTCTTTTTTATTCCTACGCAAAACACAAAAATTTTCCACCAAAAAGTTCCAACCGAAAAGTTTGTTTAATGTTATTCATGTAGGTTGTATATCTGAGCCAAATTTGAGTATGAACTCCTACCCTTTAATTACTGGATTAAAAAGTTACCCAAACTTAATACTCTGCCACCGGTGTGCCCGAGTTCCAAAAATTAGATTTAGGTTATTAACATACAGATTGCCGTATGTATTAATTTAGTAAGGTTTTATTACATATACCTGTTTTTGTCCCAAGCTTATCTGGGACTGAAATGAACTGTCACTAGCTGATTTTTTTTATGTTGATGTTAATTTTCTTACATCTTTTGGCTATGAAATTTTGATAGGAATTCTGAATGTTATATAAAGTTAAATGCTATCAACACTACTACAATTTCATGCTAAAGTTGAAGAGAAAAAATATGTTTATGAAATTGTGGCTGAGTTATTTGAGTGCAATACGCACTAATGTAGAGATTTATATATTTCTTGAGATTGGTCATATTTTGTGTCTTGTGCCTTGATGCTATGTTATGGGTCGACCAATGGACAGATAGACTGAGGTCTTGAAGAAAGTGGTAACTAGATGAAAGTCACAAGTGTTCAAGTTTACTGTCGTTCTTTTGGTTAGTTTTGTATTCAGCAGTAGAATGTTACAGCCTGATTAATTAGTAGGCTATAATTGGAAACAAACTAACTGATGAAAGGTATTTTCAATACAGTCCATACACTAAAAGTTGCATTCATATTTCAGTATTCAATACAAAATCCGCTAATTTGCAAGGATTATATCTGGTTTTGCCTTTGTGATTACTTATTATTAATAATGATGCCGTTGAAAACATTGCGAACTACAGGTTAATTGGACGTGGTACATTCAACCTTCTTGGAATGGAAACCTAATTGGATTCGAATCATTTAGATTTCCAAGAATTTAAATGGAATCAGAATGTTTAATTTCGAGGTCGTAAACAAAACATTTTCTATTATATACAAAGAAAATCATTACGTTCTTTCACACGTATATCACGTTGTTTATATTTAGAAAGAGTAGGCTGGTACTGGGTTTACAATGAATTCTTTACTTTTAGGAGGCCTGGTAAAGATTATTATCTTTCCTAATTACTTCATTACTACACATAATCTGTACATTTAGTGATTAAAGTAACACACTACAAGCTGAAATTCTTTAATTATATGTCATCAGATAACCTGACGCCTTTCAAGATAACTAGTACCAAAAGACAGTTAGTGAGTCTGCTTTCAGTCATTAATGTTTGACGCCCTCAGTGGCACGATTGGTTAGCCGCCTGAACGCTAATCGTGAGGTCCCGGGTTCGTTTCCCGATGGAGGCAAGTTTAAGAACAGCGCTTTCTTTCTGCTTTCCAGGATGATCGTTGATTATATATTGTATATATGTATTTATCTTTGTATTATATGTATAAATTTCTTAAATATACGTTGACTGGTACCCTTAACACAAGTGTTATATGTACTTAGCAAGGGGTTAGTTCAATTGGTGTAATAATGTCCTACAATTAAATTCTCAAATTTTCATTCGGCATATTATTAGTACCAAGATGTTTCTCCCTCACTAAAACCTGAGATGCGGTGGTCAGTTATCCAGACTCTGACTGTATCCAACGTTGGTTATCACCTAAGGAATAAGGACAACCACTGCTTTACGCGGTTACGGCCGAGGCTGATGAATTATGACGCTCATTCTTAGAAATTGCAGAGACATTGTTCTAAGATATAATGGACTGTTGCAAGGAAAAAGATAGCTCCCATACCATTAATCTTGTCCAAGGAACGAAACCGCTATCGTTTGTTTATTCAAAGTTACGAAATTGTAACTTAGATTGTCTGTATCGTAAATCAAAATTATTTGTTGAGGAAAAAGAGGTGTGAAGAATTATATAGATACAAATGCATCGCAATTATTGTTAGCTGAAATGGCGTGTGAAATTATTTACATTTATTTTATTTGTCTTCTCAGAACATGTCATTAGTATTTGATTAAAACTATCCTGATCTGATCTAGAACTTAAAAGGAATTTCACCAGTTATATTGCTTGGTTGAATGTTACAAGCGGAAAAAAAAACATTTTAGCCTTAACTGCAGGACATATTGTCATATACTTATCAAATGCTTATAAAATCATTTCAAGAGCATTTATAGATTATGTCCGTTTATTTAAAAATTTAGCACCACGAACGTACGTTCTAAAACGAACTACTAAACCGAACCCATATAGAGACAGTCTAAGCACATCTCTCCATGAATGGCATTCAATAAAACACTGAACTGAACTCCACGTAAAGCGGAGTAATTACACTTGCGATCAAGTAAATTGGCACCGATCACGCGAATGACTCACGCGACGGAAGTCGGCACTCGAGGAGGATTTTTAATCATTTGAGCATAATTCTTTATGGGTGTTGAAATGAGGAATGTGGGAGAAAAGTGTTCAATTCTGCACTTAATAAAAGCGTGCGATTATTTTGTGTAAAAGAAGGTTTTTGGATTTAAAAACGGTATTAATTTAGATACATTTGTAATGCCAATCATGCCTTGACCACTTGAACCTCAAAAAGGTCTTTGTTATTGCAGTTAAAGAGTATTGTGATATTTTTGTAGTGTATTCGCCAGTTACCAAATATGGGAAACATAGATTCAAATGATCTAACAGAATCTTAAACAGTTATTGGAACATGATCAATCAATACGCATTCGGGCTAAAGTAGCCCGGGCTTATAAATTGCATAGAATTTCTTAAAAGGAGGAAGTATATAAGTGTCAATGTAACGAAGCGAAAGCGTATTAATGAAGTGGTTTATCAGGATCGGAACAAATGGGAATCCTTCATTTCTGCCTACCACTCTACATCGAAACGAACGTGATTTGTATGTGTTTGTTTTCTTTTTACAATAAGTTCTAAAACAACAATCTAAACATTAATCCTACAATGAATAAATACTATAACATTACAATATATTGATTAAAATGTCTGAAATTAAAATTGAAACTTGTAATTGTGCATGGCATTGGTCGTCCTTCCTCGAATTTGTCCCTGCGTAAAGGCCTGCGGTTCACCGAGGACTGACAGTTACATCGGCCAGGACGAATCAGTCCTGCCATGATAATTATTAGGGGCACTTAAAGAATAAAGTGTTAAAGGATATACTTACTTGATACTGTTACATTCTAACGCTACAGTTGGATAGAAAATTGATTAAAAAACTGCAATAGTTTTTATGCATTGAACGGAGTGGCTGGGAAGAAAGTTGCCATTTCATCACCTTATTCGTTATAAAGACCAGAGTAAGACTAACGATGATAATGAATACAATAAACACTAGTAAACAGGTAAAATTAATCAATTTGACATAATGTTAAATTTAAAAAACAACAGTTGTTATACTCTGACGCCGTAATTATAAACTAAAGCCTTTATAGGTAATTTTTAATAACATTTCTTCCAAAAATATCTCAGACAATTAGCACTCTTCCTCCTACGTAGAAAGATAGTTGGCCACATAATATTCTA
This sequence comes from Leucoptera coffeella, assembly GCA_030578115.1. Lineage (NCBI taxonomy): Eukaryota > Metazoa > Arthropoda > Insecta > Lepidoptera > Lyonetiidae > Leucoptera > Leucoptera coffeella. The sequence goes on along the minus strand of JAMBLF010000020.1, from coordinate 223,039 downwards.
ATACCAAACAGGATCTTAATTCAACCTGAAATAACGATCACTTGGTCATTCAGAGAGCTGTGTTCACTTGAAACTCGGCTGAAATAGAGGAAACAATCCAAACAGTTTTCATTGAGACTCCAACCTCCTTTAGGACACAAAACATTTACGAGTGTAGTACACGAGAAGCGTTTTAGTTTATTGCTCACCATGGGCAGTGGACGCCACGGTTGGGTTGCTTCGTTTAAAGTTCTGGACAAACTTGGTGGCCAATGGGCAAAGGTCTCGTTTTATGTTAATTAATTGGAACGTAAAATAGTATACTGGATGGATCATTGTATACATTTGTATAATCGCCTTAAAATACCACTACAGCATGTACATTTTAATAATTGCCGCCGATAAAAAAGACGCCTTTATGAAATCATTTCATCACTCAAAGTCAACGTTGGAACACATTACTCTAAGTGTACATTGCAACAAAGAGGTTGCGAGTCTGTCGACGTGGGTATTATTAATCCAGATGATAAGAAGTTATCCTCACTGTGATGTCCCTAACCTTTACCAAAAGCACGTGATCGCCTTCCTAAAAGTGTCAAATAACAGCGTTTCTTGATTTTGATTGTTGAGCGAAAATCTTTTTGAAGTCGGACCGACACTTATTCCTTTTTCTTCTATATTTTTTATATATGAGAATAATATTAGTTATCTGTTGTGTATGTGCGTGTACGTGATTATGTAAACACTTTGCATACTATACTAGCTAGAACGTAAATAAAATAAAATTACTGCTTTTCTTCCCATCATATTGTAGATGACAAACAATAGAATTCCAGTCATTTGAATCAATTTAACTGTCAGTCATTAGTCACCATTCACCAAGGAAACTGTGTATCTTCAATTGTGTTCCTTCCAAAAGAACAGAAGACATAAGTAAACAAAAAAGCACAACAGCCAACCAGTTATTTACTCCACCTGTGCCGATGCTTATCTGGTTCTATTTGAGGCAAACCTTTTTAGAAACATTGCTCCTTGCAGGTCTTATTTATGACACCTCAGTTACCCCCAGGAGCTTCGTCCATTTTTCACCGAGAGACCGCTGTGACTATTTTTTTATCTCTTCCACAAACGTTTGTTCTGTGCCCTGTTCACACGAAGGTGTGTTGATACTCGATGAGTGTTTGGTTTGTTCTAGGTGAGGTCGCTATGTTTGAAAGGTTATTTGTTTAGGTTTTGGCAGGGTGGAATGTAGTTGTAAGATTTTTTGATTATATGAAATGAACTTATATAAAATTCTGTTTTGGTTATTATATAAGTGACATTATCAATTGATTATTTTGTATTCTATATAAAAATATGTTGTCCGAAAGTGCGTGCCCGTGTTCCTTTATTTATCTAAAAAGGTATCGCGACTTAACACTTTATGGGTTTTCGTACACTAAGCTACCTTATTTCTTTATATTTAAATGTCAATTTCTGAGACAGGTATCTGAATAAATTCGTTAAATCATTTTACAAAACCTGAACAGCAATTCACGCATCAACCCGCTCTTACACTAACCTGAACAAGCGCCCTCAGCCCCAACTAAACGTGCCCTGATATCTCAGCACAATGAAAGCGCGGCTGACTGTGATAAATCATGGCCGAACTGTAAAATTCATTCATTGTGACGTGCGCAAAACAAAAGAGAGACTGAACGGCATGGATTTTATCTGTGATGAACTAAATAGTTATTTAGTCTGTATTATTTATTTACAGATGATTCAGGTGTTAACCTGGAGTTGTATAGGACGAAACCAGCATTTTGTCACAATCGTAGGTCAATATCACTTTAGTTTTAATGTGTAGTTGGTATTTATTATAGTGATTAGCAAAAGTGTCCAATTTCAGCATTGATGACAACAAAAGTGCTCTCACTTCTACTGACCCACGCACAACTTCACATTGTTACTGAAATTATATTAAACTGATATTTTGCAAAAAAAAAACATTTATGGACTTAAGCCCTAGTTATCTCCTTTACAACAAACAGGTCGTAATATATATTTATATGTGTGTATCTACCTCCAATATTGTTTCATTTTTAGCGGATTATCCATCCAATATTTCGTCAAACTGTAAGTTTTAAACTACACTATTTTCTAACATTCAAGGTGCTACGAAACCGACATAATCTTTTGATGTAAGGCCTAAATAAAATAGAATAAATAAAGATGCTACGAATACAAAACTACGAGTAATATGTATGCGACACAGTAAAAGATAAAAAGTGCTCACGTATTAAAAGTTAAAAGTGTAAAAGCTTTGCGATGAACGAACGAAATAAATGAAATTCAGTGTAACAATCGCCATATTTACTTGCGCACAATAGTCAATTTTGCGTCTTTTATATTACAGTTAAAATGGGAGCACAATTTCCGAATGTTGCCGGTAGAGTGACCGAATTTAATTTGTCCGGATCAAAAGAACACCAGAAAATGTACATGAAAATATTCATTACTAAGTTGATTATACATAAAGGTTTTTTGACGTGGATTTTCTTATTAAATTATGTGAGTGTTGGTGGGGTAATATAGTTTTACTGAACCTATGAGTCAATCAATCAGCCTATGTCAGTCCACTGCTGGATGTAGGCCTCCCCAAGAGTACGCCACAAAAAACGATTATCTTTTTCGGGTCGTTGGTCCATCTAGCAAGTTTTATACTACGTTTACCAAGACGCGGCCGCTATTCGAGAACCTCTTTGCTCCAACGGTCGTCGGTTCTACGACAGACGTGGCCGGCCCACTGCCGATTCAGCTTGCAACATCGATAGACAATGTCTATGAGTTTGGTTCTCTGCCTAACCTAACCTATGAGTAGGTAATTTAATTAGTGTTTCCATATAGTAAAAGAGATATAGAATATTATATATATACACACACACACATATATATACATTTGTGGGAAAATAGAAAATTGGTTGTAAACACCAGTAAGGCTTAATGTTTAAAAGAAAATAGTATAGTGTAAGTGTAAAATAAATCCTTGAGATGCATTTTATTTCTTTGAAGCCTAAATTGAGTTTAATGTAAGCGTGTGAAATTATGTACCATAAAATTAAATGTACTTTTAAATATTATGTTTGAAATAAATGTCTTTATCCACATATAATCTGTATTTATTAACCAACAATTACATTTAGTCTTTACATTCTTTGGTTTTATATTTACTTTTTTACAATATCAAATTAAATTGAAACAAGAAAAAGTAATTGCTTTACAGAATACAATAAGGGAAAACCAAAAGAACAATAATGTTATTTTCAATTCACATACCAATTAACTTACAAAGAATGGTGGCATCGTGTATTTATAAATACTTACTTATTTCAGTAGTTACACTTAAATATTTACATATTTTACCTAACTTATTGGTGGACTTAATGCTTGAAAATATTAAAATTAAGCTACAAATTACTAATAAAAGTTATTTATACTGACACTATTTTATTTAATTCATGCTAAGAACTGAACATTGTAGTTCCAAGGTTCTGTCCACCCTAAAAGGAATTAAAGTATGTGATTGTATCCATAATATATGTTTTAGCAGTTTGTAATATAATAGCATAAACTGTTATAGTGATGTAATTTACATACATACACTGATTTCCTGTAGAGGGGTACGCCGAGATCACGGATCCTCATCTGTTACGATCCTGACTAACCACTTTCGCTTTATTGACACTCATACACCTCCTTATACATACTTGGCGGTTATAAGTGCACAAACGTCATTATTTTTCAATATAATTTAATGAAAATTAACAAATGTAAATAATATTATAATGTATCCACCAATAAGTTAACGTATACATTCCTTACAATGTTTATAACTTCTCTATTGCCATAATATTACCCATATTATTCGTTCTCGTATTTAAAATACCTACTTATCAATACTTTTACTTATATTAGAATGGGTATCCCTATATCATATTATTAATTTACAAAATTCCTTACAATATATCTAAATTTAAGAATATTTTTGGCGTCAATGATCTCAAGATTCTTTGAAGTCAACATGGTTTTAAAATAAAGCCTATATCTAGAGTAAATTCTTCTAAATGTATTCTATTTCAACACAATGATTTCCATAAAAGCACCTTATTATATTTTATCTTACAAAAGTTTTCTCTAATAACGCAGTTCTTTTTATTTTCACTTTGGCTTGGTTTTTAATTTCTAAATAACTCACTTTTAGAAAACAAAAAACACTTTCTTGAAAAAGTTTTCTGTCCATTATTATTTCGTACTCAATTTATATAACATTTTGTTGTTCTTTTTGGTGCTTACTATGTATTGTTTGTCATATAGATCCAGAATATTGTGTTTAGCAAGATTATCATTTGGCATCCAAATAACCTTGTAGCTGATCCGGGTGAAGTAACTGTAACAAATAAAAGTATTGTATAGAACTCTAGAAAATGAATCATTACTTCATTGATACGTAAAATGAAAGTCGGCATATCGTAAGAAGCGACTAAGGGACTAGGGATATATGAAATCTATTGGGCAATGAGCTAGAAACCAGTCACTCATTTTCCATATGTTATCACAACCCAATATTGTACTAATAAGTGACCAAGGTGATGTTTTCATGTCTTCAAGGTTCTGTCCACCCCAAAAGGGAATAATATCCGTGATCATATATGATACGTTCATATAAAACGATTTTTTTCCAACCTTCAAACATTCATTTTAAATCTAATTATAATTCTTTTATTACAATTATCTAAAAAAATACCTCAGTGTTTTCAAAATAATTATATTTTAAAGCCATAGTCGTTGTTAACTTGGATGAAACAAAAAAAGAAATCTATTTCCTACATCCCTACGTATCTGATAAACTTAAGCAACTGTATAATTCCATTCAAATTGCGTAAGTTTTTATATAATAAAGTAAATATTTATTAATTATTACCTTCGCGGGAATTGAACAAAATGAGAATTGATTCGTCAGTCTGCCCGTGACCAAGGCTGCTGCAACGTAGCCGAAACGTAGGGTTAATAATAAAGGTAACTTTATTATATAAAAACTTACGCGATAAGTCCCGTTAGTTATTAATCATGAGTATAAATCACGAATCTCTTAAATGAAATGGTTTTATTAAACCACTAACAAGATTCATCATAATTCATTTGAAACAGACTCCTATCTTATTAATCAACCGCTATGGGTCATTAAATAAAAACTCGAATTGAATAAGCAACGATACTCAGTCGATGAGCCCAGGAAATTGCCACAGTTAATGGCTCGGTGAGGGCATAACTCTCGCCTTACAAATCTTGCTTTTGGCGGCACTTTGCATTGGAACTAGTTTGAGTACTGGGTTTGCTCGGTTATTAGCTATGACACAGTTAATATGTAATGTGATAGGTATGTAAGTTATAAGGTTAAAATCTGATCACATATGTAGAGGTTTGATTATACATTGTAGTTTTGGTGAGATAATTTTCTAATAAATACAGTTTTATAGAAATAAAAAAATTCAAAGAGTCAACCAATAACGTGAAATACCTAACTGTAATTGATTAACCTAATAAATAAATTATTAGTATCAAAGAGTCTATCGTTAACATGACATACCTATAATGAACCGATAACTGATGTAAAACCTATTAAACAAACACCCGATACGTAAAACATATATTTTCACTTTTAAAACCCCTAAACCATGATAACTCCATAGCCTCTCCGCATATAATTTTATTTATTACCAATATAGTAGCAGCTTAAGAAGTAAATAAAATTCGTATTTTAAAAAAGGAAACAATATTTCCAGTTCATTGTAGACAACGAAACAAACAAATCGTATTATTATTCCGCTCTTGTAACAGTTGATTACTGCAGTAGACCAAGCGATAAGTTTCCGGTAATCTCAGACCATGATACATAGCTCAGCTTTCTTTTTTTCTTCACCGAGACTATGGGTGGTCGGATTCAGCCAGATTTATTGTGAAAATCTCGCTTATGATTTTTCCGTTTCAATGCGGTTTAAAAACGGCTTTTTCCTCGAGCACTGCTTTGTTTTTTACTAAAGAATCGGGAAGCTTTTTTTAAAGAGAAATAATGAAATACGGATTTACATGTATTTAAAAGTGTACTACAATGTATTAAATATTTTGAATCTATTTAAATGTTAACTGAACTGAGGATATGACCTCTTTAGTCACTTTTATCAAACAGTATTGGAGTCGAGATAGCATTAATAAGGAACATTATGAAAGGTGGCTAGTCCGTCGTAATATAGTGTAGACAAGATTATTAATCACAATAAAGTGACTTGTTGAAACCTATCAAGATTAATTGTATAATGAGTAGTTATGAGCATGCTTTTGGTGAAAAAATATTAACTATAAACGATAATTAAACTAAAAAAAACTTTAAATGATGATAAACAACGACTTCTGACATCATTATTTTAGTGTCTTTATATTATTTGATAAAAATAAAGTTATCCCTTGTACCTTATGGAAAACACAAAAGCATAAGCTAATTTATACATTAAATAAAAAAATAATTCATCTATGACATTTACACCTACCTCTTTCAATCTTAGGCTGCCCATTCCCCGAATACAAGGCGATGACAGAGACCTCTCTGTACAGGTCTCGAATCCTGGCTTCACACCTCAAATTGGGGGCACCAGCCTCGTAATGAGCTGGCCACAGCTGCACTTGCACGTAGAGTTCAGCTAGGAACAGCCCGTCTTCAGCTGGATGCACCTGGTGAAGACCTGGAGTGACCTGGGAATGAAGAAGTGGGTGTAATCTTGTTACATATGTTTTTTAAGGCTTTGTGTACAAATCTATTTATACTCACGTTCCTAATTCGTTTTGGTAAGAGATTGTTGATATAGGAATACTATAGGGGTTGTGATATCATTAAATTATATTATATATTAAATGATAACATTCCATTTGAATTCCTTATATCTAAAGTCTCCATCAATATGAAAATAAAAAAATAATAATTTGTAATATTTTTTAAAAATTTCATATAATTAACCTCCTAATTCTTGGATCTGCCAGAAAAAACCTATTAGGTATTAATGTATCAAATGAGTAATAAATTGTCATTTTATTTATGTTTTCTTTCATCATAATATGATAACTCAAAACCAACACACTACACTACAGTACATCATAACAAGATTCCTTTCCCAATCTCCTCAGTTGCATTTCCGCAGCTCAATTAAAGTGCCACGTATCTCGTAGGTCTTAAACAAAAGCGTTATTAGACACAGAGCGTACCTCCGGGAATGCGGAGGCGAGCACTTAAGCAAAACGTTACACTGCAATTCGCTTCAGTTTATGTGACAATTTGCTTATTGAAACCACGACACTGTACTACGGGTGCTGCTACGGATTTCAATGAATTGGAGCTCTATAATAGATGATTGAATGAACGATAAATCGAGTTCGATACGGAAATTTTATATTTGTTTTTATAAAACTAAGAAAGTGTACTTGGTGAACATTTAACATTAAAATTTGTGGATTTATTTTTATCTGCATAAATAAGTAAATGAGAATATTATTTGCCCTTATATAATGATTATACTACTATACGAGCCGAGTACATCATGTCATTCATATAATTTGTTTAATTATCGATAACTTAGTTTACTAAATTGTGACTGCGATAATACTGCGAAAGGATCCTATTATGACGTTGCAATTGAAATTCTTAAGATGAAGCTTAAAATTATGTGTAATAAACATCATGACATAAAGAACCTATACTTTATCGATTCAAATGTACTATAATTAGTCTAAAGCCTTAGCACGACATCTCTACGGCATAAATCATTCAAGACTATTCGCTAGTAACAAAAGATTGAATTTACTAGAGCAATTTATTCCCATTTTAATCAAGACCAGAGCTCCTTAAAGTAATTAGAACTGCATTGTCAGATGCAGGCGCGGTATTAATTCGGAGATTCACACCGTGCTTAACACTTTGAAAAGGCAGGCGACATCTTGAGTGGGGCAAAGACAACCTCCCTCATTATGCCATGCTCTCGTTATTTCGAAATTATAAATTCTCTTTGTGAAGACGAAAGTTTCGCCTGGTGTTTTTGCGGAGTAAGTGACGCGTATTGGGCCCAATTTAATTTCAGCTCAGTCACAACAAATTGGCAGATTTTGGAAGTTGCGACGAAGTGGAAGGGTTCTTATACGCAAGGAACATTGTCATTATGCCTAATGTGCTTTATTCATTATCTTGAGAGCCATGATTAAAAGTGTGACTACATTGTCGCAAATATTCCTTAGGTTCCGTAAATAGAATGCTATTTGTCTTTTTCCATGGCATATCGTTAAGTTGATAAGGCTTGTTCTAATTGTCTTTTAATCTAATCGGAAACATGATTATGCTCATAGTTTTAAGAAATTAGCGATTTATACTCATGATTAATAACTAACGGGACTTATCGCGTAAGTAATAAAGTTACCTTAAACGTCGGGTTAATAATAAAGGTAACTTTATTATATACAAACTTACGCGATAAGTCCCATTAGTTATTAATCGTAATTATGCTTCTTAAGATCATGAATGAAATGAGTTAAATTTAATCTTATTTCATATAACATTAATGAGTATTTACATTTATATTGAAATATATGTTCATATATACTTACAGGTACATCATTGATGAAGAAACTGAGGTCTGCGGTGGGTCGACTAGGCCCCGAAGTGCAGTTGGCTCTGAGTACATCCCCTGGCACGTACAAATGCTGTGCTGTGTGGATCACAGGCTTTGATGATGGGAACACTGCAAGAAAGAAAGAAGGCTTAAGTAAATTATATTTATGGCCAATAAATACAACAAACAATCGTTAGCGTTAAATTATCAGTATTGCGGTGAGGGAAAACATCGTGAGGAAACCTACCGATTTCCGGAACAGGTATTAGTCAGTTCTTGTAAATGGCCACATGGCTTACCACTTGTCTCATTGAGTACTGACTAGGTCAACATGTGGGTTCGAGGTGGCTATAGAATTACTACCGTCGCAATTGCGGAGATGAAAACCTGAACCTTTGACAACCCTGCAAGGGTCAATGGTCGTGAACGCGTTTGTTTTTGTTAAAGTGAGAACATTAACTATTTAACCAAAATTTAACGTATTAAGTAGACAAACAAGGTATTCAAGTGACCAGATTAGTGACGTCAGCGAGCTAATGTCTTTTTTCGCTCATCTGTTGACAAAACGAACTCGTCCAACTCTACCTTCCACTTTGGCTTTATAGATTCCTTTCGTAACCCTCCTTTCATCCATCCGCTCCATAAGCCCAAACCACCTCATCATACATACACATTACATTCTCTACAGGGAGCTAGCAGAAATCCCATATTCCCTTTGCCACGATCCTGAAAAACCACTTTCGCTTCTTTGACATCCATACTCCTCATGCACACTCGGCGATTATAGGTTCTACTAACGTCACCCTTTGATACATATGCATCATGTCTGTTTCATTTGTCCCAATCCTGACTATTGTACTGTCCTTAACACGTACGCTTGAGAAGAATGAAGAGATCATATTCAAGTTATGTGTTGTTAAACTCACCAACGACTTCCATGACATTGGACACGAAGGACGTGGCGAAGGAGGGAGCGTCCGCAGTCACCTCGCACGTGAAGTTGCCGGAGAGGCCGAAGCTCACGCGGCTTAGTACCACCTGGCTCTGGTTGGAACGGGCTAGCTGTTAAGAGGTAGGAGGTTAATCAATGCTTGTATTTAATTCTGAAATGAACGTCACGCTAACAGGTAACCTTTCAGTGACGTACTATTTACATGGTTATGATAACCAACAAAGTATCTTTCAATAAAATTAATTACTATAAATCAATAACTGAAATTATATATATATATATATATATATATATAATATTATAATAATAACAAATACACACACACCTATATCTCGTAGCTCAGGTAGTGTAAGGCGACTCTCGAGAACTTGGGCATGGAATAAATTTAATTCGGCGACGAATAAATTAAATTTTATTTTATTGGCTTCCGTTAATCATAAGATCGGCCTTATAAAAACAATGAAGACAAAATTAAATTTTTGTTATAAAAAAACATATTTTTGTGATAATTTGCAACTATATGTAACACAGTTTAATTATCTGGCTGTTGTCCCGGTCAGTAGATGGGAGGACGAAAAAGTGTTACGCGTAAACGAATAATCTAGTTTTATTATATGTTAATTTAAACCGGTAACTTAACGACGCTTGTTGCAATTTCCGTTGAATACGACGAACTATTGTTATATTAGAATATAATTAAGGTCATCTGGATGCATTCCTTCTAAACCTAAATAAAACAATCTAAACATTTCTTCCCAATCGTATAAACGCGCAAATTGATCATATCAAATTGATTCCGCGCATAAAAGAAAATTGCGCGATGCCGTAAAAGCTCTCAACTCGTGTTAAGGTGAAAAAACCTCCTAAAAATATTACTGCAACTGAATTAGGCAATAAACGGGAGAATAAGGCTTTGATGGCGATTATACGAACAATTTCTACTCGAAGAGGCACGTGGAAAGGTGGTAATGTTCTCTGTTTTTCTCGTACATACTCGTATAATTGGTATGAGTATTAATACTTGCTTGTGTACTAATTGTCCTGGCATATAACATCTTACACTTATTTACTTATTTTATTATTTATGAGACCCAGATCGTACATGATAAAATTTACTTGGTAATTATCTAAAAAAAGTATTGATAAAAGGTAATATAAGGAGGGTTATTCCAAATTAATTGCATAAAAGAACCTCGATGTATTATCTGGTCTGAAGAATAATTATGGAATATTACAATATTTATACGCAACCTTTTTGGTGTTACCAGTTTATAACTCAATATTTACGCATACGTTTTGAAATGGATGGTTTTACGAGTCTTTCATAAAATTCAATTAGGTGGTTTACTTCTATACATTCCTTGAACTACACATAAAATGTAAACTAAACTCAAGATTTAATTTAAATCTTGTATTTTAGTCTTGTAACTAATATTGTATTTTCCGATACTACTAATTAATAGATGATAATGTTTTTGAGTCTAGTATTTTTAACTTAACCATTGCTTTAATTACGCATTTCAAACTTGAAAATATCTAAGCAAACAACTGAAATCTGATCATACTAGATACACAGTGGCATAATTACTTTATATTTGCCATTCCTAAACACGAAGGTCGTAGGTTTATAAAGCTTTAGATTATTCGGCGAAACCTGTACATATTCTGATGAAACCTTAATTTGTGTCGACACATCGACTGAAGAGGTAACCGGATTGTATTTACCTTGCAAACATCAATGTGTTCATATGTACATGGCTTACTTATTTTTGGGTGGCACGTTTCGCAGCTGTGATGTTTTCAAAACATACTCCTCTCAGTAGATGTTCTTTGAACACCCTATGCAACGTGGTTTTATTTGTTTGTTTTTCAGTTTTTTGCATAAAAAAGTTCTCTTTCATGGCGAATACTAAAAATTTGGTATTGGTCTTATATGATAGAAAAATTGTATTTTTAGGAAGAACAGTTCGTTTCCTAGTATTTTAAGCTACGTGTTTAAATGATAATATCCTTTAACAGGCAAAGGGAATATATTTCCCACCATGATTTTTAGCCTGTAGATAAAAAAAAACAGTTCGGGCAAAACAACGTTGACGTTTGACTTTTGCCTAAATGACAATGTTCACTTTGGCATTTAAAAATCGTATGCCTGTTAGTCAATATTTTTAACGGACTTCGGTTAATAAGCTATATGTATGTTGTGATGTATGACTCAAATATGAAGTTAAGTTTGGTTAATATTGAGCTACCGGTTTCCAACTTCTATTGCTAGACTCATGCACCTAATCTCCAAATTGCAACTGTATTTCATTATTGTGAAAATTTCTTAAACTCCTTTAATTTATGATATAGTATGACGAAATTGGATAAATTCAGATTTATCATACATCGGTTTCATTGTAAAAATACAAGTAATGTTACTAAGCAGTAAACATTCAATGTTAGTAACAGGTTCACATACCGTACATCTTCATTGAAGTATGAAAGCTACGTCTCTATAGTTATTTTTAAACCCTCGTGATTTATACTCATTTTATTTACTATGTGAGACAGGGTCATTATCACGATAAATTAATAAAGATATTGTCATGTTATATAAAGTACCAAAAAGCCGTGTTGCTAAAGGTTTTATGTAACTGCTAAACAAACAACAAAATTTACCTGTTATTTTATTTAATTAGTCTTAAGAAGAAGAATATGTTTTATTACATTTTTATCATTAATGTTTAAAAAATATCCCCATTTGACTTCATTTATCGTGCCACAATATCGTCTCTATATACGAATAATATGAGGAAAAATGTTTATGGTTTATATAGAACACAGGAAAAAGAGGGTTTATGTTCACGTGTTATTACGGCATATTTACGTTAGAGGTTAAGTTCTCCTCGAGCAAAGGGCAGAGGAAAGCAAAGAAATTAGGTCCAAGGACAAAATGCTTTTATGTGGGACGTAGAAGCCAATAGCTCATAAGAACTTGATAACCCAATACTCGGAAATTCAATCTCGTATCACTACGTACGTATCTAATTGTGTGGTGTAGGTTGTGCCAGATATTATTCCATTCAGGTTATTGTATATGTGATTCTGATACTAGAAAAATGATATGTTCGTAAATCGAGAAGAAACACAATATTGATAATAATTTATGACAGATCTAAATATTTTAAAACAAAATAATTTTGGTGACCAGGAAAAAATAATTCTTCATTTAAAAAGACATACTTGAAAACTAACCATTGGCATTTATATGTTTAACTACCACTTCTCTTGCAAATATTGAAGATTAGCTTCATAAACTGAATTCAGGATCTAAACAAACGTCTGATTGCACACTGATTCAATTTTAATTAATAACACACCTCATAAAGATACTAACATAATCTAATTAAAATTTTAGCGCTTCAACATTCCAATCTCTGACTGTACTCATTCATAATTACTTTAGATCATCTCTAATGAACTTTATCCCATTAATTAACGCCACACTCCCACGGTTTAGTGATGAGACGATATCGACATCGATAAACAACACCTCCATTAGAGCCCAGCACTACCGGTATCAATAAACATTCGTCACAATAAACGCTCGAGTGCATTTTCTGTATGCACAGGCACGGTGAATCGGCGAAATCAGTGAGTCGACAAAATGTCTAGTCAGAAATGTCCAGGGAACTATGAGGAACGTTCTTGGGAGCGGAAGCTTTTACGCAACACACATCGGCGCTGTGTTTTTCAAAGGATATCCTCTGTTACAGGGCAAAGTTTTGTTTCTCCTTTCCGCCTTTTCTTGAAAAAAGTTCCCTTTCACGAGTGGAGAAGTGAGAGCTTGGTTTTCATATTTGGAATAACAGAGAGCGTGGTAATGTTATAGGGTTGATAGTCCTTTTTTAGCATATTGGTTTGGCCAGTTTCAGAAAGAAAGATGTTGTGTCTAAAATAAACTATCACATACATATTGACAACGTTTTAAACCAATGCGTTCAAGTTTATAAATTAACAAGAGTAAATTTTTAATAAAAAAAGACAAACGCGTTTATAACCATTAACCCTTGCGGGGTAGGAAGGTTAGGTGGCTATCTCCGCAATCGCAAATGTAGTAATTCTATGGCTACCTTGAACCCACGTGTTGACCAAATAGTCAGTACTCAATGTCAGCTGGTAAGCCATGTCGCCATTTACAAGCACTGACTATTATTACCTGTTCGGGGAACAAGTAGGTTTCCTCACGATGTTTTCCGCCACCGTAATATTTGATACATTTCATAAAAGCATTTTAATTACGAAAATTAACATAGAAATTCATTAAACCTCATTTCTATTCATACATACTCAGGCGGGATTTGCACGCTGTAACCACTGATACAGAGTCAAGCCCGAAACAACTGAGCTGCGTCGAATTTTTAACAAAACATTTATTTAAATTCAAATCTTTACATCCCTATCAAAACATTTACAGTTAGAGCCCTACAAACTAGGCAAATAAATGGGCCAAAATGATCAATGGGAGCCACGTAGATAGGCTAATACCTCCGCTGTGGCAAATTCGAGGCTTACTCATACGTTATTGTTGTGATAATAAAGCGTGAAACAGGGTCGTATTTTGAGATGGAAGGGCATTGTTATTATTGTTGGTTTAGGCAGCCATTATCAGCTTGCAGTATTTATGTTGAAACTTATACTGTTTGGGTTTCCGAGGGTAGCGTTAATAAGGTTTTTCTCTGGGTTGAGGATTAGGCTTTTTTTGTGCGTCAGCCTTTATAACAACCTTTGGGCATGTCAAGTTATTAGGTTGTGAGGGTTAGGTTGATGGACTGAGAGGGAGTATTTATTGTGACACGATAAATTAAGTCAAATGGGGATGTCTTTTTTAAATAATAATGATAAAAATGTAATAAAATATTTTCTTCTTTCTTCTTAAGACTAATTACATTAATAACAGGTTTTTTTTTAGCAGTAATATAAAACCTTTATCAACACGTCTTTTTGGTACTTTATATAACACGAAAATCTGTCCACCCATTTAGGGTTATTTTATTACATCCAGAGATTAAAAAGGAATAAATGATCTTTTTATATTTCGAAATTTCATGTAAGGGAGCTACTAATCCTAAACCAGACTTTAAATGAAATATAATCAATTATGACTTTGATTGACTTCATATCTTTTTGCAGCAAGATATATATATATAAGATCGGTACTTATTAATATTATACAGTAACGTCTGGCTAAGGATCTGTAGCTACCTAAGGATAACAAGATATCAAAATACTATGTTTTAAAAAATATTTGATATCATCTTGACCTATATAATATAATATATACGAAAGATCTGAAAACAAGATATGACCAAACTTTAAATTTGGCAGTAAACCAAGAACATTATGAAAATGGCCTCCACTTTGTTATATCCATTCTAAAATACGTCCCTATTTCACGGATCACTAACGAATATTGAAGGTCACAGAAAATGAAGCTTTCTTCAAAATTATAATCATGTTTATAGTACTAACGAAAAGGTTTTTCATAATGATTCTTATCCTATTTACAATTGATAGAACCATAAATGACAATATCTAGATAAATTTTATTATTACTATCCAGTCTTTTGATATGTCACAGACTGGAAGTCAAATTTCCTTTAGCCCCGTATTCCTTTCTTTTACGACGTGTCCCTAGAATTTAAATTATTCTTTGACACCTTTCACAAAACAGGGCGGTAAAAATCATCTTATAATAAAGTGCATACTTTAAAATAATTTGAATTTTTATTTTTCCAAAAAACCCATCTGTTATTAAAAAAATAACATTATCAAAAATAATCATAACAACAAAAAGGTTTTATGCAAAAAGTTTACAAACCATTTTACTAATAAACACATAGTTTCCTTCCCAAAGTATGTTAAAAAACGTGTTTTTTATCAACAAAACCTTGGATACGAAGACGCATATGAGCCTAATTACCAAACTTCCGCACGCCCCCGGCAAATGAGTTGTTAAAGAATCAGTATGGAAGCTCTACAGTTAACTTTCTAAAGGCTGGAACCCGTTTCCTTGCCTCAAGTAATTTGTCACAAAAACTTGGAAACACCACATTGTCGGCGACACGCGTGTCTCATGTTAATTTCGAGGAAGTTTATGTGAGAAGATTTGTTGGAGAATCTTTATGAAATTTTAATATGAGATTATGAATGATCTGGACTTATAATATATTACTTACATTCTAATTAAATCCTAAAATGATAACAGTAGATCTAGTTCTATTAAGTTTGAATTCAGGATTTTTTAAATTGCTATTAAAATTCGCCTGATTATTTAAGTTGATTAATTACCACATAATAAATTACACCTAACAAAAAACCCTACAGTCGTCTATGGTGCATCAACAAAGTCAGCAGCTCAGTGAAAGTTGAAAATACAAATGATTATTTTCGGCTGAATATTTAGTCAATTGTGATGCCAAACTGGCTAAATATGTTCGCTTTGGGATAACATTTGGATCCTCAACTGGAACAAACCGAAGAACAAAGAAGAGAAGAAATGGAGCTTCGATTTCGTTTTTCTTCGGTTGTAGCGGCTGGCGGAGTTGGTGTAACCATGGCGATGAAATAACAAGAAGTCCAAACGCCGTGGCATCAGTGTTTGTACTTCAGCCGACATAACCTTAGTGGTGAATGGCTTAATAAAGAATTAAAAAAAAAAACCCTACTCTAATCTTAAATTTAACATAAATGCCCCTCGAATCGTAATTTTCTTCTTTCTTTAGCGCAATATGATGTATTATATGCATATTCTTTTCTTTACTTCTTTTCATTCTTTATATTACCCAGACCTTTTCATCAATATAAACATTGATATAGAAATATACTTACATTGACATTGATTCCAGCAAACGGGAATATCTTGGTAGCAGGCGTTTCAGACGGTGAATACCTACAAATCAAAACAACAAGGCTTCTTTTAATGGAGATACCGATACTTCGAAACGAAGAGCTACGAAATTTGATTTCGTTGTTTGAAATATCATGTTTTTACGTGTGTATGTAAAATAAACAAAAAATGTTGGATACCATAAAGACATTATAGACATACATAAATAAATGTTATGCCTCTATTTTCCAAATGGGAAAGTCAGAGATTTAAGACTGAATGATCCGTACAAATCTGTCTTGCTTCACTCACATCCATTAACATTTTCATTCACGCTCTTCAGATTTAAATTGAAGAAAACTCTGCAATTTTATGCTTATTAATATTGCCTTTGCTGATTATTTAAACATATACTGTTTTGAGTGTGTAACGGGACTCAACATAAAACCAATATAGATAGATTATTATCTACAGCCAGACTCAAGTTGATTTCTCTTTGGTTCTATATTTATTCTCAATTTAATTACGTAATCGTTTCTGTGTTCTAGTAAATATTTTATTTCTTTCTTTTATAAATAACAAATTAATCGTATAACATAAATCTTATTCTCTATTTTCCCCATATTCTATAAATAAATAATGCTACACAGACTAACCTGTAGAACTCGTGGCGCCCCCTGTACCACTTCACAGAGTAAAGAGGGGCGCCTGTGAGCTCGTAGAGGCATGCGAAGGTCGCGTCGGAACCTCTTTGGACCACCGGCGGGGTTATCCTAAGCTCCAAAGCGCGGAGGCCGCTTATGGCTGTAAATAAATATATTATTATACATACATTCACATCACTCCTGATTCTCAGAAGAGGATTAGGCAGAAATCACGGATCCCCATTTGTCCCAATCATACACACTCGACGGTTATGAGTACCCCTAATGTCACCCTGTTTCAATTTAGCGTCTATCTGAATGTCATAGGTCTTAATGGGCAAGCCTTTTTTCCTGATGTCAATCTGCTGTCATTCATTGTTATACATATACTCGTATATTCTCTTCCTTTAATTCCTTTCAGGGTAGATTGAAACTTGGAGAATAGTGAATATCTCCTAGGTCTTTTAGCAAGAATATTGGGGTTGTGATGTTATATGAAAAATTGGTATCAGGTTGCTAGCTCATCACCTAAAGGATTTCAGTGACCACTAGGCTACTTATTATATACTAGGTTTAAACCACTCGAAACCCACATTTTACTCAATAATTATTATCCAACGTATATTATAAGCCCTGCCAACGTATATAGGTTTTATTTTATATGTATATAGGTATATCTTATAGTCACGCCTCTATCATTTTTGGTAGTCACCTTTAGATTATGTTGGGTTTCTCTTTGTATCAATATTCAATATTGGTAGCAGGTTACTATCTCATTGCACAATTAATTCCATCATTATTTGGGAACAGATTTTCATGCATCCTTCAGGCATACTTAATTAATTAATCTTTGTTAATTAATTTACGTAAGTGGTTGCATGGTACTCAAGAGGAATAATATTTCCTGTTGGAATTTCGATATTGGTAGTACAATTTGCTTTTTGCAATATTCTACGTTTTTAATTAATGCATATTATTACTTTATGTATGTCAGTAAAGAGAACGTAGAATCCAGTAACGAATACACAAATAGATCACATATATTCAAGCCTTTACGTTCCTAACGCGTATGGTAGAGACTATAGATCACCACCTGAATGAACTGTTAATATATTGTACTTAGATATACTTTGTTGTTACCTATTAATAATCAAAATCACCTTTAACACGAGAATTGCGGTTCTGATGACACTAATATATAACTCAGAGCTTTGTTCAATTTATTACATACTACTACTAAAAAGCCTTAGTCGCCTATTACGATAATCCAAGAAACAGCTAGTAAGAATGCTGCCTAAATGTATTGAAGTCTACTCAAAAAAAAAACCTACATTTTACGATTACTATAACCTTGAACCTACTGATCATGAGACAAAAGGCCTAAAGCCTGAGTTATACAATACTATCAATAAGTCACTCACGTTTAAGCTCTAAAGAAAAGAATCAATTCACATCCAATAAAAGCAACTGATACGAATAAACGAGATGGCACCGAAAAAACATTCACTTACTTAAGCTCTTATCCAAAGTTAAACATCTGCGCGCCCAACACATTTAGTTTGGGCAAAGTAGTCTGCCTAAATGAAATTGGGCAGGCACCTAGGGGCCACATAGAAGTACCCTACTTATTTCGGACAGTTACGATTTGTCCTTCATTTATTATTTAAGGTGTAGTCTTCAGGTACGGGACTTGGACACAGCATAGGCGTTTTTTCGTACACAATCAATTTGTGAAGACAACTAAAGGGTATAGCAACACAATTGGCGGTTTGCATGCTTACTCATTTCACATACATTTACGTCGTCTTTCCTTTTAAGGAGGAAGAAACCTTGGAGATTTTATCGTCTCCAAGATTCGTCACATATACGACTTTTGGTAAAAGAACGAATACATCTTTGAGTGAACTGACATTATATGTACAACTTAGTAAAAACCGAAAAACTCATTGATGGGTAATAGAAATTCACTCTTAAATACAAAAAGAGCAAAGTCATGATGTTTCCTTATTACACCTACAAACGATCCTTGATACAACTCGCACCCCAGTAAACAAAATAAACGCGACACGACAAAATTATAAAAGTTTGAATTGAAAAAGCTAAAGTTTATTTAAATAGACCAACTTTTCTCGAACAGAGTTGCTGAGATTTTAATCGCATTTCCCGGCGATTGCATTAAAAAGCACTCAGGGATGAGACAAAACCGTATCACCTAAATTACATCTGAAATCTACATGGCGACAGCATGCACACCTCTTTGTTGTCAGCCTTCTTTGTGCGTCCTCCCAACCGTGTCTCTCGCATTAAAAAAGGAATTTAAGGTACATGTCGTGCTTAACAATACAGGTGTAAGTGAAATGAATTCTTGGACGTATGTAAAAAAAACTATAAACTATGAAAATAAACATGTAGTTATTATAATATTAACAATAATTATTTTGCAATTTACATATGTAATCGGTTATAAAAAGTATTTAAAAAGACCATATTATAACGGTATGCTTACGTTTATAGAATGTTATTATTATAACTATGATGATAGTGAAAGGACGTCCTCATTGGATGCTCTTCCGTAAATTACGTGCGTTGATTAATTCAATTAAGGGTATTGTATTCCAAAAATAAATTCACGAACTGTCAAAAATCTGAAATTTCTAGCGCAGCGGCGCTGAGTACCGTGCGAGTAAGTGCTGTTTTTAGCGGCCGGACAGAATATTAAATAAATAAAACGTACATTATCTATCTAGCATAAAATAAACATTGTGATTCGACAATCCAGACCGACTTCTTAGCAGATATTCTCTGTCGAACGTGACAGATAGTTTTGATCATGACGACGCGCCGCCTACGAATATGTACTAGGGGCGCAGACTTTTAAAGGCGGGCTGTCGTACGAAAAATGTAAATGTTTCGATTTCCATACAGATTTCTTTTGATCCTGATAAACTACTATTATACTGTCAATTATTAGTTTGTGTTATGTAATGTCAATAATGTTTTTGCTGAAATATTGGGTAATAGTTATTTTTAAACACTCGCGTTTTATACTCATTTTATTAATTATCTGAGACCGGGTCTAAACACGATAAATTTATAAAGATATGTGATTACCTTTATTTTTGCCCGACGTTTCGACCCAGTTGCATAGGCCGTGGTCGCGGGAAGACTAGCCAGCAAGCTAGACTGGCGGGAAGTCCGTCACAGCTAAAATGTCTGTCTACCCTCACAATTGGAATTTTTGTTAATTCATAGCACGACACACTACACTCACACTATCCGAAGACACATCCGCAGTTACGCCACGCGAATATAATCCCATGATTACTGGTTCCCATGTTTCTGACAGCCTAAAACCATCCTCACGATTGAAATTATTGGGATGTTTTTTAATTTCAATAGCCTCACGAACAACTCTGGGATAATAATGTTGTTCCGTGGAGATGATTTGAGGCTGATGTAATTCAATCCAATGGTTTGAACCAGACATCAGGTGTTCCGCTATCGCTGACTTTTGTGGTTGCCTATTCTTTACAGCTGCTATGTGTTCCTTGACCCGTTCCTGGACACTTCTTTTTGTTTGGCCAATGTAAACTTTACCGCAACTGCATTGAATTTTATAAACACCCGGGTTTTGGAAAGGGATAACATCCTTCGCGCTCCGTAATTTGCTTGCTACTTTGAATACTGGTTTAAAAACGGTGTCAATCGAGTACTGTTTTAAGATTGCACCTATTTTGTCCGTTATTCCTTTCACATATGGTAGAAATGCCGGTTGTCTGCGTACAATTGGATGTTTATCCCTCTTTGGTTTCACCGTGAGACCTGTCGTTTTGTAACCATTTTTCTTCAGCACCTCCTGGATGTGAGCCAGTTCTCCGCTTAAATGGTCAGGGTCACACAGATCATATGCCCGGTTTACTAAAGTCCTCACAACAGACTGCGTATGACGTGGGTGGTGATGTGACGTGGCGTGCAGGTATCTATCCGTGTGTGTAGGTTTCCTGTGCACAGAATGCAACAAGGTTCCATCCGATCTGACCATTACTTTTACGTCTAAAAAGGCCAACGTTCGATCCTCTTCAACCTCAACGGTGAACTTGACTTTTGGATGGATGGAGTTTAGGTAACTGGCATATTCTCTCGCACTATTTTCACCTCCTCCAATGATACAAAAGATGTCATCCACGTATCTCTTCCAAAGTCTAATACTTGAAGGTCCACCATTTAAAGCCCTTTCTTCAAAATGTTCCATCCAGATATTGGCAAGTACCGGCGCCACAGGGCTGCCCATTGCCACACCATCGATCTGAAGGAAATACTGGCCTTGGTACAAAAAGTAGCTTCCCTTCAAGCAGTGCTCTAACAACGTGATGTATCTATCTGATACGTCTCTCTGCCTAAACTTGTCTTTTATGACTGCCAAACACTCGTCCACTGGAACATTGGTAAACAACGACTCGACATCGAAACTCACCAATACCTCACCTGGTTCCAGTCGTGTGTTTCTTATCATTCCAACAAAGTGACGTGAATCTTTCACATAGGACGACGTCTGGCCCACCAGTTGCTGCAATACTTTTGACACGTGCTTTGCCAGGTCGTACGTGGGTGATCCAATTTGGCTGACAATCGGTCGCAAAGGCACGTTAGCTTTATGTATTTTCGGCAAGCCATAAAGTTTCGGTGGATGTACCACTCTCGCCCTGTGCAGTTACCCATACTCGTCTTCAGTGAAAAGATCCTCCTGGTCCTTGATCAGTGTACGAATACGGCGATAAACTCTTGCCGTTGGATTGTAGTTCACCGGTTTATACACGGTTTCATCTGCGAGGAGACTTTTGATTTTCGTGTCATAGTCCGCGGTGTTCATCACTACTGTGGCGTTACCTTTGTCAGCCTTAAGTACCAGCACGTCATCATTGTTCCTAAGTGCTCTTAAAGCCAACCACTCAGCCGAGGTGATATTACTCGCAGGCATTCTTGACTTCCGCAACAACACCGCCACATCTTGACGTACAGTTTCGGAATGGCATTTCGGTACCTTGTTACGAATGAGGGCCTCCTCCACTCCACAGATGATCTTTTCAACTGGTGCATGTTTCGGTGTCAATGCAAAATTCATACCTTTTGACAAGACCCGTATAGTTGTGTCATCCATCGCGATATTTGAGAGATTAATCACCGTGTCTGCTTCATTTGTTTGAGATTCATTGCTACCATCATTAAGTCTCAGTCTCGAAATCAATCTCTCAAATTTTCGTGCATGTGTAGCCGTCATTATTTCAAACTTTCGATCAGCTTGAAGGTAGGTAATGCGATCCACTAGTTCAAAATCCTGACGCGAAAACAATTCACTAGAGATCCCGCCACATAAGGTGGCAGTTGGAGGCGTCGCCACAGTCGCGTAATTCAGTGTTACCAGTAAACACGCCAAAACTAGCACTCACTGTGCCATACGGCTCGATACATTATAGGTTTCATTTGTAACGGTCTTTGGTTGCAGAGCTATAAACTCAAATAAAACAAATTAATATATCAAAGTCAAAATATGTTTATTAAACTATTTCAAACATGATTAATAATTAACGGGACTTATCCTTCTTATTATATATTACATATATTATGTGTTCCTTCACTCTGTCCGCAATAGACCGTTTAGTGTGTTCGACGTAGGATTTCCCACAGCTGCAATCAATCTTATACACACCCTTATATCTTATATCATGAGTATAAATCGCGAATCTCTTAAAACTATTATTTCAAACATGGCACTGAGCATTGTCTTTACATATTTTTTACCGAGGTTAGATCAGCGGAGACCCTAGCTTGGAGAAGAACTAACAAGAAACTCCGGAAATCAATTTATTATAATCACCCTTAACAAACATAAAAATTACAAAGAGTGGGCAAAAAACACAACGCTGGTAATACTAAATTTACCTTTCATACAAAATAACACGCAATGGCGGTAACGTCAAATTTAGTTCCAAGTTTGGCTACTGCCACCTTATGTGGCGGGATCTCTACACTCCAAATGAAGTCTAGAGATCGCGCCACATACGGTGGCAGTTGGAGGCGTCGCCACAGTCGCGTAATTCAGTGTTACCAGTAAACACGCCAAAACTAGCACTCACTGTGCCATACGGCTCGAAACATTATAGATTTCATTTGTAACGATCTTTGGTTGCAGAGCTATAAACTCAAATAAAACAAATTAATATATCAAAGTCAAAATATGTTTATTAAACTATTTCAAACATGATTAATAATTAACGGGACTTATCCTTCTTATTATATATTACATATATTATGTGTTCCTTCACTCTGTCCGCAATAGACCGTTTAGTCTGTTCGACGTAGGATTTTCCACAGCTGCAATCAATCTTATACACACCCTTATATCTTATATCATGAGTATAAATCGCGAATCTCTTAAAACTATTATTTCAAACATGGCACTGAGCATTGTCTTTACATATTTTTACCGAGGTTAGATCAGCGGAGACCCTAGCTTGGAGAAGAACTAACAAGAAACTCCGGAAATCAATTTATTATAATCACCCTTAACAAACATAAAAATTACAAAGAGTGAGCAAAAAACACAACGCTGGTAATACTAAATTTACCTTTCATACAAAATAACACGCAATTGCGGAAACGTCAAATTTAGTTCCAAGTTTGGCTACTGCCAGCTTATGTGGCGGGATCTCTATACAGTTTATTCTGTACCTGGAAAAGTTCTCGTCTATGATTCCGTATAAGTGTGTGTAGTAGTCTGACACTCGCGTTATTGAGAATGCGTTCGGAATAGGCAATGTCCCTACGACTTTTAACACGTACACACGCAGGTATAACATTGTTCTCACGACACTTCACTAAAAACGACAATGACGTTTCCAGAAAAATCCGCTTCTTCCGAAGCTTCTCAAGATGGCGTATTTTATTTGCACTTTCCTGCCCGTATCGGTTTGCAATAGTTATTTTTAAAACACTCGCGTTTTATACTCATTTTATTAATTATCTGAGACCGGGTCTAAACACGATAAATTTATAAAGATATGTGATTACCTTTATTTTTGCCCGACGTTTCGACCCAGTTGCATAGGCCGTGGTCGCGGGAAGACTAGCCAGCAAGCTAGACTGGCGGGAAGTCCGTCACAGCTAAAATGTCTGTCTACCCTCACAATTGGAATTTTTGTTAATTCATAGCACGACACACTACACTCACACTATCCGAAGACACATCCGCAGTTACGCCACGCGAATATAATCCCATGATTACTGGTTCCCATGTTTCTGACAGCCTAAAACCATCCTCACGATTGAAATTATTGGGATGTTTTTTAATTTCAATAGCCTCACGAACAACTCTGGGATAATAATGTTGTTCCGTGGAGATGATTTGAGGCTGATGTAATTCAATCCAATGGTTTGAACCAGACATCAGGTGTTCCGCTATCGCTGACTTTTGTGGTTGCCTATTCTTTACAGCTGCTATGTGTTCCTTGACCCGTTCCTGGACACTTCTTTTTGTTTGGCCAATGTAAACTTTACCGCAACTGCATTGAATTTTATAAACACCCGGGTTTTGAAAAGGGATAACATCCTTCGCGCTCCGTAATTTGCTTGCTACTTTGAATACTGGTTTAAAAACGGTGTCAATCGAGTACTGTTTTAAGATTGCACCTATTTTGTCCGTTATTCCTTTCACATATGGTAGAAATGCCGGTTGTCTGCGTACAATTGGATGTTTATCCCTCTTTGGTTTCACCGTGAGACCTGTCGTTTTGTAACCATTTTTCTTCAGCACCTCCTGGATGTGAGCCAGTTCTCCGCTTAAATGGTCAGGGTCACACAGATCATATGCCCGGTTTACTAAAGTCCTCACAACAGACTGCGTATGACGTGGGTGGTGATGTGACGTGGCGTGCAGGTATCTATCCGTGTGTGTAGGTTTCCTGTGCACAGAATGCGCCAAGGTTCCATCCGATCTGACCATTACTTTTACGTCTAAAAAGGCCAACGTTCGATCCTCTTCAACCTCAACGGTGAACTTGACTTTTGGATGGATGGAGTTTAGGTAACTGGCATATTCTCTCGCACTATTTTCACCTCCTCCAATGATACAAAAGATGTCATCCACGTATCTCTTCCAAAGTCTAATACTTGAAGGTCCACCATTTAAAGCCCTTTCTTCAAAATGTTCCATCCAGATATTGGCAAGTACCGGCGCCACAGGGCTGCCCATTGCCACACCATCGATCTGAAGGAAATACTGGCCTTGGTACAAAAAGTAGCTTCCCTTCAAGCAGTGCTCTAACAACGTGATGTATCTATCTGATACGTCTCTCTGCCTAAACTTGTCTTTTATGACTGCCAAACACTCGTCCACTGGAACATTGGTAAACAACGACTCGACATCGAAACTCACCAATACCTCACCTGGTTCCAGTCGTGTGTTTCTTATCATTCCAACAAAGTGACGTGAATCTTTCACATAGGACGACGTCTGGCCCACCAGTTGCTGCAATACTTTTGACACGTGCTTTGCCAGGTCGTACGTGGGTGATCCAATTTGGCTGACAATCGGTCGCAAAGGCACGTTAGCTTTATGTATTTTCGGCAAGCCATAAAGTTTCGGTGGATGTACCACTCTCGCCCTGTGCAGTTGCCCATACTCGTCTTCAGTGAAAAGATCCTCCTGGTCCTTGATCAGTGTACGAATACGGCGATAAACTCTTGCCGTTGGATTGTAGTTCACCGGTTTATACACGGTTTCATCTGCGAGGAGACTTTTGATTTTCGTGTCATAGTCCGCGGTGTTCATCACTACTGTGGCGTTACCTTTGTCAGCCTTAAGTACCAGCACGTCATCATTGTTCCTAAGTGCTCTTAAAGCCAACCACTCAGCCGAGGTGATATTACTCGCAGGCATTCTTGACTTCCGCAACAACACCGCCACATCTTGACGTACAGTTTCGGAATGGCATTTCGGCACCTTGTTACGAATGAGGGCCTCCTCCACTCCACAGATGATCTTTTCAACTGGTGCATGTTTCGGTGTCAATGCAAAATTCATACCTTTTGACAAGACCCGTATAGTTGTGTCATCCATCGCGATATTTGAGAGATTAATCACCGTGTCTGCTTCAAAAGATCATCTGCAGTTGAAAAGATCATCTGTGGAGTGGAGGAGGCCCTCATTCGTAACAAGGTGCCGAAATGCCATTCCGAAACTGTACGTCAAGATGTGGCGGTGTTGTTGCGGAAGTCAAGAATGCCTGCGAGTAATATCACCTCGGCTGAGTGGTTGGCTTTAAGAGCACTTAGGAACAATGATGACGTGCTGGTACTTAAGGCTGACAAAGGTAACGCCACAGTAGTGATGAACACCGCGGACTATGACACGAAAATCAAAAGTCTCCTCGCAGATGAAACCGTGTATAAACCGGTGAACTACAATCCAACGGCAAGAGTTTATCGCCGTATTCGTACACTGATCAAGGACCAGGAGGATCTTTTCACTGAAGACGAGTATGGGCAACTGCACAGGGCGAGAGTGGTACATCCACCGAAACTTTATGGCTTGCCGAAAATACATAAAGCTAACGTGCCTTTGCGACCGATTGTCAGCCAAATTGGATCACCCACGTACGACCTGGCAAAGCACGTGTCAAAAGTATTGCAGCAACTGGTGGGCCAGACGTCGTCCTATGTGAAAGATTCACGTCACTTTGTTGGAATGATAAGAAACACACGACTGGAACCAGGTGAGGTATTGGTGAGTTTCGATGTCGAGTCGTTGTTTACCAATGTTCCAGTGGACGAGTGTTTGGCAGTCATAAAAGACAAGTTTAGGCAGAGAGACGTATCAGATAGATACATCACGTTGTTAGAGCACTGCTTGAAGGGAAGCTACTTTTTGTACCAAGGCCAGTATTTCCTTCAGATCGATGGTGTGGCAATGGGCAGCCCTGTGGCGCCGGTACTTGCCAATATCTGGATGGAACATTTTGAAGAAAGGGCTTTAAATGGTGGACCTTCAAGTATTAGACTTTGGAAGAGATACGTGGATGACATCTTTTGTATCATTGGAGGAGGTGAAAATAGTGCGAGAGAATATGCCAGTTACCTAAACTCCATCCATCCAAAAGTCAAGTTCACCGTTGAGGTTGAAGAGGATCGAACGTTGGCCTTTTTAGACGTAAAAGTAATGGTCAGATCGGATGGAACCTTGGCGCATTCTGTGCACAGGAAACCTACACACACGGATAGATACCTGCACGCCACGTCACATCACCACCCACGTCATACGCAGTCTGTTGTGAGGACTTTAGTAAACCGGGCATATGATCTGTGTGACCCTGACCATTTAAGCGGAGAACTGGCTCACATCCAGGAGGTGCTGAAGAAAAATGGTTACAAAACGACAGGTCTCACGGTGAAACCAAAGAGGGATAAACATCCAATTGTACGCAGACAACCGGCATTTCTACCATATGTGAAAGGAATAACGGACAAAATAGGTGCAATCTTAAAACAGTACTCGATTGACACCGTTTTTAAACCAGTATTCAAAGTAGCAAGCAAATTACGGAGCGCGAAGGATGTTATCCCTTTTCAAAACCCGGGTGTTTATAAAATTCAATGCAGTTGCGGTAAAGTTTACATTGGCCAAACAAAAAGAAGTGTCCAGGAACGGGTCAAGGAACACATAGCAGCTGTAAAGAATAGGCAACCACAAAAGTCAGCGATAGCGGAACACCTGATGTCTGGTTCAAACCATTGGATTGAATTACATCAGCCTCAAATCATCTCCACGGAACAACATTATTATCCCAGAGTTGTTCGTGAGGCTATTGAAATTAAAAAACATCCCAATAATTTCAATCGTGAGGATGGTTTTAGGCTGTCAGAAACATGGGAACCAGTAATCATGGGATTATATTCGCGTGGCGTAACTGCGGATGTGTCTTCGGATAGTGTGAGTGTAGTGTGTCGTGCTATGAATTAACAAAAATTCCAATTGTGAGGGTAGACAGACATTTTAGCTGTGACGGACTTCCCGCCAGTCTAGCTTGCTGGCTAGTCTTCCCGCGACCACGGCCTATGCAACTGGGTCGAAACGTCGGGCAAAAATAAAGGTAATCACATATCTTTATAAATTTATCGTGTTTAGACCCGGTCTCAGATAATTAATAAAATGAATATTGGGTAAGTATTTGAATCGCGCTATCGCGTAGTTGTGATCGTAAATAATAGGATTTTACGGTTGTGATTTATACACTGGTTCTCGTTCTATCACCGAAGTTAAGCACAACGGAGGCGTGGGAAGTAATTGGATGGGTGACCATTTAAATTGTTCACGTGCTGTTGTTTTAGTGAGGGAGCTTGGTTTGGTTATGTAAGGACTTAGTAAATCATCTATTGGCTATTGATAATCAGGTAACGATTGGGATTCGACTCTACATCTGACTACCCCGAAAGGGATGTGAATGAATATTTTGTATATAGGTATTTTGTACTCGTCTGTCGGGTAACGACACGACGCGACGTAGCCATATCAATCGAGATCGGCGGCAGCGACGTAATGTGAGCACAGTATTTTGTACCTATTCAGAATTATAAAACTATAAACAGAGATCCCGCGCACTCGTAGATAGTTTTCAGTTACTTAAGTAACTACGATTTAATAATAAGCATTTTGTCACGATGATGTGTATTCTCGGCATACTCAAAACACATACACCAGACCTGACAAAGCGTACCTACCTACTTTATTATTTGTTAATTTGATATAGTAACAGTCTGGCGTATTTAAAATGAAAGTGGTAAGATGATTATTAGCTCTCAGAAACTGTAACTGTCAGCTATTTTGTTACGTTTCAGCTGCTGTAAAATAATAATAATAAATCGTAATAATTAAAAACAATACCTTGGATATAAGAATGCTATAATAGCTACTTTTACGTTTTGACATATAAAACAGAAACTAATAATTGGTTGTGTAAAAGTGGTTTGTTAGACTCAAGAGAAATCTGTATGGGAATCTAGAATTTCTTACATGTTTTAGTTTTTATTTGTTATCGAACTTAGTGGATTTACATAACATTTAGTACTTGATATTATAACATATCAAATCATTCTTTATAGCGGTTTGTTTTAAATACTATGAATACATTTGATATCATTTCTAAACAGTATGCGTCAAGTTAGGCTACTATGTTCTCACAGATACCTACCACCTTATTCTAAAACAAAATCGACGTTTTGTTATAGAAACAAGTCCGTGTAAAACAATTGCAGCCCCTTGTTTATCTCTGGGATAAATACTTTTGAGGTTACCTTTCTGTTTTAGTAGTGACCAAGTATGTTTTTATATCTAAAATAAGTTAAAATCAAAGTTAATATAAGTCAATATCAAATCAGTATGATGATATGAGTGAAGAAGCATTTTTCTATAAATATCGATTCACAAAGCAATGCGGCGGGATAATAGGGGATATTTTATGTAATGTTATTTATGTTTGCGATATAAATAGGTTCCACACTACGATAGTTTCAAAAACACTGAAATAAATCACATCAAACTTGATATAACAAAATCATAACAAACTTTACTGTCATGGCGGACGCACGTTCCGTGTATCAATTGAATTGTAAACGAAACAAACACTAATAAATTATAAACAGGTTATTCAACAACTTATTATTTATTAATATATATTAAAAACATTGTAGTCATAAATATATAAAAGTAATCAATATTTAAATAATTAATCATTTGTGGTAAATAATTGTAATTTTATAGTAACAATAAGAAATAGTGTATTTGAACGTACTTGAGTGAGTACTCTAACCCGACCTCCTGTAGGAGTCTGTGAGCCTAGTACTGCGCTTGTATTTTCGTATGGTTTTGAGCTGGAAAAGAACTTCGAAAAATATAATTTCTTCGATTTATGCGTAAAGTTTGACGAGGCAAACAAATACCTACAGACTACTGAGCAAAATTTTGGGCAGCAGGATATGTATAATAAAAATGTTTTTTTTGGTGCGACCTCCAACTCCGTTATGAGAGCCTAGTGACCGAATTCGGATTTCGATAGCAATTTGTCTCAAAAAAATTGCTCCGCGGTCTACCCTTCTTGAGAGAGATGAGTCTAGGTCGTAAAAAAATCGAAATCTAACCAACTCCCGTTCTTTACGTATATCTGTCCGGCACCGGTATAACCTATTCTGCAGTTCGCCAAATACTCAAACTCAAGTTGCCAAAGAGCATCCCAAATGTATATTTATGATTTCGATCATCACAAATGCATACTTAACCTCTGACTACCCTGAATTCGGTCACGGTCGTAAGGCATAATATATAGTTATGTATATATAATTATGTATATGTGTGTGTGTGCATATATATATACCATAAATAACCTATCCTGGGGTTCACTAATTGCTGCCTACCTACTGTGAAGAAAGCTGAAGTGATGTCAGAATGTATCATGTATGTATTCTCAACTTCTTGTCATAATATCCGAAGCATCAAGCGGTAAATCAAAATTATTTACATTCATTATCATGATTTTTTCCTATCATGTCTGATATGTACCTGTCATAGGCATAAATGACGCAAGAAAAAATTTATATCAAATATGGCGTCGCATCAAGTAAAATACTTCTTAAAATATACATGTAGAATAAATCAACTTTAGCAGTTCACTTCGAAAGAAAAAAATCGCTTGTAATATAATAAGCAATAACCTCAAACACCAAAGTGATTACACATTGTTTTCCAAATTTTACTTATTGAACTAAGAAATAACTGATCTCGTGTGATTATCTAGCGGTTTAGCTGTCATCGCCAACAAAATGGGCGTGCTCTCACGCTGGCATTCGCCAAAGACTGTTCGCGATCTATTGAAACTAGCGACTCGCGGCGCACGCGTAAACTGTCCATATAAAAATGTATGAAAAAGACGGCGGTCCAAAATTGGGCGTTTTATACTTACGAAAACTGCAGTATTATGAATAAAACAGGACCTAATATGTTTTTAGTCAAATTATTTAGTATTTAGAGAACCCATTATTGTATATTTTGATTTCAGATCTTACTCCGTGACAAATTAAACGAAAAAATACAAAACCCTGTTTGCGCCATTTTTCTGATTTTTTATCAACTTTATGCGTTTATATTTACGTAATTATTGATATTTAACTCTTGAAACTACTTCAGTCATCAATTTCAGTCTTTCATTATGCTACCTTGAAAGTATGATAGGTGTCAGTAAGTTCTAAATAGGTTTAAACTGAAAAATGAAAACACTCGTTTCGCTCATTTCCGCGAACAATACCCTTAATGTTACTCGTGAAGTATGACATATTCATAGATTCTCTGACACACTAATTCATAACTGCATACAAAATACATACATATATTGTTCGACTTTAGATATATATTCCTTTAGAGTTTTATTTTTTGTTTTGTAAATATTAGCTTTATTTTATTTTATTAATATCATAATTATCGTTATAATAATTTGAATAAATGCTAGGAATGTTAGATTTAACGTTTAACTTAATCCGATAAAAAACTACAAACTTAAAAGCAATTACGTAACTATATAAAATTTTATTTATTTATTATTGTCACTAATATTTATTATAATTTTACCATTAACAAAAATGACATGATAAAGTTACTTAAATGTAATATCTCGGATCAAAAAAAAAAAAAAAGGAAATATTTTATTTATTCAGATAAATAAGACGTATACTATAAACCACCATAATAACTAGATGATCAACACCTTACGTGACCATATGAAAACATAGGTTTCACGACTTATGTATACTCTCTTTTTTTTGTATTGTGGCGGGGTAGTCTAAGGCTTGAGTGCCAAATTTTCGAAAACATGTAAGATATGAGACAGTCAAAGCCGCGTTTTTACTTCATAGACAGCACCCAATGTGATAGGTAGTGAGCCATATCGCCGTACACAGGCACTGACTATTATCTAGCCCGACGGATAGGTAGATCTCCTTACAATGTTTTCCCTAACCGTTAGTAACTCTATACCTTGTTGCTACTGACAATCACTGCTTACTATATACTATAAGGAGGTTTTGATTCAGTAAATACAGAACTCTTTCTTAACAAAGACAGCACGAAACAAAGATGTCGGAAAACTTGGTTACATCAATGCGGAAGGTTTTTGCTTGCGAAGGAAAGTAAGCCAAACTCGAGAGCGAAGTTTGTTCTTTTAATACTATTGGAAAATGTTGAAGCTACTTCACGTGCATATTTGAAAAGAACAATTCTATATCTTGATTGAACGAAACTGGGGCGTGAGCTGTGTGTTTTTATTTTCAACGAATAAGTCAGAACAGTATTTTAGTTCGTTTCAATTCATCCACTCCATTCATTGGAGGTAACATACATTCGATATGTTTGTATACAGGTATGTATAGCTTATATTTTAAGCTTTATAATTACTACGAATTTAGATCCAAGGGCATTCATGTAAGTTATCTCTAAAGGTTGTCACAGAAGTTTCAAATAATCTTTCATTGTGATTTATTAACTTTTTGTTGAAATATTTGAAATTTAGCAATAGTTAGACTTTTTAATTCACTTCTTCCGGCTTTGAAGCAGCCGTTTACATACCTAACTTGTCCTAATATTTTTGAGAGATATGCGATTTTTATTCATTTTGCAAGAAAATGGGACTTTTATTAACAAAGAATTACCTTAGCTACCCGACGTTTCAGCCATGTTGCAATAACTAATTAGTAACTAGTAGTACTAAAGTAGTAGTGAGTAACTAGTACTTTATAACAGCATTTATTCTTAATTGAATACGTCTAAATCAGTTTCCTTTTCAGGGAATCAGGCATGATGTACCTATAAATTCACTTCCTCTAATCTTTTTTGGAGTGGACAGAACCTCAGCAACATAATAACCCCATCGGAATTTTTATAACCAATATTAGGCTTGCAGCATCATATCGTGATGTATTCCTGTCCCGTTGCCCAATAAATTCCATTGAACCTTAGTCTTTTAATCAACGACTATATGCTGGGCTAGAAAGCATTCGTCCTACGTCCTACACACTAGCACAGAAGCTTAAGTAATAAAAGCTGATTAGATAAAAAACTAAGCCGAGTTTGTGAGGAGTTGTATGAGTGTCAATGAAGTGAAAGTGTTTTGTCAGGATCTGGACAGATGGGAATCCGAGATCTCCTCCTATCCCTCTACAGGGAATTAGCCGTGATGTTTATGTATGATTAGATGCCTTAACTTACCAACAACATCGAGTCGTGCCCAAGCGGCGCTGTGCGGGAATGTCGGTGCGTTCTGAATCACTTCGCAACTGTAATTGCCACTTAATTCTTGGCTAACTTTCTCTAGCACAACGTGGGTTTGATTCGATCTGTACATCTGTGAATATTAAAAATTGTTTCAATAAACAATATTTAGTATTATTTACACATTCATTATAATTAATATTAACACGCAGACAGCATTCAATAACTGAACAATTTGAGTAGTTACGTATTGGTGAGCCCAATATGATATATAACAGTCAGATCAACGACATACTGAAAAAGCTACAATAATAAAAGTGAAGAAGATATATAGACGATGTAGAATCATCGGTAAGCCGCATATATGGGTGAAGTGGTGTATGGAGGAATAATAACTGAAAGTGGTTTCATAGAATAGAAACAAATGACGATTCGTGATCTCTGCCTAGACATTTCAAGGAAGTCTATTTTGATGTCTAAGAATATAGGGTATTAACTAGTTTTAAAAGGATGTAGATTGTTTGTGTCACTAAGGAAAATTATATAGTGTGGGTAAACTTCAATTAAAGTGTGATGACTGACATCTGATTGATGATGAATATTTGATTACACAGTAATAAGATGAGTGACAATCAAGTTACGTTTAACTGAATTCAAAATAAACCTTCAATTATTCTCAGAGCACTTAAGTATAAATTTCAAACCACCATTAGTTATCTTACCCTATCTCACATAGCTAATACAAACACATTCATAGGTTATAAACTAAGCATTAACCGTCGCAATATAACCCTCCGACACTCTCGCTCGCAATTAATTCAGGGCTCACACAATTAGAAAGGCCGTATCAAATTTACTATCAAGGAAGCCCCTGTCCAATCCAATTTCAACTTTACAAACCAGCATATAAGATCGGAAATGGATACTCACATCGATTCTAATTCCATTTACTGGTCTAGTTCTAGTGCTGGGTGACTCTAATGGACTGTATCTATAGAATTCTTGAGTTTCCCTATACCATTTCACTGAGTATACGGCGAAGTTGTCTAAATGGTAGAGGCAGGCCATTGTGACGTCACGGCCTCGCTGTACGACGCGCGGCGTTATTATGAGCTGCGTCGTACGTAAACCTCCGGCGTCTGTAACAAATGATACGTATCTTAGAGGAGGAACTTAGAACATAATATAGTATACAAGCTTTTAAAGTAATAACATGTGCGGAGAGATAGGAACAACAAGTCGTGGTTATCACGATATTAACTTATATAGATGCTGTGTTATTTCAGAAACAGTACGTTGTTATCGATTTGGTATATGCGCTTTGAAAAAAATTGTGAAGGCAGACCTGCTAGATAGACCGATTAACTTAAGAAGGATGTTGGTAGAGATTAGAAGAGAATTACAACTGATCGTGTTTTTTGATATACTTATGTCCAACAGTGAAACAATGCCTGATTGGTGAATATATTTATAATTCTTAAAAATTAAAGTTGAAGGACTTAATATATTATTAATTATATAAACATAGAAAAGTTCGTGCAAATATTGGTAACTTACAACCTTTAGAAACATCATTCACTTCCATATAGTAAAAAAATAAAGGATTGGCCATGAACGATAGTAATCACAAAACATTATAAATTCTCTTGCCTAAACACGCAGTTGCATCAATGTTTAAAATAGTGATTGCGTCGTCCGTTAAAGCAATCACAAAGCACATTTGCCTTGATTAAACAAACGATTGTTGGCTAGTACGGGACTGTCCTCACATGGCATTAGTTAGCTCAATAGGGACCGAAAACGAGCTAAGCGGTTCAATTTTTCGTTTAAATTATCTTTTGTTCTGGTTTGGGGATTGTATAGAATGTATTTCATTTTACTGGCTTTTAGTTGCGATTGACAAATGTAATTATAAAGGGTTTTCGTAAGTAGATTTTGGTAAAGGCAAATCCGTTATTATTTCTTGATTTCAAGCAACCTTCAAAACACAATATGCCTATAAATGTGACGAACAGATCATTGAAACCGATCATTAGCTGCCTCGTTTAGGACTTAAATTGTTTGTTAAATAAAGTTCGTTTAAGATAAACTGAGTTTTTATGGAAGATATCATAATATTATCCAAGTAATACCTATGATCAATACCATAAAATTTGGTAACAATATTTACCGTAAACTTGCTAAAGAATCGTGGAATTTCCTGTGTATTTATTTTTGGATCTGCAATAAATGTCAAAATATATGCCAAGCCCAGGCTTACCTGCGCCGACCCATTCACGGAATTCCTTTAAAGAAGGTCCTGTACGAAACATAATATAAAAAGGAAAAGGTTGGATAACATATTTTCATACGTACAGGCCCTTATGAAAACTGCTTCTGTATGAAAGAAACCTCCTTTATTGCGGGAAGGGAATGGCGAGATAACTATTTTGTGGTTCGGTTATCGAATTGCGTCAACCGGGTGAAATTCGTACCCTCAAATTGATATTCTACGACTGTCATTGTGGTTGTGTGAAACTTACATATGTGACGCGCTGTACACTTACATATAGATTCACTTTCTTTCATACCTTTCAGGTTGAATAGAACATCGGATAAGCGATATCTTCTATGTTGCCTGTAGCATAACTATCTATATAATGAGTTTTGATAACAGATAGCTAATCACCCAATAAATTCAAATGACTCTCTCTATGTATATATTTAGGAAATTATTACACCAATTGAACTAGTCCTTGCTAAGTACATTTAAGACTTATGTTAAGGGTAGTAGTCAACGTATATTTAAGAAGTATATACTGATTAGATATATACATACATAGCATATATCATCAACAATGAAAGCAGTTCTGAACTCTGCCCACCGGGAATCGAACCCGGGATCTCACGATTAGCGTTAAGGTGGTTAACCAATCGCGCCACGGAGGTCGTCCTACTAGACTATACAAAATTCCAAGAAGAAAGATATGTAGTTATCTTTCTATTTACGTCGCAGGCAGAGTATTAACCAAACTATTTAAACAACCAAATAAGCGAAACTATTACGAGCAAACAAACCTAAAACTATAACAACAAGGGTCGTGATATAAACAATTTTAATCCTTTGTGATTAGTCTCGCAGGCATTTATGATAATTGCTGCCTCGATCGTGTGAATGGGCAACAAGGCATTAGCGCGCTATTCGATATTATATTAAAGTTTTAATGAGGGTTGGGATGTTATTGGTGATGGTAAAATGTTCTCTATAAATTTTATAAGTTATTATAACACAGCAATTAGTTAGAATCAAAGCTTCACAAAATTTGGTAATGATAAAATAATAATGTAATAATAAAAACAGTTCTTTTTCCTAGCAACTACGCACTAATTACAAATAATTTAAAATACGTAATTCTGCTAAGCGCAATCACAATCTCTTTTTCTGTCCTTACAGTCATAGTTTCAAAGTGGACAGCATTTTTATCTTTGTTATGGTGGCATCAATAACCTATGTTGATATGGTATGATATATTGGTGAACTTGCAAGTTACAAAATAACAGAACTCTAAATACTAAATTATTTATAAACAGTTTTGCTATTACACTAAGTCCTAGTACAAATCTCACATAAACCCAATCAAAGTTATTCCAAGAAGAAATCCAAAGATACGTTCGGAAGTGAAATGATAGATTTGTTTCAGCATACATAAGTTATGTGGGGAACCTATTTATGCCGAGGCAGGGTTCCGTTGGCCCCATAATTCAATCTATTTGGAATGGCGGGCAAACATTATGTATGAGTACGGGGAACTATGTTGCTATATGGGTTGGGCCAGTATATCATAGTACGTTTTCGCGAAAGGGTAAAGGAGGATATTTCTTTCTTAAGTTTATTAATGTGCGTTAGGAGAATGGTATAACTCAATTAGGTTAAGTATATCTGAGTATGTGTGTATCTGATATGTCTGTTTTCATAAATTCATTCATAAAATTGTTAAAGAAGCGTAAGTTTATTTTGAAAAACAATAAGAACATGTTTAAGAGTTGCAATTTTTTTATTTTACTATACGATAAAAATAAATAACATACTAGTAGATAGTTAAAATACAACTGTGTTGCTTTAGTAAACGACCAACGCATATTTCTTCAGAGAAGCACGAGATTTATACACCAACCTTTTCTAAATCAAAATACGAAAATAAATAAACGTTTTTTCTAAGCTGCTTCAGATCTCAAGGAGACATTAAGTCTGCCCAATAGCCATACATTACACGGTCTTAGCAGATGCCAATTAAGCCGACATGCATTCATTTCTTCAGAAAACTATTTCAATCGCAAACCCGTACAAACTCATTCATACAAAACAAAAGAGACAAACCTAACCCTCTCGGTGTTTGCAACAAATTGAACTTTATCGCGAAGCAAAACGTTCTAAATTGATAAAACACTCAGCTGAGCTTATTCTTATTGCAAAGCTACACCTGTTACAATCTAAAATGTACTACTGTCTCGATGGTTTGTGCTCTAAAGGAGTTGCTACATTAGTAAGCGGAGCG
Organism: Leucoptera coffeella; assembly: GCA_030578115.1. Classification (NCBI taxonomy): domain Eukaryota; kingdom Metazoa; phylum Arthropoda; class Insecta; order Lepidoptera; family Lyonetiidae; genus Leucoptera; species Leucoptera coffeella. Next base: position 185,065 of record JAMBLF010000020.1, on the reverse strand, counting down.
TTAGAGCGATTATATTTATACACAAATACATATTGTTTTTACAATATTTCTACAATATTTAGAAGACATACAGTGTCTACAGTAAATAAATAAAAAATAGTTAAGGATACATAGTACATAATTTATATAATGATTACCATGCAAGTTGCTGACTGATGTCACGAGAACCTAAATTAATTATTCGACTACGTATAGAAAGTAATTCAAATTTAATCAGAAGGAAAATCATGGGTAATTTTATAAATCTATACATTATAATTACATTATATATGTATATTACAATACATAATTGGTGATGTCATGCAAATCTGACCGTATAACAAACTATCCCATCTCCATATTTCTATCTAGCGAAACGGATATAATGTGTCTTATCAAATATTATTCCAGCATCGGCCCTTTCAACCCTTTTTGCAACCGCACCCTAATCCAATAATAGAATCTTCGGATTTATATAGTTTTCTGTCTATAATTCACGTGCGGTGGGTTGTAGAGACTCCTTTGTTTCTGTTTGTTTTTGAAATGCATATTTCATTTAACCAGCGTAATGGAAATGGATTATTTGCGCAAATACAAAATTAACACAGCGCGGGAATGATTCGTTAGTGATATAGTTAGCCAAGCGTATTATTTGGAATTAAGATAAGTCCTTTTGTTTTAATTCATCTCATTTAAAGTGGTGTTATAAGTATGAATAGTTTTTTTCAGTATATCGATAGCAGGTAATTGTATAGTTTTGTAATTAATTTCTTCACAGCTGATCTAAGTATGATATTATTGAAAATTTTATAATCTCTGCTAACGGTAATGGCACTGGTAAATGTAGTACATTCGTAGAATATATTCATACTAACACATTAGGGCCGTTTCCCATCAGATGAAAGATTTAATTTTTTTTATTCTCATCAGCATAATTTACACACGGTATATCTATGAATAAACATACCCCCATACTGGTTTGATCAAAAGCAAACCCTTTTACCTACCAAAAATCGTAGGTTGATTTCACCAAAAGAGCCAGTCGACTCAAATGGCGAAGCATTCCCAGTTTTTCAAGTTGGCCCGCGCAACATTCTTTTCTGTCGGGAACTCTGAACCTCGGCGTCTTGAAAGAACTCGAAAATTAAAGACCAGAGCATTGCTTGGTTTTTGTTCTGGAAATTTTATTTTGCTCCCGGATCCTCAGACTGGTTTAAGACACTTGTTTTCTACCTTTACTCCGTTTAGGTTTCAGTTTATCTAATGGTATGCCTTTGAGCGGCTACGACTTAAGCGTATACCGTAACAGGTTTGGGAGTTTATTTTGTTGTTTGTGTAGTTTTTCTTTTGGCAAACAGATATTCTTTACTCTTATAAGTCTAAAACGGTAGGCAGTTTATTTTGTTGTTTGTGTAGTAGTTAGTTAGGAGTCTAGGTATGTAACATATGAATTATCTCCAAAAATACATCTTATGATTCATGTTTTTCTTGTAAAATAAACGTTTTTATAGAGCTTCAAATATGAATTCTTCACCATTAAACTGAACTATCATTCTATAGCAATAAATAAATATTGTTATTTAAGTGATCATAAATAAAACTTGTAAAACAATTTACTAAGCTTCATCCTTCACTATATACGTCTTTTCTCTTCCATTTAACTTCCTTTGAATATTTTAACTAAATATTTCCTTAATCAGCTGTTTCTCACAAACTATATAAAGGCTCCTACATACGTCTCAAGATTAGCTATTGGCAGGTCCTTCCCACTCTACCGTGTGTTTTAGCAGCGCACCCACAAAGCGTTTGAGCGCTAGCTGAGGGGAAACACAAACACGGTACAGCACAGCCTCATTCTCAGTAATTAGCACGCCTCGCATTCTTAACAAAAATAAAGCGCTAGTTTCCCACTTTAGAAATGCTTCTGAGTAAAGAAACCGCTACATGTACTATAGTGACCTAAAAAACTGGGAAGATTTATAGAAACGGCTGTGTGAGGAGGGGTGAATACAAGGAAACACTTAATGATTGTATGCGTACATGTAAACATTGCGTGTATATGTCTTAAGCCCTTGGCTCACGATGTTAAGATGGAACATTTCAGGTGCAGAATAATAATTGTCGGTCCATTGCCGGTACGTATTTCAAATGAACTGAAATCAGCTTAAGACATTACTACATCTATCCTACATCTGAAATAGATTGACATCTCTTCATCCCCACGGGATAGGCAAAGACTATCGATCGCTACCTGGAAAGATCCTGACAAACCTCTCATGCTTCACTCACTACTAACCTTCTCATACATACTCTTCTGATCTTCATACTACATACACCTGTTTTGAGAAGAATGTCTCCAATTTGAACTGTATATTGTATGCTGCCTATTAAATTAGCACGCCTCCCATTTTTCATTAAATGGATTTATTATATACACATTTCTGTTTTATATCTATAATAATGATTGTCCAATTAATATTAGGTTATTCTTGTTTCCTTTATCATACACTATTACTAAACACGTCCAATACTAACCAACGAAACCTATCCCAGGAACAATCTCGCAACCTATTTCCCAGACCACTCGAGGCACGAGTCATGTGTGAAATTGAGGAAAGGTTTAATTTTTCAAAACTGGAAACTGAGCATTTTTCTCCGTCATAGTTGGGAGAGAGAACATCTTGAGATTCCTGCTATTGACAGCTCACTAGCTTAGAGTACGTGTTCTAAGGCGTCGTAACTGGGAATTAAATACTCTATTACCGACCTGACGTGTGCTGTTAGAGAAGTATATTTTACGATATATTAATAGTTAAGAAAAAATAAACCACATAATTAGTATTGAAAAATTCTATAAAATTAAATTTATAATGCTAAAATATCCTTAAGACACCTATGTATTTTATGTATTCTGATTGTATTGTAACTAAATATGTACACTGATAAGTTGCTAGCTCATTACATAGCTAAGTAGTAAAACGAATTACGTTTTACGTCGCATATACTGTTCCACATGACGTTTGCTTATTGCATCCATATAAGCTACTATCCTTAACCTTTCTAGTACAAAGATTAATAATGTGATTTTTGTATATATACTCGTCTAGTTCATTTAACACATTGTCGTAACGCGATTAAATGTGTCCGCTCTTATCAAGACAAAAAGAAACATCAATATTAATAAAAAATCGATTGGCCCGACCCTAGCGGAATATTTAGGCAAATTCGAGGCAGACTTTTTCTTCCCAAATTAGCTTTTGAACAGTTTTCAATTCCTGAGTCGTAAACAGCTGACCTGATATATACATTTTCGCTTCGGTGTGAATTTTCGAAGCGCTGAGTCGTCTTAAAGTAACTTTGGAGCTGAACTCTTTCTTTCAGATTAGGTCCTCTCTATTGTAGCGAAGTTTTTAAATTAAAACTCGGGATTCAGTGTTGTTTTGCGCTGAGGGCAATCGGCAAAGTTCTTGTAGACAACTGATGAGGGTAATTGACATAGTTCGAATCAGTGCTCCTGAAAGTAGGTAGGATACTGCGAAATAATTTTGTGAGACTCCTATATGTATATGTTGAATCTTTTGTATACAACGATTATTTGAGCTATTTTCACCATATGAGTGAATAAAAATGGACTATTTTGATTGTGGCTTGTCCCATTTATATCCAAAACTTAGTCCAATTATATCATTTATTGTCACTTATCAGATTCAGATGTCAGATTCTATTTAACTGACAGCATAGCATGATAATCAAAGAGCTGTTTGAGAGACTAAAATATATTGTAATACATTAAATATACGGGAAAAATATAGTGAAACAGAACCCTCGACCTATATACCACTACTATTCATAACATAACTACAGTAGAACACAACCCCATCTATACCTACTGATAGCTGACGTTTGCAACTCTTCCATCCACTGGGAGTCGAACAATAGACAATTCAGATTTGCCATTGTTAGTCGGCAATAATTATTATAGTGGCTCCGAAGCGAAAGTGGTTTGTCAGCAGGGAAAAATGGAGGAAAAGATCTGTATCTGAGTCTCTAGGGAATATTGTAGGTTGTCTTGCATGACTTGAATACTATACCTACATGTCACCCTTGTTTCTCTTCAGAAAGGCAAGTAGATATTACGGCATTCACTTTTTCCGATCCTGGCAAATCTTTAAATATAGATACACCATTATTTATTTTTTTCATATCCATTTTTTATGCCTGCGTTTATAGATAATCGTCACGATTTCTCTGAATATAAGTATCTACTTACTACGTAGTGTAGGACGCCCCCCTGCCAGGTGGACTGATGACCTGAAAAAGGTCGCTGGTAGTGGTTGGCTGAGGGCCGCGAGTGATCGTGTTTTGTGGCGTTGCCTTGGGGAGGCCTACGTCCAGCAGTGGACTGTCATAGGCTGATTGATTGAAGTATCTACTAAACATTTTAATTGTTTTCGGTATATATGATATATGTTAATTAGTCAATAACTAGTACTAAAAATTCAAAGTTCTCAACTCCAGTTTACCCCTTTAGAACTGTCCTGATTTACTCATATTGTATTATATGCGAACATATATGTATGTCATAGAAAGCTGGTAGTCTCGCAACCGTTATTGAGTTAGGTCACCCTAAGCTTATGCTCTAGTGACTAGTTAACAAGCTAAATTTAATATAGCCGCCTCCCGAGAATAGCTACTTTCGTCACAGCGATGTTGATAGAGGTGACTAAGGGTTACTGCGTGATTATAAATTTTATTTAATATGATTTGATAAAATTCAGATAGATCTGTATCTCTATTGACCGATAATTCGTGTTGTATCTTTGTATTTATACTTTTAATTCAAGCTCAAGCCTTGACAAAGCAGGACCAAACCCTTAATATCTGTTTATTTGGTAATCCCGTAAATTATGTCACCAAATTAAGGGTAATATCATCCTGTTTAAAGATGTTAAACGGTTCAATTAGCTAGACGTTTAAATGACTACTGACGAATTGTGAATGAATTCTGTAGCCTGTGCTCGAAGACTTTTCTGTAAGCTAACGTAGAAAAATTGTATTCCATTCCGCTATACTTCGATAACCCGTATTTTTGTTGTTTTTCATAAGATATTATTAAGTTTCGCAGGTTTTTAGTGTAATGTCATATATTGCTGCTTATTATAGTACTAACTGCACAAAATTCAGATAACAGGCAACCTGCTTAGCTCCTTTCGAAATCGTATTCAAAACTCTTGTTTTATTTTACATCACTTACGTTGTCATCTCGCCGCTTTCAAGCTAATGTACATACCGCTTTCAAGCTGTGTACTAGCATAGCTCAGTAGAACCCGATTATTGTTTAGGCAAGTAATTCATCATACTGAAACTTCAAAGCCAGCCCATTTACACATAGATACGTTTGTTTTGAGAGCCATTAGCGTGGAACACTGTTTTGTTTTCAACAGCACTGAAAGTTCTTATCTAGTGTTGCCATGGAGTGTGTATGCGGGAAATATTGTATTGTTGACTAGCAAGACAAAAAAGGGTGTTGTAAGTTAGACGAGTGTGTATTGTGAGTTTTAGATGTAGTCATAGCTGCTTATTGAGTGGTTAAATTATAGTGAATTAGTCATTTATCCCTACGAGATATGTACGTACAAAAAAACCTTAATATATTTTCCAATCTTTAGTCATGTTTTCATTACTGCCTCTACATAAATATATACACGTTTATACGTCCGTAACAAGACTATCGATTGGCATTTGGAATGATCGTGACAAATCTCTCTTGCTTCACTTACTCACCACACCCATTAAACTTTTCATACATACTCTTCAGTAATTTACGCTACCTGCACCCTTCAAATATGTGACTCCAATTCGATCTGTATCAGTTCTATTCGGCCCACCCCGTCCAAATTTATGTTCCACTGGAGGCATGCATCTAAATTCTATTATTATTCTTAATTATAAAGCTTAATAGATAGATAATCTTAATGTTTAAAGCAATATTTATAAATATACGCTCAGTAAATACAAAACCACAGACTTTCCCATTAATAATTTTCTTCCTTCAAAGATATGTAGTCTTTTTATAAACAAACCTTGTAAACATTCCAAGTTGAGCAATAAATAATGCCTGGCCGTCATATCTGTACATACACGAAATACTGATCGCCGCCCCTCCGTTCTCGGAAGGCAGGCGTTCCCGAGAAACTTATTAACACATTCTCTACTGTCTTTCTGTGATTCACGCAAGCTCTTGAGATAGCTCTTTGTGTTATTGCATTACGATTTCATACGGAGAATTCCCGTTTCGTATTATGATTGCTTGACTGCTCATTTTAGTGTGCTTGCTGATAGATGGCGTTGGTTAGTGGTTTTAAGATTGATGAGGTTGCTGGAAGAGTGGTGTATATTTATGAGTATTTTTACACACACATAGATACACGGTATACAACAATTTACAGTTCAGGTATTATTCATTACTATAATATATACTACCCTAAAAGGTAATAATACGTAATCATAAAGGATACTATGTATTCTCTTTGTTAAAAAGCTTGATCTCAGTTTGCTAAGCATTATCATTTTGCATCTTAAATACGTACATATTTGAGGGCAACATACGGTGTCCCATTTTTATGTTAAAATTTTATGATTCAAACCCCTGCTTCTACTTGTTTTGTTGGGACAGACTTAGATTATACCACTTAATACTCGTAGCTTCGGTGGCGATACCTTACAGAACCATTTATCACACGCTGTTGGCTATAAATTATTTACGTATTTCTAAGAATGATTTCCACAAAAGAGCTTCTAACTTATAAGGACTCACAGCACTTCTTAAATACCTAGGGTTTAGGAAATACGCGAAAATATGCCAGCAACAAAGACTGAACGCTTCTTTGATGTAAAGAGCGTAACCCGATACTTATGTCAAAGAAAATGAACGTCTCATCAAAAGCTTCCTGCCTTATGTTCATAACTGTGCGGAACAATGAACTGTGATATGAAATCAAAGTGAAAATGTTGCCAGCTTTTAAACCAGCGTAAACAATCGGGGTATTTGATTATCGAAGTACGTAATGTAAAAGCCTAAATGCTTATGATGAAAGATAAATTGTAGCGCTTTATCGGTAGCACTCAAGCTTGTAATGCGGTGAGTAATTAGGTTAGGTTTATGTACCTACGTGTTTAGCTGAAGGAAATTTAAGATGATTTATACAGTATACCCTATTATCATGGAAATAAGTCATAGAAATGATTAAAAATATTTTACGATTGAGGAGTTTTTACTCCATTCCTTCAACTTTTTAGTAATAAGTATATACGATTAGTGTCCATAGTCAATTTGTTTGAAGTTTCAACAAGTTTTTCTTATGAGAAAGAAATCTTTTCTTTACGAATTAGAATTAAACATATCCATATTCTTCAAAAATATTTCAGTAACTGAGCCTTAGAGATATTTTTTTGTAACTTTTAATATCCTAATATCAGTACAAACTTAATTAAAATACTATGTATTTTGTCTACAAGACAAAACAAACAGCTTGTACTGAAGTGAATATAAAATATTTCAGTTAACTTTGTATATTACTAAATGTTTGCTAGCGCATTACCTGACAGCATATAACCGTAACTACCATATAAGCCTGAGTTTCACCTACTAACATACTCAGAAGTCACCCAGTTACATACTAAATCCCTTACACTACATCGTGTTACCCCACAATTCCACTCGACATTCGCATCCTAAACTTGGAGAATCTCCATTTAGTTCGGCCATGACACTTGTCTTTGGCTAATCCGCATTCAGCCAGTGTCATATGCAGGCTGAATCCCACCCAATCACTTAATGTCAGTATCTGTATAATCGGATTTTACGGTACCCTGTGATCTGTTTGGTGGTGAATTGGGACTTTGTTACACGATTTTGGACTCTATATGTTTGGATTGGGAACAAGTTATTAATACATGGGTATTATTTTTCATTATAAGTCATTAGTTGTCATTATTCAAAAATACATAAAAAAAAGGGTAGTGTGTATATACTAGTCGTGAGGCGTATGTATGTATTAACCTGTTATTGAATATCCCGGTGTCATATTCAAAACTAGTGATAAAGAATTTTTTATGTCTCTTAAGGGCAGAATGTTTCGTATTTTTCCTAAATCCAATATTTTACTTACACTCTGTCTGTAATGTAACGAATTTAAATTATGCCTACTCTGTGTTTTCAAAAAAATGAGTCCAAAACATATTTGATCTGAACCTTCACATATTCCGGGAATTTGTAATAGCATATATGTATGTATACTTATTACGTTTATATATCATAAAACCAATGTTTGTTTCAAACACAACCAATAAAAATGAAAGCATATGGACACGCAAGGTGATTTAATTAAAAACAATCTTTTAAAACAGAGGCTTCCGATCCACCTCCATTAGTGTCCGTCGAATGCGTCACGTATGGCTGAATGAATCGAATTCGCAGCCAAGTGAAAAATAAAATGGCCGAGCTTGCATTTAATAGAAAGGTAGGAGGGTCCCGTACGTAATGGAGCGAAAGTAATACAATAACTTAGTTTCTCTTATTCCGGGTTCATGTAAGGTTTTTTATATATTTTAGTATTAAACAATATTGCAGGAAAGTTATCAAGTGTGGACTCGTGTGCATCGCTGTTCAAAAATAAATAAAAAAAAGTAACTTTATTCTAGTGTAGTTACGTAGTTATTGAAGTACTCATGGCCAAAACGTCATTGAAAACTACTACATAAATGTATATGGTAAAAACATGAATCCTTATTGTCATATTACTTGCTTTGTTATTACTTTTCTTTTTCAATTGTAAGTGATATACAAAAACAGTTAAACATTTAACTATATCAATTCATCAACGAAACCAATTTAATAACAATTTTACATAGAAAGTTAAAATATAAAATTGAAAAAATACCAATATCAAATAACCAAGGTTACGTATTTATTCCTAATACAATTGCAAACAAAACTCTTTTTGTCACAAAATTAATCTTTTGAACCCTAAATAGGATGGCTTCTATGAGAATGATTTTGACCACAAAAACTGATTGAGTATGATGTTAGCCAAATTGGAGGCTGCGTTTTCACCCGGTAAAGGGATGGGAACTGTTTGTATGTATATGTACTTTTTGGTATGCAGGTTTTCACTCAGGAAATGAATTTTGTACGAAAACCGCAGTATATGACCGATGCGAAAAATTCTTTATGTGAACGAGTATTAACAGAAATATGTTGTACAGATTACGTTAAGGAATATTATAAACAATCAAAGTATTACAAAGTTGCTTTAAGTAAGTTTATGTATTCCTATATAAGAACCACTATTTGTAACAGCTAGTAAGGTTAAATTATAACTAATAATTAGTAAGTTTAAAACATGCATGTATGCGATAGTAGCGGAATTTTCAAAGAACCTGTTATATTTTCAACTATCTGCTACTGTTATATCTAACGAGACTTATGACTATTACAGCACAAGACTTAATCCCCCCTTTTAGGATTTACCAAAAAAGTGTAAGAGAAACGTCAATGTGTCGTTGAAGCTATTTGGCTCGGAATAAAATAGTAGTAGAATAAAAGTATAGGCAGACAAGCTTTCAACTGAAAAAACGCAACTCGAAATTCAATTTGGGAACTCTCCCATCCGACGCATTTACCAAAGTTGGTACCGGGCCGCGAATGACAAAGTGCATCACCAACTTATTGTTTCGAACAAAAACCACGGGCCATTCCCGGTTCACCCACACACGCGGATAGTGTGTTTATTAACTCAACTGCCTGTGAATTTTCACTAAAGTTTGTTCGAAAGCGTTTGAAATTATTGCAAAGTTTATAACCGTGTGTTCATTTTGCGGTAATTGGTGAACCCTGCGCAGGTATGCTCTGCTAATTTAACTTCGTCCAGGATACTGGGAGCAAACGGCATGTACCGAATGCAGGCAACGAGCAAATTGCGACTTCGATAATTATTGCTCGTGATTTTCGACGTTTGAAACTCGTACTAAGTTTAATAAGATCAATTTTCGCTTTGAACCATGTTACAACTTAATAGGCGCGTTGAATGCTCAGAATAACATACATATATATTAATACGTTATAAACGTTATTAGGAAGTCTGAAAACATAGTTCTCTTTTTAGCTTAATGTTTGCACCAACATATAGTTTTCTCCCCAGAGAAAAACTCGGATTTTATCATAAAAATGTCCAAGTGAAAAAAACCTGTTTTCTCAAACAAGATAGCTTAATAATGAAAAAGCGTGGAAACAGGAACTCGACGAATAAAGCCTCTAAATTAAAACGAAAAATTAAGTTATACTTCGAGTAATTTCGACCGTGTTTGCACGAGACAAAATATTAACACTGCATGCGAAACATCGGCGAAATTCCCTGCACGAATATTCGCCACTTCATTCTGTGGAAAATAAGTATTTTCAGTAAATAGTGAGGGTGAAATTCATTTCAAAGCCTTTGCAATAGTTTAAAACGCAGATTTTTTACAAGTTTGTTTTATATAATGGTGTAAAGACGCATAGATTTGAAGGCACTTGATATTTTGCTTAAGATGATGTAAGTTATTGATCTCTAACTAATGATTTATAAAATAATATTTCTTGATTGCAAACTCTATGCTATAGGTAACCATAATGTTACAGTTATTCATACTATTATATCACTAATTGATATCATAATTATCGCTAATTGAAAGTAAACAAAAAACAAATAACCGTCACCAAGATTACAATGAAAAATAAATGTAATTAAACTATTGCCATTTCGTTAAGAAAAACCTGCAGACAAGAAAAACACGAATACATTTTAGGCAAAGTGGTCAGAATTCTCTAAGCACTTATTGAGTTGAGGTGCGAAATTAATTTTGGAATACTGTAGTTGGGCACTTCACATATTTACGCAGAGCGGCTAACGAGAGTCTATTTGCGTTCAAATAAACGGACGGTCGTTGTTTTATAGCGGGCAGCCTTTGGCTTTGGGACAGATTAACGGGGGACTACTAAATCAGGGAATCTGGGTTAGTAACGGACTTTGAAGGTGACTTGTAAAGTCGCGCAAGGTACTTAAAACTTAAATGCTTTATAATAAACAAAAAAAACTAATAACGAAATAACATACAAGCATACATCACGACTTCCCTGTAGAGGGGTAGACGGAGATCACGGATCCCCATCTGTCCCGATCCTGATTAACCACTATCGCTTCATTGACACTCATACACTTCCTCACTCACCCTCGGCGGTTATAGGCACTTCTAACGTCATCTTTTGCTAATATGGCGTCTATTTTAGCGTCATAGGTAAAGGAAAGTAAAATTTTGTGATCAATATTTTCTTCTTTATTCTTCATTCTTCAGGAACAACACAAAAATGATAAAATACAATTTACGTGTTCTTAACATAACACATACATAGAATATGTAACTTATAAGATAAACTTAATTGTTACTTTTAATAACATGACATATGAAAGAGATGATTTTAAAGTACCTAATAATCACCTCATATGCAGGTGTAGGTATGTTGCTAAGCTAAAGTAGTTTGGTTCAGGAAAAAGGGGACTCTGTGACTTTACCAATATTTAGGGAAACGGGCATGCCATGCTGTTATTTACAGGTATGTCACAAATACACCAACAGACGTATGTCATGTTGGATATCATATTTCACGAGAGCGTTTTGAAAATAATGACGTGCTTTGATGTCTTTTGGCGAAAGACTTTTATTGTTAGACATTCTGACGACTGAACCCATCATTAAAAGAACAAAGATGGTTTTAAATATAAATCACATAGGAATGTACATACCATTTAAAGGAAAACAAATAATTATTGAAGCAAATATGTTCCTGTAATACACTTCATGTAATTCAAGTATCAAATAATATTTTTGACAGATATAATAAATACTTTCTATATATGATTCTATTGTAACGTTAAAAAAAAATCATTTTCCAGAAACAGAAACCAGAAACATTACAACACCCATACTCGTTATAAGTGATATTTCCTTTTTGATTTTCGGCTTTACTATTGGGATTGTGATGGTATCAGATAAACTAATTGCCTTTTTCATCGCTTAATAAAGACTCATTAAAATGGGATCTAATTCATCTATTTTATCTTCTCTATTTATTATGAATTGTGTCAAATGTAGGGAATATATTAATATAGTATATTAAACCAAAAAATACCATACAAAAATGTGATTACGAAACACAAAAAACAAATTTTTTAAGGTAAATAGGCGAAGTAACTCTACCTAACGCCCCTCACGTAATTAGATACATTATTCTATTTTCGTCCAAACTATCTTGTACAGTATAACCGTGTAAAGACTAATGGATGTGTCGGGGAAGAAAAAACACCAACTAATTAATTCCACTGACGTAAGCTTCATTATTTAGCTTAATTAAAGTTCCAAAAGATACACAGATTAGGTATTTATACTTTTCAGAACTATTTTTAATTATGAAGAACCAGCGTACTATAAGTAGTTGAATTTTAGGTAGGTAAGAGGTTGTTAAATGATGTAATGAGATATGAAATCTGCAATTCAGTTGGTGCATATAAAAAAATAAGACTAACGTAAAACCTAAAAAGTTAACCTTAGTTAAGAAGTTAGATAGTTAAAAGTAATATTAATGTAATTAAAGAAAAATGTATTGCCAACGCAATGTTTCTTTGAAGATAAAATAATTATTTATCACACCGTTCCCGTTTTGGATATACGGAGACGTAAGATTTATAGGTAAATTCATCAACTAAATGATTTTAATTTTATTTTTTCAAATATATATGCGTTCATACGTAAAGCCAGCTAAACAGTTTACATCATACGTTATTTTGAAAGTGCACTTTCGAAAAAGGTTCGCTACCACCTCCTTTAATATTATAGCCCTCAAAATGGTATTTTATACGGGAAACACGAGACTTATGAGATATTGATATCTAAGTCGAGTACCTCTTTGCAGCTTTATCGAGAAATAATAGGTTTTCGTTCTACTCTTATCGGACGTGTCCCGGGGGATCGCTACCCGTTTCTCGGATAATGAAGCCTCTCTTGTTTAGAGAGATACGTTTTAGAATTCACGGGATTACTGTTTGATTATAGGAAGCGAGTGGATGGACCCTTTCGATTGTTTTTGCGAAATGGAATATTCTAGCGTCACGCTGTAGTGGTTTAGGTGTAGAGAGAATATAATATTGTTGGGCTTAGAAGAAGTTAAATCGAGATATTCAAAATTTGTGTTCATCTGTATTTAAAGTTTATATTTACGAGTATACATAGAATGTCTTGGTGTCAGATTTTTGCCTTAGCTAAAAAGTTGTTTGGAATAAACACTAATGTTATAAAGATTCTTTAATTGAATTTGGAATGATCATACTAGCTTCTTACATTTTTAGTATTAGGAGTCTTATATTTTAGGGCAGCTGAAATATAAGACATTACTGTATTAATACAGGTTTAGAGCACCTTTTCCTCATTAGGTAAATGTAACATAGAATATATTCTATATCTTAGTTGAGAACTTGCTTGCACAAAAATCATAATCTGCTTACCCACAAAATTCCGAACTAATTACCTGGTTATCACACCCTTCATTCCACCTAATAAAACGATGCTCACGAGTTGAACCAACAACATTATCACGCGCATAACACGAACAAATGATCGTAATTGAGTGCAGGCTTAGCTGTGATGTTTACACGTCACATTCATAAGGCAAGCTCATTTACTTGCCTGTTCGCGCAATACATAATTTAAGCTAAAAGCCCGCGATACCTAACTTGGCAACATAATTGCTCGTAAAATAATTAACAAAGGTGAACCTTTCCTTTGGTTTTGAGGCAAACGGCCGGTGGTTTGGGGAGAATTGCCGTCTTGATTACTTGATCTGACGCACTCTAGTAATAAGGAATTTTCTTTTCAGCAATTTTTTCGCTCTTATTTTAATGAGCTTTTTTATAGGGGCAATTTTGTAAGGAGTATAACAACTTACTGCAAACATTACGGTTATGGTAAGATGTTTTTGAAGTTACGAAGTTAAAATATTAAAAGACAATAGTCGTTATTCTTTTACTATTTGTCTTAAACATGAAATTATTTATTGTTCAATAAGAATTTTGTACAGTTATTAAATCAAAGTAGAAATAAATTTCTCAGGATTAATAACAAACGGGACTTATCGCGTATGTTTTTATATAATAAAGTTAGCCATGGTCACGGGCAGACTAACCGTCTGACTGTCTGCGTTTGACCATGGCTGCTGCAACGTAGCCGAAACGTCGGGTTAATAAAGGTAACTTTATTATATAAAAACATACGTGATAAGACTCGTTAGTTATTAATCATGAATATAAATCGCGAATCTCTTAAAACTATAAACTTCTTAGGTCATTACAGATTTGACTTATGGCCTTTATTACTAAGAGCTAACTTATTACTCGTTGGTAAACGTATCACATGATTGGTAATGACTCCTTAATCGAATGCAGGTAGTATCTATTACAATTTTAGAGGATTGTTCTGGCACAGAAAAACAAGAAGATGTCTATTTCAAACGAAGACAATGGTATAGTAAGTGGGTTTACATACACGGGTAACAAGTGAAATGCTTATAGTATGTGACACTAACTTAACCCTTTTAAAACAGATACAATTTGACCTTCTGACTAACCCGCAGTATATGTGTAATAACGTATGTGAATAAACATAAAGAATGATCATTTTGTACGAAGTCATTAGTCCATATAGCGTAAGATGTAGTTATCAATATTTTCTTAGATCCAAATAAAGTAATTGAATATTTTAATGAATAAGATATCTTATTCAATTTCCATGGAACAATGCATATTACAAATTCTTGACATCATCGAGTACGATCCGAATCTTGCTGAAAACACAACAAAGGTAATATCAGGGTGGCATTACTAAGAATCTCACAGCTCTATTTACCTTCTATAGGAAGTGAACGTAGTATAACTTAGTAAGGTAGTCGACAGTCGTAGTCTCATATGAATTTAACGTTCCGTAATACTCTGAGCGTGACGGTTACGGAAGCTTCATTGTATGGAATATCATTTTAAATATTACGTAAGCACCACGAATGTTTTGTATGTTGGGGTTGACAGAGGCTTGAGTGACTATAATGTGTAATAAATAAAATTTTATGTTAACATTTAGTAATGGTCGTGATAGAGAGATGAATATTGTATTCAGAGATAATAATATAAACTGTTAATATACTCGGCGATTTTAAGTTTCATTAGCATTTGTGCATTATCGTGTATGTACATAGTTTTTATTAATATTAGTTAGTACAAGTCAGAAAAGTTTAAAAGAAGCAATTCCTGAGCATGAATTTAATATATTATCATTCTTGATCATCCGTCAGGATATATTATTAAAATTATATTGGCTTTTATAGGGTCATACTTGTAGGTATTTATCAAATCAGGCATTTTTAATTTTATTGAAAACAACTTTTGTGTTATTTTTAGATATAAAATTATATTTATGAGCATTGACTTTTCATTGTTAAAATTAGTCTTTGTCAAATTTATTGCAATAATAATGTGAACAAAATAATGTTATACTGATTGATGTGAATTATTCCTCATTATAAAGTTCCAATCGTTTAAGAGAGACACTGCGTATTATTTTTAACATTACATATTTATGACCAAATCATTATAATAATATTACAAACTTACCATACGTCATTGAAAGCAGGAGTAAAACTGCGTTAGTGAAGTAATATTGTAACATTTTCATTTTCAAAGTCCTTCTCATTTTAAGTCCACTATGTCAATCACTTATCTTTTGTACGTTAAAGAATAATGAACCTTATCACTCATGAAACCTAATGAGTAGATTATAATTAATTATTTTTAAAAACACCAATTAACTGCTGATCAGTCATCACTTATCCTAATTACTTTGCCGGAGAAAATTTACAACGCGAACTATTTTTATTTTCCTTACAACCCTGTGATTTTAAATAATATTAAACCAGCCTTATTTAAAATTTACACACATTTGAAAACACAACTACGATTTCAATAAAATTACATCACTTTAGGACTCTATGAGAATATATTTAAAAGTCATTTTTATTCAAATATAACGTCGCGATCTTTCAAAGGCCGAAGCACGTCTACCTTTGGGCGGGAACCGTTAAGAACTGAATTACATAAGGGAGAAATTGGTCCATCTGAAAACTGGGGGAAGAGGATGGCGAATCTCTAACCGTTTTAGAACATACTATTCCATTTGTGGGAAAGGGATAGCGGTTGTGGTTATAGGTTTTTATTTGGTATCTAGATGGAATACTACAATCAAAATCTTATCTCTCTATGCGCCAAGTTGATACATTTATATATCGGAGAAATGAAACTAATTGTGATCATTTCGCCTTCGGAATGCGTTTAAAGTTTTGTAAATATCTTTAATATTACATTAATAAAGTAGCATTTTCCTGAAGTTAAAATAAAAAATAAATAAATAGACTATATAATCTAAAGTTAGCTAGACTATATAAGTAAAGTGGTTTATATGTTTTTCATATATAGTTCTGGAGTAAATGAATTTTATTATTTTTAAGTTTCCTAAAGATAAAAGGAATAATTTTAGCATATTTAAGGTTTTGAGGCTCTATAATTACGTTTTACTCAGTATGTTTGGTTGATAATTTTATCGATTAACATCACTGAATTTATTTCACCCCTGTACCTGACATCACAACAAACATCTGCCAATAGCAAACAATAGAGAGTGAATCTGTTACAATAATACTCGTAGCAGTCTAACCTACACACATATACATTAGCATAACTACTCTCTTTAGTGACTCTTAGTATTATTAACTGAGTTGTAATGATATTACAATGAAATAGTACATGAACAGTGACTAGCTCACATTCAAATTCTAGGTTAGGTTAGGTTCCAGGTTTCCGAAACATTGGTACGAAAGATTAGTAACAATCATACCGTAACCATGGGTAGTACTATCTAAATCAAACAACGAGGCCGTGTCTAATTGGGTACAGGCCTAATTAAATCAATGCAGACCTTTTGGACCAATCAAATCGCTTCAGATTCAGCCGCAGAGGGTCGCCCATTGCCACTAGTGAAATATGCCCACACTTTGTTTCACGCTCAAAGAAAATTGCCCAATTGCTCTGTTTGTTTCGAGCCATTCGGGACACATACGTAGATAGATGTCGCTTCTTTTACCAAGGGGTAGAAAACAGTAAGTAGAAGGTAGATAATTTGTATATACGATGGTCACTTAAATACTTTGTGTGCTGCGGTCATAGCTTTTAACTGTACATGTAATTTGTAGGACCAATATGTAGTATGTTATATTATTATACCCCTAATGCTATGTACTTACTCACTCGTATGTTATATCTTTTTAGATACCTTCAGTTTAACTAGAGGATTTGGGATAAAAGATAATTGTAATTTGGAATATTGTTTTTGAACTGTAACCAATAGTCTAATAGTCTAATGTAATAGAGTAAATAGTAATATTTTACGTTTATTTCTAAATTTATTCATGTGATATGTTGAAAAGAAAACAAGTATGTGGTATTATTTATGTCACAGACTAACACATCATGTTATATGTACATATATGTCTCTATATACATATATAATATAGAGGTATTATTAAATCTGTATAGCTTATAAATTTAACAATAAGCAAACCCTTTGCCTGGCCCTAGTCAGTCAATACAATTAGGCATTCTGAATAAATATTCGCAGACGCGATGACCCAAACGGAGTCAAATAAATATTTGCGTTTAATTTGCTGATAAAGTTCAGTTGGATTTGACATTAATTATATTATCTTTTGATTGGAATGCTGGCCGAGTTTAATCTTGTATCTCTCTTGTCAATTCAAGTTCAAAGTTTCTTAGAGTTGGTTTTAAAATTAAGGTGATGAAATAGGCTGAAGGTCACAGCTGTTCTGTCTTTTGTAACAGTGCCTTAAATGCTAACCAGAATCTTTCAAAAGACCATTTAAGAGCCGTGATCGTTTCTAAGAATATATTTTAGTTAAACCATTATAAATCTTTCGAAGACATAATAATATTATAAAATCATAGTATTAGTTAACTGACATTAAAACTTATGAACTGAACTAGTAAACGTACATACTGGTAGTTACACCGTTACCGCGGACTTAGAATATACTGAAACACAACACAAAACATTTTTATAAAATTAAAAGAAAGCTTTAAAATACACTATTCATAAAAAAGGTACAGCTCAACAAAACCAATAATGTTTCAGCAATTTAACGCTAAAAGTAAATAGGCATATCTGAAAAATGTTTTAATTTGCGCCAATTCTAGAAAGTCAATTTGAATATCAATATTTGGGAACATCAAAGCTTGTTGACTCAACGAAAATCCGTTTATGATTCCACCTCGTTTCAGGATTAAAACGTCATAAATAAAATAAAAGTGACAGTGACAGGTGATTAGGAACAAAAACGCATCTATTAGACATAAGCGGGAAAAATAAATGACTGTCACAAGTTGTCAACAGATTAGCTTAATGATGACAGAGGTATTTTATTAATAATGTTTTTACTTTAGTCTTCAGTATATTATAAAAGCTGACTAAAGGACTCGTAGTAAATGTATTATATAGGGCGTTAGACAAGGCATCAATCAAAATAATGATAGATACCAAATGTGCAGAGACAATATTAAATGCCAATGTTTTAACGTAAAATTTCGCTATTCTCTGCCATCACTCTAACCATCATGATCATTTTAAACTTAAATTTTATATTTCTTCTACTTCTTTATTCTAAATCTAATACACCTCTTTACTTACTGCACATTAAATTTGACACAATACCTTCAGGAACATTTCGTGCTCAACGCCCTTGGATATTTTAGGAATCTCGTAAACGTATAAAAAATCTTCAAGCTACGCTTCACTCGTTCAACTTTCCAAACCATTATAAAGCAAGACCGCTATTAAAAAATGCTTCAGCTGTTAAAGAGAATTCCGTTTAGTAATTAATCTACTAAATTACCGACAGGAACCATCCTCGAAATGTGGAATTGACGCTTCCAAGATCAGTTAACACTAATTTACATAAAACGAAACATTTATCCGTTAAAAGGTTTTTTTTTACGTTATTGAAGGAAGTAATCTTGGGAAAATGGATGTTTTAAATGGATGTACGTTGGTAGTCCCCAATGATTTGTGTGCTCACATAAGGATTTAGTCAAGCGGTAACATTCAATGACATTGACTTTAAGACGATTGGAAGCTATAGGTACTGATTAGGGACAAAAATGAATGTAAGTAGCTGCCTAAGAGCGATAAAAACGAATTATAAAATTATGTTCAATGTTTAATGAACTTTAATAATGCTTGTTAAAATACTGCTACTATATATAAGATTTAATGAATTCATTATTTTCATTTTTTTTATGAATTCATTATTTTCTTATATAAATATCATTAAAAAAATTATCAATTTTTTTTTATTAATCTAATCTTGGGATCCAAAACTAATCATCAATGTTGCTTTATGCTGAAAATAAAATATATTACATCCGAATATTCAATATTGTACCCTAAAACTCTTATTCACCTCTCATGAGATACCAACTAGCAGCTGGTCAAAGCACTTTTCGACTCGAACGTACTGTTCTCGTGCCGTCGAACAGATGTTGTTTGTTTTCGTAAGTTACGAGATATGCTTGTCCTTTTTTTGTATAACCCTCGCTTTACAGGCATCGGCTCATTTAGGACATGTCATGACGAGAAAACATTTGTGTTTATGACTGTACTGTAGTGATTTGTTGTAAATGATTTTAAGAATGGTTATTTTTGAAGTTGGTTTTGCGAAATCATATGTAGTTTATATCTATTGATTATACTGTTTAAAGTTATTACTTTATATTTAAATGTTAAGGATTATATTACAAAATGTTATGTATAATGTGTCTTAAATACAATTGAAATTTGAATTAGGTAAGCCCCTTCTGCAGTATAATACTTAGAAGCTATTAAAAGCTCTGATACTTTTTCAATTTAAAACGGCAGTGGATTTGTACTGTAAGATTTTAAATCATCCAGACGCCAACTGAAATTAAGAAGATAATACAAAAGTAAATCCATTTAAACACACCAATAAACACTCATTAAAAGACAGGAAGACACCATTACAAAACTACCCTACACATCCATTCCAATACAACTACAAAAACAAAATACTGTCATAACATCGAACATAAATCCCTAAGGATAAAAGGACCAATAGCAAGAGCTATTCATCAGATGGTCATTCCGAAACAAAAGTGTAAAGCTCTCAGCACTCCCCTTATTATTCGTTCAAAGCTCAAGTCATTTACGGGAAACTTATGAGACTTAACATTTGTTTATGTTGACATAAATTAAGAACACGCGTGCTTCCGAAATCTTCGGGAATCCAATCAATGTGAACTCATCAAGATAATGGCCTTATTCTAGAAAATCAAGGTGACGTGAAACTTGAACTGAATTGGAACTGTTTAACATTTGCAACATTATTAATACATTCAAGTCCTTTAATTATGATGTGGAAAGAACCTTGAAGGCATGAAAACATCTACTTGGTCACTTACAAGAATGAAAACAACTTTATTCATCAATTTAAAATCTTTTTATAAATATTTATATAAATGTCATTATTATCCCGGTTATACTAGAAGTAAATATTCACAATTGTGTTGGTAACCATCACCAGAACTCATTTAGTTGAGCAATGGTCTGAAAACCATTCATCAATTATGTCTCTGTCCCAATCGGTGCTTTAAAAATATTTATTTATTGAAATAGTAATAGTACATATTTCTCTCATTTCATAAAAACACCCTAGTAAAGCTGACAGTTATATTCAATTCAATTATTATACAGCTTTAAACTATTGTGTTGGTTGTAAATGTGTGACTATATTGCATCACGGTCAACTATCTCTCCATGAAACCCTACTATTTTGCTATGGAATGTTACCGTTTTTTCCCCATACGTCAGTCAAGGCAGTGATTTACGAGTTTGTAAAACTGTTCGGGTTTATATAGGCAAAGCTTTCTCTATTTGCGGTATTCGTAAATACTTGTTTTATGGAATTTTCCGTGACATTTATGGTGGTCACGATATATGGCCATATAAAACTCTATTTAGCTGCTTATTGAAGCCCGTAACTGGTTCAAAGTGTAATAACATTGTTGTTGTTAGGAGCAACTAAGTACCTTTGACTATTACGTAAGAAGTACCTATAACCACCGAGTGTGTATGAATGTCATTGAAGCGAATGTGGTTTGCCAGGATCGGGTTACGTGGGAATCCGATCTCAGCCTACCCCTTTACAAAGAGACGGCGTGAAGTGCTATGTAACTATGTAGATTAAACGTAATATTGAAATTTTATAACTAAACTACGGATCTAAAAATGGTCAAGGCAAAAAATGTGAAAGTGAATCGATGCACATACAATATACTTACATAAGAAGGGTTTGTACCTTATTCATATCATGTTAATAATGTAGGAGACACGAGTAAAGTCTCAGATAAGGCAGACATGTTTATTTCCATCGCACCCTCTTCGAGGAACGTGCCTATACAAAAATTACTCTGCAGTTGTCAAAGACTGATCGTCAAGGCGTCTTTTCTAAGGGTGATTGCTTACGGGTTGCATTAGATGTATTTTTAATTGGATGATATCTATCTAAGAATAAATTTATAAATAATTAGGTGTTTGCAATCTTAAGGTGTAGACAGATTGTAACACATCAGTGTTCTTTATTCTTGTTGGGTTGTTTGTTTAGTCACTTCTGATGGATCATCTTAATATAACTGATTATTATATTAAGATGATCCATCAGAAGTGACTAAACTTTTTTTTAACTTGCCATAGTTTATTTTTGATTTCATAGTAAATATATTACGAGTATTCATTCATAGATGCATTCACGTACAACTTTTTTACATAAATAGTCTTAACACATTTTTTCCAATTTCCAAAAGTAACAGAAGTTAAAGAGAAAACCCACCCATCATATTATTAGTAAGTGATCAGATTCATCTTGATCCAAGCCATTTAACTAAAGGAATATAATTAAATGCCCATCAAATATACTGAAATGTACATCAAAATATAGCTAAGCGCACAGCAAAGGTTAGGTTTGGGTTGGGCCTGTATTATTTTGGTGTTCAAAACAGTATTTTTAGTGAGCGTATTATTCTATGTAAAACCTTACTTTGCGTGACGTATGATTATTTTCCTTAAACAAAACGAGTTAACGACAAGTTTATCGACTTGTAAGTTAACACCCTTACCCTGTTTCCCAGTTATTTATACCTTGCGAGCGTTAATTTGTAGTTGTTATTTGGATTTCGACTTACTTAGTGCTTCTTTGCGACAGATTTATTCTGATGACTTATTTTGTCTAACGGCTGATAAATGACCTCCTTTAACCTAGGATATATCGACATTATTAATTAAGAATTTTTCTGAATACAATGGGTATCTTGTTGAAAGAAATTAATAGAAATCAAATTTTACAGGATTCTACAGCTACAGAAACATATTGAAATTACTTTACTTTTATTTTAAGTATGTTAGATAATAAAATCTTCGTTATATTTTGTAAAATTGATTTAAGGATTGAAATTATTTTATTTTATTTTACCTTAGGCCTGTGGTAGATTGAATGTTTGCCGGCATGATGTTAATTAATGATATTCCTCTCAATAGTATACAGTGATTATGGAACTAAGGGTATTTACCTGAATGACTTGTTTACTGACATGTTAACATTTTTTTTTAGGTTATGAACCTTGATATGGAACCATGAACACAAAAAACGTGATATTCCATCTTCCCTAAAAGGGATATCAGGAGATCTGTATTTATATCATATAATCTTATATTTAGTGAAAGTGCTAATAAAATTGCATTTGCTGATTTAAATTATTCATAGTTTTAAGAGATTCGCGATAGTCTGCCCGTGACCAAGGCTGCTACAACGTAGCCGAAAAGTCGGGTTAATAATAAAGGTAACTTTATTATATAAAAACTTCGATACGATAAGTCCCGTTACTTATTAATCCTAAATTATTCAGTTCCAAAGATGTATCAATAATACGTATTTTGTACATATTATTGATAATGCTTTGAATAACTTTGAATATTCTATAATCTTCGTTTCTTCGAAGTATCCCTTTTTCGGTAGGCCACGTTTTTCCTATTCATAAAAAAACATCGAAACTAGAGAAACAACAAAGTACAGTTGTGTACAAAATAGCAGTTTCAAACGTGCGTGTTCGGGACAAAACCTAAGCGTATGTAGGTAATGTTCAGCACAAATCGACTGAACTGAGTTATGTGAAAACTTGCCCGATCTCCGTTCGTCTGTACCATAAATAATAAGACTTTGTGAAACGCACCCAATTGGCTATCGAGTTTGCACCAATTATAATTAATATAATAAGCGCTGAATACAAGTGCAACGCTGTACGGATGTCAAAGCGACGAAAGTGGCCTCGTGACAACATTATAATTCGTGATTATGTGGAAACTATATAACTTTTTACACATTACCGCCGACTGTGTATGAGGAGGTGTATGAGTGTCAATGAAGCGAAAGTTGTTTCTCAGGATCGTGACAGATGAGGATCCGTGATGTCTGCCTACCCCTCTACAGGGAATCAGGCATGATGTGTATGTATGTAAGTTTTTACAAATTTAATCACATTGTGACTAATAATAAGAAATGTTTTAATATACGCCTGTTGATAAATTTCGTTGTTGATAATTGGTTTACGGTCGAATGTAAGTTTTTTTGGCAATTTCCACATGTACTCTAATATGTACCAAGTTTTATTTAATTATATGTTGTTGTTGTAACCAATCGAATCATCATCAACCATTCAATATTTTTACTCATGTTATTTAAATGGTACAAAACTACATTATAACTCGAACGATTTAAAAGGTACAAAACTCTGCATCCCATAGCGTCCTTGCATGCAGACTCAAGGCGCCTCACTCACAAGCAGTAACAAACGGTCGGCCCTTAAATAAAGAAAACAACGGCATATGTTCACATCTGTACCTACATTGGAGCTTTGTCTTACGGGAAACTTATTTTAAGAATACTGAAAATGACGTATGGAGCTAAATATTATGTTCGGCCTTTTGAAAAGGTCCATATGGTTGTGAGCTCATTATTTTGTGGAATGAAGCTCTAGAGGCATAGTGGAATGAAAATGGAATTGAATTTAACTTATAACATTTTTTATTATTTATCAGAGACGTACCAAGATTGGCCCCGATCATGAACCACTTTTGGTTCTTTAAATCCATACATATCCTTATTGAGACTGGCTATTTTAGTGATAGGACTGACATGAATATTAGTGCGTCGACTCCTAAGTAACTAAATGGGGATCCGTGATCACTGCTGACCCCTCTGTAGAGAAACAGTTATTGAACAAAATATATAAGCATTGATATTTTTAAACGTATTTATAAAATATTTTTTTGTTATATATTTTAAAAGATATTACAGTTACCGATTACTGAATCAAAAGACAATTTATAATCATTCCCTGTATTAACAGATTTAACACATTTGTGGCCTTTCAAAGTTTAAAAAGATGGTCTGCTCTTTTAGGGAATATGAATGCATTGTATTTCGTATCTTGTTAATCAATTCATATTTCTCATTGATAGTGAAGACGTTCACTATGTATGTTTGACGAGCCGGCACAAAACAATCCCTTTTCTAACACATTCTCTACAGCAAGAATTCGATATGTAGAACATCCATGTATATATTCTTAGCTGCCCAATCTTAAATCCTTCCCGAAACCCATTATTAGAATCCATGCCCATATAAAAGCTTTACAATCACTCCTTCCAACACAAACATTTTAAACTCTATAAACACACGAATAGAGTTCTATTTACATCGCACATTTTGTTTACAAACGGACACAAATCAAACTCTCATAAAAACCGTCTAAAGAGGTTTTATTCGAGTTTTATACTCCTTTCAATAAAATACTATTTGATTGTAACTGGTGTTGTGTAAACATTTTTACTTTCCAAATAACAGCAGTTTCCTCTTTCTATTTTCGAACAGAGATCTAATCATTCGTAAGATTGATCACTAGAGTAAGCTCACGTGGATTTGGGCGCCCGAATTAGACGGGCTAGAAGCTTCCTTTACTTGTTTCAAGTACAATACTGGGAAGCAACGAAAGTGTGTTATATAAACAGACGAGTAGCTATGATGTATGGCGTACCATAGAGAAGATAGAACTAAGAAATATCGTCACACTGATCTTGTTGCTTGGTTAAAAGGGACTGGGGGATTAGGTGTGTTCAGAAATGTTATTGGTTAATACAATTGCAGTGTTGAATATAACCTTTCACATTTCAGGGTATAATATAATTTTTATATAAGAAGTTTATGTTTAAAACAGGAATACATTACACAAATATGAAATGCTGTTTCGTTCACTGTTGTACCGTACATATATCACAACAATTATCCTTACCAATGTAGTCGGAGCTTCCCGAATCACATTTACAACTCATTTAAAAGATTACGTTATGTTGATGTTCTATACAAAGCTACTACTACTATCTTCTTAAGCTCATTTATAGTATTGTAATGAGTGATATTGCATAATTTGACACTTGTATTTATGTTGGCGCCGTAAGAAATATTAGAGATATTGAACAAATTGCTTACAATGGCGAGAGGTTTTTATTTTCTACTGTTTTAGCCATTTATTTGGAAATGCAAAAAGTGATACTTAATTGTGTTGTATAAATTTAACTTAACTTGCAAAAGCAATAATATTTTCAATTATAGCGAGTACTCACTATCGTTGATACGATTGTTTTAATTTGGTGACGAGTACAGTGATCTAAATGTTGAAGATACGCCCAGAATTATTACTTCCCATTTGTGATAAAAATTGCACACAGAGAGTTATTCAATGGCCCAAGTTTTCAATGCTTTTTACAAAATATCAGTCGAATATCACTTCAGAAACAGTGTGAAGTTGTGTATTACCTTTAATAACCGCAAAGTGTAACATTTCGCCTTAAAAGTGAGATGAGATAGCTACTTTTCAATTACACCATTTTATTTTTATACAATTTAAAGTTTAAATGGTAATTTAGTACCTACCTGTCATTCGTGATATACTCAGGCCTCAGGCACGTGACAAATTGCAAATTGAAGAGAAATATCAAGGTATGTGGTTTCTTTTGGAAACATTACTTGACTTTGATGATACTACGAGTATGCTAGCTGTGTAGTTTTATCAAAAAGTTGAATATAACGGTGAGGGAAAACATCGTGAGGAAACCTGCCTATCCCTCAGGATAGGTAATAGTCAGTGCCTACATACGGCGATACGGTTCACTACCTATCACGTTGGGTTCTGTCTATCTAGTGATACGTGGGCATCGAATGACCCATACGATTTTTTGATTGATGTTAAATTTAAATACTATCATGAAACCATAGTAAGCCTACACTCAGATTTGAGGGCGTTATAAATACACCACCAGATGTCGTTATGTACTCAGCTAATGGTTCATCTAAATGGTAGTGCAGTGGTATATCCACAGTTTATGTACACGAGCTGCCTGATGCGATGTTTGCTCTATCTGATTAATTTGAATCAAATGATTGACTCAGCACCCGCTCTTTTGCTGATTGTTATTCAAAAGGAATACGTAAATTTGGAATTTACTGTAATACCTACTGGTAGTTTGAAAGAAAGATATTATTTTGCTACATAAAAATTATTAAAACTTTTACGAGAAAAATAGTTTTGTTTAAGGTCATCACTGTAAACGTCCTTTGACCACCTTTCACCTTTTACACTTACACCTTTAACCATCACTTAAACAAAAATTACATTACAGAAATACTAACTAATGTCTAATCTGTGCTGATTCGTAGAAACATATAGGTGTAAATGTGTATATTTATACTAAATATCATCCACTTGCTTTGAAAGTTTTTGACAAAAATACTCTTAATAAAGATATATAGGTATATCTATCTATGTTATGTATGTAAGAATACAGTTAAAATTAATGTAATTTTCTAATAATAGTTATCTTTGTTCCTCATATATAGTATCGTCGTATAGTCATCCTATAAGTAATCAATATTTTAGTATCATATTAGTACTAAATGCAAGCAGTATATTAGGTTTTGAACATTTAATCGTACAAAATCGATATGAATCTAACCTTTTGACTAAGAATAGTCTACATTTACAACCTTTGTCTCACCTTTAATTTGCATATGTGAAGCTTGTTTGAACTACTACAATGAGAACTACTTATTATTGGCTTATGACTTTAATATGTGGCTTGACGACCTCCGTGGCGCGATCGGTTAGACGCCTGAACGCTAATCGTGAGGTCCCGGGTTCGATTCCCGGTGGAGGCAGAGTTAAGAAATACGCTTTTCTTCTGCTTTCCAGTCTAGGCGTTGATTGTATATGCTATATATGTATTTATCCATATATATACATATTTCTTAAATATACGTTGACTAGTACCCTTAACACAAGTCTTCAATGTCCTTACCAGGGGCTAGGGGGTAGTTAGACTTATTTATGTTTAAGGGATAGCAGTGAAGGTGTCATAAGCGTCATAGGGTAACAAAATATATAGACAAGAGGCAAACCGCTAAGAGAAAAGAATTCAAAATGCGTTGGATTTATTTAGAAAGATCATATGTTGAATCCCATATAACAATTATAAGAATAGAAAATATATTCATAATTGTTATATGGGATTCAACATATGATCATAATGTAAATAAAAATTCAACATAATATGATGATTTTCTCAGGCTTTTACCGCCTGTTAAGGGCCCTATTTTTTCAGAATGGTTTTTATTTGTGCCTTGACGCAAATTAGTCTATGGTAGGAAAATGTTTACATGCTAGGTACGGGGATAATTTCTCAAATAAAACTAATAAGGTAAACGTGATGGAGAAATTCAATAACCAAACCAGAATCATGGTTACCCTATTTGAAATTAAAGGGATGAGTATATTCATTGACATAAGTAAGACAGTATAAATCAAATATGTTTTACATGTAACCACAGACAATAAAACTATACATAGTAGAGACCAAGTCAGTAAATAGGAGAGGCTATAATTTGAACCTATGGTGATACTTACAGTAAAAGAAACATTTCGGTGCATTTACAAACTTCCCACATTTATTGGGATCATATATTCCGATACACGATCGCATTCGAGTACCTAAATTGGATTATCTAACTAAACTTGAATAATTTATCTCGTGCCACCGTAAATGAAACTCGATGTAACCCAATCCAATTTCATCGTAAAACAGTGATTTGTGTTTGAAATTGGTAGGATTTGTATTAGATTTCCATTATATGAGTACCTCTATTTCTGATGACCTAGAAATTGTGTTAATGTTAATTCACAACATCCCTGTATAACAAACAACGTAATATAACATACAGTTCACTAATTGTGTATACACAGTCCCTTTGTCATTGTGGCGGGGTAGTCAGAGGCTTGAGTGCTCATCTCCGGAATTTCAATGGCATGTTAGAAATGAGCTATTTAAAGCCCGCGTTTCACTAGATAATCAACACCCAACATAAAAGGTAGTGAACTGTATCGCCGTATGCAGATACTGGATACTATTAATTATGTAAGTAAATGAAAATACACTTAATAATAAGTCCCAATAAGAAGCCAGAGATTATCTCCACTAGGCTACAGCCACTGTGAGTCATTATACAAATTGTATACTATTGTTAAATCCAAAAATTGTTCCATACAGTTGTTTAACGTATAAGGAGGCACCTTAAAAATTATTGGTAGATTTGAGATTGAGAAGTCAACATTATTACCAATATTTCAAAATTTCTTACATCTTATCCACAACTATTTGCTAAACACTCACAAGGTTTTTTTAAACTTTTCGCATAGTTGTTCTTGAAACTTTAGGTAAACGTATAGATGTGAATACAGTACGTAATTGAACGTACATTCAAAAACTTAGTTTCATCCAATTGGAAATAAAACCAAACAGATACTCATAGATCAAGGGGTATCACAAATCAACTCGTGTTTCCCATAGAACTTTGTGAATGCGATGTGTGGACTGGATCGCAACGGCCACTATAAAATGAGTTGCGTCATTGATTTTGAATTGAAGGCATTGAGAGACCTTCGCATGCACGATGCTACACTGCCATCTATTGGCGATAATTTTAAGATAATTTTTGTATGTAAATGTAATAAAGAAATGTTCTCTTATGCACAAAGTAAAACTGGTAGTTGCTTCATATAATTATTATTAAATAAATATTTTGGCATCTCCTATAAACATAATCGATTCTTAAATTCTCTTACGAGATATGAACCGTACTATCACGTATAACGCACACCTCAAACATTGACCAGTTCTTGCCTCGCCTATCTCTCCCTACGGTCTGCTAGAGGTAATCCCTTAACGTTACAAGTAGGCCCATTGCGCAATCTTTCTGTCTCTGTTCATGTGTAAATGTAGTGTGTGCAATAAAGAACAAATAAATAAAAGTAAATGAATACCTTCACACATAAGGAGCCGATAATATGACTAAATATCGACAACGTGTAAAGTTTTTTGCAAACAGTCTTTATATGAAAATTGTACAAAGTAATATCTGTTCATCTAGTATTAATATCCGTGGTACATGAATGTTCTTAAGACTTCTAAATAATTCTTTCTTAAAAATCTCTCATATAAGTTAAAAATTAGTACCCAAAAGTCGTCTCTCCCATACTTTTCCCACAGGATTTGAACTACGAAATGATGAAAGGCCATATGGCTGAGTGGTTGCATTGAAGCGGTGGAAGCGACTGGAAACCAGTAGGGTGCAGAACGACCTATTGGTTTGCGTCGTTGAGTGTTTTCTGAAAAAATCATAAATTCAATTTATATCCATGGTAGATAACTTCGCTTGGTATGGACGATAAAACTTGACACGGTTATTTGCAAACTTGACTACGAATATTGTATGGGTTGCATAAATGTATTAGACCTATAATAACAATCCAAGGAATATGAGTGAAGTGGAAGGGCAGTTACGTAGGGGCCGGCCTAATAAGACATATAACAGTCAGATAGACGCTATATTGAAAAAAGGTGACGTTGGGAGTATCTATAGTCGCTGAGTGTGTACGAGAAGATATATGAATGTCAATGAAGCGAAAGTGGTCTGTCAGGATCGGGTCAAATGGGAATCCATGATCTCTGCCTACCCCTCTACAGGGAATCAGGCGTGATGTGTATATATGTATGTATGTAATAACATGTATATAGACTGTAAGTCATGTTTGATGTTTTGATAACCACCGAGTGTATATGAGGAGGACGTGTATGAGTGTTAATGCAGCGAAAGTTGTATGTCAGGATCGAAACAGATGGGAATCTGTGACATCTAACTACTCCACTACAGGGGATCGTGCGTGACATTAATGTTACAAACTTACAGTAAGTTACAAACTTGTAACAAAATATGTAAGTTATTAAACAATATATTTATTTATACATCAACATTTACCATAATGAAGGTGCGTTTTGTTGTTTTGCTTTTAATATTGTCAACGAAAATTCATTACAATGATATACAAACATTCGATAAATACTTTAAGTAACTTTAAAATTTATTACACTTACATCCCTTAACATCCGGAACCTCAGTCAATTTCAGTACTGGTGCTTTTAACAATCAATGCCATTTACAATGAAATCAATTTGATTTGAGTTTATTATCAAAATTTTAAATATATGCCCATATATGATTTTAGTCTCATACTCGTATCTACTTCTTCTTGAGGTGCCATCTCCCAATAGGAGGTCGGCCAATCGTATGGCTTGATTTCACTTGAGGTTTTTAATCATTAAGGCAAGCTGGACTTTATTGACTGCTGCACGAAACAGTGATCTTGAGCTCATATTGAACCACTGCCGAAGGTTTTTTAGCCATGAAGTTTTACGTCGGCCAGGTCTTCGTTTGCCGTTTATTTTGCCTTGAATGATTAGTTGGAGCAGATCATATTTAGTATTTCGCATGATGTGTCCTAGGTATTCCAGTTTTCGCCTTTTGATTGTTTTCATAACTTCGAGCTGCTTGTTCATCCTTTGCAAAACTGTCTCATTACGAACTTTATCGGTCCACGATATTTTGAGTATGCGTCTGTAAACCCACATTTCAAAAGCTTGCAATCTCTTAGACATTGCTTCTGTTAAAGTCCAAGCTTCCACGCCATATAGTAAGATAGAGAACACATAACATCGTACCAACCGCATTCTAGTTGATATTTTCAGAGTACGATTGCAAAGAAGATAACTCATTCTCATGAACGCAGAACGCGCCTGTTCAATGCGGCATTTTACTTCAACGCTGTGATCCGCCTGATCGTTGACAATGCATCCGAGGTACCTGTAAGATGTCACTCTTTCCAACGCTTGACCCTTTACAAAAATCACTCCATTTTGTGGATTACCATTTTTCCCAACTGTCATGAATTTGGTCTTTTTGATGTTAATATTGAGGCCGTACTTCGCACTAGTGCTTTCAACACGATCAACGAGATTCTGCAGATCTTCCATTGATGTATCAAGAAGTATAGTGTCATCTGCATATCTTATGTTGTTCAGCGTTTTTCCGTTGATGACGACACCCTCAATGGCGTCTTCAGTGGCCTCTGCAAATATCTCCTCAGCATATATGTTAAAAAGCAAAGAAGATAGTACACAGCCCTGCCTCACTCCACGCAGAATTTCAACCTCTCTGGTAAAGTGATCATCTACCTGCACCCTTGCCGTTTGCTGCCAGTAAAGATTTCCAATCATTGTCACATCTCTAGCGTCAAGGCCAATTCTCTCAAGAATGTGGATAAGTTTTTGATGTTGGACACGATCAAAGGCTTTTTCGTAATCGATAAAGCATACGAAAATAGGTGTGTTCACGTCACAGCAACGTTGCATCAATATCTGATACCCAAATAATGCATCCCGTGTTCCCAAACCATTTCGAAAGCCAAATTGTGTATTTGAGATATGTTCTTCTATTTTCTTATAAATTCTGGAATGTATTACCTTCAAAAAGATCTTCAGAACATGACTCATAAGTGAAATAGTGCGATAATCGGAGCATTTCTTTGCATTGCTTGTCTTTGGAAGTGTGACAAACGTGGACCTTAGCCATTCTTCAGGAATCATACCATTCTTGTAAATCATGTTAAACAACTGAACCACGATGTCGATGTTCACATGCTCAAGAAGTTTCAATATTTCACAAGGAACGTTGTCAGGTCCAACGGCTTTCCCCACCTTAGCGGTCTTAATTGCATTCAGAACCTCACTTTTCGTAATCATTGGCCCTAGTTGTTCTTCATTAAAAGATATTGCTGGGTGAATTGCAGGCCTGTTATCATTTAATAGCTCTTTTATGTATTTCTCCCAAACATCTAACTTTTCTTCGAGAGTTATGGCAATATTACCCTGAGTATCCACCAATGCAACAGGTACTTTCGCTCTCCTATGGTCCAATGCCTCGCGGATTCTTTTGTACATATGAAAGAAATCAAAACGCTTTTCGTATGCCTCTATTTCCTTACACATATCATTTATCCACATTTCCTTAGCCTGTAAAACTCGTATCTACACCAAAACACAAACATCCTACATATAAAGTTCACCGTAGGTCACAGTTACACTTTTCGCCAAAACCTAACCACCAAATCCATTCCCAAACCCACTTTTCACAGCACTATCCGTTACCATAGCAACGGAATAACACTCGAACCGTGAAGCGACTAATTGGTACCGTGGAACTTGTACCACTCGTTTTGCATAACAGGGTTTAGTACGGCGCCCGTGTGGGGATTGTCGGGACTAAATGTTAACTCAATAAATGCCAAGTTTCTGACAAACTTTCAGGATATGCTAAAGAGAAGGAATAACTAGAGGTTGGGGCTGCGATTATCATTGGACGGATTTATTGTTTTGCGAATTGATGGAATGCTGGGGACTTTATGGGAATGTAACCAACTGCTCACTTATCGAATTGAAGATGTCATAAGAACTATAGGTAAATTCGTGAATTTATGAATGATATGCTTGCAGTTGCATAGAAATGTCAAAATTTATTTAATGTTCGATTAAATACAAGGCTAATAAATGTTTAGAAATAATCCTTTTACAGTTTTATCTCTGTGAATTTAAAGTATGCGAATGTATGTATATTATTTAGTTTTTAAAATTTATATCAGCAAAGCGAGTTCATATGACTTATTAATTATATTTTTATTATTTTTTCTTATGAAATAGAAAAACTAAAACGATTAACAGATGGAGCTAGTGGTTATTTTCAGTGGAATGTCAGCAACTATTGGCGTGTTCTCATTTTTCTCGTGTTAGCGCCTTTCACGGTCTCGTGATTTTTGCAGTGCTCTTGCAGTTGCTAATTACAGACTTCAGCCCCGTTCAGGCTCTCGAAGATTGATTGCTGCTTTTGAAAGAAATTTCTAGAACCTTAATTAACATTCTAGATTTCGCTTATACACACGCATATCTCGACCTAACTTTTTACGTACCATAGTTGGAGTTTTGTTGGGTCTGGTTTGGTTAGTACAAACATGAATACATGCACATCCAATCCGATGCCATGAAGAGGGGTAGGCAGACATCAATTATCCCCATTTGTCCCGTTTTCATTTTCACTTCATTGACTCTCATACATCTCCTACTACTTATCGGTGGTTATGGTGACACCTAATGAATAATAGAATTAGTTTGAAAATTTAAGCCCTAGGTAATATTCTCACGCTATATTTAATTAATAGAATGGTGACTATTCATCATTGTAAACCTTTAGGGTCAATAGAATCTATCCTCAATATTCAACAACACTCCTGTCACATTTTTCTAACTCCGATGCTTATGTTGAAGGTAAACTTAAATAATAATAATATTTTGACATTATTACATCAATTGAACTAGCCCCTTGGTAAGTACATTTAAGACTTGTGTTAAGGGTACTAGACAACGTATATTTAAGAAAGCTATACATATTATACATAAATAAATACATATATAGCATATATCATCAACAACCACACTGGAAAGCAGTAGAAAAGCATTGTTCTCAACTCTGCCTCCACCGGGAATCGAACCCGGGACCCCACGATTAGCGTTCAGGTGTCTAACCGATCGCGCCACGGAGGTTGAGTTTTTGAGTTGTTGACTACCCTTTTGAAGGGATGACTTGTATATAGATACATCCTGATCAGAAATATCCAATCAGGAAGAGAAAATTTCATTCTAAACTTTTTCGTTTCAGAGTCAGACGCATTTTATTGAAATCCCTTCCTGTGAATGGGCTTTCATACTGGATCAGAATTACTAGGAATATGTGTACTATTCAATAGAACTAGTCAACCATAATATTGAAATCCTAGAATGTATTACGCAGTAGAGTTAGATAGAGTTATATCGACACACACCAGTTTGAGTACAAAATCGATGGATAAACATACATAAATTCACGTCCTTTATTCCTTTTCGGGCTTGATAGAACCTCGAACCACGGCCTATGCAACAGGGTCGAAACGTTGGGTGATATAAAGGTCTATTCTATCGGAGATTAATAACAATACCCAGTTGATGGCAAGTCTATTAGCATATATACCACTACATTTCATTTTCCTCTTGTTCCTTGTCACCTCCTACGACATGTAAGAAGAAAGACAGTTAATTACCATACTATTTTTATCCCTACTAAACTAGGGTGGATATGGTTATATCAGCCCTTTAAACTACTATACCCTTTTACACAAGAAGCCAATAAGTAAAGACCCTTAATAACGATCTTGTAAATTACTAAGCAGCGATATTATCAAAGTTTATATCCTATGAGCTTAGCTGCGAGCTACGCGGGTAAATGGTTTCTCAAAACTGACACAATAAGCTTACTTAGAAAAGTTTCTAATTGTACTTGCATCGCAGTTTAGTGCTGTGACTAAAGTAATTATGCACTCTATACGGGCATCGTTGTATACAACCTAGTATGGATTTATCTAAACTGTAGTATGAGTAAACGGCTGTAGCCTAGTGGGTAAGACCTCTAAAAAGAGAGGTCCTAGGTTTGAATCCCGACTCTAGCATGTACCCAAGAATGAAATTTAATTATGTATTATTCATTTACAAACATAATTTATATTACTAACGGCAAGGAAAAACATGGTGAGGAAACCTGCCTATATGCAGCGATACGTTACACTACCTATCACGTTGGGTGCTGTCTGTATAGTGATACGCAGGGTACAGGTGACCCATTCCTAAAAGAGTAAATTAAAAAAAGTGCGTGTGTACACCCAAGTCGTGAAGCGTATGATTTTGTATAGTAAACTATTCACCTGCTAGCTTCTATTCCGGATCACACACACTTCACTTCATTTTACATTTCAAACCCACATTTAAACAACTGGACTTCCATATCGTTTACAAGCGCTTACTTTATTATACTATATTTCTATACTATAAATACTATACTGGTTTAATCCGCTGTTTTCCCATAACATAGAGTTATGTAAAATTGAATGAAAGAACATTGAGTTTTTCTTTGATGGAAATTTCCATAAGGACATTCTCCAAGCAGTCGATAGAAACATGTTGTTCAGATTCTAAATCTTTGGTCCCGCTCCTTAAGCCACTCTGCTAGCACATTTCTAGATACACCACGCTCCTAACGCCACTCTCTTAGCACACTTCAAGATACATCCTTTTACATCATTTATTTATTTATTACAAAACCTTCACATACATCTTCCTTGCACAAAGTCCAATTAAAACCTAATGTGCTTTTATTATAAAGGCGCTTTCACTTTGTCTCCGAAATACGCTGCGCGGCGCTCGCATGCAATAAATTAGTCTGAGTGCACCCTTAACAAAAACGCCTTTTGCTGTTGCTGAAGACGTACACGTAAAACGCGGCTCCATATGTGCTGTGCTCTATCTGGATTATAATAAACACTAATATAGTATATTATAATTAGTCTACAAGTAGGATTTTAGTTGGAGTTCATTTCAGTATGACGTAGACGGCGATTGGACTGAATAAGGGGTTTTAAGGGAGAATTGAAAAAAAAGAGACACATTTTTTTCATAATAAGGCCGAAACGATCCCAGAACTAAATAAAATAGTCTTTAATGTCGTATCACATTGCAAGAGATAAATGGAATATACATACATACACATTACGCTCGTTTACCTGTATTTGGGCAGATATAGTCACGGATCTCAATCTGTCTCGATCCTGGTAAACCATTGACACTCATACAAACTCGGAGGTTACAAGTACATCTAACGTCACCCTTTTTCAATATGGCGTCCATCTGACAATCATAAATAATACATAAATATGTTATAAATGGAATTTAATATATTATATTCGAAAACATAGAAGTAAATTATCCAGGAACTGTTCTAGGCAGAACATAACGAATGACAATAAAATCGGTGTTCTGGAAATTATTTTTCTAGGAACAAATAAACAGGAATTTCATTTAATTCAAGTATTTCAATGGGTGCTGCGTTTTGAGTTTCAGGAAATGTTATTTCATACCGATTGGTGGAGTGGAACATTTTCCTATATTTAAGCTATCAATAAACGACTATTTATTTGTACTTCAATCGGAAAATAACTTTTTTAACTCCCAAAACAAATAAAACATAAAACAAATAAAACTGTCATATCATAAAACAATATTTTGAATATTTGAGGATCTGATTCATTATTTAATCCGAGATACTTACAAGTATCACAATATGTAGGTTTATAAGGAGCTCGGTACATCAATGCCTTGTTTAACTGCAACTGCTATGCTCAACGGAGAGAGAAAATATCGTGAGGAAACCTGCCTATCCTAGAATATCGAGAGAAATAGTCAGGGGAAAACTAACAGATGTTAAATACATCCCCGTTCTTCGGTATTAAGAACATAGTGAGTTTTCTCACCATATATTTAAATTGCAGATATTCTGCTCAAGGCAGGTGTACAAAGTGTGAAGAACAGAAGAGCATGTATAAAAGGGTTAATGAGTGTGAGTGAAGCAAGAGAGATTTGTGAGGATCGTTCCAGGTGGCGATCGATAGTGTCTGGTTATCCCGTTGGGGATGTAGAGGCAGGAATATGTGTATATATGTATGTATATTCCAATCCCCCGTAACAAAAAAACATTAAAATATAATATTTACATAAAAAAAGAATACATATGTATTGAAAGTGTGTATTTTAGCAAAACAGGGCTTTGCTAAACAGAATGTATAATGATAGAATTGATATGAATCGACACGTTCCATCGGCTCAAGTAGGAAACCATTTGTCTTAGTTTGTTCTTCAGAACACTTGCCCCTTTCGAGGTACATATTGAGGTACATATGGGTAACAATACATGTAAATATATACACAACACAAAACATAGCATACAAACAAATCATGGTTTCCTATTTTTCCCGATCCTGACAAACTACTTTCGCTTCATTATCATACATAACCCGCCTCAAACCTATTTACCGGTTAAATATAGGTACTTCTAACTTGACCCTTTTGGAATATGTCGTTATATGCCTTATTGGGCTAACCTCTACGACATAAAAGGGTATACATATAACATACTACGCAATAATAGATATAGATTTCTTATAAGTTTTTATATGCTTTCACTGGCCATTCATTGATAATTTAATATAAGTAATTTACTTATATCCTTATTACAAGATGCAACCAATTCCTTGTATTATAAACCAAGCATTAAGTCTGAAACGAATATGTAAATACGCCGATTCACGAAACTGCAGCCTTAACCGTTTCCCAAATATTGTTACGAAAATGTGCAGAGTGTTCAAAAACTCAAACACTGTTTACTTAGCCACTACCTTATCTTGCAAGCAAGCAACATGCGCTAATAAGCTTTAATGGAATTTTAATTTAGCATTTACGCTTGCTCCCCTGCACACTGTTGAGTCATCAAAATACTCAGGCGAAACAAGAGAGCTTTTCTTTAGTTTTACTTACTTACTTCAACGACCTCCGTGGCGCCTTCTGTAAGCCGCCGGAACGCTAATAGTGAGGTCCCGGGTTCGATTCCCGGTGGAGGTAGAGTAAAGAACTGCGCTTTTCTACTACTTTCCAGTATGGTTGTTGATTTTATATGCTATATATGTATTTATTATGTATAATATGTAAATATTTCTTAAATATACGTTGACTAGTACCTCTAACACAAGTCTTAAATGAACTTACCTAGGGCTAGTTCAATTGGTGTAATAATGTCCAAATATAATTATTATTACTGATAAACACTTCCTTTATTATAGTCACATATATTACATAATTTATGCTAAAAAGTAACTTAGGAAATATTGTATGTCCCATGTTCTGTACTTTCCAAAAGGGATTACAAGACTGTATATGTGTGAATGAGAATACATACGTCGAATTCGACATAATTCGACGTAGCTCAGTTGTTTGGGCCTTGGCTCTGTATCAGTGGGTACAGGGTTCAAATTCCGTTTGAGCATGTACCAATGGAAATGAAGTTTAATGAATTTCTATGTACATTTTCGTAATAAAAACACATTTACGAAATGCGTTGAATTATACGGTGAGGGAAAACATCGTGAGGAAACCTACCTGTTCGTCGAACAGGTAATAGTTAGTGCTTGTTAATGGCGACATGGCTGACCACCTGTCACATTGAGTACTGACTATCTGGTTAACACGTGGGTTCGAGGTGTCCATAGAATTACTACCTTCGCAATTGCGGAGATGGACACCTGAACCTCTGACTACCCCGCAAGGGTTAATGGTCGTGAATGCGTTCGTTCGAAAATGCATATATGTATATGGACGCTTATTGTATACATATATTTACGGCATTTTTGTACACATTACGCTTGTAGGCAGTGATTACACTAATATTGAGTACATTTTTATTTCTGTGTCAGATTAATATCATGTGGTCGTGGCTCTTAATATTCGATTTCGTTTCCAAGAAAAAGGAATTTTCTCTCTGTAACGTATCGGCAAGTTAGCCACGATTTCTAACTTCCTTTTGCAAGAATATTTTAATCATTTTATGTATGTTTCTAGTAACTAATAAAGCGCAAAAAGCTATCTATGATCAGAAGAAAATGTCTACGAGTTTATATCCTCACTCTAAAGTATAGAATGAACGTATTTATATGTCTATGTATGTTTTTCTCCCAAACAGACAATTCTGAAAATAAATAGTCAGAGACATGCCACCTAAATGCCACTCAAAACTGATTGATCGACGCGTGATGGACGTTCGTTTTCACCTGACTGCAGAAACACTTTTCTCGGCTCACACGTGTTTTTGCTGCCTATCATATCTGTCGTACACACATTTATTTCGTAAATATTAAATAATCTAAAATTCAAATGATTTGTCGTACACACTTTTATTTCGTAAAAATTAAATAATCTTTTAGGTTACGCTTAGCATCAATGTGCTCGAGGCTATATCTACGCTGAAAGGTATTAAAGGTCATCAATGTTTATGTATATTATACATTCATATACAAATATTCACGTCATTTAACCCTTTTGGGTTAGGCAAAACTTCGGAGATATGAAAACATTTTCTTGGTCTCTTATTAACAAGTATAATCGGGCTTTGATGGAAATTTGGTAACACGTTGCTAGCCTATCGTAATATGTTGAGACGTAATATGAACAAGACAAATATGACATATACATATAAATTTTAAATCTGTGCTATAAGTTGACAGGAACCTGTATTTCTATCCTTAAAATGTTCTATCTTAAGAATCTTGGTTCATTAGAACTTTTCTTTTTCCATTGAAACTCAAATTGAGTTTGTGGTGATCAAAGTTTATAAGTCGAATGGAGTTTTCCAGTTAATGACAACAGCCGGATTTTATCAGGAACAAGATGTAAAACTGTTCAATGATGTAACTTAAGTTATTGGTAATGTAACTAACATGTTTTTTACTAAGGGTCCTGTGTATTGAAGTTATAATGCGTTTATGCGTTCCATTCGCTTACGTGTACTCAATTTATATAAACTATACATGTCCGAGATTTAAATAACATTTGAACTGCCTTGCCTTTCTTTCTAACATAGTGTTGTAGTCAACCAAGGCGCTGTAATAGTATTCAATGTTTATGTTATCTTAACCCCTACAACTTTACCTATAAGAATATGAGTATCTAACG
Organism: Leucoptera coffeella; assembly: GCA_030578115.1. Taxonomy (NCBI): domain Eukaryota; kingdom Metazoa; phylum Arthropoda; class Insecta; order Lepidoptera; family Lyonetiidae; genus Leucoptera; species Leucoptera coffeella. The sequence continues at coordinate 144,682 of JAMBLF010000020.1, read as the reverse complement.
AATTTGACATCTTCTCCGCACATATTTCTTGTAGTTGTTATATGTGTTTTTTTTATAAGTCTTTTAACTCCTTATTTTCTCATATGCTTACAGTGGAATCAATCAACGATAGAACTGAAAATATCCTATTTTGTCTAATATCATATAAATTAATGAAACTACATCAGTGAGGGTTTCCTTTTAAACAAATAAAGTGTCTGTATTTTGAACTCCATATTTCTGGCGCCGCGAAGACTTTGAACATTGTCAAGCGTCTCGTCCTTCAACTTTCAAAGTTTTGGGAAACAGCAATAAAAGTATGCAATACGCTGACGTAACGGTGACAAAAATATATATTCTGAAGAAGAAAAAAACAGTAATTTGTTACTGCAGCCGGAAGCGCCAATGGCAGACTTTGACAAACGGTTGAATTTCGTTGTCAACGTTATATTAGAGTGGGAAAAAACACAAAATTGTATATGTTTATGTTGATATATTTCCCTGTAGTTTTGCTATATTTTTGTTGTACGCTACCTCGGAGTTTGAGGAAATCGTTTTAAGAAATAACTTGCAAAATTTCTTATTTATTTTTCCTCCGTTAATGATTGGAATAAAACAAAAGCAATACTTCAAAGTTCCATTTTTGGTGACCATAATTCATTTGTAACTGTGTTTAAAATACAGTGAATATAATACAACACAACTTTAATTACGCTTTTTCATTCGCTCCCGGAATAGAATATAACCTACAACCAGAATCAAGCAAATAGGAATCCGTGATCTTGGCTTATCCCACTGAATAGGCGCGGTATAATACGTGTATACGTACACATATATGACAAGCAAATACTATATCGTGAACAGTACTATTCGTTCCAAGATCGCAGATGGATAACCCGAAATATAGGGTTCATTTCCTCTGGTGGGTGACCGGAACACTGCAAGCTATAAACTGTTCCCGTTCTAGAGTCCTCCGGAAATCGACATCTTATGACGCTCTTACACACGTGTTTCTTATGTAACTGGTTCGTAGTTGTAATATGTAGATGGAGCCTCATGTTTCTTGCAATAGTGAAGTGATAATAGACTTTAAGTCATATAATTGATCGTTGCGATTAGTTAATATAAAATAGTACAACCTTCTCATGATGAGTGTGAATGAGGCAAAAGGATAAGTCAGGAGGTTTATTAGTAAAAAGAATTACTTATTTAACATATTTACATTCACGCAGGTTAATCCGTTGCGGATTAGAAACATCCTTGGTAACACGATAGTTTCTCCTATCTCACTTTTTAGGATAAATATTGGGGTTGTGATATCCTTAGCACCTTTAGTCGATTCTTTCGTCATGCCAGGAAGAACGGCAGATAGTTAGCTGCTTTTAACATCCTAGAATAGCAGGGAACATAATAATTTGAATCAAATTCCGATAGATTCTTATAAAAAAGTTGTGTTTTTCATCTATACTTTAAACGAAGTATGTAATACTTAAAACTCTACCTATTTGATGTTCATATACCTATGCAACTCCCTTTCTCTTTACTCATTACAACTAACAGTGCCCTTTCACACTTCAATTGAAAACAAACGATTGAGAAAAATTGCGGCGATGTTGTTAACTTGATGTCATCAGTTTTCCTTGAGGAAAAGTGTATCACATTGTAAACGGAAGAGAGATAGTGTCATCGGCATTTGTTGTTTGATATCAAAAGCGAAAAACAAATTGCTTAATAAACAACTAAAGGGCTGGTTTGACGTGTTGGGAATTAACTTAGAATGTTAGCAGGATTTTTCGGGTTTTGTGGAATCAGTAGGTTAGAAATATTATACATACATACATACACATCACGCCCTGTAGAGGGGTAGGCAGAGATCACGGATCCCCATCTGTCCCGATCCTGACAGACCACTTTCGCTTCATTGATATTCATACATCCTCTCATACACTCTCGGTGGTTATAGGTACTCCTAACGTCACCTTTTTCCAATATAGCGTCTATCTGACTGTTATATCTCTTATTAGGCCTGCCCCTACGTAACCGCCCTTCCACTTCACTGATATATATTCCTTTTGCCAACCTGCTATCATTCATTTTAAAAATATTATATGAATAACATATCGTTCTTTTCAAGACGGGCGTACGTATCCCGAAGAACAGAAGAGCATGTATAAGAAGTCTGATGGGTGTGGGTGAAGCTAGAGAGATTTGTCAGTATGTTCAAGGTGGCGATCGTCTCTGCCTATTCTTTTAGGGACGTAGAGTCGTGAGTATATGTAAGTATGAAATAATTTACTCATGTGCTATATTTATCACACAATCACCTATTATATTTATCTAACCATGAATATGTAAGAAATATGTATGTCTTAAGAACTTAAAATTAAAAAAAATACTGAAATAACTGAACAAATTCAAATTTTTTAAAATCCAGTTTTAACAATAATATCGAAAACGTATAACGTAAATTATGATTCTTTTTCAAATTGCAAATAAAAGACACGGTAAGGCGAGTATAATTCAAACAGAGTTGCTGAACTGTAATAAAGTAAAAGTCAATAAATTCCGGCAATCAAACGAAAAGTCGGCTCAAATTGAAAAGTGAAAGAAAAGTTATTTCCAAAGAGCCAGACGAAATTGAGGATTACAAAGGGCGGGAATTTTCCTATGTTTTATGGGCAGCGTGAGTGAACGATTGACCCGCGTCAGACTATGCGCCAAATGTAACGTACCATAATGGATGTATCTTTGTGAGCAATGGATGTATTGACTGAGATGAATATATTAATATTACAGATAGACATAATTATATGATCTGCGGTTCACGAGCTTGCACTTTTTAGATAAAATTTCTATCTCGCTTAAAGCCATCATGATTCTATTAATAAATTTACTAGTTGGAATTTAACCAACTACTTTTATTCCTTTCATATAGAAGATAAGATTCCTGGCAGGTAAAAGCTTAATCATATTAATTCCAGTACGCTAACTAAGATGTGACCTAGGACATTAAATCTAACATACTAGTATATGGATATAAACGTTTCACATTTGCTTTATTTTTGTATCTTCTGAGTGGTTACACCATTGGCAGAATGGTCGGGTTATTGCATGTATATAAGCATAAAATTTAAAATCATCCCTTCATACAAAGGTAAAAAATACTCTTATACTTACCATGTAATCACTGTCTTATATATACAAGGCTATACACCAAAGCATAGAGCGATTCCCTTGCAATTCGGAAAGCAATTAAACGTTCCGTTCCTTATCCCTCAGTGCAGACGGTTCCAGATAAGTCCACCTTCTTTATTAAGGCTTTAGCTCTAAAGCCTCCTGTTGCCGTGATTGGGCTAAACTGAAGGGCTGGGAGGTTTTACATAGGTTTGTATAACGATACTAAGAGATAGATAAATGATCAATATATTTTAAGTAGATGGAGCTGTTATTCAGATTGACTGTTTTTAACTCAAAGTTTTCAACTCTTTTTGAACTTAACAAGATACAAATTTAAAATCTATTGTGATCTAAATATGGTTTCTTGGGAGTGTTTGAACGTAGCTTGATTATTAGATTTGATTATGTATTTTCGTATAGTTGATGTGAGTTAAGCTTCTTCTACACTATTTGAAACTAGAGTTTCGCAAATCATAACTAAAATAAATTAATAATAATCATATTTGGACAATTGAACTAGCCCCTTGGTAAGTACATTTCAGACTTGTGTTAAGGGTACTAGTCAACGTATATTTAAGAAATGTATACATATTATACATAGATAAATACATATATAATCAACGACCAGACTGAAAAACAGTAGAAAAGCGTAGTTCTTTACTCTTCCTCCACCGGGGATCGAACCCGGGACCTCACGATTAGCGTTCAGGTGTTTAACCGATGGCGCCACGGAGGTCATCAAATCAAATCAAATTATATACCCAACATAAAACAAAATGCTTAAAATGAAATAGTTTCGTATCAAATTTCTCACATAAGATACATAAATATTACGAATCTAACAAAACCGACAACTACATATATTTGCAAACTAGTAGATAAAAAATTGCAAAAAGTAGATAAAGTCTAGCCTTCAGTGAAAAAAGCCTTATTCCCTGTGTCATTTCAGTTTGATATGGGTGAAAATTTACACACAAAATTCCTGAACCGGGGAAAAAGTCCCTTTCTTTGTTATACTTAATTTTGTTTGCTTAGGACTTTCGAAAATAGCTTTTCTTTCACTTTTCGGTTTGATCTCAGTTACGGTTCGTTTGCTGAAAATGATAAATTTCGCCTCATGGACTGAAATTCGTTACAATTTATTCAATAGAATTTCGACTTGTCTTACTAGAAGTTGAAGACAATGTAGCTTTGTCGTGCTTATGATTATAAAAATTCAGTTTTCTTAACGCAACTTGTTAAAGATAGTTAAAAAACAATTATTTTGAGTAAAATACAAAAACATAAAAAAGATACATGAACGAATTTATAATATACATGAGTAAAATATTTTAAATTAATATTTTTGGAAATTAGCTTTCTATTTGTATAATGTTCCCCTACATTTCCCTATCGTAATTTACATAACTTTCTAACAAAACAACCTGACAGTTGTCTTACATAACATCAAACTTTAGAGTACCCGCCACATAAGGTGGCAGTTGGAGGCGTCGCCACAGTCGCATAATCCAGTATTGCCAGTAAACACGCCAAAACTAGCACTCACTGTGCCATACGGCTCGATACATTATATTGAGGTTTCATTTGTAACGATCTTTGGTTGCAGAGCTATAAACTCAAATAAAACAAATTAATATACCAAAGTCAAAAGTCAAAATATTTTTATTCAAAATAGGCCCTATCATAAGCTCTCTTTGAAAGTTATTTTATGATCTAAGTACTAATTAAAAAAACTATATATTGACAAAAGGAATATATATGAGTGAAGTGGAAGGGTGGTTACGTAGAGGCCGGCCTAATAAGACATATATGTAACAGTCAGATAGACGCTATATTGAAAAAAGGTGACGTTAGGAGTACCTATAACCGCCGAGAGTGTATTAGAGAATGTATGAATGTCAATGAAGCGAAAGTGGTCTGTCAGGATCGGGACAAATGCGGATCCGTGATCTCTGCCTACCCCTCTACAGGGAATCAGGCGTGATGTGTATGTATGTATGTAAAAAAACTATTTCAAACATGGCACTGAGCATTGTCTTTACATATTTTTACCGAGGTTAGTTCACCAACCATTTCGGCTGCTCAAGATGCCACGTCATGAAGACCACGACCGCTCTGATAAGAGCGTAACGATTGAGAAGAAGAAGTTCAGCGGAGACCCTTGGAGAAGAACTAACAAGAAACTCCAGAAATCAATTTATTATAATCACCCTTAACAAACATAAAAATTACAAAGAGTGGGCAAAAAACACAACGCTGGTAATACTAAATTTACCTTTCATACAAAATAACACGCAATGGCGGAAACGTCAAATTTAGTTCCAAGTTTGGCTACTGCCACCTTATGTGGCGGGTACTCTAAATTATCCTCTAGAGTACCCGCCACATAAGGTGGCAGTTGGAGGCGTCGCCACAGTCGCGTAATCCAGTGTTGCCAGTAAACACGCCAAAACTAGCACTCACTGTGCCATACGGCTCGATACATTATATTGAGGTTTCATTTGTAACGGTCTTTGGTTGCAGAGCTCAAATAAAACAAATTAATATATCAAAGTCAAAATATGTTTATTAAACTATTTCAAACATGATTAATAATTAACGGGACTTATACTTCTTATTATATATTACATATATTATGTGTTCCTTCACTCTGTCCGCAATAGACCGTTTAGTCTGTTCGACATAGGATTTCCCACAGCTGCAATCAATCTTATACACACCCTTATATCTTATATCATGAGTATAAATCGCGAATCTCTTAAAACTATTATTTCAAACATGGCACTGAGCATTGTCTTTACATATTTTTTACCGAGGTTAGATCAGCGGAGACCCTAGCTTGGAGAAGAACTAACAAGAAACTCCGGAAATCAATTTATTATAATCACCCTTAACAAACATAAAAATTACAAAGAGTGGGCAAAAAACACAACGCTGGTAATACTAAATTTACCTTTCATACAAAATAACACGCAATGGCGGTAACGTCAAATTTAGTTCCAAGTTTGGCTACTGCCACCTTATGTGGCGGGATCTCTACTTTAGTTGTGGTGTAAATTTTAGACACCTAGACTAGGTAGAGATCCCGCCACATAAGGTGGCAGTTGGAGGCGTCGCCACAGTCGCGTAATTCAGTGTTACCAGTAAACACGCCAAAACTAGCACTCACTGTGCCATACGGCTCGATACATTATAGGTTTCATTTGTAACGGTCTTTGGTTGCAGAGCTATAAACTCAAATAAAACAAATTAATATATCAAAGTCAAAATATGTTTATTAAACTATTTCAAACATGATTAATAATTAACGGGACTTATCCTTCTTATTATATATTACATATATTATGTGTTCCTTCACTCTGTCCGCAATAGACCGTTTAGTGTGTTCGACGTAGGATTTCCCACAGCTGCAATCAATCTTATACACACCCTTATATCTTATATCATGAGTATAAATCGCGAATCTCTTAAAACTATTATTTCAAACATGGCACTGAGCATTGCCTTTACATATTTTTTACCGAGGTTAGATCAGCGGAGACCCTAGCTTGGAGAAGAACTAACAAGAAACTCCGGAAATCAATTTATTATAATCACCCTTAACAAACATAAAAATTACAAAGAGTGGGCAAAAAACACAACGCTGGTAATACTAAATTTACCTTTCATACAAAATAACACGCAATGGCGGTAACGTCAAATTTAGTTCCAAGTTTGGCTACTGCCACCTTATGTGGCGGGATCTCTACTTTAGTTGTGGTGTAAATTTTAGACACCTAGACTAGGTAGAGATCCCGCCACATAAGGTGGCAGTTGGAGGCGTCGCCACAGTCGCGTAATTCAGTGTTACCAGTAAACACGCCAAAACTAGCACTCACTGTGCCATACGGCTCGATACATTATAGGTTTCATTTGTAACGGTCTTTGGTTGCAGAGCTATAAACTCAAATAAAACAAATTAATATATCAAAGTCAAAATATGTTTATTAAACTATTTCAAACATGATTAATAATTAACGGGACTTATCCTTCTTATTATATATTACATATATTATGTGTTCCTTCACTCTGTCCGCAATAGACCGTTTAGTGTGTTCGACGTAGGATTTCCCACAGCTGCAATCAATCTTATACACACCCTTATATCTTATATCATGAGTATAAATCGCGAATCTCTTAAAACTATTATTTCAAACATGGCACTGAGCATTGTCTTTACATATTTTTTACCGAGGTTAGATCAGCGGAGACCCTAGCTTCGAGAAGAACTAACAAGAAACTCCGGAAATCAATTTATTATAATCACCCTTAACAAACATAAAAATTACAAAGAGTGGGCAAAAAACACAACGCTGGTAATACTAAATTTACCTTTCATACAAAATAACACGCAATGGCGGTAACGTCAAATTTAGTTCCAAGTTTGGCTACTGCCACCTTATGTGGCGGGATCTCTATGTAAAGTCAACCATAAACTTAAATGTTTACACAAACTTACAACTTCGCGGGGCGTAACACTAGCAAAATACGACGCTACGAAATGATGACGTCAGCGTGACAAAAAACATGTGAAGAAAAACTTTTTTGACACAAATTTGTCATTCTGTCCGGTACAAGGAGACGCGGACTTTGACAAATAGTTTCTGAATTATGTATTGTTGGCTTCACAATATTCACTTTTTGATGTCATCTCCCTTTCCTGGACACGTGTCCGTGAAACTCGAGCCTTCTTAATTCACGTGAAGGAAAATGTCAACAGACATTTGATGAAACGGGGATTACTCACCCTTTGCTTTCCTGTGTCGTCATTTGTCCTTGCTCTGGCTGTTTTGTTTCTTTTCTAAGGTTTCTTTAGCCTATTTTAAGAACATGATGCTTGTTAGATTTTCACAATTTATGTTAGATTCAATTACTACGTGTTTCACTTGTTTGTCTAAATATAACTAACGATTGTTAAGTTACAGATTAGAGAATCAAGTGAAAATTTATTTACATTTATTTTGAAATGAGAATTAATACACAGGTTCAGCTATATAATACACTTTAAATATATATTTATTCATTTGTGTTACAAAACTTTGGAAAGTTACCTTTCATAGCAGCTTTTGCTACATCGTTATGACAACTGAAAGGCACTTAATCAACATTTCCAATGGTCAATAAAATACATGGAATATATTGAACCGTTCTGCGTTTGACTCGTAAATTCCGAATCACCCCGTTGATTTATACATTCGGGCTGGTCAACAATTAATAATAAATCATCTGATCTGATGCGGTCATTATAAAACTTCCGTTTTTGTTTTGTTATTTTTTTACTGAACGAATGAATGAATGAATGATTTTACGCTTTTGTTTTCATTGTTACGACTGCTGTATTTAGGATTGTTTTGATCTGTTATTGTTAGGGTGGAAGTGATTAATGTACACCGGAGTCGCCTGTCATATTGGTACAGTGTTCAGATTTATTCAGGGCCAGTGATTAGTTAAAATTATACTGCACTGATTATTGTTAATTATCCTTAACTCTTTGCAAACTCGCTATATTCCAGGGGAAAAATAAATCATTGTAACAAATATATAACAATTTCTTTGTTGTTATAAAATTATGAAACTCATGCTTTATTGTTATGGCCAATTTTAAGCAACTAAATTAGTGTTTAGCTAGCTATTCAAAATAAATATAACATCATTTAACAACAACAAAAAATGCAGAACACATATTACAGACATTTTTATTCTATACAAGAATACATATATCTATGCATGTTGTCAGTAAACACACATGCAGTTTAAGGAAAATACGATCGAATACGTATTGAATAAAGAGCTATTTTTCTTAATAAATCAGTGCTGACGTTGCCTTTTGGAGGCATCAAGATATCAGGGCTCTGTCAGATATTTCCTTTGAAAGGAAAAAACAGGGTAACGTTGTCCTGTTCGCGAAACACTATTCGAAAGCCATTTGTCACGGGCACGTTTTCGTCAGGTTATTTCGCTTATTTTGTCATGTTTTTACGCTGTATTCTTAAATGAAATAGGCAGTTTTCTACTGGTCTTGTTTTTTTCCCAAATGTATAAAATAATTATAAAGGAAGGAGTATTATTCGTGCGTAAGATTAGTTTATGTATAGAAAATCTGCATAAACTATCTAAAATAAAACTTAATGACTACTATGTATATTATTATCCATTATCGCCCAAATACTATTCTGTTTCTAGCCCTTTGTATAATGAATAACATTTATTAACATTACGAAAAGAAAAACAACTAGTTTCATTATCCTATGCATCTAAACCCAAAATACACTCGTAGAATATTACTCTAATACTCAAACCGAATCCTTCTCATACAAAATCTGTTCTTAACAAGCCCTTACCATTCCATCAATGCCGTGTTATCAATCCCCTTAATAGTGGCCTTGCACAGATATGAAGTTCAGGTGTCTCTTGGGACCCCTTGATGGATGGGGTACGTACGCTTGTTAATTCCAAGGTGTTTGCCGCCAATTAACTGCGTAATTTGTTAAGCACTCGTGACAGATTGTTCTGGAGGCGCCTAAGGGAAAACGGGGTTCGGTATTGTGGAAATGAATATGATGGAAATTAATAGTGTGTGTGAATAAAAGTATTGATTGAAATATTGGGCTAATTTTATTTCTTGACGGTTATAGTGTATTAAAAAGTGTTGAACGTATATTGTAGGCACTTAAAACAAGTAGCATAAGATAATTCAACTTCTTATTAGAATTGTTTATTTATTTTTCGACGAACGGGTAGGTTTCCTCACGATGTTTTCCCTCACCGTATAATTCGATGCATTTCGTAAATGTGAAAAATAAATTAGCAATTCTAATCAAGTTGAATTATCTTATGCTCCTTGTTATAAGTACAATATACAGTTCCACACTTTTCAATACACTATAACCGTCAATAAATAAGCTTTAATATTTAACAAATAAAATTAACTGAATATTTCAATCAATACTTTTATGAATACTTTGTATATATTTATAAAATAAAAGGAAAAAGATGCTAGAAAACCCATTCATATGTGTTTTGCGAAAGCACAAAATAGTTTCAGCTGTTGAAAACAAAACTGAAGAGTTGAAGCGAAACTATCCAAGCAGGAAGCGAACTTACTCAATATATTGTTGGCTTTGATTTATGAGATGCACAATTTGCACTGTTGCTATTGAATAAGTAGAGTTAGGGTCGTAGTCTTCATTTTTGTTACCTAAAGTATATTTGAAACCTTTGTTTTGTTTCTAAATATTATCTATCGATGAATATGTTCTTAAAATAGGTTAATGTTATATGAGAGAAAATTATTAGGAGATTATTATTCAGAGAGGCGAAATAAGAGAGAATAAATAAGAAAATATTTTATATCAAAATAATAATACCTAATTTAAATGGAAGCAGGTCTTGTCACCAAATTAACTTTGCTCTTTAATCAAATCTTCATGTTATATTTGTATATGTTACGTATAATACTTCGTCATATTTTTCTACTTACACATCACGATTATAAGCGCTTTTCAGGGTGGTCAAAAGCTTGATTTACCTTTGTCGTATCGGAAAAGTCACTCAATGCCCATAACATCTTTTTACACAGATTACAATAATTAAACACACTTTATAATCGATTTAACCTGCATTTTATTATGAAAAAAAAAGTATATTAACGAACATGATAAATAATACATAACCATTGAAGACTAGGATCTATATCACGATACATATTGTACTAACAATCGCACATTATCCAACACCTCACGAGTTCTGAAATTAAAAAAAAACAATAAAAACAAAAAACTTTCACTACCTTTGCAGAGTAGTCACAGGCTGACGTGTACATTTTATTTACTATGTGAGACCGGGTCATATCACGATTAATTAATTGAGATATCTGATTACCTTTATTTAAATGTAAAAAAATAAAATGAGTATAAGTCGCGAGTGTTTAAAAATGACGTGTACATATTCAGAAATGTAAAGGTAATTTTAACCATTGTTTTATCTACATCACGACCACTGACTCTTACGACGTAGACAAATGAGGTAAGAGGTATGTAATCTTTAGTGGTAGGTAGAGGTAGGAAACCCACTTTTCATCAAGTGAGCATTAGGGATAGAGTATTCAATGAGGCAGGCATTAAATATGTTCCATGTCACACATGTTATCTTTTCAGAATAGACGATGAAATAAAAGCCTTTCTTTTTTGCAGGTCGTAGAATACAACTTAGAGATTATGGGTAAATTAAAGAAAAATTATTATAAATTATTTGGCAATAAAAAAGTGACTAATTCCATATTATTGTTCTTATAGCTAAAGTAAGGAGGCAATCGATGAGATATATCTCCGAAAAGTATGTTCAACGAAACCATGACTAATACTAAATTTCATACTTATTTTATTTTTATTTCTACTTTAAGTTTATAGTTTTGATTTGTTTACCCATGATTACAAAAATATTATTTATTTCATACAGATATTCACGTCATTTAGTTCCTACCGCTGTAAACGGATCTTCGAAAATATAATATGTATCTCCTTATACATACATACAGTTTTTAGCATGACAATTACAATATCATATAATATTGCTATACTTACAATCCATCCGACACAGTATCCGTTAGCTTGAACATATAACTAGGACAGACATCAGGGTGCATCATTCTCGCATGGAACAGAACACCTTGGGATATACAGTACATCATTTCTGCTAACGGTATATTGGAAGGCAACAACTTCTTCTCATATAAAATCGTTGAATATAACTGAAACAGAGCAAAATATTTAATATAAAAAGACAAAGTCAAATGTTTTTATTCAATATAAGTACAAGTATAGTACATTCATTGAAAGTCAAAACATTTGCCTGACACTGGTTGTCTCTTGGCATTGAAATTCTACCGTTGCAACGCGTTGGTTCGGAAGCCCTGGCTCGGAGAAGAACCAACAAGAAACTCCGGCTTTCAGGATTTTTTGCCCAGTGCCAGTTACAAAAACAAATTATAAAGAAACATAAAATTATCTTTGCACATATAGCTTAGTTTATAGTAAGAAGAATTCTTACAGCTATGTAGGGAGTGAATTATGTATGTATTACAAGGATTGTATCTCCAAATGAATTATACACAGGTAGATGATTCTTAAAAGAGTAGAGACACAAGACTGGACAAGAGTTTTATCACATTCATCCCAGAAGATACAGACGTACGAAAATTTAATTGCTATTCTTCAGCAATATTGGCTAGTCTATCATCCAAAAATATTTATGTCCAAACCAGCCTCCAATAACATTATAAAAATAAGACAACTATTTACTTATTATTAGTTAAAGATAGCATAGATGTCAAATATAACTCACCTTACAAGCAGCCGTTATAGAGGCTATACCTAACCCAAGACTAGGGTTGAACATAAGAGATAATCCCGCCAAATAACCAGCTGGTAAGGCATAAAGTGCTGAGTCATAACCCCTTCTGCGACAGAGGAAACAAACGACCGCCTGAAAAACAATAGACGGTTTTGTTAGTGAAAGAAAATGGTTGGGTACAACTGGATAAAAGAGCAATAATAAATTTAAAATCTTAAAAGATGGACCGATGTGATAAGCATTTTAGGAAAATAATGAAACAAAAATAGTAAAAAAAGAAATTACTGGAATGATTTTCTATTATTCAGACATCTTATTAAAAATAAAATTTAAAAAAATTAAAATTGGTAGCCAAAATTAAATGTTACTAATTTTATAAGGTTATTTTACTTCGAAAACTACAACACTTTCACTCCCACAAACTTTTTTCCCTTTTCACACACAGATGTCGTCGTTACAAGTGTAATTTTTTCACGACTTTTCCTAATCAACAGTTTACGTTCTTATTGAAAAGAAACATTATAAGCCTCACCCTGTAAATCCCGACGTAGCTGCCGAAGAACATCGCCATTCTCAAATGGCTCCATCTAAGCGACGAGAGGGCTGTAATTGGTGATCCCAGTTTAGGCAATAAGACCCTTGCTAACGTTATTGCTAATCCAACGCCGAACATCGTTGAGAAGCCCTGCAAAGACTTTTTCTTACAAACTCCAATTGGACGGCAAAACAAGTTAAGCAACAATTTGAATATATAATTCGGCCAAATGAGCTCGAAAGCAATCGCATTAATGTTTCATCGTATTACCTGGCCAGGTTTCAAATGTTAATCATTTTTGTTTTGGATAACAGAAGGCAGTTGGAGTTATTTTTGTTATAATTGGCTTTTAATTTGTAGTTTGGATAGATTATTTTACAAAAATGTCTATTGTATCTAATAACGGGTCTCTTGATAATATCATAGTCAAAATATTATATTTAAAAATAAAAACATTAATCTCAAATAGACTACCTTAAAGATATACTTTTTACAAGGTCCTTCGTGTGGACACACGACTATTGAATCTACGGTTTTGGTTCTGACTTTTTCTGGCGTGAATAACCTGTAACAAATTTGATTTAATTATCACTACGAAATAACAATATCTATACTTTAAGCAAAATATTTAATAACAATATTTTTCATAGCATTTTCACGAGAGTTACATTATCTCCAGTAGAATTTCACGGCACATGACTATATTGTAAAATGAAGATTGGTAATTATCAATAAATAAACATGTTAAATGTATTCCAAACTCTTTGTACCAATAGCACCTTACATATAAAACCATGCCCCTTTATCTACATATTTATCTTTCTCTTTAAATTTTTAATCTCAATGCTTTCGCTCAACGAATAAATACCTTTAGTTTTATAAATCCCTCACTAGTACACTTTTTCATTGATTTCCTTTTATTATTTATACGAAAACTTTTTATTAGTTTCTTTAAAGCTTACCAGAACAGCGGGGTACGTTCCTTTTTCTCACCTTCCAATCGCATCAAATAAAACAACGCTGAACTCCCGATCATAAACATTAGTACTTGTATCGACTTCGTTATTTTTATCACATTATTCTTCTGCAGTATATTTAGCCAGTATTCCAGCATCTGTAAGTAAATAACATATATAAGTATCTAATAACACTAGTATTAAGTTTTGTTTTAGCAAAATAATTAAGTTTCATAAAGAACATGTATCAGTTGTCTATGGTGCGTCAACAAAGTCAGCAGCTCAGTGAAAGTTGAAAATACAAATAATTATTTCGGCTGAATATTTAGTCAATTGTGATGCCAAACTGGCTAAATATGTTCGCTTTGGGATAAGATTTGGATCCTCAACTGGAACGAACCGAAGAACAAGGAAGAGAGCAAGGAATTGGAGCATCGATTTCGTTTTTCTTCGGTTGTAGCGGCTGGCGGCGTTGGTGTAACCATGGCGATGGAATAACAAGAAGTTCAAACGCCGTGGCATCAGTGTTTGTACTTCAGCCGACATAACCTTAGTGGTGAATGGCTTAATAAAGAATTAAAAAAAAAAGAACATGTATGAGAAGGTTAATGTATGTGAGAGAAGCAAGAGAGATTTGATAGGATCGTTCAAGATGACGATCGATCGTCTCTACCTATTTTATTAGGGAACTAAAGGTTATATATTAACTCAGGTGAACTTATTGAAGTTTAATTCTATATAATTTGCTCTTTAATATGTACAAAATTAAGTACGTATATACTCTACCATTAACTGAGAGGCACAATAATCGTATCTACGGTTTGCAATCTTAAAGTTATGGGTTGAAGCCTGAACGTAGTTTTTGCCAAAGTACAATTCCATTGAACAACAATTTACGGTGCTCTCCGTAAAAGATAAACATCGTAAGTAAACAATCGAAGTTTATGCTAAGAAATCTATAGAATCACGGGGTGTTTAATAACGTGAAATTTAACGTAGTAATAGGAAGATGAGTATAACTTTAGTAACTGAATCAAAACTTTTGTGCACAGATTAATATCGATAATAAAAAGAATTGAAGTGATTTAAGTCTTGTTATTTAACCCGAGTATGTACAGGTATCTCATTTATTAACTAAAGTGGCATATAAATAGAACTTATCACCTTAAATTGTAAATCCGTTAAATTATTAGATAGAACATATTTTCGTTTCCCACCTAGAACGATTCTGTTAAATGTTTCTCACTGATATTAGCTTTCGCTCATATACTGGCCTTAGTTAAATAAAAACGTGAATAAAAGGATCCTCACCAAACTGCAAAATAGATTCACAACCAACGACCTCCTGCCAGGCGGTTCCAAGAGTATGGCCACTCCATTTATTATGTTAGGTATCAGCAAATACGAGTAGTAACCAAACCTTCCTCGGAAATTTCTGGAAACAAAATATGTATTAAATGATTTCTAATTTTATTTGATACTGACATTATGCGATACTCATAAATTTATCATTTATGTAGTCATCCTACTATAGAATCTCGAAGTTATACTATTTTAATTTTATGATTCTGTAATCCTTAGATTAACTTTCAAGATTGCGATGTCATTAAATATGGAACATTGATGATATATTAGTTAGTCTTCGCTCAACAGATTCCACTGACTCGAAAGTTTTTAGGTTATAATGTTTTTTTATCTAACACACATACAAGCCTAATACTTAGTAGCATTCTATTCCATATAAGGCTAATATAGATACAAATAAATGCAAGAATCAACACATACCTTACCTAATAGTGCAACTTATTGATATGGATGATGCACCAACGAGTAATCCAAAGAGAGTCGATCTGACAAAATAGTTCCCTAATTTCATCCATTCTCCTTTACGTGTTAACATTTTTCTTCCTCTCATTGCTATTTGGATCTGAAACATTAATTTCATCTTAGTGTGTATGAGGAGGTGTATGAGTGTCAATGAAGCTAAAGTAGTTTGTCAGAATCGAAACTACTAATCATCTAACACGTACCCATCTACAGGGAAACAGACTTAATGAGTATGTATGTATCTTAGTTTCTAAACGTTCAAGAAAATAGATATATATTCGCATTATACTAAATTTTTTAGTGTCTCGTATTTTCAACTAAAGTCGGATTTTGAATAAAAAACTAAGAAAATTGGGACTCTATTCAAAGTTGCGAACTAGTCAGAGACTAATATACGTAACTAATCATGAAATGCACTATTATAGGATACGTAATAACGAGTACAAAACAAATAGTAAAATTTTATTTCGTACTCAAACCAGCGCGATACTAACAACTTTTGAACGAACAAAATATTATACCTACGAATGTTCCTGTCCTTTTTGACTGACCTATTAATATAATAATTTAATAGGCTCGAAGCTTTTGTGGAGTGCGAATTAACCTTCTTATGTATTGATTCCATCGACCTACTTTCATAAAACGAATCCTCGGGCCGTCGGCCAGTCGAAATGAATTACGCGATTGATAAACTATCCAGATAAATTGAGCGCAATTTATTAAAGTTTCCTTGAAAAACTTATTGTATGGACTTGGATGAATTAGCCAATGCTAAAGTATGTCTTTTTGTTTTATTTGTGAGAATTTTATGATCATTGATTAGATGCATGAATTTTTGCTTTCAGAAAACTTAACGTAACGTAACAATGTAACAGATTCTAAGATAAAGAAGTATTTATAGTTATTTTTAATAATACCTGCTCTAGTAAAATTGAGATGCATTAAAGTGTTCTTGTATTGGCCATTTTTGAATTCAACTCCCTAACAAAAACACAATAACACAGAGTACAACTAACATACTTAACAATAATTAGATATCTAATAATAAATAATGAGAAACAAACTTACCAAATAGACAACAGTATAAAACTTCACACTCCCTTTGACTGATCTCCAATATATCGCCGGTGTGGCTTTTAGACAATGTCTTTCAAATGGGTGCAGTAAGAAGAAGCATTCTGCATGCGTACAAGCCTTTTCAAAAGCCTCCTTGCTAATTGACACCATGTTATGCTATGAAAAGCAAGTGACGTTTTCAAGACGAATCAACAAAGTCCGTTGCCTTGGCAACCGTTGTTTCTGGAAAGATTGTTGATATATTTATTTTACGAATAATTTGCATAATTTTATTGTTTTCTGTGGTGCAATTAGATGGATAACTAGTTGCCGTTCTTCTCGGTACGTCGTATGTGTTGATTAAAGGACATTGAATCGATTGATTTGATTAAAAGGTGAGCTAGCAACCTGGTATTGATATACAATATTCACGCCATCAGCGATCAGATAAAAATACTAAACTGACGATTAAAAAGGACGTTTGTAAATTTGTGTGAATAAAAATAGTATTTTGTATGTAAATTCTATCACAGAACACTTCAAACGTATTTCAAACACAGCACGTTACACGTCATAATGCATGTAGAGCGATAGACTTTTGACCCCGTGACAGCGTCACTGTTGGTGCCTATATTATTAACGCTTGATAAATTTGCATGTACTGACCTCTAGTAAACACACTTGCGTAATAGTGATCATTGATTACAATGTCATTATTAATTCTAGGTTTTGTTTTCGCGCGTCGTGTAAGAAAAAAATAGCGTACTGTAAATTGGATTCTAAGAATGAACCAAAATAGAATATTCAGTTACTTAACTAAGGTCATACAGTGGTCTGATTCGGTCATAGAAATTTGATTGGTTCAACTATTCAAACTATTAAAGGAAAGGAATAGAATCCCGCCAACCTTTAAACAGAATTTTGTAAATTAAATCGAGAATGCAAAGGTATTTTAGAAAATACTATTTAAATATACATATACGAGTATATAGTCACGCCTGTACGTCCTCAACAGGATAGGCAGAAATTATCGATCACCACCTGGAACGATCCTGACAAATCTCTCTTGCTTCACTCGCACCCATTATCCTTCTCATTCATGCTGTTCTCTTTATCATGCTACGTACACCCGCTTTGAGAAAAACACAACGATATAGGTATGTCATATTTGGTTCAAAAACTCTAACTTCAAATCATAATTGTAATAAACACAATAATTTTTTACTTTGTTTCTACAGTACGTACCTTAGGAAACATAAAACGTAAATAACTGATTCCTTATACACCTAACCATCGATCGGTGCATTAGTCATTCACTACATTGCCTCAATTATCTAGAAAAAGAGTTCGAATAATCGTACTATCATTGTATGGACCAACAAAGTTCTATTTCTAGTAGAGAGATTGTATTGTCTAATCATAACACGTGCTAGTCTGGTATTTAAAAATGCTACCAGCTGTTTATTAGTCATATGGTAATGGATTAGTGGCAGGCTATTCATAGGCTTGAATGCTAATCCATGAAATTTCAACGCATGTTAAAAATAGTCAGGGTATAAAGTGAAGTTCCAAGGAACGCATATGACTCAATATAATACACTTTTTAAAGAAGTAGATAAGATAAGGCCTATACAATTTTATGAAGATAGCAATACCTAAATAGTATTCCAAATCACGTCGTAAACTATATTATTCTTAGCATGTAGGAAATTATTACAACAACAATAACTAAAAAAATTGTAGCTTTTGTAGTTTATGGAACACCTTGGTTACTTTACACTAATCAAAACGGTGTTGCGTTGGCTCGAAGTTTACATTTCATTAAAACCGGTTGTTGCGTCTATAATGAAATGGCCTTAGAGGTTACGGAATAATGATTTCCATTATGCATTCACTAACAAAAGAACTCTTGTTCCACTAGTAGTATAAATACATACATATTCCATTTTCGTCCTTTAACCTTTCGTCGAGGTCAGAATCTCGGAGATATTGTAATACGTCCTAGGTCACTTTTGAGATTGAATATTGGGGTTGTACTGACATATTGGACATTGTATTAGTGGAAAATTGTTAGACCATCGTCTATTAGATTCCACCCCTAGTCTGTTAGTCACCTGCTACGACATACCGGGAAGAACGGCAGCTAGTTAGCATTCTTTTTTCATTCCAGACTATAACCATTATTATTAAAAAGTAATATGCTAATTATTTATAATTGTTTATTGAGGACTTGGAAATAATGCAATCAGTCTCGATGGATGGATGAAGTGAGATTATAAGTTAGTACTAAAACATCACAAGGATTTGTTTTCAAACGATTAAAAGGTTTTTGATCCTTGATAGTGTATGTTTGTTTATAATTCATCATTAATGATTTGGAATGATAAGAATTATCGGCTTATATTCAGATTTACATTTCAAAGTGAGATTTGGAAATTCCTTGATTGCCGGCCCTCAGTTTTTTTAAATTGATTAATAATTATATTCTAAAGAAATGAATTTAGGTTATTTCATTTTTGTTTGATTATTTTTATTGTGCATAAAGATTTTGTTGTATTTAAAGACTCAATTATAAGCAAATCATTTACGTACCTATGAACGTATAATAACATTTTAGTAACGACATGTTCTTTTTGATTTGTATATCACAATGTTGCCGTAAATAAGTATATTTTATTATATGTTCTAATGTACACTCAATAAAATATAAAAAAAATAGGCACATAATTTATAAATATATTATAAATACACACAAAGTTACAAAAAAAATCGTAATCGTTAGTAAATCTTCGTAGGATCTAAGAATAGAACTAAAGGTTAAAATATTATTTAAACATATTACCAGAGGTATACAGTAATAAAGATCTATTACTTTTACCATGTCTTAAGAATATAAGAAACTATTTATTAAGGTTACATTTTAAATCACATCTTATCACCTATTCTGTACAAACTGTGAAGCATAAATTCCTTTTATTTTTTTAGCATATATTAAATTTATTATAACGATTATTTTTATTAATATAATTTTACTTATCTAAACTAAACCATACCTGTACACAATCCCACTATATCCACACGACCAATAGAAACAACAAAACGTGAGCCACTGCACTTTTGACACGTTTTGCATCGAACTAATTAGTCTAATTAGCAACAATGGACCTTGCTCCCATAGAAACAGAGCCGATTTGCTAACAGCACAAAGCCACGATTACGTAGATTGTACTATCGTGTATTGGCTGAAAGCATTATGTATACTAACACTAGTGTGCTTTAAAGGAATGATGCTCCTAATCTACAAGAATTACTCATTCTTCGATTCTCCTATTAGTACGTAGTGAACTAAGCTGTTAATTGATTTATGGAATTCAAATGCATTACCTAGCCTTTTTTATGTTGTTTTTATTTACTAAGATTATTTACACTTTACTACAAACTAATAAAAATAAACTAGGTCTAGTATTATTGATTCGATTTTTTCGTGTGTGTCGAACACTCACTTAAGCCCATAATTTTGTATCTTTTGCAGAAGACATTTTGCCGAATTCATCATAATGTCCCAATTATTAAGCATGAATATCATCAGCACCAAATTTTTCATGCGAAGTTTTATAATATATGATATTGGTTTTAATACTTCTGCTAATTAATGTATAAAAGAACTGTATAACCAAATAAATGTAATCGATAGCAGAATCGAAGACAAAACGGAAGTATGATTAAATAGATACAGATAAGCTCATTCGTTTGATAATGATGATAAGAAATGTAAATATTGATTAGTCATGCCTATAGCAGAAAATGCGCTCGTGGTAAATAAACACATGTATTTTTTATAGGTTAGAGTACACCTGTTTGATATTAAGCCGAAACTGTACTACGACTAGTAGTTTTATTAATTTAATTTGATTAATTTTAAGAATTAGTTTATGTTAATGACATATTTTTTAATAAAATTGTAATTTTTTTGATTTTGTTATCCTTATGTTGAATAAAAAGAATTTCATTTTATTTTATTTACCTATTTTAAATAGGCCATTATTTCATAAACAATGATTTTATTTATATAAATTAGTTCGTTCATTAGACAAGCAAATAAGAAAAAAATGTATACGTAGTAGTTTCAGAGTAAATTATCTGTTATATAACTATCAGTTTCGATGTACATAATCACAAAACTATAATTAAATCACTATTTAGTTAACGTACAACAATGTATCAGAATAACAAAACAGCCAACCTTTGGAACCATATTTTAATATTATGGATTCACAGTTCGCAAGAGCAAATAGTACTTACATAAAACAATGTAGGTAATGCTATGCATTCGAACTCTCGAAGTTGCGGACAAAACAAATATTTTGTGGAACAATAGACGTTGATTCTCACAATTGAAGCGAGTGTATTCCAGGCTTAAATAGTGACGCCTACACACGGTTGTTTTGGATCCGATTATGTGAACGAGCAGTTTGATGTGTGATGAGGGCTTTAGTTCATTCATTAATTGTCGTATACTATCATCATATCAATTGTCATATAAATGAACAGTACTTGATTGGTACTAGAAAAACAACAGTGATATGAGTGCAGAATTAGTGGAAATTCTCGAGAATACATTTATATAGAGTTGTGGAATAGATTAAACCAGAATATATAAGAAGAAGTTTTTACTTTAAAGGAAAGAACATGAGAAAGAATTTAACTTAAATAATGTTTCTTCATAATACACAGTATCGACACACAGTTGGCTAAAAAAAATGTAGGTTTTATTATTTAGATGTAAATAAGTCATTTTTTAGTATGGTAATGTAACAGTCGCCAATTGTTTAGCTGGTAAAGATATAATTGTTTTAATCACAGTATTCAATTCAAATAACAAAAATATTATAGATTCTTGAATTAAGGTTCGCATGGAATTGTTATAAAAAATGCCCTTATTATTTACTTACCACTTATTAAAATACAATTAAAAAAAATTACATCTAAAAAACCTGCAACATTTAAGTGAATCAAGGCTCGTAGAATAGAAGCCAATCTTTTACTGCACACATGCATTTCGTTAAAAAGCTTCAGCGAAATATTTGAAAGCGAGTGTCTTCAAAATATTTGAATTTCCACACCGCTACAAACGAGTGAGGTTTATTTGTTCCATTTTATATGATTTGATTAGCTGTGAGAAAGTAAAAACGCTGTTTGTATGTTCGTAGGTAATCAGTTTGTTTCCAACAAACGAATACGAATAATATTTTGAAAAAGTACGAATATTTTTTTATGTAGTGAGTGCAGTGGTTAGTAGAAGAATCGTGAAAGCAGAATTAATGCGGTAGAGATGAGGTCCCAATGGAAAATGTATAAGATGTGTGATGTGTAGGGTACCGAATAATGTCATTCGTGTATCTTGCGTTATGAAAGAAGATGTAGTGACGAAAATAGAAAGAATAGAAAGGTATGCTTAGGAGGTTTAGGCTTATGGATTATGAGAGGAATTTATAAAGAAAGTGGAAAGTAGAGTTGGACGGGGTAGGCCGCTAAGAACTTGTACAGATCAACTTTCGTCTGAAATTGGGTGTACGTAACGTGAAAAATAGAAGACCATGTATGAGAAGGTAATGGGTGTGAATAAAGCAAGAGAGGTTTGTCAGGATCGTTCCAGGTGGCGATCGATAGTCTCTGCACATCCCGTTAAGGACGTATAGGTGTGAATATATGTATGTAATAAAAATATGATTAGGTAACAACAATATTATAATGAAAATTTTCTTTCATTTAACTTATTGTTGAAAGATATTTAGGTGTCTAAGAAAAATTGCTGATAAATGTATTACTGAAAAATATCCTGAGTAATAAGTTGACTTCTTTCGGAAATAATGCAGCTGTTTATATTATATAATCCAAAACCAGCACATACTTTATAAAAAGCAAATCACACTTAACTCCAAGTATATTGCCCAAAGGATGCATATTTACATGGGCACCCCCATATCTCGTTGTAGAAACAAACACTTAAGATGAAATTAAAATTGGCCAGCATCCAAGATAATCTCATACGAACCGTATTTATCTAGCAAGATAAAGATGTTCCAGACGCACGTATAGAGCAACCTTTATATTGGGCTAATGGCTATTTTACTTGTCGTCTTCGGAGTGTTTTGTGCCACTCTTTCGGTTAGGTTTCCGTTGAATGTTTGCCAATTGTCGGTACTGTTTCTTGATTCAAGTATCGCTATTGCGGGAATGGGCGCGATTTTGGTCGGATTTTAAAGTGGTTGCTTAAAGGTACTGCACCTTTATTGCGTTGTTTAAAAGTAAATTATTTTTAAGTAAACATATCAGGTTTCTCATAGTACCATGGAGATGTCGTCTCTATAAATTAAATGATGAATTTGTATTAAGGTTATTGTTGCTGTATCTGTGCCCGAATAAATGTTTTCTCTCTTTCTTTTATGTTTCGATAAGTAGTCAGAGGTATCTATTAAGGACAGAACTGATTTAATGCAGAGGTTCTTATAGTTACCTTGATTCAGTAATATAATTAAAAATGAAGTTAAAAGCGGGTAGAAGGCAGAAACGAATATTGTTCGTATAATACCAGATAGAACCAACATTTAATTATACTCTTAAAATAAACCAATCAATTGTAGGAAACATACGATGTTGTTCTAATTATTTTGGTATTTTTTTACTTCTACCGAGATTATGAGATACTCAATTAATAATAATAATAAAAAGCATTTATTTACAGACACAAAAACACATAATACGAAACGTTTACAATTAAAAAAATCTTACAAACTAGGGGGTATAACTTGTTGTCGCAGCAAAAGGGTTGTAACTCTTATTAGTATGTATTGACAACCTCACCAAGGATACTATACATAAGGCATGTATACATATAACAGAAAACACGGTCGGCAATACTCTCATTATCATTTATGCTTCATTGGGTCACCATCCCTTTGCATCGTTAATGGGTCATTTAGGTAATCGACAGTTCAAGCGTAAGATATTATAGTATATAGGAACTGACATATCACGTTCGTAATTACCCTTTAGGTAGACAGTATCTAGGTAGTTGGTATTAAAGTATAATTATGGATGAACTAAGTTCGTTATTTCCCATAGAGTAGACGTAAGTAGTGATAACATTATTAAAAAACTTCCTTAAGCTAGTCTCACTCTAGAATAATAAGTGCATGAAAAATTTGGGTCAGGACTATTAATCAATTCGCATTATGTGAGTAATATATAAAATTTAAACAATAAAATACAAATGAAGCCTCGAACCTCTGTCCATCTCCTAAACCTTAAATATACTTATAATAAGGTATAATATAAAAAGTTTTATGCAAGCCACAGTATGTCTTTGTTGAGGCCCATTATTTATGGCTACTATCTTTTGTTTCTGCAGATAATGAAACAAAAGGAAAATCATTAGCAATTGTGTTGTAAGTGAAACACTTTTTAAGACGAGGTCCGACTCTCTAGGAAAAGATGTAGTGGATAAGGTCAGTCTTCAGGTCTTATAAAGTTCAATATCTTTTGCATTTCTTTGCAAGGTTATCTAAACTGACCGATATAATAACAAAAAGTCAGGTCTGATTGAAACCCTAATTTACCTGATAGTTAATGTTTTTATTGTAGTATATTTTCTTCTAAATGTCATTACATCCTGATCCTGAGATACCTATCTAAAAGATTCTTATATTATTTTTCATCCGTTAATTAAGTAAGTTAAGCTTCAAAAATATAGAGAAATTAATTCACTGTTACGTAAATATTATCTCCAATAGTAACAAAAGGAAATAGCATGTATATACAGTTTACTATAACTCTCTACATAAAATCTCGGATCCGCTCCACATCCTATCCTCATCATTTAACCATCAATAAAAAGCGGCGTCAGCAGACGAACGTTCGTATTCATGACTCATTAAAATTGGGCATCTCATTCTGTACTTTTTCCCATTATTCGAAGTGTTCAGCTCCTTTTGTTGGGGCCGTCACCGCTTTTTTCCATTACAAGAACAACTTTTCATTTCCTTGCGAAAATTCGAATTAGGATGTTTCCGTCAACGTTACAACATTGTTGGGCGGCCTTTGTGTATTGACGTACTACATACATATACATTCACGTAATTTCGGGGTGCACAGAACCTTGGAGACTATAGTATCTCTAAGGTCACTTTTTAGCATGAATATTGAGGTTATGATGTTATATGGAATATTAGTGACAGGTTGTTATCCCATCGCCCAGTAGATCCCATTGACTCCTAGTCCGTTAGTCGCCTCTTACGATATGCTAGCTTGCATTCTTTTGCGTTGAAGTTGCGGTATTGTCACACTATTGTAATCGAATATTTATAATCCATTTTATATATGAATAAATTGACGATCGAAATACATATTATCCGTCACAAGAGGTACTGACAGTGTGTTAGCACTTAATTATAAAAAGTACATTATAAGCTATTTACACGATTGTCATGATTTGAGGAAACTTTGCTGTTTAAAAGTTTTGATTAGATGAAAACAGTCTTTCCTGTAACGTTAGGTGTTGAAAACCTGGATATGTTCGACGTGGCTATCAACTGATCCACAAACTCGGATTTAGCTGCAAATGATAACTGTCATACTGACTTTAGAAACTCTGCATCCAAAACAACTGGCACACTAAGAGAGTAGAAATTAAAATGTATGGAATTCGTATAGATTTCATTCAATGCCAAACATTTCAAATTCTTCTCTCTTAGTTATTTGCCTCTAAAGGTCTGTAAATAATTTTGAAATAGTATTCAAGCCCTAAAATAATTCGTCGGTGAAGACGATAAAGCTTTTAGTAAACAAACAGCCTTACCTACTCGTAAACTGTGAGGTTGATTCAATAGAGGCCGCTCGGAACCACTTCAATAAATAAGATAGCTATCAAGTCATAAATAAGATGAAAGGGTTACCTCAATTTTGAATCTTACTAGAAATTGTGATTTCGGAATGACATAAATTTCGAAGGATTAGACGGTAAACACGCTTCTATTCATAGAGACAGTGAGACATAATTCTAGCTAAATATCCATGATCTACCCCAAATCATTTAGTTTATTCAGGGGCAACATTGATTTCTAGTAATGGTTTTAGTATTACGTTTAAGTCATATTCTTAGTTCATTTAAACAACTCAACTATTTGCTCTCTTTATGTTTATATCAAATAATATACAATAACTTCTTAGTTTTTACTTTTAATTTCAACATAGAATAAGTTGGTTTCGGATGTTATGATGATTTTAATAAGTTTTCTACCCCTCAAACTTTTTATACTCAACGAGGAACGCATCTAGTAGCAATCAAAAGCGAGTCCCACAAGCGAATTACAATTGGAAAATTAATACGCGTTTCATTCCGCATTCTGGGGTAATTTAATATTTTTCCTGGCAATATTTTAGGTGGCATCAGAAGCTACGGGACAAAGTTACACACGTTAAAAATTCAAATAAAGTACGTGATCGGAATCGTAAAACAGGCTGTGAATCGCCGAGGTGTTTGCGAAATTGTATGTAACAGATTTAGGAAAGATGATATGCAAAGTTTGTGCAGGATTTGAGCGAAATATTACAGGGGTAACAGTACTGTACAGTATATTTACTGTACTGTTATAACAATACTGTATATTTGGTAAACTGCGTGGGTCGAGTTATCAAGCAACGCTAAATTTAAATGTTTGATTATTGAACGAAAGTCATTTTGTAAACAATCGTTTCTTTGGAGGATGAGTTTACCATTTATTTCTAAGAAACGGAAACTCTTGAATGTGATCAGAAATATACGGTGTTTGTGCAATTTGACCATCAGCAGTTAATTCCTGAATGTATCAAATAACTATTTCCTAACTAAATTATAATAATGATAATATAAATAAATATTATTAACTGGAATAAACTAGATGTGTAGCGATTCGTCCTTGTCCGATAGTTATTTTGGGGAGCATGGTTCATCGAGAAAAAATCACTTGCTAAATGCCAATGAAATACCTATATACCAAAATATATTGTTTTCATTTTGCGTGGTGTTATACACCCTTAAACCTTTCTTGATAAATGCTCTATTTAACAAGCAAATAAATTTTCAATTCAAACCAGTACTTACAGATATCAGCACATTAAAATAAACTCTTCAGCTTCATAAATTTGTATAGATAATTTTTTTATCTACAAAAAACACAAACAAAGGGTTAGTTCTTTGTTAATAATTGACATCACTGTATTGGTATATACATATCGCTTGTTTAAACAAACGAAACGCAAGCTGGTTGCAATATGCCCAAATTCCACTTTACTACGAAACTTATTATATTAGTTTTGTAGACTATCCATCACACTCCCACTTGTTAGGACAAGGGTCTCTCCCTGATGAATAAGAGGTCACGCCATAAGCCACGGGGTCCTCAATTGTGAGTGACTTATAGAGGGACAAAGTTTTCATGTTTTATCGGCACATTAAATTTGAAAGTTTGAAAATTAGTTGTTTATTGAATATGGTACTAGCTTTATTATTCAATAAACGTTATGAAATAGTGCACAATAAAGAGCTGGTGATGTACCGATCTCTGTACGGGTAATATTAAGAGATACTTCTAACTTTATCCTTCTTGAGAATATATTTGTTATATCTGTTCTTAAGTTTTACTTAGACAACCTTCACGGAACCGCTTCTTTATCTAATCCTTATGTGACCCCCGTCAATTTGTTATAATACGTAGTCGAAATCATAAAGAAGCATACGAATATAATTACGTATACAAGTTAAATTTTATCATTAATAATAGGTTCCATGACGTCATTTACACGGAACAGTCCAAGATTGCTAACCCATCGATTAATACAATCCATCCTAAATTTCTTATCGCCTAAAGAACGACAGCTAGTTACCATATACTATTTTCTATACATGTCCTAAGCTAGCACGGAGCACGCCTTTGTATATTTAAAACAAGAACACTTAAGTTTCGTACAGATGTGTATCAGCTCATACTGATTTGGACATTGTCCGCGGCGGTGGCTAATGGCTTTACCGACGGCCTCCCAGCGGACTTAGCGAGACTGTCACTGATACATTGCTGAGGGAATTCAATATTTCATTTCGTGTCTGGTTCGATTAGGTGCTATAGTGGGCAATGGATCGGTTGGTTATTGATTTTTTCGATTGTTAATGATGGTTATTGTTAGATGTTAATACGGATGATCTTTGATGATATATTAATAACGAAAACCTACCCATAGTGACCCGATAGTAAAAAAACCATTTAATAAGTCTTTTTATAAATCTAGGAAGTATGTGGAAGCTCACAGACCGCCTTTCAAGCATATAGTAGGAGACGACTAAGGGAAGTTATGATTGGAATATATTATGGAAAATATATTATACGAGCATTCTGTTACCAATATTTCAGTGCCTTCGAGGTTCCATCCACTCTGAAAGGCCTTCAAGAATGTTAATATAGTAATGCATGTAACGATAAACTATTACGTAGTTTAAACTTAAAAAAATTGTTTTGAGATATCCTTCTGTTCTCGTAGCGCATTGTATATGTACAGATATAAGAATACCACGTATACTAGTATAGATATAAATTCTTAAGTATAAAATAGTAGTATTATAGGTAACTAGAACGCTACTTTTAGGATAAAGAGCTGGATTACTTTATAGGGGTTAGCTTTGGCTGCCAGGAGCCAAATCGATGCAGAGCGTAGCCGCGGGCTTGGCTTAGGTATAGATGCCAAGTAAGGTATGAATGGAGACTGAAATTTGCAGGATTAAGTACTCTTTTATCACTGAAAGAGATGGTAAAATAGTATATATGAATTTAAAAGTGGTAATGGGTTTTTCTATGCAAATAGTGGTTGTACTAACTCTGACAACAATTTTGCTTATTGTCAAAAAAGACTTTATCGTCATTTTCATGCAAAAAGTTTTATTTGCTATTAAAGGTATTGGAACACTTGAGTTTATGTAGTATATTTAACTATGAATAATTAATAGATTTTGAAGATATAAATTTTACTTTTAAACTTTATATATTTACAAAATAATCCACAAATCTACAAACACGAATTCACAAATCAAGAAAATATTTGTCAATACAAATGAATAGAATATTCAACAATATAATATGGTAAACAAATAAATTTTATCTACAGTCATTCATTATGAAGGAAATTGTTTAATGGATGCATCAGAACAGAGATAATTCATTATAAATGGTTGAATGTTCTGAATTTAAAATGTCACGGGTGAATCCAATATTAATGGCCCTATGCGAGCGATGCTTGCCAATCTGTGATAAGTCTTATATTTTAAATAATTCATATTTTAATTGTTTGTTTGTTATAATGCGGTTCAACGATAGTTAAATTAGTAAAAACGTGTAATCGTTTTCATTGGACATTTTTGGTTAGAAAATAAGCGTGTGCTAATTGTTTTCACTGTTCTTTATAAATTTTTTTAATTCATATTCCAATTCCCTTCCTAGTTCGATTACTTCCTAAGTCTAGATTAATATCTAATTTTCAACTCTCTTAAGAGTAAGTACAAAAACATTTCTTTAGAAATTTACCTCTATAATCACTAATTACTTATAATTAAAGTGATTATAGAGGTAAATTTCTCAAGAAATATTTTTGTACTTTAATCCTTCGAGAAAATAAAATATTTAAATATTCTAGTTACCTTTTCCTCTTACAATTTACTGGCTGGATTGTAACAGGATAATTGTTCATGTGAGTTTTTCTTAATTCTACTTGTATAGGCAGAACTAAAGCCATTATTAGTAGGTGCTAGATAAGGGCTACAAGTAATCGTGTCTTATAGCTTACGAGTATGTTTGCTGAAACCTTTAACCAACAAAGCTCTGAAACAGACTGATTGTTAAAAAAAAACAACAGATGGTGTTGTAAATTTCTTGACTGTGTTTGTTACGTATGTTTACCAAAGTATTGTTTCAAAATTGTAGACACGTAATTGTTATTACAAATTTATATTGATGATAAACAAACGTACCTTATTTCGTACGCATTACATAATATTTCACCTCTCATCCATCAAAGTGTCAACATGAGTTTCGCAAAGGGGTTTCACTTAATAGTTAAGCTGATTGGATGTGAATTATTATTGATGACTTCTGATCGTGTTTGTCTTCGGTATGATTTTGACAACGCCCCATAGAAAGGTTTTAAATATTAATTAACTTAATAAGATGTTTTGACTTTCGTAAATTATTATGAAATCACAATTAAATGAATTATAGTTTTAAGAGATTCGCGATTTATACTCATGATTAATAACTAACGGGAATTATCACGTAAGTTTTTATATAATAAAGTTACCTTTATTATTAACCTGATGTTTCGACTACGTTGCAGCAGCCTTGGTCATGGTCAGACAGGTAACTTTATTATATAAAAACTTACGTGATAAGTCCCGTTAGTTATTAATCACAATTAAATGAAGTTTAAATGCGTATTATCTTTTAAGACATTATTGCTCATAAATAGTGACATAAACATTATATTTACTAGTCAAGATGTTACTATAAAACAAACTATCCGCGTTTCTTTCGAGCATGTCGTAAGAAGCAATAGGAAAGACTGAGGTTAATTTATAATCTACATAATATATAGGGAGATAGGCTGGCTACCTATCACTTAAATAGAATGTAAACTTGCTTCCATTTAAGTGTCTAAGGGAATTGGCCTAGCGTCCAGGCGCAATGACATTCCAAGAAGAACCATGGCTAAGTCAATTTCATATACTTCCCTTTCTCATACAGTATAGTATCACATTCTCAGTTTCCTTCCACACTTTCCAAGATGTCTTCCGCAGCTTAAAAGTTGCTTAGACGACACTTTAGAGCAAAGTACAGTGTTATAAACGAGCGTGGCTGGTAGCGATCCATCAATATTATTGCTGGGGGTCTTGCCACGTTTACTCAACTGTAGCCATGACGGGAATTGATAGGGACTTTACAGCAGGTTCTATTGAACTAAAATGTAAAGCTTATATACAGAAGAATGAAAAAGAATGCAAAAGTATATTTAAAATGTCAATCAATCAGCCTATCTAAGTCTATTGCTGGACGTAGACCTCCCCAAGGTTACGCAACAAAACACGATCGTCGTGGCCTAAGCCAATTACTACATGCGATTTTTTTCAGATCATCGGTTTACCTGGCAGGGGGGCGTCCTACACTATGTTTAAATAAATGCACATATCACAACCTCAATTTCAATCGCTTTAAATAACAAGTAAGATATTTGGATGAATCTAATTTTCACTCATCAGCCTAATGTAGTTTTTAACTGTTAAAGTCGCAATGCATACGTTGAAGTTATAAAAAGTTGTAGAGTACCCGCCACATAAGGTGGCAGTAGCCAAACTTGGAACTAAATTTGTCGTTTCCGCCATTGCGTGTTATTTTGTATGAAAGGTAAATTTAGTATTACCAGCGTTGTGTTTTTTGCCCACTCTTTGTAATTTTTATGTTTGTTAAGGGTGATTATAATAAATTGATTTCTGGAGTTTCTTGTTAGTTCTTCTCCAAGGGTCTCCGCTGAACTTCTTCTTCTCAATCGTTACGCTCTTATCAGAGCGGTCGTGGTCTTCATGACGTGGCATCTTGAGCAGCCGAAATGGTTGGTGAACTAACCTCGGTAAAAATATGTAGAGACAATGCTCAGTGCCATGTTTGAAATAGTTTTTTTACATACATACATACACATCACGCCTGATTCCCTGTAGAGGGGTAGGCAGAGATCACGGATCCCCATTTGTCCCGATCCTGACAGACCACTTTCGCTTCATTGACATTCATACATTCTCTAATACACTCTCGGCGGTTATAGGTACTCCTAACGTCACCTTTTTTCAATATAGCGTCTATCTGACTGTTACATATATGTCTTATTAGGCCGGCCCCTACGTAACCGCCCTTCCACTTCACTCATATATATTCCTTTTGTCAATCTATAGTTTTTTTAATTTGTACTTAGATCATAAAATAACCTTCAAAGAGAGCTTATGATAGGGCCTATTTTGAATAAAAATATTTTGACTTTTGACTTTGGTATATTAATTTGTTTTATTTGAGTTTATAGCTCTGCAACCAAAGATCGTTACAAATGAAACCTCAATATAATGTATCGAGCCGTATGGCACAGTGAGTGCTAGTTTTGGCGTGTTTACTGGCAACACTGGATTACGCGACTGTGGCGACGCCTCCAACTGCCACCTTATGTGGCGGGTACTCTATGATCTGTGTGAACTAGTCTTGGATGTAAATGGAAAGTAATCATTCCCGCTTTCTTCCTACATTGTAGTAGTAGGTATAACTATGTAGGTGCAACTAGGTATGTCTTGGAGTTAAATAAAATTACTATTGAATATAAATGCTTTTAAGAACTTCCTAGTTATTATAAAGTATCCAGATGCTGTGTCTCAAATGTTTTGTACATCCAAAGATGGATAAAAGTACCTTTATAAAGTGCTGATTATGCGCTACCTACTACCAAGTGTTAGGAATATTCCACGGAATTACTATTGTTGGAGATCTCCGACTTAAAAACTTTGGATTCCGTTCATCCAAATTTTTGAGGTAATTAATATCTATTCTTTTTTATACTTATAGACTTGTCTAGTGCCTGTATGTGTAGTTTTTTAAAAAAAGATAATCTTAGAAGGTCGCCTAACAGTATGTACATTTATAATAGACTACGTCTACTTAGAGATCCATCGTGTCTTACGCCATGCTTCCATCGAGTCTGAACCCTATCTATCAGGTGGAACAAACATGATAGGATTCCCACAGTGCTAATGGTAGCCCCTTACGAGTATACTCAGCTTTGAAACCGAAACTCAAGGAACTCAAGAAACGGACAAACAAGTTCAGTATATCCTTTGAAAGTTTATTTAGATATTCATCGAATGTTTATAGTGTACCTAGTAAAGAAAATCTTGGAATAAAATGAAGATTGATATGGGCATGTGTTTACTCGTCTGGATTTGTCAAGCGGATGGAGATTCACAAAAAGTGTGTTATTTGCTTATTAATACAATCAATTCATAATCTTCAATATAATCCAACATCAAGAGTAACTAATTATTGTAAATGTAACAACCCTAATTTCTAAGTCTGAATTTGCAGAAGATATTGTATATCAAAAATGTATTTGTACCGAGTTCTTAGCAATTCATCGCAATGAATACACTTCTTTATTGAATCAACATAACGACACATTACCAGTGCGCGGACGAAACTTTCCTATTTAATTCATTTGTACATATTTCCTTAATATTAGGAAACTCGCAAAGATGTGACAAAGCGCGGAAGCTGTTATTTTCCTTAAACGTTGATGTATCAGTCCATTAGAAGGAGTGGGTGCTCTCCACTAAGATGGATAATGATGAATTGGCGACCACAACGATGCAACATCGCGAAAAGATAATTTTCCGTTATTAAGAGTGAAAGCAAATTTCCCTCACAAAAACGTGATTAATGGCTCCAAACTTTTGTTAGACTTTTATTCAGGGCTCATGATTAACAAATGATCACCGCTAAATTGACCTTAAATTGCTTCTTTTAACTATGTATGTATTGTGTATACTAGCTTTACTGGCGGTATAAATCGAGAGACAAGGTAGGATCTTATTCTTTATATTATAAAGAAAGTAAATCTCAGGAGGATTGCTAACATCAACATAGTGACTTCAATAAATTACGAGGCTCTATGAAAATAAGCATATAATTTTTGGTATCAGTACTATTTAAGGTAGTTTAATTTAAAGTGCTCACAGGTAATAATAGTAATACGAAGTATTCGATAGAAACATTTGTTTTTATTTTTCGTAGTACATTTTGAAGAATCATAGTCAATTTACTTAAAACAAACATAGAAACAGAATTAACAATATTATTTCGAGTATAGTGTTCGAAGTATTATTTTATTCACTTTCATGTATTTACATATTTAATATAGCTTTTCTTCTTTTAGCTAGTTCAATCTGGAATAATGATGTTACTTGAGAACCAAACTTTTACGAGCTGAATAATCAAGGTCACAGGGGCTGTTTTTTTCCATTTTTCAGGTATTTGTTGCTCTTTTCAGTAATTGACTATCAGGTTTCAATTTCAGTACCAAATAATTAATATTCTACGTTATTATTAAAGTAAAAATAAGGTTCGATAATCAAAACAAAATACACACACCAATAAATACTCGTACTATAATTTTTTCATACATTATATTTTTATTTGAATGTATTTTAGTTACATTGTGTGAAATGAATGGATCCCAGAAAAGTAACAATAGAAAGCAAGAATATTTAGTTATTAGTATAAATACATTTGTTCGATGCAACAAAACATTGTGAGATATGTCGGAACGCGTAATAGTCAATGTTCGGAAATGGCGTTTACCATCGGCCACATTAGGTACTGACTATCTTGTAAACATACATAGGGTTTCGATGTCACGATAGAAACACTATCGCCACAACTGTTTAAAGGGATATGTAAAAGTCTGACTGGTTAATAAGAGGGTTAATTCTCGCCTAAAGTATATAGGTTGTATGTAGTTAACTTACTACATAAACACGATTATTGGTAATGTAATGCTAACACTCTACTTTTATATAGGTTGCTAGTTAAATAACAATGCAAAGGTAGGGCGTTCGTTATGATAATTGATGGCAAATATAATTTCGAAGCGGTCAATATTCAAGTGTAATGCGAACTATATTCACCACACACATTATTCAATGGAATCAAAGAGTAAGCGATTTTAGATGAGATAGAGTGATAAATTGATCAATTGAGTCTGTTTGCATTTCTGTAGAAAAATAATCCTGCTTGATTCTTTCATATTATACATATTATAAGTATAATACTATGAGTGTTTCAGTGTTTGACATTTAATAATTGTTATTTTTATATCTCTTCCAATCCTGGATATAATATTATAAATTAGCGATCCTAAAATTTATTAATAATGATTTTTCGATAATCATTCACCAACAAGATTAAATAATAACGGATAGTCGACGCTAAATAAGGTAAAGGTGCGTTTCTCTTGAAAGGAAAAGTAAATACAAACTTTATGCAAAAATTAATGTTACATAACACCTGTTACTATTAACAATGCAAAAAATGAGCGATTACTACATAAAATACTTACAGGAACTACAGTGCAATTATGTATTAACATCTTTTTTACTTACTTACTTATATATCATCCCATCTGCTTTGGCTAATCTTTGCCAGGGCCACGATTCGGAACATCAGCATTATCCTTTGCGCATATTCATGAGTCCCACCGACCAACAGGCGTTAAACTCCAAACATGGGCCAGGGAGATAGTTTATTGCGTGCGAGACACAGAAATCACATGCAAATGTATGATAGGCTAAGCTTCGAAGGTCACATTACCAAATTAAGATGACCTTCCACTCCTACTAACACAGGTTTAAGCCAGAGGTCTAATTTAATAAGCTTTGTAGCGCTTTTCCTTGCATTTCCAGTTCGAGTATAACATAGGACGTTGCACGTGACGTTTTGAGTAAATTAATTACTTCAAAGGGTTCTTTTGTGTGTCTTTGTCATAAAGATGCTGGAAAATGGTTATTACATTTTCTTGGTATGGAAGCTTTTGTGTGCGGAACAAACAATGTGTTATGAACATGTTGCGTAAATAGATAACCTAGTTACGGCTTGTTGTTGATATTGTGAACTTAACCTTGATTTGAATATTACATCTCTCCTTTAATGATATACTCTACACTTCTCAGAGCTTGAAACAATGGATTTCCCGATTTCCTACTTATTATTTACCTACTTTATTAATTTCAGAAATTCTAAGTATTATTTAGATGCAGGATAGGTTTGCAACTTCAGCATATTACCATAACCGTTACAGAGGTATTTGCATAGATACCTTCATATGCTTCCATTTCTTTTAGGAGGCGAGGACCACTTGGACACTTGATAAGTCATAATAAATCAATCAATTAATAATTTGTAATATATTTTTAAGTTTTATTGTTAAGATTATATCCCGTCACCCAGTAAATTCAGCATACCTTTTGCCTTTTATTTGCTATCTATAGTATACAGACTAGTCAGTATACAAAGTAGTGTTTAATTTACAACATACCATGTCATACGTTTCTTAGTTTTTACTTAACGACCCATTGTAGACTTTAACATCATAGCATTTCACTAAACGTTTAATTTTCAACAGTTCCTTTCCTAGTTTCAAAACTCTATCAAGCTCTAAGTTTTCGAATCCCTTATTAATAGCTGAGCCAATAAATCTCGACAACTGTCATGTATAAATAGCCTTACGTACACAGCCTCGTATTCCGTATAATATGCAGTGATAAATAAGTCCTGTGACGTTGACGTA
This sequence comes from Leucoptera coffeella, assembly GCA_030578115.1. Classification (NCBI taxonomy): domain Eukaryota; kingdom Metazoa; phylum Arthropoda; class Insecta; order Lepidoptera; family Lyonetiidae; genus Leucoptera; species Leucoptera coffeella. Next base: position 108,316 of record JAMBLF010000020.1, on the reverse strand, counting down.
TTAGGGGTACATTTGGGGTTCTATCGCGACGCTCCTATGTATACGTGAATCAGGAGGGCTTAGAGGAATAGATAGGCCTGAGTCTGTGAATGATATTAAGAGTCACATTGTATATCTTTATACTTATTATGATATATAATAATATATATCTTTATTTGTTCTCTCATAACAACACTTGTTAGTGAGAGAACTGGTGCCTAAACTAAGACAATTAAGTCCTGTGTCTTAGGACACCAGCTCTCCCTTTCAGTTTTGCTTATAACTACAAATACAGGGAACGTTTACAAACATGAGACAGCACTTAAATTCTTAATTTTAATTTGTTTAACGATACACTTACATAAATACATACATATAGAAATACAAGTAAACAAACATAGGTGCATGTACATACACATTAATACCAGATAGGAGCTTGGTCATAGCAAACACACATCCAAGATTTCGCCTGGTGGTGTTACAAAATTGTTATGAAGGAATTTTTAGGTAGTAGGTAGGCACAGCCACCGGGCAACAACTTTTTTCATAGTGTGTTTATGCATCGCGTGGATGTAGTGGGTTTTATTTGATTTGTTGTATATGAAATGACTTAAGAAAGGGAATTGCCGATGAGCAAAACAGGTGTTGGATTTAACAGGAAGGCATATCTCATAATAGCGTCTTTTATTTATTATTGGCGATGAGTAGTCATAATGACAGAGACTATGTTGTTTTTGTATGATATTGAGGATAAAAAGTTGCCTGACAGTAAGAACTTTATATAGTGCGTAGAGCTTGTCTGTGGGGTATCTGTACGGAAGTGAAGCACCAACCTTAAGGATGGCACGTTGCGCACTCTCGAGTGGGATAAGGCTGGTTTTAGGGATACCACCCCATGACGAGATACAGTTAGAAATTACCGATTGGCACAGGGCAAAATACACAATTTTGATAGTTTTAATATCCGCTGTATTTCTAAGGTTTTTAAATATGTATATTATTTTACGTGTTCTTGTTGTCAATTGGAGAATGTGGTCCTGGAAAGAAAGGTTGTGATCGATAAGCACTCCAAGATATTTAGCGACTTTTACCTTTTCGAGGACGGGACAGTTGCAGTTGATTGAGCTCTTTCATATATGTGCTTTTAAGGCTGGGATTACATCTGAGGTGGTCCTGCACCTTGGTAATGAAAAGGCTATGAAATGAGTCTTTGCAATGTTAAGGTGAAGTATATTTTGTTGAAGCCAATTGTTTACTAAATTGAAACCATTTTGAGCGTGATCAAAAGCATCCTGCCATGAATCTGCACTGAAGAGCAAGGCAGTGTCATCGGCAAAGGCTATTAACTTGCCAAATGGTAACTCGAGATTACACAGCTCGTTGACATATATAAGAAAGAGCGAGGGGGCAAGGATGCTTCCCTGTGGGACCCCACACTCTACAGGTAGATTCCGGCTTTGGTGATTGTCCACTTTGACGAATTGAGTTCTATCGGAGAGATAGCTGTGAAATAAACGCAGCTGGGATCCCCTGACACCAAGCCTTTCAAGTTTCTTGAGCAGCAAAGGGATCGAGACCGTATCAAATGCCTTTGCCAAGTCCAAAAAGATAGCCAGACACTTCCCACCCCCATCGAGCCTCGTAGACACATAATTGGTCAGCTCCAGTACAGCCTCATCTGTTGATAGGCCCCTCCTAAAACCGAATTGATTATCGGATATAAGTTCGTGTTTATCTAGAAAGTGAATCAACCTTTTGTTAATAATCTTCTCAACTATCTTGGACAGAGTTGGGAGTATCGATATCGGTCTATAGTTGGTGACACAGTGACGCTCTCCCCCCTTGAATATTGGTGTGATTTGGGCACGTTTGAAAGCTCTCGGGAAAACCCCAGTGGATAGAGAGAGGTTACATATATGAGTGATTACAGGGGATAGTATTTTTTTGTTGTCTTTAAGCAATTTAGAAGTTATTTTGTCCCATCCCGCCGAACAGTTTGACTTTAACTCATCAATTATATTGCTGACCTCGCTTTCATCTGTTGACATAAAGACAGCAGAACTAGTATGATACGGAGGTAAAGAGTGAGGCGGGTTTAAGGAATTAGGGTTTATTTCCGCGAGACGTTTTCCTACATTCGCAAAGAAGGAGTTAATTTCATTGACTGAGAGAGATGGGGTGTCACAAATTGTAAGTAAATTACTACTAGGGGGACTAAGTGGTTTGGTATTAGTTATTTCATTTCTTGTTTTCCGTAACACTTTTGGGTTAGTGGCTGAATGCTGTAATTTGGTTCTTTCATATGCTCTTTTTAATTTTTTAAGTAAGTTGTTACAAAAGTTTCTATATCTAATATACGTGAATTTATTAAAATCTGTTTGTTGCCGCCTATACAGTCTATGCAGTCGGTCCCGGTTTCTCATGCACCTGAGTAGCCCAGGCGTTATCCAGGGTTTTATGGATCTTTTCTTTCTTGGTATCGTTTTTGTGACAGTGTGATTGTCGGTCGCGACTGTAATTTGATGTATCAGTAGGTCAGTGGCAATTTCGACATCGTCAGTGTTATATATATCCTTAAACCCGTGATCGGAGAGCTCCACTGCAACCGCTTTATAATTGGTTAGCTTTACCGCAGAAGGAGCTGTTAATTTTGTTGGCTTTGTTTCAAGTGCAAAAACTGTGGCAGCATGGTCCGTGATTGAGGTATTTAGTACCATGGCTATAGATGGCACAGCTGATTTGACAACCACATGATCAATGCAGTTTCTGTCCCTAGTAGGAGCAGTATAGGCAGGGAGTAGGCCGTGATATGCCAGAAACTTTAGATAGTCATGAACACTTTTGTTTGTAATAGCTCCCGCAATGTTTATATTTAGGTCACCGGTAATGACAATATTTTTGTAACATGATATATATTTATATATATAACATGAGTTTTGAGAACTGTGTCGAGAGATAGTAGGAAGTTGGATAGATTTTTTGTGGATGGTGGACGATAGATAGCTACGATGACAGTGCTATCACTACTGGATGTTTTAAGGAGGAGGCAGTTTGCGTCTAAAAATGATGGCTCTATTGTTCTTATGTTTAGATGGTCTTTATAGTATATGATAATTCCTTCATTTTGTGAGTTATTGATATAAGTCTTTTCAAAACAGTACCCTGGCAACATTGGAACACTATTGGAAGATTGCAGCCGACATTCGGTAAGAATTACTATGTCAAAATCGAAAATTACTCTTGTGAGCAATGTGGTGAGGGATAAGAAGTTTTTAGAGATGCTTCTTATATTTTGGTGTAATACTTTCAGGTATTTGGACGGGGTTTTTATATAGTTTATACATTGTTCAGGCTCACATTCAAAGAATTCGGAGCACGTCACATTGTCAATATTTTCAATAATTAGGTCTGTATTCATAAAGTGGATAGTAAAGAGAAAAGGGTGAGAAATGAATATTGCCTGCAACCATAAACCGGACAGTGCGGAATTTACTATTCATTATATATTCTTTTTCCATAGGTGCTACCATATGGGATACAAGGCAAATGCAAATCAGTAAGTGTTGGGGTTTGACTGTTTCTGCGTGTCTTGTAAATCCGTTATTGTTTGTATTAAAAATATTAAGCTCGTACAGGTGAGTAGAATTTAATACCTTTATACTTATTATCTGGTAGTAGCTGAGGGAATATTATTTTTGCCTTTTTCTGCAGTGATCTTCGGGAAAAGAAGAATTTTTGAAAACTTTCTTTCTATTTCTTAGACGACATCCGCGGCGCGATTGGTTAACCACCTGAACGTAAATGGTAATGGTATGGGTTCGATTCCCTACTACGCATTTCTTCTGCTCTTCAGTCTGGTTGTCAGCTGTATATATTATATATGTATTTATCTATATACATATAATAAGTATATATTCCTTAAATATACGTTGACTAGTGATCTTAAACCAAGTTTTAAATGAAAATGAAAAAGGAAACTTATAAAAGGACAGACCATTTAGAGTAGTAGAGACCTAAAAGTTATACTGCATGAAGTAAAAGATACTGTATTATTATTCTTATTTCAATGTACTTAAATGGTTACAAAATCACACGCACAACATTTAGGAGATTCCTCAAAACGTGCCTTATTATAATACACAATAAAAACACACACTCCATTCATAAATTTAAATCACTGTCGAAATATATCACGCACAGATTCATGTTTGTTGTATAGAGGACAAAATACAGAGTTTTATGTACTCATAAATTAGGAGACGCAAAGTTTATCTTTCGAGAGCGCTCCGTAATGATGAACTTTGTTCCGGGTTCCCAGAAAAATGAACAGGTGGACCATTTTGACGTGCGTCTGATTAGCTTTTACATATTATTCATTACAAACATAATCCTAAAATGTACGAGTACATGACAGAGATAATATACACCAATACTTGTAGACGTTCTTGATTTTACAATCTGCCACCTAATTTTATATTTGCGACTTAAGAAACATGGTCACATAGATTTTATGATTAACTTAATAGCCAGTAACTAAGATGACTGTTGGTGCGTTTGTTAATATTCATATATACTCATATTACGGTACTTAAGAAATATAAGCCATTGATGTATCTTATTAATTACTAATTAGCTTATCTAAAAAACAGTTACGCCCCATATTGGTATTGGCAGATTAATTTATGTAGTGATACAAACTCCACACTTTTAAAACAAAAATCAAGCAATATTTTAATACTTCAGTAAACACAAGGGGTATTTGTTGAATGAACTGCAAGAGCATAATGTACCGTGCCATAACAACCCCTAATAACGTTTTGTTTCCCCTGAATCGCAACCTTTGCCCCGGGCGGCAATGAAAATTTATCATACTCAGGCATTTTGTTGTTTGAAAGTAAATTCAGAGGCGATAATTTTGATTGAAGCTGAAACCGTATCGTGCTTTAGTTGTCATGGAAACAGGTTTAGAATGACTAGCAGAAACGAAGTATAGTGCATACAGTAGGGTCTTAGGTATAGTTTAGTATTTAATTAGTAAATTCGGTCGTACGGGGCTTGACTCTGTACCAGTGGGTAAAAGGTTCAACGCTCAGAGTAACCAATTGAAATAAAGTTTTCTGATTTTCTATTTATATTTCCGTAATAGAAAATCCATTAGCGATATGCAACGAATATTGCGAAGGGGGAAAACATCCCGAGAATCCTACCTGATCCCGGAACCGGTATTAGTCAGGGCTTGTAAATGGAGACACGGCTTATCACCTGTCACATTGAGTACCAGTCAACGCGTGGGTTCCAGGTAGCCATAGAATTATTTACCGGGCATTGTTGGAGATGGACACCAGAACCTCTGAATACCTTGAAACTACTGAAAGCTTAAACTAAGTTCGTTTTGTTTTGTATTCGTAGTGCATAGTAAAAAAATAAACTATAAAAAATAACTATCGTGATGCTGCAGTCAATAAATCGCAAGTTAAGCACCCTTAAATTATTTCTTAGATCACATTAATCTACCAAAGATATGACAAACTCCATACAAACTCGATATTACACAAATATTTTCTAAATGTCTATTATTAATCCCACAAACATTCGATGTTAGATGACTTTGCTATAGGAAAACGTAAAGAAACATGTACCGAATAAGTAGCTATAATAATATCCGCCTAACGACTAAATACATAAATCAAAATCCTCGGTTAGGCAAACAAAATCATTAGCTTTTGTTACATAAAACGTCTTCAATATTTATTATAGTTGGGGACGCTAATATTTCACCCTTTGTACCGAAATGGATGCTATTGAAAAAAATAAATATCTAGAGGACTATTTATTTATAGATATTTTGCCCATAAAATATGATGACGTTATTGGCAGAGCTAAATATTAGGGTAATTTATTTTTATGAGAGTTGCTAAGAATTTGTTTGTCCATGAAATACGGCTTAATGTATTTTTTGACTACAGTTGGTAAATATTTTGTTATGTTTACTGGATGAGGCTTATTTAACACACTTACAAACAAGTTAGTGTGTATTTTAATAGCTCCCTTTACTTAGAAGAACGTACCTATCACAGCCAATATTGATTTCGATTATTGAATGAAAATACATCAATAATTAATAATAATAAGTAATTCTTACATTTTAGAAGATACTTCAAAATGAGCAGGATGTTGTGCTACGGAATTCTTTCTCTGGTAAAAGGAACGTAAGCTTCGATATAATTCGATGAGGTGGAAACTAAGAACTCTAATATCAACACACACACACAGGAATGAAGAATATAGTAAGGACATATTTAAAGACTCAATTTCATAAAAAAGAATATTTGTTTCTTTACTATAATTCCCGGATTTTAATGGGCTTGCAACCTGTCACCAATATTTCATTATGACATGGCTACCTTATTATTCATGCTAAAAAGTGACCTAGACGACATATCTTAGAGGTTTTGCTTACTTTAAAAAGGTTAAAAGGCCGTGAATGTACATGTATGTATTTCCAGGATACCATGACAATAATACACGTAGCAACATTCTATAAAAACCTTAAAGACAACTGTTATTTCTGTTATTCCTCACACCTCTGCCAAGAAAAGCTCTCCAAACAATATCATAGGAAGCAGTGCACAGTGATTGCATCAAAAAGTGCAGCACAAAAGCAAACATTATTTAGCAACGATACGAGTGGAACCACTGTGTGGTTCTTGGCAACAGTCTATGAAATTCAGAGTGGCTCCGACGTTGTTAATTGCGTTACGAACGAAAGAGAATGCTGGCTTAGTTGGGTTTGAGATGTGGGATATTGTAACATGTGTGGGTAGAAAAGGAAATGTCTTAAATGAAAGACTACTTTTCAACTTTGTATTGGGTCTTATAACTAACTAGTTATAAAGTCTATTCACCAATACAGAAGAAGTCAAGTAGAAGAATCTGCTAGCTTCAATTTACTCGAATTTATTATAAGCTTAACGAGAATTTAGCATTAAGTAGGAGACATACTAATATACTGTCGTGTTTTAAAATTTTTAATGTAATTTTATAAAAATATAAGTAAAAAATCAATTAGATTCCATATTGCAAAAACAAAGTTAACTTATTAAATTATTTAATACTATCGTTTCGGTATAATTATTTCCTGCATACTTCAACGAAAACCTTAGCTATTACCTTCCTTTTTATAATACATAGTTGTGAAGCGTTGGTTAAAGTAACGTGATATAAAGTATCCGAATACAATTGAATAGTAGTTTCTCTTTTAAGCGTCGCTCGGGGATTCAGGCACCTTGCTTGACTGTACGAAATCGGAAAACATTATACAGAGAGCGGCGGGCGTATAAACGCTATCTCATCGAGATTCGTCTAGGGATAAAACTGTGCGCTCTTGGCACGGTTCTATGAAATTCAGAGTGGCTTCGACAAACAACATTTGCATTGTTAATTGGCCTTATTAAGGGACTACGCTACTTCGGAACTTGTTTGTTTAGGAATCAAAAGTTAGTGTAAAAAAGGTTTAACACAATTATGTTTATTTGAACGTATTAATTTTTCAACCGTATAATATAGCCAGTACTGTGTGCCAGTTTGTGTTTTTGTTTATGTAGTTGTTTGTTTAAAGTCAGGACAAGATCCTTAAAAAAAAGCTATAAATAATAGTAATTCTATCTCTGAACAGTTACTCGTATGGCGTCATATTGGCATCTACTGCATATGTTAGAAATGGGATATTGTAGGAAACCGGGCCTTGAATGGCCAAAAACTTACTTTTTACATTGTGACGTCATAACGTATCAAATATATGTTGTGTATGTATGAATTTGTAACAGACGCAGAAATTCATGTAACAGTGATGTTTCGGGAGCGCAGGATGTGATTCGTCATGTTGATGCAACTGTTACAATGTTTAATTGGGTACCGCATAAAATGCTGTAACGAGGAACATGGATACATAACCATGGATCTGGCATTCAATAATATTAGACTTTAATTAGCTGCTGTTCTTCACCATATTTTAATGATAAATTTGACCGTAGAGTTACTATGTGTTCGATCTTCTGTCCATCAATAATTTGATCAAAAGATGTATCTATTATGCATTTATTTATATTTTATAGAAAATTGATTTACCTCAATAACCATTAATTATAGCACATAATGCTTTTAAAAATGGTCTCTAGCTAAAGTGAAACAATTTTATTCTATACATTATATTGAAATGCCACATCCAATTTTTCAAAGGTTCTATGTATCTTCTTGTGGTTCAGTTGTTTGTTCATTAGGTGAGCTTTTAATGCAATCCCTAGAACCGACTATTAATGCGGCGAATATTTTTATTAAATATCATACCCTTCAGGATGTACTTAGAGAATGCTGTGTAACTATTGGCAGAAAACGATAATAGAAAGAAAGAAAGAAAAAATCTTTATTCACTACATACAAAAACACAAACATGGATAAAAAAAATATATGCAAAGAACACCGTTGATGCAGTGAAAAGGTGCTGCCTCAGTATACGATGTAGCTAGGCTACATCACTGGTCCTCCGGCAGCACCCGATTCGGAAACTGTCACAAGCTGCATATAATAAATCTAACATTATTAATCCATCCAAAAGGATTATTTAATCATAATATATATTTCTCGACCATTCACCGTTTCGTAGTAGTTGGAGGATCAAATAAGCTTTTAAAGATTCAAGTATTATCACGGTATCTTTTCTTTGAAGTTATTTGTTGCAATTTCATATGCATGCTTACTCTGCTAGCGTCTGAGCTTGTAACCTTTAAATAAGGGTTCTTATTAATAAAAATACATTAGCGCTATACACCGAACACTACAGTGAGGAAAAACATCGTGACGAAACCTACCTGTTCCCTGAATAGGTAATAGTCAGTGCTTGTAAATGGCGACATGGCTTACCATCAGTCACATTGAGTACTGACTATCTGGTCAACACGTAGGTTTGAGGTAGCCATACAATTACTACCTTCACGTTTGGGAGATGGACCTGAACCTCTGAATACACCGCAAGGGTCAGTGATCGTGAACGAGATTGTTTTGTATGTTTTTTTATCCTTAGTCACACCATCATAGCTACGCGCGCTTTCAAAAGTCATTTCTTATGATATAATTTGATAAATGCGGCTGTAGCCCAGTGGGTAAGACCTCGGACTATGTATCAGAAAGGTCCTAGGTTCAAATCCCGACTCTGACATGTATCAATGAATGAAATTTAAATGTGTTTTTCATTTACGTACATAATTTACAGTCGCTAACGGTGAGGGAAAACATCGTGAGGAAACCTGCCTTTCCTTTAGGATAGGTAATAGTCAGTGCCTATATACGGCGATACGGTTCACTACCTATCACGTTGAGTGTTGTCTACGTAGTGATACGCGAGCTTCGAATGACCCATACCTAACATGCCTTCGAAATTTCGGAGATGGGCATTCAAGCCTCTGACTACCCCGCCATAATAAAAAAGGAGTGTGTATACACAAGTCGTGAAGCGTATGTATGTATGTATAATTTTACGTATAAGTTGAGAATCATTAAGGAATGTTCCAGGGAGCATGTGGTCAACCGATCAATATGTCTCAACGTCACCGTGTCAAAGAGCGGTGATTGATTTACTTCCAATACAAGGGATATCTTAAGTAATTAACATATACTCGATTAAGTATAGTGCTTTCTAGAACACAGGATAACGCTACGTCATTTATATAAGGGGCGTTTATTATCCATATGAAAAATTGTTGACGTTTTCTTAAGAAATAATTAAATCATATAACTATGGAGTACAAACAAAAACCATTTATGTATTAATACTATTAATGATGGTTGTTTTTTGTACTGCATAGTGAAAGTTTAAGTTTAAAGATAATGCACATGTATAATTTAAAGTAAATAAATATATTTTTTATATTAATTAAGCATGTAGATAACGTAATTAGTTGTGTAAGCTTTTATTACTAAACTAACTGAAATTACTGATTGAATTAAATTAATATGTATGTACATCAATGTTTAATTAGTTAAGCCTTTTGAGGGAATCACAGGATTAAGTAGGCACTATCATCACTAGGAAGATTTTGAAAGGTTTTCCAAATATACGTTTCAAAAGAACTTGGTAAAACTTTGTTATTTTATTCCCATTCAACAGATACCTACGGAGTTACTGATTGTATTTTTTTAAATTAGTATTATACATAAAAAAGGTATCGATTGTAGTAATTACTGTGGTGTTTAGTCCTTAATGATTAGTATCGATTTCTTCTCAGAGACAATGTGAACTTTCTACATTACTGAATTATAGAAAAGACTTTACCCTGTAGAGGTGTGTACGGCATGTGTTGGGTAATACATCTACTATCTGATGATGAATTATTTTCGACTCATCAATGTCTATGGAAATGAACAAAATCAGTTTTTTTATATATTTCGAATTTATAGCAATACTTCATCTTAGATTTTACTAAGCGCTGTTACTCATAATGTTAAGAAGATGTATGCTTAGTAAAAAATACAGTTTAAGTTTTTGTAACTATTTAATAAACAAATATTTACAGGTAGCTTATAAAATATATCTTATCTAGAACTTTTTGGAATATCTTTGGTATAGTGCTAGTGACAATATAAATTTAAAATATTAATTCGCCATTTACAAATACATAGGTATGCCATAAAATCAGTTAAAGTATCATCAAAAGTGTTATTCGTTAATCTATTCCTTCATATTAATAACACTTGGAACGATTAATAAAAAGTACGAAATTGTAATAAAATCGAAATAGAACCAGATAGATATCGAGTTTCGTTTTTGAATCTAAAACTATAAAATTATTACAGATTTCAACATAAAAAACTTAATAATGCAAATTTAGTAAGCATAAATAGTGTGTATATATATTTCAGTTGCTAAATAATTGACGTGATTGAATAAATGGAAAACAATTATGAATCTGCTATTAATCTTCTATTATTATACTATTTTATATTATTATTCTTTGTTCTTTTAAATAGAAACTTCTCTGTAATATACATACTCCACAGCAACTAAGGTACAGTAATTCCAAGCTTTTAGTACATTTTAACTAACTCTCATAACCCTTACTTATTCACAATGCGTAGATTTATTTTAATTCCATAATGTAATAGAAGAGTGTATTTAAATTTCAACGGTGGGAATTTAAAACTAATATTTGTGGGAAGTAATAATAAATAGTTCTCAGTTGTCGTAGAGGGTGACTTAGTGGTAAATTGTTTTATTGTTCGGGCCAACGATATTGCAACAGTATTCTCCCCATCGCAACGAGCGCTGTCTGACCAACGCAGTTTGCTATAGAAAGACGACGGATGTCCACAAAACAGCTGTCCCAAACCAAAACCTAGTAAGAGCTATTTTGTTTTATAAAAAGTTTTTTTTTAACTTTCTTAATTATACGCAAAAGTGTTTCTAATTCAAAACACTGGCTGCTCTAACGCACTCCGAACCAAAGTTTATACTTATTACTATATACTTTTTCTCAGGCAAATGATATAGTTTGTTTTGCTTCTCCTGCTTTGCTTTGCTAATTTTCTAAATGGCTCTTAGGTTTTGGTTTGGAACAGCCAAGTGCAGCCGGGGACACGCCTTCATTCTCAGAGGGTTTCCATCATTCAAATACTGGGTGACCCTCAAACGACGTGGGATCCTGAGACAATCTTTTTATTTTCAGGATCCCACGCACATGCGGTTTGTACTCACTGCATCAACTTTACCCTTCGACCAAGTATCAGTCATGGAACACGATTAAATATATATTACACTCTTCTATTACATCATATTAGTGTTATTTATTATCTATGACTTAAGACTATATATGCATACTCCTCCTTCCACATTCATACACTTAAAGAGTTAACAGACATCACAAAAGTATTAGTTTAATTAAAAATATGTACAGGTGTAGCTAAATCTTCAAGTTCGTTGCACATCCACATTCTTCCAATGAGGAAGCGAAGTAATGAAGCAAAAATCACTAAGCACCAACCACTTCGAATATTTGTTGACGAACTGCCATGAATTACTGAAACAGAAATCGAAAAACTTCATTAAAATCAAAGTATCAGATTTGATAATTCAGCACAAATTTCAGTATGTACACTTGTGTAAGTACAAACAAACGCATACACGACCATTAACCCGTGCGGGGTAGTCAGAGGTTTAGGTGTCCATCTCCACTATTGCGAAGGTAGTAATTCTATGGCCACCTCGAACCCACATGTTATCCAGATAATCAGTACTCAATGTGACAGGTGGTAAACCATATCGCCATTTACACTAACTATACACTAACACTATATTAGCACTAACTATAACCTGTTCAGGGAACAGGTAGGTTTCCTCACGATGTTTTTTCCTCAGCGTATTATTCGACGCATTTCGTTAATGTGTTTTTTATTACGAAAATGTATATAGAAATTCATTTCACTTCATTTCCATTGGTACATGTTTAAGCGGGGTTTGAACCCTGCACCCACTGATACAGAGTCAAGCCCCGAACAACGGAGCTACTACGAATTGTGTAAGTAATGAATACAATAATAAAAGTAAATACCACTATACGGCATTTCAGCACAAGTCTATCAATAATATTAGCAGCGTTTGTCCTCTTATAAGCTTTTTATTTTCTATAATCTTGTTTTTTTTTTGGAAGTAACGAATTTAGTAGTAATAAATGACTTTTTTTAAAATAGCTACTAATGCAATCTATAGCAGTAAAAACTATTTTATCACAACTTAACTGCCTGTTGGATTTATCTATAAAATACTCGTATATCGTAGCATTTGTAAAAAATCCTACACAAGAACAAAGCTATATATTTGATTCTTTCACCAAAATCGATAAGTCATTCTTCATTTATTCAAAAATATTTTTTTATTCAAAACCACTTACTTCGCTCAGGTAGCGGGTCAGTATCGAAGAAGTCGAGTCTCGTGTTGTTTCTGTACACATCATAGATGGAGGCGAGGCACTCGATCCTCATCCGTCCACCATGGAACATATCTTGTGTCACGTTAATCTCTGCTACAGTGCTGGACCAGAAGAAACCTTCGTCGTGCTGTAGACGGGTTTGGGTGGAGCGTATCTGGAAATTTAGGTTTAGAGATTGATTATTAAATACATACTGTATTTTATACACGACACTATTTTTTTTAATGAGATAGGGTGACACAATCGTTCGCTACCTTAAAACATTTACACCTATTAAGGAAGTCGTAGGTCGTATGCTCCAATAGACATAACATACATTATAAATAATGGATCTTAAATACTTTATTAATAATGGATCTTTACTTCTTAGTCTTCGCCTACAATAGCTATCATTGTATGTACACTCCAGACTTGTAACTAACTGAATTCTGTACTTTACGAGCATACACCGAGTTCATTTGGTTTTGTTGTCTTTATGACATGTTGTTGGCATTTTTTTATGTTCTCAACCAGTATCTATTATCCGGAACTTTATGGACAAAAATATATTATTACCACTTATTATTTTAAACATTACGTATATGTATGAAAAAGCAAGTGTAGTACCGGTTCATCATTGATGTAGATGGTGAGGTTGGCAGCGGGTCGTGAGGGAGACGACGTGCAGTTAACTTTGAGCTGCTCCCCTGGGACGTAGTGCTCCTTGTCCACATCAAGCCATGGTACGTACACGGGGGGTGCTGGAATGTGACAATATATTTGATAAGTACTAAATTGGTAGGTAGTGTAATTCCAAATATGTATATCGTTTTTACAAGTAAATAGAAACGTACTGAAAATTACATTTGTAGTAGCTATATCCGCCGTTCGTGAATGTGGAGCTTTTATAATTATGGATGTCAATTAAACGTAAGTTGTTTGCCAGGATCGCGAAACTATGAGATCCGTAATCTCTTTCATTGCGTTTGTAGCAATAAGGGTGCAATATAAATGTTATTCCAAGACATATCACTAAAGCAAAACTACTCTACATCAAATACTGACTAATACGTAAAATGTGGTTGGATTGTGCTGAGGATCATTGATAATCGCCTATGCATCTGCCTACGATGTAACGGCTAACAATTAGTAAAACATAGCAAGCATTATACATAATATGCATTCAAAAACAAAGTAAGCATTATACATTATATACAATAATTTAACGTGGAATACATGCTTCGCTTAAGCATGTTTTGCTAGGACTACCATGTAAATTGCTATTTTAGCAAAATTTTGGTAAGATATAAATTTCATGCCCTGAGTATATAATTAATAGTTAATTATAGGCTGTAGACTGTAGAGTCTCACAGTCACATATGTTCATGATAATTGCGACAAAAGGACAATTACATTTCCTTTGTAGACTTCAATATACAAAAGTTATTAAGAGAGATTCCTTCCTTTATAAATTGTACCCACCTACTACATCGATGTATTTGGTGTCTATCTTCGTAGAGAAGGGCTGCGCGTCGGCCGTCACCTCGCAAGAGAAATTGCCCCTGGCTGAAAAATGCACTTTCTTCAGTCTCACTTGGGTGCTGTTCGAACTGTTTATCTGGAATCGCATTTGGAATACATTTAGAATTTATATTGAACTAGTCTGTGACATATATTATAGAATAGTATCTTCTCGTTTTATTACCAGTCTTGATAGGTAAGCAACATCTCGCAATTTCTCGACGATAAACACTTGTGAGGTAGTTAGAGGTTGGCGTGTCCGCAGTTGCATTAATAGTGACTATATAGCCACCTCCAATCTACGTGTTTGTTTGTATTCAATAACTAATGTAACAGGATAACTTATTATAATTGATAATTATCAATACTCTGTTATTTAACGAATTCTCAATATTTCAAGTTCATACATGTTATTCTAAACGTTGGTATAAAGATCTTGCAAACCCATTCGATATCGTCATAGACTTCAGAGTACACAGACCAAAGTCACGGAGGCTGCGAATGACTAAGACAGTTTTTTACCAATTCACCTAACGCTACACATATCACCAATACCCAACATGCTCGAGAACTCGCTACCGTAATTACTAAGAAAGTATTTTGAATGTACAAAACTTATGTTCACCCATATTCATAATGATAGATGCTAATACCATTGCTAGACACTTACTCTAATCCACTACTAATAGCAAACTCAAGGTCACCTATATACATTGAATTATTACTAAAGCTAAATCCAACAACCTCAATACTCACATCAATATAAACCCCATGCAACGCGAAGGTTTTCATGGGAGGATTCTCTTTAGGCGTGTACCGGTAGAACTCCAGATTCCCCCTGTACCACTTCACTGCGTACAAGGGACTCCCCTCCATGTCCCTTGAACATATCAGGGTCGCAGATTTCATGTGCTGTACGAGCGGCGGGTCTACTATCAGTTTGACATCTCGTACGCTTGTCACGCCTGGAATGGGAAAGGCGTTGTTAGGTTATGATAGCCTGGTAGTTTAAGAGTTTACAAACGTATAGTCAGGTCTTTTCATCGCTTTCGGGGTGGACAAAACGTTGGAGTAACTCCTAGGTCACTTATAAGTATAAATATTGCTGTTGTGATGTCATATGAAACAATTTATATTAAGGTTACTAATTAAGGTAAAGTTAAGAAATATACTTATTATAGATAAAAAATATGTACATTATATTAAATCAACGACTAGACTAGAAAGCAGAACAATAACTTAATTTTTAACTCCGGGAATCGAAGCCGGGACATTATAGTTCGAGTTCAAGTAGTTAACCATTCTCACTGCCAATATCGTCAAAGGTTTATTTATTAATTTCTGGTAGACAGAACCTTGGAGATATAACGTCTCCCGTGGTAGTGACGTCATTAAAATAAACTTTACATCATGTTTGGTACAATAATTTAACAAAGCTCTTCAGCAAACAAACAACAAAAGCATACAGTTTCATAATCTTTACCCCTGGGGGTTACCTACAGAATCGCTTGTCTATCTCCGTTTATACAGAGTTACTGTTGCTATGGCAACCACCTGTCACCATTTACAAGCACTGACTATTACCGGTATCAAGCATTAAGCCTCTCTACAAGTTGTAGGCTTTAATATATTTGAACTTAGTTACTAACTCTTAGTAGAGCTTTTTACTCTACTCCAGAACTTTTTACTCAGCGAAACTCTAGCACTATTTGGGACCATAAGCAAACACTAACACTGTTCTATTTCTAAAATATACGTTTTATTAATGTGTTTATTTTGATAGGGAATTAAACTTGATTGATGTATGTATATTTTTATTTTCTCTATACAAATATATCGCCTATCATAATTCAGTATTTTACCTAACAAAAAACTTGAAAAATAACAGTTGTAAAACGTGTTCAACGAGAAAATGCTATGATATTTTATTGACTGTCATTTATTCTGCAAAATACGGTTTCCTCTCGATGTTTTTATTCACCGCGTAGATGCAGAAACGTATAAAGGTATGCAGAAAATTTTATTTCCAATTTGAGGACTACGTACTCAGAGAGAATAAAAATTTTTTAGTATAAAATTACTATGAGTGTGTAAAAATATATTTTAACTATCGACTATCTCGGCGAAGAAAGATGCCAATGAAGTGAAGATGGTTTTCTGATATCGAAAATAACTCCTACCACTTTTTTACGTAACAGGGCAGACGTGCATGTATGTATATTAATTACATTAGAGGAGTAATCAAAAGGTACAAAATTATCAAAAACACGGTCAAATATTTGGCAACATTAATCATGATCAAGCTTTTTGAACCTCATTTATATTATGCCGCTTGTTTGAATCCGAAATCAGTAAAATTTGGTGAATTCCAATTAAGCCCTGATTACATTGTGGATCAATATATTTATTCATACTCGATAATGACACATACAAGGCGATTTAATTATGTTTAGAGGCTTACGTTTAAAGGTAAAATGATGGGAATTTGTAGGTAATTGTAGTTTTAGGTAGTATATATTTGAATTATCATTCAATGCTCTATATCCTTATAGGTTAAGGTGATTTTAAACCTTTATTATATGTAGGTACATTTAAAGCACATGTATTCAAATAAGAATTTCCCGAAATTCAGCCATATCCTTCATCGCATTAATAAATTCATTGTAGCCTCAACGTAATTTATTCAAAAGAAGTCTTTGGGGAAAATTTGAATACAAAAGAAAGTTAGCTCATTAGAAGGCCTATTTAGGAGCAATATTTCGAGAAGTTTATTAAACAGTATGATAATTTTGGTACATATCCATCATATTCCTAATCTCTTGAGGGGATTTTATAAAAGGTTAAGGTTTTAGTCAATAGGTAACATACCACGAACTTCAGGAATAATCAATCGTAATTCTTATTGTGTACAAATTATATCCATATCTTCAGGGTAAACTATTAACGACACTTATTTGACAGTGATTCCAAATCGTTAAAGATATTAATTTTGTTTGTCTTAAAACCTTAAAATTTGTATCCTTTTTACTTTCATTACAGTCACACAATGCCCATTTTTTTTAATTGATTGTGATAAGAAATAAAACTGTCACACTAAGTACTGACTATCTGGTCAACACGTGGGTTCAAGGTGGCCATAGAATTACTACACCGGACACCTGAACTACACCGCAACGTTTAATGGTTGTGAACGCGTTTGCCTTTGTTTTTTTATATTGTCATAAGATTCAAAAACAATTTAATCCTGGATTATTATAAATCGTCACAGTAATTAAAATATCTGCCATCCCTAACCCCATTTGTACAGCAAATATCAAAGTAAGATATTTCTATTAGTCTTCCGCGATATTTTTCAAAGCCTCCAAGAAAACATTAATCATCAGATACGCCATTCTTCCCCCGGCTTCATTCAGCTTCCGTCATGGAAAAACCCAGTCATCATGGGAACAGGAAACTAGGACGATATTGAGCAGAAATATTGTCTAGGAAAAATGGCTAATATCTCAATGTACAAAAAACTTCAATTATCTGTACTTTGACATAAAGAAAGAGTTTGTAAAGAGGTCGATAATAAAAAAGTATTTATTTCTTCAGGCAAGCAACAAATATAATAACAATGACAAACCAAACTTACTTGCAAAACAAACTTATTTGGTAAATATATAACAAACTTAAAAAAATATAAGATAGGATTTGTAATTATGTAAAATAACAGTAGGAATTAATAAATATCCAATTTCTTGACTCAGATATACTACTTTATTCTCGTAAATGTGTTAATTTACGTCAAATTTCAATTTAATTGTTATTTCAGCGATATCATGGAACAAGATAAATAAATAATTGAATGTACTGAGTATATTTGCTTTCAGCCAACGTATCATATAAAACCAACCTCTTTATATTCAACCAACAGGATAGGTAAATCGTAAAATTATTTTTCCACCGTAAAACGATCGATACTCTTGGGACTCGAGATATTGAAGGAAACATTTGTATCACTTCATCTAAAGGAAATCACGAACGGAATAGTACTATGCTTATCTGAGGTTGTTGTATGAAGAAAATGGTTTTATAAGTAGTATCTAAACATTGATAGTAAAATTGATTAGTGATCCGTGTTAATCAGGGACGAAATTAAAATGCTATCTAGTCCCTGTCCAACATTGCACATCGAGTGATGTATGGCTACCTTGAATTCATTACTATAGGTGGCTTTTCGTATCACTGTATTAAAAAACATACTGGCTATTCTGAAAACAGGGCATATTTTCTCATGATGTTGTCCCTTCATTATAAAACTCGTAATTTAAATGTAAAAGTCGTAATTTTTATCTACGATTTAAATACAAATATATAAAGGTCCCAGATCAGCATTGAATACATCATTTGAACGTCGTTAACGCTAGAAATGACGTGTGATCTATCAAGTATCGCAAAAAGAGGTTGGTAATACGCGAGAAACTCTTTAGTTGAAGTCAAGCTCCGAAATTTATTTTAGGTCCATCCCACGCTAACAGTGATTGACGGTCGAAGCTGAAAGTTCGATTCCTTCTTTCTTAGATGAATTTTTTAGTATCCATATATTCAGGCTTCGCGCGAATAGCCTCCGAAGGCTTGCATATAAAGTAGTGATCAAAATGGTGGTTTTCACTCATTAATGACGGTCTCAAAGATGATCTGAGACTTCACGTGAATAAACCAAGGTATTAACGTAATAATAATATCATAAAAATTATACTATGTCGATCGGAAATAAAGTCAAAGTCCAAATACGACTATCTAAGTAATAATATCATGATGCGTATGTATCTAGCAATAAAAAAGAAAAGAAATGTAACGTCACGCAAGGTCTAAAAGGAGGTTTTAGCGGCACACGTTAAAACAAAATGCATTATACATCTCACGTCATCGCAAGCCAAAGAACGTGGACAATTTTCCTTTCAGCCACACTGGCTAAGACATTTCAGACTAATGCTGCGCTGTACAAAACTATACTCAAAGGAATGGAACATAAGAGCTGTCTTTGACTGTTTGGGAACACGTACGCCCATTTACTTAAGAGCACAGCGAGAAAAATGAGACTGCTGAAATGTTTGAATATTGCGAAAACGGTAATTTCATTGCATGTGTTACGTATCGTGTACATAAGTCAAGGGGAATGATATTG
This sequence comes from Leucoptera coffeella, assembly GCA_030578115.1. Taxonomy (NCBI): domain Eukaryota; kingdom Metazoa; phylum Arthropoda; class Insecta; order Lepidoptera; family Lyonetiidae; genus Leucoptera; species Leucoptera coffeella. The sequence goes on along the minus strand of JAMBLF010000020.1, from coordinate 88,690 downwards.
GTTGCTAGTGTAAGATGAGCTTAGTCAATGGATTTCCTACTATTTAATAAATACGACGTATTACTTTATTTATTTTTTTATTTTCATAATCGACTATCCCCTAAGATAGGAAAGTCCCTAAGTTTTCGTAAATTATAATATATCTAATAATAATTATGCTTGTGTTACGACATCCGTTGCGCGACCGATTAAGCATTTGAACGCTACTCGTGATATCCCGGGTTCGATTCCCGTTGGAGGCAGAATTAAGAATTACGCTTTTCTTCTGCTTTCCAATCCAGTCGTTGATTATAAATGCTATATATGTATTTATCTCTATATAATCGGCATATATTTCTTAAATATACGTTGACTAGTGCCCATAACACGAGTTTTAAATGAACTTACCAAGGGGCTAGTACAATTTGTGTACTAGTGTCTCAATAATTATTATTATCATTAAAATAAATATCTTTATTGTATTTAATTATGTAGACCGCACAAAATAACACCATTTTTCAATAAATAGTGTTCATTCAATATGAGTAGCGAAAGCAATGATAATATTTGTCAAACATATAGAGACAAACATAACATACATGAAACCCTTTCAAGGTGGACGGAAGTTAAGTGTCATATAATACTTAGTAAAACACAGTATAATACTCTACAGAAATCCAGTAATAGTTACTAAACAACGGTAGAATTTCAATGCTAAGAGACAACCAGTGTCAGGCAAATGTTTTGACTATCAATGAATGTACTGTACATGTACTTATATTGAATAAAAACATTTGACTTTGACTTTAAAAACACATTTCGATACCCACAATCCGGTCTTTACATCATATCAATCATACACATTCATCACGATTAGTCTTATCTTAGTTCTTAAAAAAACATTGGTTTGAATGTCATCAAGATATTAATCATTCAATCACTTTTTTTCCGAATCCATCAAAGCGTAATATATTCCAGTTATACGGAAGCCCTTAAGGGAATACGTCTGCAGAGTTTTGTGCTCACGTACGACGTCTATTAAGTATATTTTATTTCCGACCTACTTTCTGCTTAATGCTACACACATAATACAAATATTAATAACTAACGGGACTTATCGCGTATGTTTTTATAATAATGAGTATAAATCGCGAATCTTATAAAACTATAATACAAATACGTTATTCTCAAGCTTATGAAAAAGATATGTCTATTCTATTATTTGACATATCATTTACAAGTCGAATTCGACTTAGCTCAGTTGTTTGGTGCTTGACTCTGTATCACCAAGTACAGGGTTGAAATCCCACTTGAGCTTAATGAATTTATATGTAAATTATCGTAATAAAAATACATTTACGAAATGCGTCGGATACTACGGTGAGGGAAAACATCGTGAGGAAACCTACCTGTTCCCGGAACAGGTAATAGTCAGTGCTTGTAAATGGCGACATGGCTTACCTCCTGTCACATTGAGTACTGACTATGTGGTCAACAGGTGGGTTAGAGGTGGCCATAGAATTACTACTTTTGCAATTGCGGAGATGGAAACCTAAAGTTCTGAATAACCCGCAAGGGTTAATGATCGTGAACGCATTTGTATTTGTCTTTTTTGTCTAATACAGGTCAAGTCAGGAATACAAATCGATATAATAAGTAATATTGCAGGTGTGTTTCTATTAAAAATACAAATACACAGTATTAAAGAAGAGGTAGTTCTATGGTTACTAATAAAGCTGGTTGCCAGATTCGGGATAATTGGGGATTGGGATTGGGTGATATGTACCTATCTTTTTGTATGAGACTTTATGTATATGTCCGTATACATACGGTATGTATAATAGTCTGACATTATATTTACACTTATAGTTGATTCTTATTTACCTTATCTTTTAAGCTATATATTTGGGGTATGTATAATAGTCTAATATTATGTTTATACATTTCATAGCATTAAAAATTATATTTCATTATTAATACTTTCATCTTTTAAGCTGTATATTTGGACCTCTCATTAAAACAATATCTTTCGTACTATAGATCAATATTCAGTGTAAAGTGATGCAGTTTATGTTCCAAGCCTGTTCCATTTAATACATTCAAATATGGAAATGTAATACAAACTGTAACCAACTGACCTCCTTCTCAACACGTTGTGTTAGAGCCAAGTTATAGTTAATTTTATATATTTTATTATTTAGCCTTCTAATCTGGTAATACCATGCTAGTTTGGGACGTTTAAAGAATGTTAACTTCCTAATACATCGTCGAACGTGTCTAACGGCGATAAACTAGCAGCAGCTAGTCACCAATGTTCCATAACATCCAATTCTAAGTGACCTGGGAGATATTTACGTGTCTCCGAGGTTCTGTCCACCCAAAAAAGGGATTAAAGGACGTGAATATATGTATATGTTATGTATTGGTTAGCAATATATCACCAATTTTTCATATGTAAGTGTTATTGCTATTACAACCCCCATATGAATGCTAAAAGTGACCAGACAGATTTTATGTCTCCAAGCTTCTGTCCATCCTGAAAGACTTGAATGTACGTGACAATGGGCTAACAACCCTTGAAACATGCCACCCTTAAACAAGCTTACGCAATTTACGCCACTTCAAGAGAAAAGGGCATAAGTTAAAAAGTGCAATTAAAAGTGACTAGGGCAGCGCATAAAAAACGGTGTCGGGTGAAAATAAAATGTATGAGAGTTAGTTCAGTTACTGCCATAAAAGTAGGCTAATTGCATTACATTAGAGTTATTTCAGTGCTGTGTTGGAATTTAGAACCTTTTGTCCTTTGTCTAGCTAAGCGTAAGAGTCTGGGTTCGATTTTATCATTAGATTCTCGTTGTTCATACGTTTTTATGTATTATTAAAATGTATGATATGTGATATATTAATGCGTATTTATTAGAAAAAAAAGGTGTAACAGCCCTTGCGGAACAGTTTGAGTGTTCGAGTGTCCAGCCCCGCTGTCGCGCAGGTATTAATTCTATAGCCACCTCAAACCCACGTGCTAGCCAGATAGTGGTAGCGGTAAGTCGTGTCGCCATTTACAAGCACTGACTATTATCTGTTCAGGGAACAGGTACATAGGTTTCCTCACGATATTTGTCCTTACCGTAGTAGGTATTCGGTGCATTTTGCCAATGTATTTTATAATAATAAAACCTTATTTTTCTCATGGATAGAAATCAAAAATAACACATTTACTACCAGCCAATATTAGTAAATTGACCGAAAATTCAACTGGAAGCCTTAGTTGACTGTTGATAGGTCAGACAGTAAACACATCAATCTTGATTATTGCTAGAAAATAGTAACAATTTAAAGGACCCTGCGTAGTACGTAGGCAGTTGTTTTCATAATATTACTTTGGCCTAATGGAATATTCTACGAAATAATTACCTTTCAGATGTCATTCTAAACTGCCCATGAAAAGACTGAAACTTGATATTTAAATATAAAGAACTTTATATTTTGAGATCAGAATAGGCAATCCCAAAAATAATGTATAATTATTACTTATTTCGAAATAATTCATAAATTTTATTGATTTACTATTCAGAACAATAAAACATATTCTCTACATCGTATATTTAAATAAATTCGATAGTAAAAATAAGTAATGTTAATATACAGTAATATATTAAATATATGGGCACACAACCTACTTACAGGACATAACCGAAAAAATAAAAGCAAAACCAACGTTTTAAAGATACATCCCTAAACAGAGATTCAATAAACCTGGAATATTTACAAAATACATTTCCGCTCGAGCGTAGAGGCTTTTTCACCCACATGTCTTCACTTTGGCTTATTCATTCATGAATATTTAATTTCCGCATTCATCGATATGTACGTAATACATTCTGGAGCGCTACTATCTCTATTGAACATCGCTATCTGGTGAGGTATCTTTACCGAATGAAATAAAATGTTTGAATTTATTCATAAGTAAAATGTACGTGCTTTTATGGCGGTATGAAAAGGTGATATTATTTTCACTGATGAATATACGACATGACAACTTAACATTGTCTCTTTTCAGAGTGGACTTCGTTAACAAAATTATGTTATTTGGTTAATTAGGTATGTCGGTCAATTATTTTCAACAATAATACGAAATATAACTTTAAGTTGGGTAGCCTATTGCCCAAGTAATGTCACAGAGTACATGAAACATGGCGATAGGAAAGCCAGCTAGTCAACATAATATTGAAATCCTAGTATTTCTGTAGCGTTCTAAAATTAGAGAAGACAATTTATTTATTTATTTTACAATAACATATTTTATCATGCACTACTATAGCTAAAACCAACAACCCATATTTGCTCATTGCATCAAGAACAAAAACAGTTAACAAAAGCCAAAAACACAGCTGTCGGCGTTTAAACATGCTTTAATTTAAATGAGGCCGCTTTATCCCAAATTCTACCACACACGCTTAAAGAGGCATCCAACCATAAGTTTTACAATTAGTAGTGGCAACTTTGTTTCGTAGATTTTGCTGGAACTTTACAGAATAGACATTTTGTCGCCAAGTAAGGAGCGGAACAGCAGTTTGTGCATAAATTGGGGAATCGCTGATGATGTAATCAAGTTTCGTTACCATGACAACACGCAAGTTTAGCGGGAAAGTTTCCTGTTTGAAATTTATGACACAAAAAGCCGTCAAAAAGGCTGGTTGAGTTTTTTCTGAGTGTGTTGTGCTATAAAACTCTAATAATAATAATGTATTAGAAAGAATGTGATATGAACTGATTTGCTTATAGTTAATTCAAGGTATATTTAGAAGGAAATGTCCTTATACACTTCTTGAATCTTCATAAACAAGTGTTTTCTCTAATATAAATTAAGAGGTAAATGTATATAATGAACCTCAACCATAAAAAAATCTTTCAATAAATTTCTTGGCATTTCTTCTCTGCAGCAGTTTCCTTGAAGAAGTGCCTATAGTTTAATTAGATTTATTTTATTATAGAATAACTAATTTTAATGACAATTTCTCACGTGAAAATGTTTTTTTTACTATCAATAAGTGATTTCATGATTCTTATGTTGAACTAAAAGCATTTCATTTCAAAAGAATCAAAATAATAAAATTTCCTGTTGCAATCAACTCAAGGCTCGCAAGTTAATGTAGCAATCATATATATGTATATATAAATGTAATTTAATCTTTCTTACCAATTTCGTGTCAAGATATTGCAAGCTCATCACCATGGCAACACACCTGAAGGAAATGTCGCAAACAATCTTTTCTAAGAATCGTATGTATAATGGATATTGTATTCCTGAACAGGTTCGCTTTTAACGTTATAACGATGAAATTTAATGTTGGTAAACATAGAGAATATGTATACACGTAGACACAGGTAAAGTTTAATTAAATGATTTACTAAGTTGTTTTTGTTTCTATAGTATAATGTACAAATAAAAAAAGTGGAAGGAATGAGAATAAACCTTGATTATAGAGAAGTCCCAACAAGGGATATATCCGAAATATTTAAGGTCAAGTGCCTCATACATGTACATATGTATATCAATACGAAGTATGCCATAGTAGTTATTATTTTGAATATATAAATGCTGACCTTATTACTTTAGGAATGAATAATATGCAATCAAACAGTATTTGTTGTTTTATTGCTTTTAACCGTATGTGGTAACAAGATTAAGATCTATTTCAATTATATTTAAGTAAACCTAAGTTTGGTTTACTTTTACCCCAAGTTTTACAAGTTAAATTATTCAGATTACAGTGTGGTTAGAAACATAAGCCGAGTTCTTACCAGTAAGTAAGTTAAGAAAATCTTTCAGAAGTTACCTAAGTAATATACTAAAATTACAAGTGTTAAGTATACTACTTATTCAGTAGTAGTATTTAAAATAGACGAGGACAAATAATGTTTTATCTCATATCGATAACCATAAAAATAATCGACAACTGCCCACTAGTTGTCAGTCAAAATGACTGACAGCTGACAGAGCAGGTAGGGTTTTGTATTGAGAACCCTGTCCACAAAGTCTAAAAATATAACTGTCATTCACAAATAAAATATTGGATAACGATCACATCATATCTATTTTAAGGGTTTGAGTAAAATTGAGGGATATACCTGTCACTTAATTCAGATAAGGGTTATTATGAAAGCCTATGGTTAAACTATTTATAACTTCCTTGTGTATTGAATTCGAAAATTGACGTCACTATAATTGTCGCCATTTTCTAGGAACAAGGATCTCGCATTGATACTGTACTACTATGTAATATAAGTATGCAACTTGCTACGTCTGATGAACTTCCGTACATTGGGTAGGTATGTTCTAATTTCATGCTTTTCTAGTATACTACATGCAAGCGTCCATCTGCTGCATTTATCACCTAACTTGTATCATATAATACTCGTAAATCAAAAATACATAGACAACTATTAATACTAAATATAAAATACTAGAAAACATATTTTTATTTGGAAAAAGACCTTAATTTTAGCTTCCCTTTTGTTTCTCATTTAATATCATAACATTTTACGATAACTACCTTATAACAATACGTTGTATCGGGTATTAATACTGTGAAAATGTTGCTATATTTGTTATAAAACAAATCAGCTGTTCTCAGAATAACGTCAGAGGTAAATAAGTCAATTTTAATAAAAGCTTTCATCTTTGTTATGGTTTCCAAGAATCGTTGTAAATTCTTCGACAATGCTTGTATAAATAGTTCATACAAGGCAGCTAAAGTTCAACACAGGATCTCCAAATTTCAAAAGGTCAAAAGTGCCACGTGAATTTACATGAATAGCCGTAGAATTTCCAGCACATGATTTTGTGATGTACTGGGATTTGGCCGTACGAACTGATTACAAAAGTATATATTACTTCTTACTAATAATGGTTATCACATGTTGACTTGACCAATGAAAAGCCTAGTCAAGTTTAAAAGCAAAGTGAGTTCGTCTAAACTTACTTAAATGCTTAAAATAAAATATGATCCAAGGATAAATATTTCAGGAATCAAGTATATTGTATTAAACTAAACAAAAATTGTTAGCCAAATATAAAAAAACTATTGAATCCCCATCAAACCCCAATGTAATTAACAGTTTTCATTCATTCATTTTGACTTCAACGTAAAGGCTGTATCAATAATGGCCTCAAAACGATTCAAAATTACAGCCATTTTACATTCTCATCCACAGTATTGTATTCTCTTTGGTCTCATTTCCAATAAAGGTCGTCATTCATTACGCGATACCGACTCAATTGCATCCGGTTGAAACTTAATCATTGATAATTAAGTTGATTTATTCGGTCCGCCGTAGTGATTATTTAATTTTGTCAATTAAAAGCGCAATGTGCAAAAATATATTTAGTCAATTGAAAAACTGTTACAGCCGCGTTGATACACCACCGGGGGAAAAAACGCTGGGTAGTGACAATATCTGGTTGAAAGGTTATACAGATCATCATCTACTGTATTAATATTTTGTCTCGGTAAAAGCTGTCTGTTGAAACAAAAACTTTCGCAGTAGAGACAGTAAATAATCAAAGTTCTAAGTAATTCAAAAGGACTTACCAAAACTGTTCAAAAGTGCTTTTAAAATTCTGTAATGATCGTATTTTTATTTAAAAAACTACAAGACTCATTTTTACAGCATTTTGTGTAGAAATTGAAAGTGTTCACCCAAATACTAAGTAATAACAATTACTATAATCTGGCTGCGATAAATACCAATGAGCTCAAGATCCCAAATTACAAGGCAGAGTTCTTCATTAATAACTAGTCACTGAGTAAGTGGCTACATTTATAACGCAACACCTACATAGGAAGGAGAAATGCTTTTGTTTATAATTTTGGATGAATCTAGAAATTACGATCAAAATATTTACGTTCTACTTCAACGTGAAACTTTTATACCCATTAATATAAAAATAAAGTTTCATTACAATACAGATTACAGATACGCTCATAGTTCTACCTCGTTTGAAACGGATGTAATCTCGAAAACAAAATCTCTATGGAACTCCTTAGAATTAAATCGGTTGCCATTAATAAGTAGCACTGCTAAGACAGATTCCTAGACCATGGAACAAGGAACTCAAGTCATACCTATTCCTTTATTCACTTCTTATATCTTGGAAACTAACAAAAAATATCAAATATTTTTTACTCCTATTGTCAACGACCTCACACAATACACAACCATGTTGGCTTATTGAACACTATTGCATGCCCGCCTAACAATAAAGGAACATATCAAATGACAATCAGTAACCGAACCCAGTTCCTCGAAACCATGGCAACCGAAAACAATGACTCGTATTTAATTTTCAAGAGGCCATGGAAATAGTAGACAGAGGCTATTGTCTTGGCCCACTTATCTATGGAGTGGAACAGGAGGCAAAGATTGACTGGATCATTAGTTGGAAGGACGATCACGATAATTGCTAAGCCTGCTCGATTGATTTTTGGGCTTAGATTAACTGAATTATAGGTATAGGGAACTAAAGCTAAAAAACGTATAACAAAGTAATACGTATAAAATTTCCTTTATCTTTGACTTTGTTTTTCTATTACATATAGTATTTTCGGGTCGTCAGCATAAAAAAGTATAATTATGTAGAAGAGGTGGAATTTATATAAATCCTATCCTTGAAGGATTAGGATTATTTTACATATTATAAATACAATATAGCATATGAGCACAATGTTACGAAATGGGCATTCTTCTGTTGATTATAGCGGGGATAGATTTAAATTTATTGATTTCACTGTAACAATGTCCACATAAAAAAAGGCAATTAATACATGTGCAAAGATTACAATGATCGTCATGAATATTTGAAATTATTTAAAGAAAATGATAAAGGACTTGAGAGTTTTTGTATTTTTGTGTTATTACAAAATATTTATTTAGAAAAAATTAACCAATATAGCAGGACCGATAATACTTCTTCCATCAGACAATCAAGCTGGCAATTCACAGGCGCTCTGCGTACCAAATTTATAGTGTCTAAGTAGTCTTGAGATTCTTAATATTGTTACTTTTCCGTAATATTTTCAGAAAATATTTTGCAACAAAAACACACTTTCCAAATATGGCATTAATCCCGAAATCGGGGTTAATGATACCGCCGGTTCAAGGAAAATCGTAACTTATATTGTTATTAGGGTTCAAAATACACATTTGTGCTTAAACTGCGGGCCGAACAATACAGAGGATCCTTTTATGAGTGCCCTCAGACCTTTGCGCTTAAAACTTTTATGTTAACACTGTACACAAACTCATTAGCATAATGTTCTGAAAAATTCCATTTAATAGAACCGCCGCTGCATGTAAATCGGTGCATAAATTTGTGTAAGCAAATTATGATTTTCATTATTCAGCCGCTTTAAGTTCATTGGCTTGCACTCCGAGCTTGTTAAATTAAAAACTAGATGGCGCCTCTCATTATTTTGTGTGACAAATATAAAAGCATTAGAATATAGAATATGTTATTATGGGTATACATCCTCAAAGATAATTTAACTGTTTGATGACTTTTAATAAGGAATACTGGTGACAGGTTACTACCGGATCCCATATTCATTTAATCCTACTCTTCAGTAATCTCTTATGACATACAGGGAAGAAATTGAGCTAGTATGATTTTATTTAGGTCCATGTCTTTGTGAGTCCTTTCTACTGTGATGTTGGAAGTTTTAATTTAATCTTTCATATTTATAATCACTATTTTAAATACTTCCGAAACACTATTCATGGCTACATAATATTTTCGCTTCATTTTAATCGAAAGCTATTGATTGAGTATTATACGCACTATAGTGAAACACATAAAGAGCTGTGGATGGCTAAAATAAATTACTCAACATTCTATAGTTAGCATAGAGGTAATATTAATCACAAACCAGCTGAACTCAATCGTTCATTAACCAAACACGTCGACTTCAAAGCACCTAATTACTAATTCAATTGTTAATCAAACGGTCTCTAATTTAAAATAACGTTCCCGACCAATTTTCTGCCCTTTATTAATATCTTATGAACCTTGCTAGGGTTGAATTGACGTAAGCAGCTTCCTTAGTTCCTTTTGGCATAATTGTCGAGACAATGACATATAAGGAATGCTGGATGTTGTGAGCACATCGTCCTATAGATTCCATTCACCTTTAATTCCCTCATTTTATGATAGATAAAGAATTAAATACCTTTATTCAATGCTTACTTTACTTATAGAATATTTAAAACATTTACAACAACCTATGTATGAGTACTTAGTTACTTAGGGAAAAACTGATTTTATCGACTTAAATTACTCCTATATATGTCGATTACATGTCTAAGGAAGATAAATGAGTTAATATTACATGTCGATAATAAACATTTCTAGTTAGCACTCTACTTACGCTGATCATGTGTATACATGAAATATCTTAGGGACACTCAACCTCTGGCCCACTTTGTCCCCTTGAACTCACTTTTCCACTCAAAAAGGGTGAAAATTTGAATTTGGAGTTCAATTGGTCCTGCTCTTGTTGAGGAGTCTGCGAGAGATGTTCGCGTACGCCTAAGGACTCTTTACACTGTGGAAATGTTCCCAGTATTTATTGTATGGTTGAATATCATGAACATTATAATATTATATTTGATGACGTGAGGTCCCGGATTTGATTCCCGTTGGAGGCAGAGTTAAGAACTACGCTTTTCTACTGCTTTTCAGTCTGGTTGTTGATTATATATACTATATACGTAATTATCTACATATATATTAAGTATGTATTTATTAAATTTACATTGACCAGTAGCCTTAACACAAAACTTGAATAAACTTACCAAAGCGCTAGTGCGTTTGGTGTAATAGTGTCCTAAATATTATTATTATTTCCATAGATTTGTTGGTATGTCAGTTGGTAATTGTATAATTGATCGTAATGAATTAGTAATGAATTACTGAGATTAATAGTAAAAGCAGTAATGGAATCATTGGACCATTGGCTAGCAACCAGTCATGAATGTTCTGTATGACACCACGATCCTAATATGAAGGTATGAAAGGGATAAAAGGATGCAAATTTACAACATTTACATACATGTATGTTAAAACTGACTGAGTACACTTTTCATAATTTTTTAGTTGAAAACCATATGACTATTATCTAGTTCATTGAAATTTTCTGAACATTACGCTATTGAGTTTGTGTACAGTGTTAACCCATATTTGAGATTTCTGTTTACCTGTTATTTTACGGAATACAGAAATTGGCAATAATATAGGTCATTAACACACACAAACACATAAATGCTTTAAGTTTAAATCTTGTACATAACTGATGGATTAAAATAAAGGCACTCACTCGCTTAGAAGTGATCTAGAGAAATATAATGAAATATGAAGCCTTTGATGCACTCAACAGTAAATTGTTTCAACTATAACGTATCTATTTACAATATATAACAAAGGATTCTCTATGACATGCGAGTTGTGAAGTGTCATTTTCATTTGCAATTGTAATTTAGTTTCCGATTTCATCTGTGTAACATGATGTTCAGTGAAATATTCGCAATATTACAAGCCACAAAATAACACCACAAAGAGCAATGTTTAAATTAAAGTTTCGTTCATTTATTTCGGTATTGAAGTATTACAATATTACAATTGGTGGCATAATTACGCTATAATTAGAGTTACACAAATTCGCAATTGCAATTTACATTTAGTAAAATGGCAGTAGTTCTTTGCACAATTCGAAATTTATTTTACTTTACATATTATATCGTATAACAGCTACTTTCAAAGATAAAAAAAATAAATTTCGAACATATTGTCTGAAACACTTTTCATCATTAAGTCGGAAATTTCCTCCAAAATTTTGCCCTTGGCGGTAATCCAAAGGAATTTCTAAGGGAAAGGTCCGGTTTAAGGTCCAAGCATATCATTAAGATTTAATGAAAGCAACCCTTTTGGAATCTGTGGCCTTTTTTGAGATTCACAATTTCCTGATTTAGTGATTCTTGTTTCTAAAAGGTTTCCGCTGTTTGAAAAGTATAAATAGAATAATAACGCTTTTAAGCAAGAATAACATTTCTCCACAAAAAAAAAGTAAACGTTGGAATATTTTCTTAATTTTAACCTAAGCGTGTAATCTTCCCCGACAATGTATTTTTATTTTGTTGTTTCTCATTTTAACATTTAATTTCTGTAAAAGTTTTATTAGGTCTATAGTTATTATAAGTATAATTTTGTTTTCAGTTGTAATGAAGTTTTTTTGTGATTCTCATGTTATTAAAATTATATAAAATTTTACATATTATTACAAAAAAATTAAATCATACAAAAGACATCACTTACCCTTAACAAATATCACTAGGAAAGCATAAAACGACAGCGTGCCAACTATCATTTTTCAAAATATAACAACAACTTTATCAACTTTTCCGGGTTACTCTAAACACTGGTTTATTTATTACTCTTAAAACATCCATAATTCAACTCACAATAATTGTTTGAAATTGATTTTTTATATTTACGAAATATTTCGATATTATTCCGAAAAAAAATGCAAAACGTGTGATCTCTGTGAAATCACGCGGGAGACTGAATTGAATTGACTTACTTTAGAAGAGCACTCACGCTACCTTACATCTGTAGGGGTCGAGTCTACAGTGCAATTGTATTTATTCTACAGCATATTTGCAGATCCTTTTTGTAATGTACTGGCTAAGAAATATTATTGTTTTCTTTGAAATTGTACTATATTACAAGAGGTGGTGACGACTGAAATTAAAACATGAAAGAAAAAAAATGACGAATACGGATTAGATGAAAATTTTAACTGCATTTAAGAGAATTTATAAATAAATAAATGACATTATGTAATCATGTTACAAGTTTCATAACAATAAAACTCCTATTTTCTTGTATTTTCTAAATGTCAGCTAAAGGCCGAGAGAAATTGTTCGACGTTGAGCCTGTTTTTTTTGTGGGGATGATAGAAGGTAATAAATCCTTGAATATCGGCATTGCGTAAGTAACCTCTTAGCTTATTCTCACCCCAATTAAAAACCTATCACGATAGATCAGTCACAACATAAATACATACGCTTTACGACTCCCGTTTTTTATAGTGGCAGGGTAGTCAAGGGCTTGAGTGCCCATCTCCGAAATTTCGAAGGCAGTTAAGTATAGGTCACTCGAAGCCCGCGTTTCACTTGATAGACAGCCCCAACGTGATAGGTAGTGAACCGTATCGCCATATGTAGGCACTGGATTTATTATTACTTATCCCGAGGTATAAGCAGGTTTCCTCACGATGTTTTCCCTCATCGTAGGCAACTGTAAATTATGTACTTAAATGAATAACATATTTTTATATTTCATTCATTGGTACATGCCAGAGCCGGGATTTGAACCGAGGACCTTTGTCATAAGAAGTCACAAGTTTTACCAATTGGGGTTCACCCGCTGTTTATAAAAAACAATTAAAACACGCAGAGAATTGAGATGACCAGATTACCCTATATTTTGGCTTTTTATATCAAATGTGTCTTTTTAGGTTATGACCCTTGGTAAAGGTTTATGTAAAATTCCATTACTTTTAGCTGTATCATATGAGCCATTTGGCCATTATGGGTAATCTTGTGAAAGGAAAATGGCCGTAACAGGTTCTCCGTTTTATTGTACTTTCTTTTATTATTTGCTTCCAACTAAATAGGTTTCATGCATGGAGGTTAAGAGTGCGTAGACGTTTATTCGCGATTATATCCTTCTTATGATTTGGACTACATTTAATTTTGTGAGCACTTTTGAAAATGGAAAATAACATAGTAAAATAACTGTTAATAAAACTGGAATCGAAAAAATTAACCTTCAGAAATGATACGTAAATTGGATGTAAATATTTGACTTAACTGATGATGATCCATACATATGTATATTATGATTTTTAGGTCCAATGCTAGTCTTAAACGTAAAAAGTAGCTTAACTAGCTCCCATTCTTCCTTGCATGCCCTTAGACGTGACTAAGGGACCAATCGTCAATGGAATCAATAGTAAAATAAACAACCAACAACCCCATTCTAAAAAAGTGATGAAGCAGAAATTACGTATTCGAGTTTCTATCTACCCCTAAAGGGCTATAGGTCGTGAATGTATATGTATTAACATACGGAAAGGAGTAATTACTCTGATATTTATAATTTGTATTTACCTTGACATTTCTCTTTGAATCAAATTGTGGTGAGCAATCCAAAATATTGACATTGACAATCTTCCGCGTCCTTGTGCCTTCTAATTTAAAGTGTATTTAAGTGTATTTAAGTGTATTTTGCAAATTACCAAATTGTCAAAATTTATTTGCGTTGTCAAGTGAGTCGTACGGCGTTCTAAAGAGTGACGCTCTGGACATTAAATAAAGAAAATAAATATAGAAAATATAATTACGTGAATTTGACAAAATTACTTTTTTCTTCAATTGCAATTGTCACTGTGAAAACCTTTGGATATGAAAATTCTGGGATACTTAAACCAAACAGTTAGTACTTAATATTACTCATGATTTTTGGGTTAAATTATACTGACAGTTACCAACATGTAATAATAATTAGGTTTACTTATGATATTTCCATATAACCCATCCATATACTAACACAACGTAGTTTAACTTCAACTATCATATGAAAACTAAAATGTCTTTACTACCATGATTTATGTATACGAGTATGATGTAATATAATGTAATATACTCGTACATCACAGCGCCTAGATAAATAAACATTTCCAGTACTTCCATTTAATACGCAGAATTCATTCCCGGGAATTCTGGAACAAAGCCTGCACTCTCCATTTTGCACAGAGGCTAAACAATTCCAGAGCAGCGCCCGACGTCAACTTCTGAGTTTACGAAATTAAAACAACAGACCGACGCGGGATTTTAAAACGTGAGCGCTCTTCTGTTTAGGCGAAATGAATTACAAACCGTGAGTCGGGATTAAATAAAACCACACTTTCTTTAATAATATGGATTGCTACTGCGTAGTTTGTATAAATACATATATAATCACGTCTTTATACACATGTTTTCTCGGTAAACTTTAGCATATACATTGGGGCTGTGATGATGCAATATGGGATGTTAATCACAAGAAACAGGATGTTATCCTGCCTTGTAATAAATTGAATTTCACCTCGCAAGATAAATGCAAGATAAACCAGTTTATATAAAAGATATAGTAGTTTATATATATATCTATAAACTACAGTACAAGAAAGGCTTGATTTAATATAACAATTAGGTCCTTAAAATAAAGGTAAATGAAAGACCCGTTTTAGCATATCACAGGAATACATTTTAGTGCACACCTGAACAAGCAAGGGGCGAATGAAATGAAATTTTCTCATAGAATAAACACAGACAAAACTTGATTAAACCATATGAACTACCGTGTTTAAATAACGTAAAATGTTTTGACTTTTTCCCTTTGTATTGAGGTACTCTGAATAACTTTCACACACATATGTATTATATAGAATTCAAAATAGTGTGATAAGGGCAGATTGCTATTTGGAAGACGATGTAGTGACTTAGATTCAAAATGGCATGCTTCGATGGTTTCGACATGTTATGCGGATGAATGATAGTAGACTGACAAAAAAAATGTGGGTGAACTGGAAGGGCGGTTACGTAGGGGTTAGTCCAATAGGAAACATAGCGGTCAGAAAGACACCATATTGAAAAAGAGTGACGTTAGAAGTACATATAACAGCCGAGTGTGTATGAGGAGGTGTATGAGTGGCAAATAGAGCGAAAGTGGTTTATCGGTATTGGGACGGATAGGGCTCTGTGCTCTCTGCCTACCTCTACACGGAAAGGAGCGTGATGTGTATGCATGTACGAATATTTATGTGTAATATATTGTGATGTAGTCCGAAATTAGCCACGCCCACTATTGCGAAGTACTCATAAAACGCACCTGTCACTAGATAATCAATACACAGTGACAGATTGTTCCATAACACAGTATATAGGTGACATGCTGGGATTAAAAGCATTTAATTGACTTCCCAAATAAGAGGAGTCAATATAATGTTTGCCTAAAGGTAAATTCAGTCGCACAGTACTTGTAATTATGAACAATGTTCAGCGAAAACCAGTCCAAAAAAGACTGTAATTAACATTTTCATTTTTGGAACATGAAAATTAATGACATCGTGGTTTCACTTAAATGTGATTTGGCTGAAAACAAACCAATTTAAATGAAATCACGCCGCATTTTATCGGTAATTTGAGAATCATGAAATCCTCAGCGCTTTAATTAATGGCATGCAATCTCATTGCTGCAGGGTTTATGAATTCACTCCAAAAATTATACGTATTTGTCAAGCCCTTCCCTATTTGCAGCGGTTTACAGAGTATTCAAGTTCATTTGCGAAATTACGAGGTAATTAAAGTAAAACAATTTTCCATAAGATCAAAATATACAGATAAGTACTTCAATAAATAAAAATATGAAATAAACTAAGGTTGTGACCGCGTTCAAATATAGGTTATAAATCGATCATCGAATTAAAAGACATTGCACGTAGTAAGTATATTACGTATGTATTAAATATCATCTTAATGACTACGCTGTTAAACATTGTGAAAGTAGATGGAATTACCTCTGTCACGTTGTAATATTTGAATCTAACAAAATACTATCTGTATAGCCTAAGATTAAACCTTCTAAAATAAGCGTTATAATAATATCAGCGTTATGTTTGCCACCAAACACAACATACCCAGCTGAGTTTAAAACCTATTTGATGCGACAATAACATGTCCAAGCTACATCCCCTAGTTTCTGTAAATAAACTCGTGATTATTATTTTAAATGGGTCGAGCTGGAGTATAAAATACTGTATTATATTATTTAAACGCTTCTCTTTAAATGTCAAAAGCGACGTTATTAACTCGAACAACAAGTAAGATGTAACTATTTCCTCTCATGCATGTCAACACATCGCAACTTGATTCGTAGCAACACTAACTTAGTTCTAGGAGCTTGCTAAGGCAACATCCGATCTAATGATGCTTAACTTCTTACACAACTTTCGCCTTAGTTCCTCTCCTTCCTTAATTGGGAGACGAAGTGGAAATATAATTTTTCTACTACATAAGGACGTGTCTCTGTGTAGTACATACTTTATAATCGACTTTTTATTTGATTCCCAAGCTTTATGTTGAAGTTAAGGTGCTCTTAGTTTATGTGCTATTCAATATCGTCTTTTTTATTTAAGTCAATTATTTATATAAAAGAATAATGCTGTTACAACATCACCGAAGGGATTTTGTAGTACGTACAACTAAGGGTTTTCAATCTGAAAGATGTGATATGAATTAAGTCATTAATTATGTGAACTAATTGTATTTGTTTTACATTGCAAAAGAAACCCAAATTATTTTTATTAATTTATATCACATTTTTTTATTCACAACAGAGATTTCAATGGTGGACCATAGTCGTAGTCATTCGGTTCAAAGTCTGAAAATTGGTTAAACAAGAAATAATCTTCAGATGTCACCACCGTCCATATTGACATCATAAGCATGACGAACAGCCAATTTTGATGATTCCAAGCAGTATGTGTGTCCCCTGAAAATAAATGAGAAAACATTTACCATATTTTTCTTGCATTAATTTTAGGAGGATTCTATGTGTCTTAAGTGTTAAAAGTGTACATCTATTTATACAGTAAATAAAAGTTTTTTCATAGTTAGGTTAGGATCAAATGGATCTCTGTTGCTCTATAAGCATTAAAGCTCTTTCAATTTATGATAGTCACTCAACCGCCAACTATGACCAAAGTATTATTATAAATATATGTATCATTATTACGTAGTACATTCACATATATTTATTACCCAATTTTTGGACAAAATCTTGATGCGTGTAAGCAATGAATAAAATTTTAAAAGATTATGAGTTGAACTATAACAATGCCGATGATTGAAACACAACTTCCAACTACCTCAAAAGGGTATACAGTCGTAAAGTCTCCGCTTAAGATTGCTTCTAAAATAATATATTCTCGTCTCATACGAGCACAACATAATAAAATATTTAAAGGTCACACTTCTTAGGGGCTGTCACAAATATATCCTTAGGTCATAACGTTCCCTTTTTACTACGTAGCAGGGGTTCCAAACCTCATCTAATCTGCCGGGGACCTATTCTGGTACAAAGGGTAATGACGTATTGCTAGTTCCCGCACGTAATCCGACGTCATTACGTCTAATTCAGGGTTAGACTACATAGTTGAATATTGTATGCACGAGTTAACGGAATTGGGTAGTAGGTAGCCTTGTTTTAAAGTTGGTTTAATGTAATTGTATTGTAAGCTAAGATGGATTAGATTTGAGATAACTGGAATAGAAGTGCCTCTATTAAACAATTCATTAATTCATTTGAGGAAAAACTCCTTACATATTAAGTCGAAAAGACAAATAATGGATGGATAATGGATTCAACAACATTGATCACCTTTATGGTAAAATAAAGGTTGAACATGACGTACATGTCGTCATATTTAAATAATAGTTAGCAAGCAAAGAAATCGCATTTTAGAAATTTAGGATATTGGAGACATAACTCGGACCTATGTTACTAATGCTATGAGAACGTATAGCTTTAAAATACCCAAGAAAGATATAATCTCTTAAACACTTATTCGATACCGCGACGTGTGCATCTGGATTGAGGGCCCATTTTTTAAATATTGGACAATCGAAATGAAACTCACAGGGCATTTAGTAAAGAATTAGTAAAAACTATAGCATCTATTCTTAAATTTCTTAAACTTGAAACAAATCAGTTATTGTCAAAAAACTGTGGCCCTCAATCCAGATGCCAGTATTTTCTAGATCTCGGAAAGTACGAATCCTGGGATAATGCTGTTTATTCGAGGATTTAGTAAAGAATTTCTTAAATAAATTAAGAAAATCTCAAATCTCAAAAATGCGTTAAATATAGGTTTAGGACGATTTTGCTATGGCCCTCAGTTCAGAGGTCGCCGACTTTTGGAATCATCAAAAAATGAACATTTCTATACAAAAAGACTAATGTAACTTATATTATCTTGAAGCTCAATGGCTCAATGAATTAGTAATGAAGAAATAACGATACAAAAGCGAATAGCTTAAGAGAAAATGAAATTTGAATTTTCATCTGACGTACAAACTGAGAGCCCTAAACTTTCGGCGATATTGACTAAACTAAGCCATCTACACTAGCGTACATAAAGATGACTAATTTTACTATTTTTTTACTAAATCCGTGCAATATTTACATGCCTCTAAATATCACACTTTAAGAGGAAAATGATTTTGATTATTTATATAGGAGAAAATTCTGTAGGGTGACTATGTTATGTGTAAATAAAATATGTATATGCAAGTATTTGACGTGTTCTTGTAGTATATTGTAGCACAGATGGATAATTGGGGGTTTATTACGCCTAAATATCCCATGCTAGCAGGGACGAAAAAAGAATGCTAGACTGCAGCCGATATCCCTGGCATGTTGACTGAGGGGCTGGGTATAAATGCAATTTATTTGACGACCTCCGTGGCATTGTCGTTATATTGCTCTAAACATATGTTCACAATATTCTCAATTATTTGTTTTACAACATCGTAATATGCAACGTATATAAAAATGTTTTATATGATTTTCTATATCGTCTTTGAAACAGGATAACTTATAAAGTGTTTTTGTAAAGTGACTTTTATTAAGCCTAATCAATGTAGCAGGTGAAGATGTCGTTTTTTTACAACACACCCAATATATTCTTTTATACTACAATAAATAAAAGCCGACGAACCGTCAGTAATGACTCGTAGGGCACGTGACCTACACATTTAACCCATTGTTTTAACCATTTAAAAATATCTTTTTTTTTTTCATTTATTCATTGTGTGATATTGTGTGAATATCAGGCCATAGAATTTGTAAATAATTATTGTTTTTATCACTTCAGACTAGTTACAAGAAATTTTATTTTAGTTGTGTAAGATAGGTTAATATGGTATTTTATATTTCAACCTTTCTGTAAATTCGACGTAGCTCATTCATTGATGGATTGATTCTGTATCAATGAGTACGAATTTCAAAGCCTGGAACATGTACTATTATGGAAATTAAATTTTCTATTTGATTGTTTGTGTTGTATTGTGATTGGATAACTTGTGCTCCGCAATCGTAAAGATGATTACTCGAACCTGAAAACCCTGCAAAGATTAGTTTGTTCTGTCTGTATACTTTTATATAGTTTACTTTTAATCTATTTGGTGATTCCGGTTTCTGCGGCGTTACAGATAGTGTGTTGTATTGTAGCTAATATCTTTGAATGTGGTTATTGTCAATAAAGTGCTAATAATCTATGTTTATATTTCATTAATAACATTTCTATTTATTTTTACGCAACAAATAAAGCCGTAACATAATCGTCATATACCTCGTACATATCCTCAAAGACACGATGATATTTCATAAGTAAATTTTTAGCATACATAAATATTAGGGTTGTAATTGACACATTACAGCACACAATATTTCAAGTTTTCACATTGACTTTCAAAGGATACATGAATAAATAGACGATTGACACACTGATTCTACTTTCAAACGGACTGGTCACTATCTCCATCATAGATAAGTGTTTGATGACTTTGCGTAGGCAATTTAACCTCCAATCCTAGCTACTTTGGTTCATATGTATCTTTGTATTTGGTTCGGGACGTCGAATACTTTTTTATATTTACACATAACATAGTCACCCTACAAAATTTTCTCCTATATAAATAATCAAAATCATTTTCCTCTTAAAGTGTGATATTTAGAGGCATGTAAATATTGCACGGATTTAGTAAAAAAATAGTAAAATTAGTCATCTTTATGTACGCTAGTGTAGATGGCTTAGTTTAGTCAATATCGCCGAAAGTTTAGGGCTCTCAGTTTGTACGTCAGATGAAAATTCAAATTTCATTTTCTCTTAAGCTATTCGCTTTTGTATCGTTATTTCTTCATTACTAATTCATTGAGCCATTGAGCTTCAAGATAATATAAGTTACATTAGTCTTTTTGTATAGAAATGTTCATTTTTTGATGATTCCAAAAGTCGGCGACCTCTGAACTGAGGGCCATAGCAAAATCGTCCTAAACCTATATTTAACGCATTTTTGAGATTTGAGATTTTCTTAATTTATTTAAGAAATTCTTTACTAAATCCTCGAATAAACAGCATTATCCCAGGGTTTGTACTTTCCGAGATCTAGAAAATGCTGGCATCTGGATTGAGGGCCACAGTTTTTTGACAATAACTGATTTGTTTCAAGTTTAAGAAATTTCAGAATAGATGCTATAGTTTTTACTAATTCTTTACTAAATGCCCTGTGAGTTTCATTTCGATTGTCCAATATTTGAAAAATGGGCCCTCAATCCAGATTCACACTACCGCGACGAAGGCAATTTAATTCAAATCAGAGCAATGCAGGGCACTGTTTTAGAACGTTTATCTAATTCTAAAGCCTCAATGTTGACACATACTGTTACATTTAAATCAATCAAGAAATGTATTTAAATGTACGCCTTATTTTTCAATCTTTCTTAATTTCTCCTCTACCACTTAAGTGCCAAGTTGATAGTAGCTTGACAGAAAATGCCAAAACACGGAGCTTTCGTTCATTCAGTACACGAGTGCAACTTTGTAATTAGGCAGTTGTTACTCTTTGAGTCGAAGTTTGTTTGATAAACCAAGTGGAGTGGAGCTTAGTAGATTTGGCCGCAACTTCCAACCTTTAGCAATATGATTAACTGGATTCAATTAGTATTAGCAGCGAATGGAGTAATCGAATTTAATTATTCACGGCTTCAATTATTCATGGAGAAAGTGTATGAAATTTAGTTTCTTAATTTTTTAATACTTTTACGGGGTTTAGAAAGTATAAAAGGACTGTTGAGTCAAAAATTGCGATCAAGGGTATTTGTTCAATATACTGTTGAATTAGTGACACATACATACATACACATCACGCCTGATTCCCTGTAGAGGGGTAGCCAGAGATCACGGATCCCCATTTGTCCCGTTCCTGACAGACTACTTTCGCTTTTGACACACTCTCATCTTCTTACACTCTCGGCGGTTATAGGTACACCTAACGTCACCTTTTTTCAATATAGCGTCTAACTGACTGCTATATGTCTTATTAGGCCGGCCCCTACGTAACCGCCCTTCCACTTCACTCATATATATTCCTTTTGTCAATATGCCATCATTCATTCGCATAACATGTCCAAACCATTGAAGCATGCTCTTTTCAATCTTAGTCACTACATCTTTCAAACCGCAACCTTCCCTTATCACACTATTTTTAATTCTATCATTCAATGTCACTCCTAACATGCTTCTCAGTGACCGCATTTCGACGGCATTGATTCTACTTTCATGCTTCTTTTGCCATACCCAACTTTCAATACCATAAGTCAATGTTGGAACCAGCACAGCCTTATGAATAGCCATACGTGCCGATTGAGAAATCAACTGGCTACCCGTAACACTATACATGAAACTTAGACTAAACTAAGATATTAAATCATAAATTGTGTTGTTCAATCAAAACTCACTTGTTACGAGACTATAGAAGTAATGTGTAAGCATTCACAATACAGATTTAAGCAAACGCTGGCATAAGAATTTCGGTTCTATAAATAAGGGCAGAAAATTACAGTAACGTTACATAATATCATGCATGCGTAACAGTAATAATTGGGACAATTATTTCAAGAGGGCGCACTCACAACTGAAATAAGATAGAAGACATTAGTGACATTCGCAATTATTAATGTGGTATCATGTTTACAGCAAAAGATATGGCATCTTTTATATTTTTTAACAAGCTTCCTAAACCTAACCTTACTACATTTTGTCGTTATTTTAGATTGTAGGTTGTGAGCCAATCATTTATAACTAGCTCGAAATTACCCTCAGTACATATTATAATGTATCTAATAATTGTGTCGGGTTGGAATTTCACTGTTTTTACACTACTACGAGAGAAAAATATAATGATTTATCTGTATAAAAACAGTACTAACCTGTATATTGGTATTGTCCTACCATTTTTCACAAAATCACCAACAAATAAAATGTCCAATAACACCCAGGCCCACATTCAAAGTGAAACGCAGCCTAGTAATGTTTTTATGATTAAAAACATTCGCAGTAATGAAATAATTTCATTGGATTGGGACTTTCTAATCCCAGAAGAGTGACATCGATTTCCTCGGTGAAAACAAGGACAGTTTATATAAGTTTTCACTCGGTTTGTTTATTATTATATAACAGTTGTAAGAGTATATAATGTGATGGAATAGCTTGTGACTAGCTGATATGTATTTATTAATGTGAAATGATTATCATACATTTTGAAAAGATTATTGAATGGAAGAGAAAAATAACAGGTTTTAAAAAATGTCCTAAAAAGCTATGAAACTTATTTCTTTTTTGTTTTTCACCTTAAGAAATTGACGATCCATGATCACGCTTAAGAAATTGACCAAATCACAAATAATTATAGTATTATTTATAAAAAATAGTAGGATCAACCAACCTACTGAAAAACTGAATGACCCCAAAGCACATAGTAATAATAATATATATTAAAATATGATTTATTAACTACTATATGCTAGTATATAATATCATACTTACTACTATAGAGTAGTAATATTTTGCAAAGCACTTACATACCCCATTCCCAAATTCACGAACATGCATAGTCACACTACATTATTTGGCGAAAACCATAGAGCAGAACCCATGGGAATCACGCAAGGGGTAAGCCCTTAATTTCATTCCGTCACACAAGGTCGCTATTTAGTTATCATGTTAATTAATTTGTTGCCAGCCTATAATAAAAAGTTAGTGAAGGATGTTGTAAAAGTTACTAATCATGATTATGACGTAATGACTGTGAATTATTCCATGTTTTCTGGTATGAGGTTTCAGGTACTCTCATAAAAATATAGTCAGGTAAGTAATTCTTAATTTTTTTTTTATCTTCAGTATATGTACAATACAGAGTCTCAATTACATAATAAACTATGTTTTTCTGACAAGGATGAAAGTCAATCAAACCTTTGAAGCGATGATCTAACATCCGGTCCACTTTAATGTCAATTTCATCACAAAGATGATATGTTTATTCATTAGTAAGTGATAATGTTTATTCATTATCGTCACATGGCTCAATCCAATAAAAGCATACGTAAATGTATTGCTTATGTTTAAGAAATAGCAATAAATAATTGAATAAATACATATCTGTTTGTGTTTTCTTCCTAGCTACCGACTAATACTACTAGAAGTTGAATGTCTGTATCGAGTGAAGCGAACGGACGAGCAATCTAAACTGCGGCTGAGCCACGTCGAATTAATTCCGACCACATCACAGATAAAGCTATCTCTACTCAGTGTCGGTTTCAGGTTTTGCACCTATATGGCTGGATGTACACTCGCTCTAAATAGTACCAAATCCAATTTATGGTGACTGATTCACTAGTACGAATAGGATATACTTATTGATATTGAATTGAAATTCGGAGACACGAGTCTTAGGTCACATTTAAAGTAAATAAAGAGGTAGTCTTGGCATTCATATATTAGTAACAGGTTGATAGCTCACAGACCAAAAGACTTTAACTAACTCTAGTTCCCTAATCACTTCATACAAAACCTCCAGGACGAAATAGAACTAGTTTCATTATATCTATACCCCTAGTACGGGACACGAGTGTATTTAATAATTATTAATTGCAAACAGAACAGGTAAACAAAGCAATAGTGAGAATCAACTGTTTAGATATTCGTGGAATCTTCGCCAGACTACAAAGACACTGAGATGCTTATACTTAAACGAGACAAGCACGGAAGAATTCAAACGTATACTAAAATGTATAGACAAGTAATAGTAATATTCAGAGGGGGAATGCTATCAGTGTCTTGGGAACCCTACCACCCTCTGACAGCGATGATTATAAAGATATTTTCTATGTAATTTAATTTTTATTTCTATGTTAATAGTTATAATTCCTTGTTGTATTGTATATAATAAAATCATAGTAATAGTTGAAAGTTTATAAATTATAAATAACAATATTGCAATGTATTGTATGTTATTTGTTTAATAGGCATAACAATCAATTTAATGATGCACATATATTTCATGAGCCATAACCCTGTTCTATCAAAAAATATCAGTGATTGTTAGAAAAAAAACATGTTATACGTACCCAAATATTTACATGATACAAAAGAGGTTCAAAACCTCAAGTCAAAAGCGTAACGGTGACGTCAGACATACACTCCCGAGCATTGTCTATTAGTATTCTGTGCTTGAAACCTTTAATTTGATATCTTCTCTAGACTCCCACATCCTTCGAACTAATAACTAAGCTTGCTATTTGAAATACTCGTGTTTGCTGTGAACTTTATACTCTGACGGCAGTAATGAAACATATTTATTGAGTATTGTTTATAAGGAATACATGTTTTATTCTGGATTGATAAGAACATAAAGCGTCATTTTTATGCTGGAATATTTCATGATGTATAATTCGTTCGTATCATAGTTCACCTTTTATTATCATTATAATAAAATTACATGCATATACATACATACACATCACGCCTGATTCCCTGTAGAGGGGTAGACAGAGTTCACGGATCCCCATTCGTCCCAATCCTGACAGACCACTTTCGCTTCATTGACATTCATACATATTCTCATACACTCTCGGCGGTTATAGGTATAAATATAATAAAATTAGCACTTCTTTTACTGTAAGTTTGCATAATATTGAAAGAAACAACATCATACGCTGCACATATATTTGATAAAAAAGATTTCATAATTAGTAAGATTTAAATGATACATAATTATTCATTTATTTATTAGTCTAGCAGTTCTTGTTGCTGCCAGACTGCAGCACTCGTCTTTCACCAGCAATCGTTTGTCTATATTGTCACTAAAGTTCTTTAACTCTTATATAAAAAATCCTCCGACTGTCACATATCCAATATACTTTGATCCTCGCCCAAACGCATTCCAAAATCAATCTCGGCTCTTTCCAAACTTGTCACCGCTGAGCGTCTGTATGCAATAGAGAAGGCTGTCGGAATTTCCTCACTCCCAAGTAATCTAATCTTGAAAAGCGAAGATCCACATTGTTCCCAGATATTCCCGGCAAAGTTCAAGGGAGACCCTAGATTGTTTGAATCCAATACGTGTACACACTGTGCACCTGTTTGGTGAACCGTTTTGGCCATACTATGGAAAATCAATTGAGTTTACTTCCCTATAACCTATAACCGCCGAGTGAGTATGAGGAGGTGTATGAATGTCAATGAAGCGAAAGTGGTTTGGGATAGATGGGGATCCGTGCTCTCTGCCAACCTCTCTACAGAATATCAGTCGTGATGTAAGTCTATTTATGTGTGTTTACTTCCCTCTGTTGAAGCTCCTTCTTATATTGTTGATAGGGAGGATCATTTACGGTTGTCTGGTCAAACGAATGATTTGACTTTCAATGAATGTACTGTACTGATATTAAATAAAAACATTTGTGTTTTAATTTTTGAGTTTGAAACGTATTTAAAAATCTTAGATATTCATGTTAAGAGGTTTAAATTATGAGCTATTTAGTTATATTTTGCTAAAGTTTCAGCTACAATACTCAAAAACATACGATATTAAAATAACGCACAGAGTTCAAGGTGTTTGAAGTTGGTAAGGCCTTGGACTAAAGTGGTAAGGTTTTTCATATCCATAAAATATTTGAGGTAGCGTTCAACGTACAACGGGGATTCTTCCGCGAGATTCGATAGTGTTTAGGAGGAAAATAAATAGGAAAACTGCAAGGGTTTATGGGCAGAATATTTTGTAAAATAACTTCACAGATAGAGTTATCCCTAAATTATCCTAGATTTTTCTTGAAGAATAAGTTTCCATATTTATTCATTAATTTGTAATATTAAATTTGATTTCAATACTAAGTTTAGTTCTTTAGTGTTAGGAATCCTTTAAAGTCTATAAATCTTTCTTATACTGCTCACACGAATGTATAAAATCATAAATTTGCACAGAATCCGAATGTGCCCGAAATTAATTCAGTAAAAATATCACAATTCTGACAAGGTCAAAGCTTTATTCACATAAATTATTTATTTCGCGACAAAGCTTAATGTTTTCTACCTCAGATTAAAAAGGGTTCGAGGACTTGCTTTTAAAAAGTCATTAAATCACTTTAAGCTATCGTGAGCTTTGTGAAAAAAGATTTAGGGAAAATGGTAATAAAATATACATATATTACTGTATGTAGGATTCTTTATTTAATTTGAATACCATTAGCATAAGGGTTTCGATTATTATTTCCCACGAGTTAGGTTTGTGTCTAGAATATTTATGGTGTTATATTAGTTATTTATTTACGGCGTAGTAAGAAGCTTTGTATAATGCTAAATGAAAAAGGGTAAGGTTAGAAGCACCTTTAAGTGTGTGTGAGGAGGTACATGAGAGTCAAAAAGCGGTAAGCAGTTTATTAGGAGCAGTTCAGATGGGGATCCGTGATCTCTATCTACTCCTCTCCAGGGCAACGGGCATGATGTACATGCTGAATGATCTAGCACTTATTTCGTTAGTGTTTTAAATAAAGAATTATTAAAAATTTTACTCTATCCCTTCCAATATAAAATGAATCTCAAAGACATTCATACATTCCAAATCACCTATAGCATAAATAGTACAAAGGATTTGATTACCTATTCGGAATATCCTTTTGTTGCTATTCCATTCCACAATAGATTCCAATTAATCCTAGTCGCCCAGTCGCCTCCTATGACAAACATGTCAGGAAAGAGTACAAGTTCCCATTCAATTTAACAACGACAAAGACAACATAATAATATGATAACTTCCATACATATCCTCTCGATCGCCACCTGGAACGGTCCTGAAAAATCTCTCTTGCTTCACTCACGCCTAACCTTCTCATACATGCTCTTCTGTTCTTCACACTACGTACCTTGAGAATAACATCTCCAATTTGATCTGTATACGTTATACGTGGCCTACCCCATCCCACTCTACCTTCGACTTTGGCTTCATGATTCCTTTAGTAACCCTCCTTTCATCCATCCGCTCGATATATGGCAACTTGCGTGTGATAATACGTCCTCCATGGCGCGATCGGTTAGACGCCTGAACGCTAATCGTGAAGTCCCGGGTTCGATTCCCGGTGGAGGCAAAGTTAAGAACTACGCTTTTCTTCTGCATTCCAGTCTGGCGGTATTTATCTATATATAATAAGTACATTTTTCTCAAATATACGTTGACACAAGTCTTAGAATGTACTTAGCAAGGGGCTGTTTAAGTGGTGTAATAATGTCCTACAATATTATTATTTTACAATATAGAAGTACAAAAAAGACGTACTTTATAAAATATAGCTTAAAATTCAGTGCGTGTTTTCAGCTTTGATTTACGGGACGCGTGTGTGACCGTGATTATAGAGACAACCCCGTTTTGTTTTAATTAACAAAAGTGATTTTTTGTCTGCGCCAGTCGGAAGTGTAAGTTATGGTATGCGAAACATATATGGTATTTTCACGCGAATTTGTTTACTAGGATTTATAGTTTTCCCTTCTTTATTACACACGATATAATATGTATAAGATAAATATATTATACAAGCTTATAGATACATTACACAAGATGAATCAGACGCGTATTATACACAATTTTATTTTGAATTTTGTTCATAATCTTCGTATAGAATATTCGCACCGACATTAGTTTGATTTTAAACTAAGTACATATATTACTGAACAAAATAATTCACTTCTTATAAACAAGTCAATTAATGTTTATTTCATAAGTTACATATTACATTTTCACAAATTAAACGTAAAAGCCTTATAAGATTACTTAGTAGAAAGTACATCGATGTATTAGCTAAATATTAACGATATCAATGTAGCACAGTAATCTTAGTATACAGTCCGTTACCCTTGATCAAGAGGTTATTTACCGGAAATCGTGGATGAATGAAGCCTTAGATTCCATTACCCTCTGACCCATTTCCACTTCGCTTTGTTCCTCTAATGAACTCTTACTGTAGAAGACAACAATACCTTTAGAAATTGTATTATCAGGATACATAGTTGAATATCTTACATTATGCTTTACTCATAGTATACAAGTATATATGGAATGAGCGTGCAGCATCCACTTAGTGAAATAATGTCATAGTTAAAACACATTCACACATTTTGTGAGTTATAACTGTTCAGAGTTTCGAACAGTTATCTCTATTAACTCAAAGGATGATTCGTTATGGTTGATTTACGAGATCTAGAGTAAATACGGACAAAAATATTCCGACTATAACGAAAAAAGGCAAATTTAGTATGTTTTAGTAAGTTTAAAAATTAACATCCTAACTTATTACGTTATATTTAACTCTAGTTGTTTTTGAGATAATGCTGAAGATCTTATAGATAAAAGTTAATTTGAAAAATATATTACAATCCACCTACTCAACACAAAAGAAATTTAAGACATAGTACACCCACTTGATATAAATCGAAAAGTCATAATAAATAAAGTCGTTATTTATTATTATAACTATTAGCCGTTGCGGGGTAGTGAGAGTACCAGGCGTTCCATCTCCACAATTGCGAAGATAGTAATTCTATAGCCACCTCGAATCCACGTGTTGACCAGATAGTTGGTACTTGATTTAACAGGTGGTAAGCCGTGTCGATATTCAGTAGGAGACGGACGGTTTGTATTTTCTGCTCGGGGAACAAGTAGATTTCTGACAGAGTAGAATATTACAGTGATTATTCTTTTAATCCACCATATTATATCGTTTTGCTAACACGTTTTATCTCCTATCAACGACACTGTAGTTGTAGCTCCATAACTACATACCTACAGACACAACATTATCATCTCACTCGTAGCAATATCACAATGGCGTTTGTCTAATAGCCACTTAGTCCGCATCTCGGCTAATCTCTGTTTCTAGTTGGACAAAGGAGGTTTGCACACACGTGGCTTACGTGTGTATTTGCTGGATAAATACAACCTAGTTTCCTTTGCTAGTATAGGACCGCAATAGATTGGTAACCAGCTGTCTGTCTTAACCTGTAAGTACCTTTACTAGTTGATTATGGTCTTGATTGACAAGGCAATGAAATGATGGTCGGTCAGTTATATTTTCTGTTAAAGCTTGTGTATAAGACCGGTAGTTATGCTAAAATTGTAAATAGTATAATACTAGAGTTAAAATTAGGTACGAAAATTTGACTCCGAATATTTATCAACAACAACTAGTACTATATATAACTGAAACTACATATGCGGTATGTTAGAAGAGAAGGTAGTACAGTATCAATCAATTGCTTAAAAACAAAAGGGCAAAGGACCTTGTATTCGGGTTAGTCTATGAATTAAATAGAATTTAAATCGGTTTACATGAATGTATGATAACTTTATTTAAATAAATTGAAAGGCTTGATTACATAGTAGACATTTTGAATACTCTCGTAATAGACTCAACAATCTTATGTTAATTACAATGCTCTACTTGTTCAACGACCCAATAACTTTGCGAAGCTAGAAAAACTTCCATTACATTACAAATAAATTAAGTGCTGCATTTTTGCTTCACTACAATAATTTTACTCTAATTAGAACGTTTTTAATTATACATTTTTATCGCATTCTCTGCATCGTTAAATCTCTTCAGGATGTGCAGAACCTAGTACTCTTGATCTCATTATAATATTAAATTATATCTAGTGTTAAGTTCTTTTTTAATATCTACACTTTTTTATCGATACTGGCCAATCAATTCTAATTTTTCGTCCCAGCCTTTTCAAACCAATATGACACGATTTGATGTCAATATAACAGAAATATGTGTGTTATCACTGAATCTACGTGTATATATGCTAAATGTGATCAATGATATATTAGATTATATTATAAGACTATATTAATTATATCTCCGATGTTCTGCTCACTCTTAACACGTAAAAGAACAAATAGTTATTTGTAGGTCATATGTACTATACTATATAGTTACTATCTCACGTAAAGATACATGAAGTCATCTTAGCCTGCATAAGCTAGCTTAATAGACAATTTGTGTTGTAAAGCAGCCCTTAATAAGATTTCATTGACGTCATGCAGGATGCAAGGAGCTTAAAGCTTGCTAAGTTACATTGAATAAGTAAGTACTGATTGGAAGTTACGATGACGCAAATGGCATAGCTGATTATAACTGAGCACATACTTTACCAGCTATTGAACTGACCTGACAACTAATGCAAGAGTAAAAGAATAAAATATTGATTTATTATCCGTAATTCGACGTAGCTCAGTTGTTTGGGGCTTGACTCTGTATCAAGGGTACAGGGTTCAAATCCCGCTTGAGCATGTACCAATGTAAATGAAGTTTAATGAATTTCTATGTACATTTTTGTAATAAAAATGCTCTTACGAAATGTGTCGAATACTACGGTGAGGGAAAACATCGTGAGGAAACCTACTTGTTACCCGATCAAGTAATAGTTAGTGCTTGTAAATGGCTACAAGGCTTACCACCTGTCACATTGAGTACTGACTATCTGGTTAACACGTGTTTTCGAGGTGGCCATAGAATTACTACCTTCGCAATTGCGGAGATGGACACCTGAACCTCTGACTACCCCGCAAGGGTTAATGGTCGTTAACGCGTTTGTCTTTGTCTTTATCTTACAACTATCTTTGGAAGATGAATAAAAACTTAAATACTAATTCTATAACATACACACAATGCTACGAAATGATTATAATAAAGACACTATTTACATCACGTAAATCTAACATAAGTAATTACTTTTATACATACTACTCTTGGCTGTATATAAAATAACTTGAGATGAACGAACGACGAACTTGAGAAGTAGTCAGACAATCGTGTATATATAATTACATGCAAAGAGTTTCTATGGACATCTTGAAGTTATGTGTTAACCAAATGATCAACACCTAATACGACGGTGATAAACCGTACATTCTGACCATAGTTACAACATTGAAAGAAATTTCAACAAAGTCAATGTTCTAGCTGTTCTTTGCTAGCTGGGACTAAAAAGCAGACTAAAAAGCAAAGCTGGGACGTAAAAAGAATGCTAACTAACTGCCGTTCTTCCTAGCACGTCGTAGGAAGTGACGAAGTGTCTGATGGTGATTAGAATATTTTGGGCTATGGACTGGGAACCTTTCACTAATGTCATCGCAGCTCCAATATATTTATGCTACAACGTGACTTAGGAGACATTATATTTCCGAGGTTTTGTCCAGCCCAAACGGGATTGAAGGACGTAAATGTATATGTATGTCAATGTTCTGTGTACATTTTCTTCATTACAAATACAGGGAATTGAACCAGAAACCGTTCTAGTAAGGCAAATAGTCGATAATACAAAATAAACCTGATTAATAAGGCTCCTTACCCTTAGCCTCTAGTAATCAATCGAGTTTGTCTAACCAAGTAAAATAGATTGGAAGCACTCAATTTAGTTGAGAGTGGAAAGAGTAATAGAAGGATGTTGGTTTATATTCTCGTCCTTTTATACTTTTGAGTTAAACAGAAACTTGGCACAAAATTATTTGCTGCGTCACTTTTAGTATTGATGTCAGGTTTTAATAGTACATATTTATGTAAGAACAAATGCAGGATGATGGATATTATAAGCGAGTATACAGTATTATAATAATTTTGACTTATATTTTGAAAAAAGGTCTTTACTTTATATACGTTAATATAATAATATTCTTTTCAAGGTGGATGCACGAAGTGTGAAGAACAGAAGAACATGTATGAGAAGATTAATTAATAAGTGTGAGTGAATCCAAAGAGAATTATCAGGATCGTTCCAGTTCGATAGTCTGTGACTATCATGTTAGGGTGTATATATGTATTAATACGTCACGTTTGATATAAAGAAACTATAATTATACTCTGAGTGACATGGAAAGGATTTTAATATTATACATGAGTACACACTCGCGAATTTCAAGTTTCCCTTTTTAAGGTCAAACCCTTATCACTGTTGCAAAAATGTCTCTTAGCATAACTGTTGACGACGGCCTTCTAGGTCAAAGACAAAGGGGTCATTTTCATGACGTGACATGAACCCTGGAGGGGTAACAGTCCCGAAAGAGGTATCAGAGGTTCAGATGTCCATCTCCACAATTGCCCATGATTAATAACCAGCGGGACTTATCGCGTATGTTTTTATATAATAAAGTTACCTTTATTAACCCGACGTTTCAAAACATACGCGATAAGTCCCGCTTGTTATTAATCATGAGTATAAATCGCGAATCTCTTAAAACTATAATCCACCATTGCCATCTAGAAAGCTACTTGTTGATCAGATACTCCACATTCAATATGACAGCTGGTGACGGATGGTTACTAGCCATCTCTTAATAGTTTCCTTTAATATAATGTATATTTATGTCATAATGTCATCTGTAATGATACGTGGTATATAGACAAAAAGACAAACGCGTTCATGATTCAGATGACCATCTCCACAATTGCGAAGGTAGTAATTCTATGGCCACCTCGAACCCACATGTTGACCGGACAGTCAGTACTCAATACCATGTCGCCATTTACAAACACTAACTATTACCTGTTCGGGGAACTGGTAGGTTTCCCCTTAATGATTTCCCTCACCGTGGTATATGTTCTCTAAATATCACGTTATGTGATACGTAAGCGTATAAAAGGTATTTTAATCTACCTCGCAGTAAGAAATCCAATATTATTGCTGCATCACGTAAGCTACGCTTTGTACCACACACAATTTTGAATATTATATAATGTGCTGAGTTCCATCAATTGCAAGTAAATTGCCTAGTGTAAGATGAGCCTACGTATGTATGACTTGAGTAGAAACACAGAGGCCAAGCTACGTTGGATCTTATGTTCCTGAGAAAGCAGGTAAAAGCGATACGTGCATTTAAAATTAATGAAAACATATTGGCTCTAGTTTGGCTTATGTTTGTTTACGTAGCCGTATTGGTATGGGAATAATTTATATAGAAAAAGAACACTGGACTGGTGTCTTAACGATTTAGAGGAAGATATAAACTATAATCTTGATCCGTGTGTATATTAGAATATTGTGATTTTTCGTAATTATTTATAAACAATAGATAAAAATTGTTTATATATAAAAATTAACTATACTGAAAAAACAAGTAAAGAGCTTGCTATAACGAATTCGAATAAATTGGAAAATAAGATAAAACAATAAATCTTTTATTTTTTTCATATTTACAGGAGCGAAACGTTTATAAAAATATGAAATACATTACTTCATTACGATAATGACACAGACTTTTATATTCAACAAAGCTTTTACAAATTTTAAGCTTATTCAATTACCTCACATATGTTGCCACTTTAACACCTAACTTAATAACTAGTGTTATAATTTCCGTGCAGAAATTCCGTCTAAAAATGATTTGTGGACAATAAACAGCGGTCGTCTGTGGAAATTTTATAGCCAATTTAGCGCTACAGCGGCCACTTAACATTCTGTTGGGAAGCCAAAGCGGTGCTCAATATTGTATTTACGTGTCGCTTTATCGCTAAATGTGGCCATCGATTTTCAATATCGCGCTACGGTGGGTGGTGATAATTATGTTTATGGCGTGATGTGCACACATCTAGGGTACCTTATATGGTGCTATTTGAAAGGAATTTTCAATTATATACCTTAACGCCATGTAGAACAAACGTACTGGATAGAATCTGTTTGACGTTTGTATGACGTAGACAAATTCAAATACAATGAAAAAAAAGTATTAACAATGAGTTGAATTGAGTAAATTAGAGTCTTAATCTCATCTAGTATCCAAGAACGAGTTTCAAAAGGCTCCCTTAAAGTGGAAAATCTACCTGTAAATATGGTAGAGACACACGCAATTTGTTGTCGTAATATGTAAAGAGAAACTATCTGCTTTTGAAAGAATCTAACGTTAAATACTTGATTATAAACCTACAACGATATGAACCCTCTCTTAGAGATTGAATATCCTCTAAATTAAGTGCAACGACCTATCCAAAAATATGAGTATACTCTTCACGTTACTACCTAAATAATAATCAAATTCAAAATGTATCCATATCCTTAAAAAGTGAGTAAGTGCATTAATAGAGTTCTTTCTAAATCTCTTGTTTCTATGAAATTGATTTTGGTTCAGAGAAAGGTTCCAAGGACCTATTATGTCAGTTTTGAATGATCAATTTAACTTTGCCCGTTGAAAAGTCTGCCGTGGATGTATGAAAGCACGTCTATTCTTGGGTAATGGAGTCGGTATTTATTTGCTACAGCTGCAAAGCTTAAAATTTTACTCGTATGACACGAAAGACTTGAAATTTTTTATTGAGTAATGAATATGTACCGCAACATATGTCCTTTAATTTATAACCAGGCTCTGACCATCTCATAGGTACCAAAATGCTTACATATTATGTACCTACTTTTATTGAAAATGCTGATTTCCTGTACAATTAAGTGTAACGTCTTTCTCTTCTTCTTCTCTTCGTTATCTTTATTAAATGGACAATAATAATAAATACACGTGTGCATTCTCGTATATCAAAGTCAAATGTTTTATTCAACATAAGTACAAGTAGAGTGCATTCTTTGAAAGTTAAAACATTTGCCTGACACTGGTAGCATTGTAATTTTACTGTTGGTTCGGAAGCCCTGGCTCGGAGAAGGCTTTCAGGATTTTTTGCCCAGTGCCAGTTACAAAAACAAACTATAAAGAAACAAAATTATCGTTACACATATAGCTTAGATGCACTCATTGCCAACCCTGAGCATCGGCAAGGTAGCCCTCGACCGCGTAGTAAGCACCCCGGACTAGTCGGCCTCTAACTATAGTTTTAAATTTAGGTAAGGGCAATCGCGTAATCCGGTCCGGTAAATGATTACAAAACGCACGTAATTTTCTACAAAAGATTTCTTGATCTTTTGAAGCCTCGAGGGCGCCACATGCGGCTTATGTTTGTTCCTAGTATTAATTTTATGAACATCACAGTTTCTTCTATAAATATATATATTTTTATGTACAGAAATGACACACTCAAATATGCACTGAGCAACAACCGTCAAAATATCAATTTCTTTAAATTTTTCGCGAAGTGACTCTCTGGGGCCCATTCTGTAAATGCAGCGAACAGCCCTCTTCTGCAAAACGAATATTGTGTTTATGTCAGCAGCACAACCCCACAGCAAGATGCCATAAGACATAATGCTATGAAAGTAGCTGAAATAAACAATCCTAGCCGTGTACTCGTCCGTATATTCCCTAATCCGTTTAACAGCATATGCCGCGGAACTAAGTTTTTTAGATAAAACGCGAATGTGGTCTGCCCACTGCAGCTTTGAATCTAAAGTTAACCCTAAGAAGACAGTAGTATTTATTTTATCTATTTTCTCATTATTTATTTTTAGATTGGTTTCGACACTATTCACATTTGGCTTGGCAAAAAAACAAAAGACAACATCATTATTTAGCATGTTTTATACCTTGTTTTTGTATTACTTAAACCCAAATTCCTTCACAGTACCACATCCACTCACAACGTACCTCCTAGTCCACAAAGGCAGGTGCCCGCAGAACTCGGAGAGGGTTCCGTCTAACGAACTCATTCACGTGGCGCCCGCATTGTGACTCGTGATAATGGGCTATCTTTCATCTAATCAGGAACTTTGCCACCTTCACTTTTTTTGCTTTTTCTTGTCTCTTCGTCGTTCTAGAAAGGGTTTTTTAATATGTTTACGGAGTATGGAGTTCATACGTGTTATTTGGTTGGTTAGTATGTGCACAAGATTGTACATGTTAGAGTTGGTGCGTGAGTAGTGTCGAACACTGACATATTGATAATATGTGTGTCTAAATGTCAGTTAGCTTTAGTTTGTGAATCTATCTAGTGAATAAAGGGTTCTCAAAATATAATTTAAAATAAAACTATATTGTGTTGATTATACAAAGCTTAAACTCTTGCTAAGATCACAATTACAATGGTACATAAAATCTTCATTTGTACTTATATCACATGACATGACAGAGGAATTAAATATAATGTGCGAAGAATATCCACCATCACATCCTCGATAATTTTGCAAAAAGTGATCAAGCCAATATCAACATACATAATAATATTCATAAAACAACTACAAAAAGATAATCCAATACAAACTAACTGTGCTCATAAACGGCTGAGATTTTCACGATATCAAAACTAATTTGGACCACAAGTTGCACGTATGCATGGCGGCGTCAGCATGCACCGACCATAAACAGGACGCCTGCGGCCATTTTGTTAAACATAAGGGTCTGTATATACCTTAGGTTATAATAGATAAATACTCATCAATACAAATCACACCATTCTGGATATAAAAGATAAAGTTCCATAGTTTTTCTTTTAATTTGACGTAGCTCAATTGTTTGGGACTTGACTTGTTGAGCATGTACCAATGGATATGAAGTTTAATGAAAATCTATGTACGTTATCGTAATAAAAACACATTTAAAATGCATCGAATATTACGGTGAGCAAAAACATCATGAAGAAACCTACCTGTTCCCCGAACAGGTAATAGTCAGAGTTTGTAAATGACGACATGGCTTACCACACCTGTCACATTGAGTACTGACTATCAGGCCAACACGTGGATTCGAGATGGCTATAGAATTACTACTTTGGCAATTGCGAAGATGAAAACGTGAACCTCTGACTTCCTCGCAAGGGTAAATAGTAGTGAATTCGTTTGTTTTTGTCTTTTTATAACAAATTAAAATGAAATCATAATAGACCTGTGTATCTAAAAGACTGAATTGAAAAAACGAAATAATACATGTTATTTAGTTCTGAATTCGTAAAACCTTCCTTTACGTCGTCTAAACATGAGAAACTCCCAAGTTTGTATACCAGAAGACTTTTATTTCGCAATCCCAGACTAGCGCTTGGTCACATTATTTTCGGTCCCAGGTTCATATTAATATCACAAATTTTTATTTGTCTTATTAATTATAATAATGTGTTAAGAGCCTTATAACTGTTGTTAACTCAACTCAAAGTTGGACAATGAATAAAGGGATTCGAGACTAATCTTTGAAATTTCGTTCTATTGTTTCATTCTTGTTCTAGTAAAGGTTCTTACTTACATTGTCAAGTTCACTAAAAACATCGCATATAATTATTTTTGAGATAACTTAAAATAGTTTTATTAACTTCATAAAGAAAATGAAATAATTAAAACCCAAATTGAAATATACACACATCAACATGGTCTAGGGATATTTCTTAAACGAAAATAACTAAAATAATATTATCTTTCTGTTGTGACAGCTATACTTTAAAATAAACCGTAATTGTGAGTATATTTTTGCTACTCTTATGTTCAGTGCATCTAGAAACAAAATAGTAATATTTGCTTCTTGCATTCATTTCATTTCATTTTATATCATCCACCCCCGACTTTAGTACTTTAAAATTGCAACCACAAGCTGTGGCACAAAGCAACAGTATCCAATCTCCAAACACATACCGTTTAAAAGTATTTCAATACTTATTTCCCACACGTGTGCATTAGGGAAGGGGTGAATGTAACATTTTTATCGCCAATACAGCGTTATTGGGACACTCAACATTCTGTGGAGCGACCAAAGCTTGGTCGATATTGTATTTACGGAGGACTTTATCGATAAATGTGTGTCCCAACTAGATTTCTTGTAATTATGTTTAAACTACATAAACATTTTTTACAAGAAAACAGGACTTATCACGTATATTTTATAAACGAAGAAATATCTTTGCTACCTTCTTATAAAATGAATAAAAATCGCGAATCTCTCAAAAATATATATATTTGTTTTTTCTCATTACTGGCTGTGTACTGCAATTTGAACAGTGTATTTTATTGTAAATGAACGTAGATGACGAGTGAAAATTTTAAACTTTATACAGGAGTGTATAGATAATAAACATTCCATTACCACTAAGAGTAGATATTTTAATAATACTCAGGTTACTCAGCTTGGTTGAATAACATGTTTGCTCGTCAATAAACAACTCAATAAGTTTATCGTTATCCTTTTGTAGGAAATACGAATAAGAAGAGAAATAAGTCAATCTATCTAGATGTATGAAGAGAGAAATCCCTCTTACATACATACTTCTGCGGGAAGCGTCGCCGGTCTGACCTACTTATGTAGATGTATGTTTTAAAGAGTTATGTTTGGTAAGATACGAGTAAGTTAAGTGTCA
The DNA here is from genome assembly GCA_030578115.1 of Leucoptera coffeella. NCBI lineage: Eukaryota > Metazoa > Arthropoda > Insecta > Lepidoptera > Lyonetiidae > Leucoptera > Leucoptera coffeella. Next base: position 49,236 of record JAMBLF010000020.1, on the reverse strand, counting down.
CAAATTATTGTCAGTTTTGCCCTGAAACTAGGTTATGTAATGTGTGTATATACGAATACATACATTTATATAACTATCTATTCGAACTAATCGAAACTATTTATATAAATCCTCGCAGAGAAGTTAAATGTATACGTAAAGTATCGAGTATCCATAATCGCAACAACGTAGCACTTCATCAAGTATTACAAGTATGTAGTTTATATATTTAAGTATGTAATTTCACGGCCAAAATTTCGCCAGTATTAGAGAAAATACGGAAACAGTAATATAAATACCCGGTTCTCCGAAATTTTAATTGAACGTTATGCACCAGTTTATAAGCATTGTATATCAAATGTTGTTTTTCTTATCATTTGTCGTTAAAGATGAAAATGATTATAAGGTAAGTTATTAATTGTTCTCATTGAACGACTACTATCCATCATTTCGTCAGTGAAACTGTCATTTCTTTTCTAAATGATTTAGGTCGGGACGAAGAATAGAGGTTATAGTTTTACTTTTTTGTACTAGCCAACTCTCGCTCACAATAAATCAACAATCAACCTTGGCTATAAGGTTAAAACTGATACAATTCTATGCTTAGGTTTAAATAATCTACGAGTACGTAATATTGGTCATAATTACATACATACATACACATCACGCCTGATTCCCTGTAGAGGGGTAGGCAAAGATAACGGATCCCCATATGTCACGATCCTGACGCTTCATTGACACTCATACATCTTCTTATACACACTCGTCGGTTATAGGTACTTACATCACCCTTTTTTGGTCATAATTCTGTCTCTATTAAGAGGTATAATTTCATCTAGCTTACTGAACCGTACGATTAATATAAAAGACTTATCCTGAGACTGACAGTCAATTGATAGGTGTCATTTTGATATTCTCTTAAAGAGGATCAGACGAGAATGGGTTTAAGTGTATTTTTATGTTAGACCGACAGATAAGGTTTGCGTTTGGTTTCTTAATTTATAACGTGCATATAAATATGATACTAAAATATCTGTTTGTTCACACATGGCACAGGGTCAACATTACAAAAAGTAAAAATGTTTACATGAATTCCATTCAATATTCCTGAAAGGAAAAATATTTGTTATGGAAATAGTAGAGACCTATTGCGAATATGTGTACATATAGTTACAGTCTTATGACTCAAAAACAATTCACCAAGTAGTTAAACGTTTGGCTTATAAGTTGGCCTCAAATTAGGTTTTATCATGCTTTGTTTTACAACTGTAACTATCACAGACTCCATTGAAAAGAAAATCGCTAAAACTCAAATGTGAAAACTTTAGAAGTAAGAAAACGAACTCATTATTCATGACAAAAATATCGTGACCTAATTTTCTGTGAAAGGATTTCGTTAGAGCGACAAAAGTTTTATTGGTTTCCGAACCAAGTTTTATTGAGACTCTGTTCCGAAAGACTAATCCATTAAATGATAAAATATTAATTCCATTACTTAGATTCAAATTTACGTCGGTGCTTCAACTTACTTCGATTTGCTTAAGGCGCGTGTGTCCTACTTTGACAATTTGCAAATTCAATGCGATTGTTTACAATGCAGGAATTACAATGCCTAAATGAAACTTCACAGTAGTAAACAATAAGCAAAATAAACACAGTCTGTTAATTACGTAGTTCAGTAGAACTTAAAATGTGAATATACAAGAATATGGAATTGAGAAAATCAACATAATTATTAAAAACGGCTATGTATTTGAATAATTGTATTAAGTTTACCTGATGAAAATTAATGATTATATCATAGTTTTAAGAGATTCGCGATATATACTCATGATTAATAATTAACGGGACTTATCGCGTGAGTTTTTATATAATAAAATTACCTTTATTAACCCGACGTTTCGGCTACGTTGCAGTAGCCATGGTCACGGGCAGAAAATTATAAAGAGAATGGGCCCTTAAGTAATTCACCTCGAGAGAAGCTTACAATTCCTCTTTCCATATCTCTAGTAGAACAATAAAAATTTTCATTTAAAACCGTTAAACTTGAAATATGTTGAAATGGATTTATGCTAAGAACTTAAAGCTTTAGTGAATATGTATGTAAATGTAAATTATGCATCGATTTATATAAGTTTATACACTACCTAGGTACATATTGTTTTTTTTTCTTTTACAATAACGGTGTTGATAAGTAATGAATCCACTTTTTACCATTCCAGATACCTTCTTCCTTTTTATTTCGGAAGAGGCTTGAGTTTTACATTACCATTACCATATTACCAAAAATCTAACACGTTTTCGATGACCATTTGAAAATAGAAGCAGAACATAGTACCTTTTATATAAGTCACGGACATTCCGTCCGCTCCGAAAGCAATAAAAAGTGCGAATATAAATGTGTACTTATATTAAAGAACACTTGATTTTTTTCTTACTATTTCATTCTATACGGTACTTCCACAATATGTATATCATATTCGATTACTTGTAGGAACTATATTAACAACTGGAAAATTTCCAAAGCTGAATTTTCCATAGAACCTGTAATCAATAACAGCTAGCTCGGATAACGGTATGCAATGAAAGCCTAATATACCAGTTCATATTATTTTATTTCTGTAGTAAATAGCTTGAGTATTTAATTTAAATAGGTAGTGACCAAATACAATCATGACTTTAATCATTAAAGTACAGGTCAGAACTTACAAGTACAAGTACTCGTACTAAAAGTTTAGTAACATTGCGTTTAGGTAAAAGTATCAATCAATTAAATTCAATACAATTAAATTCACTTTGTTTATAATCTCTCAGGTACCTCATAAGTCATGCTAAGACGATATGATACATTGTGGTGAAATTGCACGAAACCAGTAGAATATCAAATAGAAAACATTGTATTACATTACTTCAAAAACAAGGAAATTCTTGTTGGGAACTGCAGTTCTACTTTACATGTGCACAGTTCAATATTTCACAAACTTTGTCCAAAGAAAAGCTCGGAAACAAACTGAAAGAGCTTATTTTATCCAAAGTAAGTCCTTTGCATGTATTAATATATTGAATTTGAGTCAAAAAGTACCTATCTCCTACAAACTTCAGTATCTCTGGTATTTTATCGATGTTCCATATACATTACTAGTTTTAAACTATTGTACATTCACAATAGTGATAAAAGCAAGCAGTGTACAAGGAGATCTAAAAGCGAACCGTTAGCGAAATGTGAATACCGTCAGTAACACGATCCAGATTATAAATTCGACACTTTGTGGGAAGATTTTGTGAACGTACATTTTGGAGAGTGTATTGGATTTTAGCCTTTAATGTGCCATGAAATAAGCTTTAAGTTAGGTTTGGAAGAGTAGTGTATTGAGGTTTTCCAATGCTGCCAATTGCGATAACACAAAGCTTTGTAGGTAAAAGGAATTGTTCTTTTAAAAGCCAGTTAAGTAAATGCTTGTTTTTATTATTATGTTCGACCACATTGTGCATTTTTAGTGTAGATTTTACGTAGGTATCCATGAACCTTTAAGATCAGGGATCAAGGTAATCTCTCATTTTTGATCTTGGAAAATATTTCTTCACTTAAATGAGTAAACAAAACAAAAAGCAGCGAATACAATTTAGTAACACTTAGCTTGTTGTTGGGGACAGGGGTGTAAGGATTTAAGGAACATTAATGGTAGTGGTACAGGTAGTGGTATGTCTATAGTATAAAGATTACAAATATAAAGTTAAGTGAAGTGGAAGTGTAGTCACATAGGAACCAGCCCAATTAAACATATACCAGTCAGAAGGATGCCATATTGAAATATGGTTACGCTAGCGGTACATATAACTGCAGAGAATGTATGAGTGTCAAAGAAGCTGATTGTCGTTGAAGAAGTGGGTTGTCTGGTTGCGGACAAATAGGTGATCCGAAAGCCGTGACCTCTGCCTATCCCACTACAGGGAAATGATCTTGATCTATTATAGGTATATGTATTATAAACCCTCAGTAAATAACTGATTTATTTTCATTAACCACTTTGTACATTAGGTGACCAATTCAGTATTTTTATTCCGTTAAATACTCCCCCATTATACCAGGGTCCCAGACTATTCCAGGAACATTCTAAGTAGTTATCCCACCACACATTAGCCGCTCTAACGGGCGGTGGCGGTAATCCTCGTGTCGGCGCTTTTCATTAGCACTCCACCTCTAGCGAAATTTTTAAGGAGCAACTTATGAAAGTCGGGTAACAAAAATTATCTTGCAACTGCACTGGCGAAGTTTTACTTTGAAATGTGATTAAATGGGTCCAATTAGGAAGTTGGGCTTTATCCGCGGAATTCCTTGGTGTAATCTTTTTTAGATAGTGTTGTTTTGGTTTGTGTACAGTATGTATTCGTATAATATACATATTCCTTTGCTCGTATAGAAATATACAAAAAAATTATGTAATGTTTTGTATTATAATAGAAATGTAAAAAAAGGTAAATGTGTAAGGGGACGTTATAGTACGAAGTTATAGTAGTTATAACTTGAGCCTCCGAGTGTGTAAAAGGTATATGAGTATCAATGACGTGAAAGTGGTAAGTTAGGATCGTGACGTAACGTACGTAAGTATGTATGTCAAAAAATATACTCGACACAAACTAGGTCTGAGTCGATTTTATTCCATTTGGTGATCAGAGTATACGAAACTTAAAAGCACTAAGTAATAACTTTCCTTCTTTCAGCTTGCAATAAGTTGATGTTTTAGCCCTAATTTATTTTTGATTTCCTAATTTAATACAATGTAATGATACGATCTTTCCTTATGAGTGAATTGAATTCATGCACGTCATTGCAGGTACAAAGTGCAAGGAATTATTCCATTCTATCTGCTATTCACGGGATGGTAGTGACACCGCTTATTCAAATTAGCTCTATGTTTTACAGCACCAGTCACTCCATCTTGTAGACGCTACTAGAAGCAAGTTTTAATTGCCCCATTAAACTTTCTCGTAATTCACTCCCAAGTGCTTTCATAGGGTTGCTTTGGGACATTGCACTCTAGTAATTATCTTTGGCGACGCAAGTTTGGCAGTGCATTGATTTTACTGATTAGCAATTCTGTATACATCTATATACAACTTGTGAGTAACTTTGCCTAGTTGTTAGTTGAATAAATCTATGTCCTCGAGACTAGATCGAAAATAAAAAGAAACAGATGCTTACAGATAAATATTGCAAGTAAGTGGTTCGAGTGTACAGAAATCATTATACGAGTATGCAACACTGTATTTCGAGTATTTATGTATCTCAAAACACTGAAGGTTTTTCTAAGACTATCGAGTATCTGGAGTTATTCTAATTCACTAGTGATTTCCACACTTTTTCATTTGGCGATTGGCTAGCATATTTTTACCAATATCCTATATTAACCCATTATTTCAATTATAATTGATAACCGAACTTAAGAAAATAATGTTGCACGAAAAGGTATGTCTTTAAAGTTCTATCCATCATAAAAGGTGTATAAATATGTATATTTGATTTCCGCCCCTTTCCTTAAGAATATGCACTTTCCATTCGAGAAGAGAACTCTCAAAGAACAAGTAATTATTTATTCACGCTCATTTGCATCCTATCTCGGCTAGAATTGTGTATCTTGGTAACAACGTAACGTGGAACATTACCATTAATATTGTGTATTTAAATGCCAATGCAGTTGTTAGCTAGTCTGTCATTTTACTGTAGATTTTAGTCGATGTTAAAAAGTATTAATTAGTCGGCAATATGTTAGAAATAGATTAATAGATTAAATATATAATTAATAGATTAACAGATTATAGATAGAATTATAAAATATTTGGATTGGATTTTCTTTTGGACGTACTATGGGTAAATGTAACGAAACATGATATTGAATATACGAGTAATCCATTCTATGTAATAGAATGATATAAATCCAGTTCGTTTGAAAAACAACGATGCGTGTCATTTTAATTTTGGTAACATAAACAAACAAAACTTCATGAGAAAATCATTTTTTTTATTACCTGTACAAACAACAGTCAATATTTGTAATGGAAAATTCAATTATAGTTATGAACAACCCCAAAAGAGTCGTGATCCTGTGTTATTGCGTAAAAATGCCACTTATATTTCTTTTGCATTCGAACAATGCTTTTAGCGCACCTCTATGCAGTTACGTTCCCATTCACCTCTCGGTTTCAGCGAAAGACATTTGCAACCATTAAATTATGTTCACTTTGCCGCCAGCTATTTTCGTTTGCGAAGAAAAATGTTTGGTTTGCGAACCTTTATTTTCTGCGCGTTTCGCTAGCTCGCGAATGTTCTGCGGCTTTAAGGCCAATCATGTGTGAATGGGTAAACAGAATGCCGGAAATCAGGCTGCTTTGGTTTAAGGTACGTTCTATATACGTATTATGTGTTTGTAATTATGTGCGTATATGAATGATTAAGGTTATGCTGCTAGTACCTAGAGATTTGCGTCTTGATTTTACATACATCATGTACGGATATAGCAAATATACTATTTACTAGATAGTCAGCTCCCACGTTAAAGGGATTGCTGTGCCTTTGTGTATGAAATATTTAATTGACTAGTAGAATCGACTTATAGCTTGTCAATTAAATGTTACACTGACAATGACTTTATTTTATCTTAAGTTTGACTCATTAAAAAGAATTCTCAAAATGCTTAAATTTCTAAACGATTTTCGAATTTGATCAGGACAAGATGTGAGCCGATTTCGCAAGATCGCTTTCCCAGAAACCTGTTGGCTCAAAGTGAATTCCATTAAGTGATTTTAGTGCTTCGTCAGCTTTGCTGATGCCTTGCTAAAAGACTTGCTGGAATTCTAGAAACCTTATGAATTTCAATTTATGCTTCGCGGCAATAACTTCTAAATCCTACCTCCCAAAAAGCTGTAATAATGATTGCATTTGAATTGCTTTTATAACATTTTTGTCACTAAGCAAGTTAGACATTTACTTCAGCTATACTATGAGCTATTCTTACGTTTTTAATCTATATACTAGTTTTAAATGAGATTTAAGTATACATAAATACTATTATAAATACAAAAAGATACGTATCTGTACAGAATATTGAATTTTACTTAATTACCATTCGATATATAGCCTAGGCCGAACTATTCTTTTAAGGATTTTTTATTCAAACTTAGTGTGGCACTCGCCGTTTCAGACATGTTTGATATTTTGTATAAGTTAAACATCTTATCTATTTAAGTGTTATTATATCAACGCTAAATTCTAAGTTGAAACGTTTTAAGACTGTTTGAGGTTATCGTACGTAAACTGTATGTATTTGAACAAACCCGGTAAATCACATTGAGAGAGCGTTTTCTAAAACTCAATAGCGGGAAGGCTGCAATATGTTCCACTCTCTATAAAAGCGGAAACGAAACACAAGTTAGCGGAGGAGCAACATCGAGAGAAGTTTAAGACAGAAACTCATCATGACGTCGGAAAAAGTCTCAATGGCCATCGTCCAGCTGGCTTAGGGTGAGATCAAACTGCTTTGGGAAAAGAATAATTATAGATTTTTGATATATTCATTAACGGTTTTGAATCATAGATAAAGAATCATCACATAAAGAATCATAAATAAAGAAGCATCAGAGGGATTTTGATGATATTAAAATGCGATGTATTTTGACTCGCTGATGGGTAAGTGCTTAGCATGATTTCTACCGCCATTCTAAAGGAAATTAAAGCAGTCAACAATTTACAGATTTTTACATAAACATACTTACTTAGGCATACTTTTAATCCCTTTCATGACGGACTGATGCTCGAAGATGCAATAATACGTATTATCACGAAATATGTTGTTATGTCATATTGATAGATAACAAATCGCTAGCACATCGCTCAAAGGTACTTTATATTTTGAATACTATACATACAACAACATATCCAAATCTTACCTTTTTAGATATATATATATTGGTTTATACATTTTACAGATATTATATAGAGTTTTCGGATAAACAATACTTCCAATATATTACGGCTTAAGCTGGCAAATAAAGTAGAGCCTTCTCTCGAAGTTATTGAAAAGATCGCGACTCTTTCACTCACCTATTGTTTATGCCAACCACGACGCATTGCAGATGAAATTGTTTGTAAAGTTTCCATAAACATCGAGGAATAGTTTCACAAAAAGGCGATAACTCTTACGCTACTTATGATCATGTAAATAATATGTATATACAACAGTATATAATATTTTCGAACACTCTACCACTAAACCGCTAATATACGTGCTAGTCTAGGTATATTATATTTGTTCATGCGAACCTTTACAAAAATATTATAATTAAAACAAACCTATGTCACCTCTGTCACAATACATTACTTGCTGGATGACCGGGCTTACATTATTATTATTATATTGATGCAAATTATTATATACTTTTAAATTGGTGTCGCTTACTTTTGCTTCACGACTTTCGCGGCGTGATTGCTTAACCATCTGAACGCTAAACGTGAGGTCCAGGATTGGATACCCGGTGGAGGCCGAGTTAAGAACTACGCTTTTCTTTTGCATTCCAGTCGGGTTGATTATATATTCTATATAATTATATATTTATATATCTTAACACAAGTCTTAAATGAACTAAGCAAGGGGCTAGTTTAATTTGTAATATAGTGTCTTAATATTATTATTATTTTATTACTTTATCGGTAATACCCCAAAAGCGAAGAAAATAAAATAGAAAGTCTTGTGAATACAAACTAAAATATGACTATAAACTTTTAAATTGGCTAACAAAAATTAGCTATTACTTTACTCTGAAATATTATATGTATATAATAAATTAAGTTGAATACGAGTATAATTCAATTGTTAATAAAATTAAGTTTTAATAACTTCCCATACATTAATAAATTCACGCAATCACTTTGAAAGTACACATAAATCAATTGCTACGAATTGGCAGCGCAATCAATATCGATGACGGATTTTGGCTTGTGAAAAGTAACGAAATTTCCAATCAGAAAAAGATACCTTTAAATCATTCCAAAATAATTAAAGCCAGTGAACCTTTTAAAATAAATCAGAGCCGTTTGTGTACTGAAACCAATATTTTGCCAGTCATAAGCCCCGATGGGTCTCAATGCTATGAATACGGGATTTATATAGTTTCTGTTTCATTCCCAAATTGACGTTTACGTATGGATTAGCTCACTTTTTTACAGTCTAACTGAGGTATGTAATGAATTTAGTGCTTTTCTATCCCTTTTGAAAGTAGGCACAATATTATTTCATTACCTTGAGCTTGTAAGGGCATCATAAATGTAAATTAAGTATCAAGCAACAGAATTATGAGCCATAATAAAGAGTGTTTTATACATACTTTTGGACGAGAGAACATAAACATCTGATTCGTCAACAGTCAAATACTCCTCCGCACATATAACTGGGTACTCTTAACGCTCAAACTAATTAATGAGCCTCATACATGAACAAGTACTTTAGAACACGCATGTTGAATTTTTTACACTCTGTATAACGTTTTATGTTTTGGATATACAGATTCACAACACACAAACAAGTCTATTTTTTCATATCTAAAAAAATCTCGCAAAAAGACAACCTATCTGTAAAACATAATACAAATTCCAATAACCAATGTAAACGCTCACACTATTATTCCTTGGAATTTCTATCAAAGAAACTAGATTAATCATTAATTATTCATCTCGCCTTCTGTAGATTCCCGACGGCAAACGTATTGATTTTCCATCGCCACGGGGACAAAGGCTAACGAACAATAAAACCTTAAATCACCAGTAAAAAGTCCAGATGAAATGGCAGACACGTGCGAACGTTTCAAATCATCTTTCTTAATTAAAAAAAGACTGGCTACGGCGGAATTACATAATTGAAATGCGGATATTAAATACGGGGTGGTAGATAAACGTATTTCCTTTGGGTTACCGGATTACGAAGCGTGGATTCTACATATTATTATGTTGTCGTTGACTATGGTAAACGGAGGGTTAAATGTACCTATCACATATACTGCAATTATAGAAATTAACATGCAATCCTACAACGACCAAGAAAGTCGTGATTAGCGGTCGTGATATATGTTAAGTTATACATATTATAATACATTATTCATCTTTTGTAATTCTTAAAGATATCTATTAGTTCTCATAATGACTCTAAGATGTATAGCATTTGTTAAAATGTGAATGAAATTATAATTTTCTAATACGGATGTAGTATTATTTACTTCAACCACGTCCACACCATAATCATGAATTCCCAATGAATTGAGTGAATGAATTCGAGTTTGAAGACTTATACTCATACCTATAATAATTACTTATACATTAACGTACAATTATGACTTATAACCAAATGTTTCTGCGTCATTTTGCGTACTAACCTTAGAAGATATAAAGATAAACTCTCCACACACATATAGCAAGTACGAAGTTCTAATTCAAAGTGGATCCAAGACGCCCTGGAGGCATTAATCCAATTAGTGAGACTCGCTGCACCAGCAAAAAGTGTGTCGACGCAATTAAAATGATAATGAGTGTCATAAAAAGTGTCACCGTATATTTGTAAAATGTAATTTTGAAGTGCATTTGTTTTTAATTTTATTCATAATTGTAAATATACACGTCTTTTAATCGCTTATAGGGTACACAAGATTGTCATTTATTAGCATGAATATTAAGGTTGTGAAGTCATATGTGACAGGTTGTTAAACCGTAACTCAAAAGATTCTATATACCCCTAGTCCATTAGTCGTCTTCTATGACAAGTCGGGATGAACACCAGCTAGTTAGCGTTATTTTAATACGTCCCATTCTAAGAGGGGACTTCCTGACTAGCACGGGCCTGATATGAGAATAAAAATATGTATTTGAAATACACACAACTATTAAACTTGCCTTTTTTCAGATTGCTACACAATGCTGCTACATGCAGGTATTTATTACATACCAAAAATAAATATTTTCTTTATAAGAATTAAACCAGGAACAAAACAAGAAGTCATTTTTCTCTTATTTATCTCCTCGAGGGGTAAAATCTTTATACAATGATACTCGTAGATTTTATGGGTTTTCGATGTCAATAATTTATGATTTAGTTCATTTCATTAAGTACTTACGTAGGTTCTAAGACTACAGTACCTCATCTACGTACAGTAGCTACATTAAGGAAATATACGGTTAGTATGACGGAGAATTTCCTTAGCAAATCTTGCCTACCTGCTACACTATAACCGTAAATCTGTCACGGAACCCAATTTAGTTTAACCCACTATTACACTGCCAACAATCTATAAATCTCTGTCGTATAGAACCAATAAATTGACAGTTTAAACTCTTGAAGAAAACTTTAAATAATTTTATTTATTTTCATCATAATAATAAACTAAGTAGTTGTTTATTTTTCTGTTCATTATTAAAAGGTAACTGATATTAATACTGTCCCGTGCTAGCCTGGAACGTAAAAAGAGTGCCAACTTGCTATTGTTCTTGCCGGAATGTTGCAGAACTACTAAGGGACTAGCAGTGAATAAACGGGCTAGCCACCTGTCACCGATGTTCCATTATGATATCGCAACCCTCTATATTCGTGCCGAAAAAAGACCTAGGACATATCTCCGATGTTCAGTCTACCCGGAAAGCGGCCAAAGGACATGAATGAATATATTTTTAATTATAATACAATAAGACAACAAAGGCACGTCCTGCAATTGCTGAAAATGATTAAATAGTACAAAATATACAAAAAATATATACGCAATATAAATTTTAACTATAGAGATCCTTCATGTTAGCCGAGGGCGTAATTAAAGTATAGAAATAAAGAAAGAAAGGAAAACAGTTATTTACAGCTTATATACATTTTCATTTGACACAACAACAATAGTAAAGACTTGATGGAGTGAAAAAGTGCTGTCTCAGTATTTGATGACATCATTACGTCACTAATCCTCCGGCAGAACCGAAATATCATTCCTGATACTTTATCAAATCGTTACAAGTAATTTTATCAAATCAATGTTAAATTCCAAGAACCTTGCAGGTAAAAGGTGAAAGTATTTTTACGCCTCGATCTATTTTTATATCAAACAATCATGTTAAATAATTAAAGCCCAAACAGTTGTTGTTGTTCTCGTTTGTTTTTCTTTTTTTTAATCTACGTGGAAGCAAGCCTGGGCTACGTGGAAAACGTATTAAGCCTTGACACGTGTATTCACAGTCGGTTTGTTGTTATGTAGCCTCGGAATAGGTAGTGCCTGTAATAGCCAGTACCTGTACACGTTAAAGTTACGCGAATTCCGTGGTGCGATCGGTTAAACACTTGAACGCTTTTTGTGAGGTCCCGGATTGATTCCCGTTAGAGGCAGAGGTATGAACTACGCTTTTCTTCTGCTTTGCAGTCTGGTCGTTAATAATATATGTATTTATCTATGTATAATGAGTATACATTTCTTAAATACAAGTCTTAAATGGACTTACCAAGGGACTAGTTTAATTTGTGAAATAGTGTCTTAATTTTTATATCATGATTATATATGGTTCACTACCTAGCACGTTGGATAGTTTAGTCATACGCGCTCTTTGAGTGGCTCGAACCTAACGTGCCCTCGAAATTTTTGAGATGGACATTCTAGCCTCTAACTACCCCGCCACCATAAAAAGGGAGTGCGTACCAACTAGTCGCGAAGCGTATGTGATCTGTATCACGCAGTTTCGTTAAAAGTGCGGAACTTCAGTGAACTTTCAATGTCTTTCTATAGACCCATATGATAAATAAATACATATAAGTATGTGTTTTATAAGTTAAAGCAATAGTATAATAAATTCATGTTTTTTTAGCTTAGAAAACCTAAGTTCACTCTTGGCATCCTAAATTTCGTTTGATCCAGAGCCAAATCTTTTTTGTCGGGACTGGCCACTAAAGAGAAACATACTCTATACATTACATTCCATTATTGTGCAGATTTGAAGAGCAGGCTTTCACACACTCATTCTGGCAAGGTCGTCGCTATACTATTTTCAAGCTTATCCTACCTTAAATACGACCATTAACCCTTGCGGGGTAGTCAGACGTGCAGGTGTTCATAATAGCAATTGCGGAGGTTGTAATTCTATGGTCTCTTCATACGCACTTGTTGACAAAATAGGCAATGCTTGGTAAGCAGAGTCGCCATAGCACTGACTATTATTTACCTATTTAGGGAACAAAAAGTTACATCTATATAAATATACATATATCCATAATGGAGGAATAAGTAATCTGGTGCTGTGTTACCATGTATAGGTGCTGACTATAGCACTTTCTAAATACGTAGTTTTCTTCTCGATTTATATGACTTACACTATACTTATGGATATGTTATATGAGTATATCGCGTATTCTGATGTAAATGCATTGGAACAACTGTAAATAAAAAAGCATGTAGTGAGTAAAAATATATGGTTACGAATTAATGTTATAAAAGTGGACTCAACTCTAATTTGATTACAATCCTATACTTCCTTGTATTTTCATTCAAACTTAGTTCAGGATTCGTTAGTAAGTTTCAAGTTTCTAGAGTAGGTGTATTGAAATTAATGAATATTGCTTTGAAGCTTGCCCATTGTTCATAACGTACCTACGTCATAACGTAAACATACTCGTGGGTGGAGGTAGCTTGCGATAACTTGTTGAGAAGTTACTTTAGAATAATATCGAAGACTGCGATCCACTCCATATTGGGAGTCTATTGTGTAAGGGTGCGTTTTATCAATGTGAATTTATAACAAAATTTTTTTGATTAAGCATTCAAGTTGTAGGTGTTATATAAGTAATTTGGCCATTTTTTTATACTTAAATGGTAAGAAATATGCAAAATTGTTATGTAAAATTTAATACTTGTAGACCAGATCAACTCTTACCAAACCGGTACTCTATTCACACCGTTGTTATTAAGAAATTTCATTATTATATTAAAAGAGTTCCTTACTTCCTATAACTTGCCATAACGATAAAAAGCTCGTTAACATTCTATTTTAAAGCAATATAATCATGGAACACACCCATTTTTATTACACCAAAATCCTAGTTAATAAACGCCGTTATTATTTGATCAAAATACCGGCTCATATAAACGCACCTTTATTTGTTGGACGCTGGCCACTGCGTCCCGGCTGCCGTCACGATGAGTTCAAGCTTCAAGTTTCCCGATGTTGATCTCAGAAGCTTCTGTTTCGTTTCCTATTGAACTTCGAACGTATTGGTGCCTTTTGAACTTTTTATAGCACAGTTAAGAAGTTGATGTAGATATTTTGTTGTTGTAAAGTGAAGGGTTAATTATGAATATTGTATAAATAAATACACAACGTCTAATGAGGAATGAGGCGTTAAGAAATATTTTATTTGTCTAGCTTTTCTTTTAGTGTTTCATACCTACAACTAATACTAATACCAAAAGTGACCAAATAATACATCGCCGATATATCCACTATAAAAGGGATGAAATTAGGCGAATGTGTCTACGTACAGAATTGATTTCCCCACAAAGACTGACATAGAAATTTTTAGTAGCAACAATTTAAATAGAATTAAACGAAAACAGACCTTTCTTAGAGAACCTTTATTTTAATTTATTTAACCCGAAAACATCGTTGAAAATCGTTGTAGGTAAACTTTGAGCAACTTTTAGTTTCATCCACATTTAGCCTGGCCGCATTCATAAATTATTTAGCTTACTTTTTATTCCAATAACTGTCGTGCATGCCACCCGCGGCAACCGCAGGCACAATGTTATTGTTTTATAGTTTTTACTGAAAACAGAGCATGAAAATGTTACGAAAGGGAACAATAATACTATTTTTGATGACGGAAACAATTTATTAATATTTTGAGTATTTTTGCTGCTGTTGTTTATATTTTGAGTTATTTACACTAGTTTAAATTGATTAATATAGACATATTTATAGGGATACATTCGCGAATGTATGACTGGGGTATGAATGCAAGGGAAGGTGTGATTTGTAACGTATGTATGTGTGTGCGTTTTTTAATTTGATGTTCCATTATGAATCAGAACTAAACGTGGCTAATAAGTTAATATGGTATGAATTTACAAAATAATCAAGTACCTACTTTTAACTCCTTTAAGAAGTTAAGTAGAGTTTAGAGTGATACCTCTGGGGTTCTGTCTACCCAATTAAACACAGAATCCCGTGAATATATGAAATTTTATAAAATAAGTACTGAAACCATTATTACATAGTGTTTACTTAGGACATCCATTGTGTCCTACAGAACAACTTAAGCCTAAATTAATGAGAAAATTTCAATTACTCTGTCTATAAAGATGAAAGAGAATTTTACAGTTTGAAAATAACTAGATAGTAATACTTAGAAGAAGCATACAATAATTTGAGCAAGCAAATACAATTCACGACTAATTTTCTACAGATTATTTTTATTAGAGACAGAAATGTCAGATATAGTTTCTTAACATTCCAATCGAAAGCAAACAAAACCATTTAACAAAAACAATGATATCAAAAGTTCAACTAATTAAGAATTGAATTGAACTTTCCGACTTATTAATCCAATGCAAAAGAATCCACAACTAGAGTACCCGCCACATAAGGTGGCAGTTGGAGGCGTCGCCACAGTCGCGTAATCCAGTGTTGCCAGTAAACACGCCAAAACTAGCACTCACTGTGCCATACGGCTCGATACATTATATTGAGGTTTCATTTGTAACGATCTTTGGTTGCAGAGCTATAAACTCAAATAAAACAAATTAATATACCAAAGTCAAAAGTCAAAATATTTTTATTCAAAATAGGAATTCCCTATCATAAGCTCTCTTTGAAAGTTATTTTATGATCTAAGTACAAATTAAAAAAACTATATATTGACAAAAGGAATATATATGAGTGAAGTGGAAGGGCGGTTACGTAGGGGCCGGCCTAATAAGACATATATGTAACAGTCAGATATAATAATAATAATAATAATATTAATAATTCTTTATTTTCCAAAAGATACAATTTAAACCTTATAAATTAGACATTTTGATTAAAGTACACTTTGTAACTGATCGTCCTGCTGTCACAGACTAGGTCACGCCTTAGCGTAACCGGTATTAGTGACAGACAGGGCCATTCCCTACATTATACAATAATAAAATAATAAGTAGAGTGTCAAACCCAAACACATGCCCACGGCACGGATAGACGCTATATTGAAAAAAGGTGACGTTAGGAGTACCTATAACCGCCGAGAGTGTATTAGAGAATGTATGAATGTCAATGAAGCGAAAGTGGTCTGTCAGGATCGGGACAAATGGGGATCCGTGATCTCTGCCTACCCCTCTACAGGGAATCAGGCGTGATGTGTATATATGTATGTAAAAAAACTATTTCAAACATGGCACTGAGCATTGTCTTTACATATTTTTACCGAGGTTAGTTCACCAACCATTTCGGCTGCTCAAGATGCCACGTCATGAAGACCACGACCGCTCTGATAAGAGCGTAACGATTGAGAAGAAGAAGTTCAGCGGAGACCCTTGGAGAAGAACTAACAAGAAACTCCAGAAATCAATTTATTATAATCACCCTTAACAAACATAAAAATTACAAAGAGTGGGCAAAAAACACAACGCTGGTAATACTAAATTTACATTTCATACAAAATAACACGCAATGGCGGAAACGTCAAATTTAGTTCCAAGTTTGGCTACTGCCACCTTATGTGGCGGGTACTCTATTTCGCAATAATCAGCAAGTTACCGTAAGGCGATCCGAGGAAACCACTTAAAACGCGTAGCAAGCTGAAAACAGTTCCAGAAATACTGAATTGAATTTTTCTACGGGCTTCTTGTTGCATTGAAACTGGTTACTAAAGAGTAGAGTTGATAGTGCCTATTATATAAGTTTTGAATGATCCATTTAACTTTGTCTGTTAGAGCGTATGCACAGGGAATTTCGAAGAGTGAGTTTGGATGTGGTATTTTAAATAATATTTTGAATGAGGTCTTTTTTCGTAGTAAGACACATGGCAGTCAGATAGACGCCATATTGAAAAATGGTTACGTTAGAAGTATCTTTAACTGATGAGTGTGCATGTGGGTGAATGAGTGCCAATGAGGCGAAAATGCTTTGTTGAGATTAGAACGGATGGGGATTCGTGACCTCTGTCTACCCCTATACAGGGAGTGATGGGTATGAATGTATCTTTTCGTTTATAATAATATAACGAAGGTAGTGACTAATAACTTTTCATCAAAGTTTTTCATTCTTGATGTTTATTGTTCGTGTCAATGTAATTTGAAGCAGTGAATGAAGTATTTTCTTTCTTTCAATAAGATACAGCGTTTCTTGGTAGATCGCCGAAGTGAGAAAGTGGACTTGCTGAATGTCTAGATTAGTGACTATCCGGGTAATCAAGCGGTTGATACCAATGCGGTTATATGTATATTAAGAGGAAATTTATCTTAATACATTGTTAACACCAGAATATGATTATTTGAAATAATTTTGAAATCAAAAACAAACGCGCTTACGACCATTAACACTTGCGGGGTAGAAAAAGGTTCTGGTTTCCATCTTCGCAATTACGAAGGTAGTAATTCTATGGCCATCTCGAACCACGTGTTGAGCATATAGTCAGTACTACAATGTGACTGGTGGTAAGCCATGTCGTCATTTACCAGCATTAACTATTACTTGTTTATTTTGGCTATTGTGTAAATGACACATTACTAAAACACCATTGGAATAAGATCCATTGTTACTAAGATATTCGTAAAGTGTACAGTATGGTTTCAACGCAGTCATATCCATTTTGTTCCTAATCCAACAAGAGGAAACTAGGTGCCTATTTAGTAGAACTTGAAGCTAAAGTAAAAGGCGAGTCCATTTCAATGAACCCATTCAATGACGGCTTCAACTATTTGTCTATTCTGTTCTATGCTCTATTGTTTTGCGTATCCATAAGAAATATTTTTTTGCATATAGTGACATCTATATTTAATGGAACTCAAACTAAGGTTGTGAGGTTCTTTTGTCTATATAAAATATAATATTAACATAATAATATGTAAAACCATAATATGTCCAATTCTATGCAATATACTTTTTTATTTTCTTTATTTATTTTATAAGCACATACATTTGCAGATTACGGCAGCAAAATAAAAGAATTTTAACCTGAACCAAAATACAAAGTCAACTATTTACTAGTGTGTTCGTCTTATTAAATAGTTGCATAACAATTATAGCTGCAAAAAATTCATCGGTAAATCAATGTACTCAGGAAAAAGTTCTGAACGAAAGCCAAACTCTTTGGAAGGAATTTGACAATTCACTTTTGAAGCTTACGTACTGGGAACAGATTCCTTTGAAACTTAACAAGGAGTTCCACAATCTGTCCGAACCTCTTTGGTGATTTATGGCTAATATTTTGCGGCCAGATTCTTTCGTTCACGGTTCACTGTCTATTGATTTACTTCAAAATGCCAAAGCGTTCGAACTTTTTAAGGTTATAGGAATAATAAAATTGTTTTTTGTTTCATGGTCAATACTTATAAGTTATAAAAAAAATTGCTACTTTTAAACATTTTAATCCTATTTACAACGATAACCAACGGCAATTTTTATTACAATGAAACCATAAAGAAGGCGTCATACAAAATGGGGTCACGTACTCCTAAAGCAATCCCACCAAAATGAAATCACAATGTCGTGTGGCTTAATAATTAACATTTTAATTGCAGTGATAACTGTGGAACAATGTGGCATGTTGCGTGCTTATCCCTTAACATGACAGCTTTAAGAATCCATTACTTTATTATACACAGTATCTGATATAATTTATTAGGCCCCGAGGTAGCGCTATATGAAATATGTTATTTTCAAGTATTCGTTTTTAAACTTAGTATAGGATGCCCCCTGCTAGGTGGACCTACGCCCTGAAAAAAGTCGCTAGTAGTGGTTGGCTGAGGGCCACGAGTGATCGTGTTTTGTGGCGGTACCTTGGGGAGGCCTACGTCCAGCAAAGGACTGACAGAGGCTGATTGATTGATTGAAGTATTTCTCTTCTGTATTTTTTTGGTACGTCAAGTACTAGTTTGGACTTAAATGAAATAACTGCCAACTACTAATTTGGTAAAATAAATAATAGTTAGCGCTTGTAAATGGCGAAATGACTTACCACCTGTCACATTGAGTACTGACTATCTGGTTAACACGTGGGTTTGAGGTGGCCATAGATTTATTACCTTCGCAATTGCGGAGATGGACACCTGTAACTCTGACTACCCCGCAAGGATTAATGGTCGTGAATGCGTTTGTTTGTTTTGTTGTTAATAATTTGGTATAATAATTAAACTATTAAAGTTACTACATACATACGAACACATCAAGCCTGATTCCCTGTAGAAGTGCTGACAAACAACTTTCGCTTCATTGACACTCATACACCTCTTCATGCATACTCAGCGGTTATAGGTACTTCTAACGTCACCTTTTTTCAATATGGCATCTATCTGACTACCATATGACTTATTGTCTTTCAATCTTAGTCACTACTACAGCTGTCTGTTCTTTTTGGCTTGTTGTAGAGTTTAAGACTGTATGAGTAAACAGAATCTATTGGACGACAAACTAGGACTAAGATTCAATACAAAACCATTCCAATAGTAGAGCAAAGTTTTACAAAGGAGAGCTTACGAACTTCTGTGTATGTTTATTGACATACAAACATAGATATATGTATCTTTTATGGTCTGAGACTAGATTAGAAACAGTGAGGAGGTTTTTAATCAAGTATTCTCGTAATAATGTTACATATTATTATGATAGAAGTACCTATAACCGTTAAATGTGTATGAGGAGTTATATAAGTGTCAATGAAGTGAAAGTGGTTTGTCAGGATCAGGACACAAGGGGTCTGTGATTTCTGCCAACGTCACTACAGGGAATCGGGCATTTTGTGTATGTATGTACACGATATTATGATTTTACTTTTTTTTCTATAATTTTCTGATTTTGCCCTAGTACTAAACAATAATTAAAGGTTTTACTTTTCCAAAGTATACTCCATTCCGAAAAAAATAAATATGAATAAACTTTGGAGACAACAAATAAAATCATATACAATAAAGATCAAACAACTCCGTTAATTTGTTTATCAATAAGCATAGATTAATATACGTTCTTCCTCTTCAACTAAAAAGTTTTAGCGATGTAAGCCAAACTGCATGGATGATTTTCGATAAATTGCTCTCAAAACTTGCGCCCGACTGCAAGCAGATTTCAGTGCAACTTCGCAAGGAGTTTTTTCATCTGTCCGAATCTCCTTGGTGATTTATTGCTCCATATTTCCCAGCTTACAAGGAGTTTAGCCTGCGCTTTCAACCTTCTTTGTTGGTGAAATATGCGCACTAAATATTTATTGCTATTTATAAACATTGATATATTTTAAAGCTATTTCGGACGAATAATTTTATATTTTTTTTATTACTTGCTGAATGATCTTATATAAAACGGGACGTAATTGATATTACTACAGCAAAATAATATCAAAGATAACACTGATTGCAATTCTCCACAAATCTTCTTTTTTTAAAATTAATACCATTGCATTTACACTACTACATTCTAACATACGCATATTTCCTTGAAGTTTCCATTTCAATTTCACCAAAATATAAGCTAGGATGAGCCCGAAATACATAAATACTTGATACCCATTCAGTTTTGTCCGTAGTTGGCAGATTAATGTTCGGCTATGTCGGGTTTAAAAGTAAAGCTTTGTTTTGCTAGTAACACGTGTTATGCATGCATGGAGTCTCAACGCTCGCAAATGTAATTGTTATTCAGTTTTTACGCTTATCTGAACCTAGTTCGGAAGTTACGTTGTAGTCTGGGACGTTTGAAGGATGCTAAGTAGCTACATTTCGTCCTGTCGTAAAAGACTAGATGGAATCTATCGGGCACAGGTATCACCAATATTTGGCATCAGTCAATGCAATCACATTGATGGTTTTTCTTAATCGAATAGAATATTATATTTAGTCTCCGAAGTACCGAGGTTAGGAGTAACCTGAAAATTTGATTCAACCAAGGCTTAAAGGCAGTCGTTTCTCGGTGTTATAATATTATAGGAACAAGCGATGATAGAATATTACCATATTAATTCTAAAAACGCATGCACGACCATCAAACTATTTTTTACCTGTACGAGGAATAGATGGATTTCCTCGCGATGTTTTCAACAATAAAGTCAACCTTATCGTGACATAGGTTACAAAGGTATATCCATCCTGAAAAGGATTAAAGAACAGGATTATATCTTTGAAAATTATGACGTAGAGATCCCGCCACATACGGTGGCAGTAGCCAAACTTGGAACTAAATTTGACGTTACCGCCATTGCGTGTTATTTTGTATGAAAGAAAAATTTAGTATTACCAGCGTTGTGTATTTTGCCCACTCTTTGTAATTTTTATGTTTGTTAAGGGTGATTATAATAAATTGATTTCCGGAGTTTCTTGTTAGTTCTTCTCCAAGCTAGGGTCTCCGCTGATCTAACCTCGGTAAAAAATATGTAAAGACAATGCTCAGTGCCATGTTTGAAGTAATAGTTTTAAGAGATTCGCGATTTATACTCATGATATAAGATATAAGGGTGTGTATAAGATTGATTGCAGCTGTGGGAAATCCTACGTCGAACACACTAAACGATCTATTGCGGACAGAGTGAAGGAACACATAATATATGTAATATATAATAAGAAGGATAAGTCCCGTTAATTATTAATCATGTTTGAAATAGTTTAATAAACATATTTTGACTTTGATATATTAATTTGTTTTATTTGAGTTTATAGCTCTGCAACCAAAGACCGTTACAAATGAAACCTATAATGTATCGAGCCGTATGGCACAGTGAGTGCTAGTTTTGGCGTGTTTACTGGTAACACTGAATTACGCGACTGTGGCGACGCCTCCAACTGCCACCTTATGTGGCGGGATCTCTATATTCGTACATTTTAATAAACAGTTGATATTCAGTTGTTGATAATAGAGTGACAAACGATTTTTATTATGCAGCGTCATGCTCTGTGAACATTGGCGATGTTGACATCATGAATAGTGAATTGAAATGCAGTTTTCAATACAATGATTTTTAAAAAGTATAATATTCATGCGTCACTTTAGTAACATGTATTTTCTCATACTCTTCACTTAGTTAACATCCATAAACGTCCTTCATACACACACTATAGTGACTAGGGTTAAATAGGGCATGTTGGGATAGTTCGCCAATTTATACGGATGAATAATAATAGATTGAAGTGATAAGTAAGTGCGTTTACGTAAAGCTCAGCCTAAATTATAAGACCAATAACTACAACATAGAAAACATTCTGAAAAATTGTGATGAATCCAGGAAGTTTCTAAGACAGAACATGTGTATTCTGCAAAAATGTGTACAGTATTTGTAGATGTAAATATGAATATGATCATAAAGCGTCTCATTTAGTAAAGTAACACTTTTTTTTTTGTTTGAATTACTTTAGAAAGTTCTGAAGGAAAAAAGGTAAGAAGACAAAAGTGATAAAATCTTATTTACCGGCCAAAGTCGGACAGAACGCAGGAATATTTTACATCATCTCCCTTAATTAAAGTTACAAAGGTTGTCTCCCTGGCACCAGATGTTAGAAAGCCTGCTACAGAAAAATGGTACTCGCATCTAAAGTTTATTGTTATGTGAAGATCTCAACATACTTTTTGTCTTGAAAGGAAAATACTTTTTTTCTGTGTACATAATAAATACAGATATTCACACCTTTACTATAGGCAAAAACTAATGGTAGCCAACTATCCCCATCATTTCCCATCTCATTCGCTATAAACTCCATTCGTAATCCACCTTTTATCAATTTTCTTCATCTGCTCAAACAACTTAAGTATTCCTTTCTCTATTTCAGTATCTAATCCTTCTATCAAACCGTATCATATATTTTTCTATCCTCTTGGTCAAAACATTTAAAATTAGTATACGGAATGTTTTCAATGCATATTTTGAAGTTTAAATCTAAGTTTAATAGACAAATAATACTTATATTCTCAGACCATACTAACAAGCATCCAAGTACTGTAATTCCTCATGATTTTAAGTCTAGTTATTAACCATCGCTGCGCCTCGGATAATAGGAATACTTATTAGGAGACTTACAATAGGAGACTTACTCTAGAAAGAACTAGAACTTTCTCGGTGCACTAAAACACAACAGCTGCTCTATTGTTGGGCCCTAGCTAGTTGCTGACGTCACTCATTAGCATTTTAATTGCGCCGACGAGCCACCGGCACATCTCACGCTAATTGAATTCACTTCGTACATTTACGCGAAGAATAAAATTAAATTCATTTTGGACCCATTTAAAAATGGAATTGATCTCCAGGTGCTTTTTAAATGGCGGATAATAGTCCCAAGATGTGTGAGTGAATGAGAATGGTAAACGAATGAATATATTTTTAGAATGAGAGTTCTGTTGTTTACATGAACATGATTCTGATACACTATTAATTACATAATAGGGTCAAAGAGTATTATTTATACACCTACGGAAATGAACTGAGAAAAACATCCAATAATAATTATCTCGTAGTCTAAAAATAGTTGTAGTTATTATTGTTGTAGTATTCGTGTATTGAATAATGAATGGTGGTAAATAAACTGAAATGACTAACTTTTAATCTCTTTGTTTTTACATCAAACATAAATAGAATGATAACTGATTATCATTCCGAGGAAGTTATAGACGCCCTAAAAATAATAGAAAAAAAAATACTATTAAGTTACACGTCATATTCAAGACAATAAAAAGCAAAAACCGAAACAAGTTAACTCAGTCCTAGTGGCGTCATAAACCGATCTTAGTGTTTGCAAAACGCGGGCTACGCAATCATTTTCATTTACAAAGCGAGCCAGCCCCATTTAGATAAAATCTTTCGCTACCTAAATTCAAAACGTGAATCCGCGTACCTTTATGAAGCTATTTCCATTTTCTGAACATTTTTATTATGAAAACATTGGTGGCTTGGCTGTGGAACTTTAGCTTAGAATCTAAAAGCTATGGATTCGAAGTTTGACTATTTAGTGAATTTCTTTTACAGAACACCACTGGATAAAACTTTTTGGGTTATGCACTCGTGTAATATACCTACAGGTTACTTGCAGTAATTTATACCCAAATTTGGTTAGGTAGCTCGAAATATAGCTGTTTTACATTACGTTGTACTTCGATTTAAATAACCCTCTTGTACAGTCCGAGGCTTTAGTTATATTGTTATAAACAGTGCAAAGGTCGGTTTTTGAAAGACCACGTTTTATTACATTAGATTACACTACCAACTATGAATAATCCTGAAATAGCTTTACCCACGTTTTTATCGCTTACCGAATTAGCCAATTTAAAACCTTACACAAAAACAACCTTTCAAAACTCGAAGTATGGCCCCTAATACAATATTCGTCATTTCTGGCTTCCAATGCCAAGCAGAAAGTTCCCTGAACTTCGCTAATGGAGTGCCACTGTTCGACAAACTCGTGTCAAACGAAACTTCTATTTCACCACTCTGGGGGACAAAAGTATTAATAAAATGAGCACTTTATAACTCGACTCAAGGGGGTGAAGCACGTGTCTTGTAACGTATACCGATTCCGTATTCTAACCACAGATGGAGCTAATGGTACGAAAATCAACTTTATAATGTGTATGTGAGCTGGGAAGCTTGTGTGACTCGTAGCACCATAACATACCTAACCTAACTAACCGACCTAACCTAACCTAAACGAGGCAATAAAGATGAATATTATTTTATATTGTAATTGAAACGTATTATGAATACTATGGGTAATTATTGTAAAGCTCTCGATAAGTTATAGACTAAAGACATTTAAATTGTCTGCTAATGGAAATAATTTCTCTACTGTTTCAATTATTATGTTTCGTTAATAAATAATGTTATTGCTTTAACATTCGTAGAGCTAGTAACTGCTCCCAAAAAGTCAAAAGTGGTTATTCACTCAAATTAGTAATTATCTAAGATTTTTAATAAAGATAAAAGATTATGTAGTATTCGTAAATCTAATATTATCTTTGATTTACTTTTTCTTTACGAATTTCTTACATCCATTTGAACTTAAAGTCATTTAGTGCTCAGTTGATGCTCCAAAGAAGTTTTAATTGATGTCTTCAACTTGTTCTCAATTTACATCAAAGAAAGCCATCTGGTCACTTCTACTCCTCATTGCTGTTTTGTTATGATAAATCCAAACAAACATTTAACAATTAAATACCTTATATGAAATTGATAACGTAAAAGACTGTACAACAGTCTCACATACATACGTTATATTTAACCCTGTACTTACCAATATGAAAGGCCGATACTATCGATCGCTACCTCGGATATCTCGCACTCATTAATCTCCTCATGCATGTTTCTACTCTTCACGATTTGATTCACAGAAAATTCAGAAAATTCTCAAAGAACCGAATCTACCTAACTTAAACAGTATGCCAAAACACACATTTATATAAGTCTCTAAAGCTCATCTTAAAATCATTTAAAAACTTGCCTTTAAACCGCTGGCTATTCCAAAAACCTATTTGGAACACGCAACCAATTGTGTTAAAAACCAATAACAAAACTGGAGCAAAACCTTTCACGCTAAGCCTAGTTGCCATAGGATTTTAAAGAAAAAAGAAACTCTATATTGAAATACGCAATCCGCTTCACAAAGCCATCTAAAAGTTCATTCACAGAATACACCTACAAATTCAAAGTGAAAATACTTGAAAACAGTTAAAAATAACTTTTCTTCTTATAGAGGAAGTAGAAATGCTGTGAATAAAAAAGGTTTTTGATATCTTTGGTATTTGTATTGGAATTTGCATCAGCGTGATAGATATAGTCAATTAATGTGAGGACTATCATTGACCTTTTTATTAGAATATATTATACTGTATATATTATACTTATCTTAACTGATTATTACCTAATCGTTAACCTTCAATGTAGGGGACATTGAAGGCTAACGATTAGGTAATAATCGGTTTCGAGATAATATATCAGTGCAAACATCAGAGCCATGCGGTCTAGACAAATAAATTAGAACTAATAATAATTGGTTTACGTGGTGTATTTCAATAATTCGTACGTTCTTTACTTAAATGAAGCAAGCTTCCTGTATGTTGTGAAGGATAAACGGTAATCTCTAAGGTGATAGGTCTTGTCTTAATCGTTGATCTTAATCCTCGACCCAACCCGCTCTGTCTTTACCACATCTCATTTAGGTTAATGTCCCGAGGTTTTATCCAACCCTTTGGATACGTAAATATACATACTCTTAAGCAATCACGTTCGTACCAAAGGGATGAAAGGAATTAAAGTATTCATCATATACAACCTATTATAGAACATAAAATTGATATTTATCACATGCGACTTGCTATAGAACATAGGATTGTTAGTAAATACATACATACACATCGCGCCCGTTTTATTGTATCGAAGTAGTTGGAGATAACGGATCCCCATCGGTCCCGATCCTGACAAACTACTTTCGCTTCATTGACACTCAAACACCTCTTCATTCATAGTTAAGCATTTATAGGAACTTCTAACGTCACCTTTTTAATGTGGCGTCAATCTTACCATCATGTGTTATTGTTATTTTAAGGAATTCTCTATTAATAAATAATCAGTCCCTTAAGAATCCATTGCCCTCAAGTTGAAAAGGCAAAATCCTCAGATTAGGCAAAATTTAAATCCGCTAACCAACAATTTTAGAAATTGTCATAAACATTGGTTTTCACAAATCGTATC
Organism: Leucoptera coffeella; assembly: GCA_030578115.1. Taxonomy (NCBI): domain Eukaryota; kingdom Metazoa; phylum Arthropoda; class Insecta; order Lepidoptera; family Lyonetiidae; genus Leucoptera; species Leucoptera coffeella. The sequence continues at coordinate 22,348 of JAMBLF010000020.1, read as the reverse complement.
GTTATTGTGTTACCAATGTGACATGTGGCTCCAAATCTGATATAATGCACAAACAGTCAATTTCGGCCAACAAACCAATTAGGCAATCGGCTAACATGACAACAGACGGGTAAATTCACCCTAAAGCGAGGTTTTATGGCCAAACTCCATTTAGAAGCCCCTGAGAGTCAACTGTCTGCGTGAAATTTGTTTCGTTTTATTCGAAAGATTAATGGGAAATTTTGTAAACCTCTCGACATGTTAACATGTCCCATGCTAGCTGGGTTTGTAATGGTACGATCTACTTTTTTCTGACATGCAAAATTAAAAAGGCTTAAATAGAATCATTTGATGAATAGGCTATAAATAGACCTCAGGTGTTTCATAATAATGTCGAGTTAATCTCTAATAATTACCGCTACAATAATTAAAAGTACAATTTAATGAAATGCAATATTAAGTTATTTTGCAAATGTTTGAGTTGTATAAGATATTTTCTACGCTGCATGATGTTATGCCGGGAATCTCATTGTGCTTATTACTTTAAGTAATTTTGTTATTTGTTGTTACATTTTTTTGTGAAATCTGAGATTCTTATTCAGTTAACATTAAAACAATTTTTATTTATACAATAAACGCGATAAGTCCGGTTTTCTTGAATGAAAAAAGGAAATAAATATAATTATGAAAATATGTAATAGGCAGAAACGAGTCTGTTAATATCAGATAAATAATACCAATTCAAATAAGCACAAAATATAAATTAAGTCATTTTAATTCCATTTCAATACAATAGCGCACTAAGATTCTATACAATAGCTAAAACTTTGGTAATGTTTTCAGATCATTTCCTGGCTCAGAGCGGATAAAAATACTACACACACGGTAGTAGACTAAACGTCACGAGGAATTTAAAATCCAGTTATCGACCTATAGCAGTGACTTGGGACCCGAATAAATTGTGAAAAAACTCTTTTATATGACATGAATGATGAATGGGACATAGGTGGTATTAAGGTTCAAATTTAGCAATACCTTTGCTTAACGATAATAATTTATTAAGTAATAAACTAAGTAATTGACGACCTCCGTGGTGCGATTGGTTAACCATCTGAACGCTAATCGTGAGGTCTCGGGTTCGATTCCCAATGGAGGCAAAGTGAAGGACTACGCTTTTATTCTACTTTCAAGTCTGGTTGTTGATTACATATGTATGTATAATAAGTAAATATTTCTTAAATATACTTTGACAAGTATCCTTAACACAAGTCTTAAATGTGCTAACCAAGGGGTTAGTTGAATTTGTGTAAATAAAATTGAATGAATTGAATTGGTGGTGTAAAAACGAATTAGGTTATATCAAGCAGACGTACAGTTGCAATTCAGCGGTAAAGACATTTTTAATCCTAGCAACCTATTTTTGCATTCATAAGTAAAAAGTATTTACAAAAAGCACTACTAGTACAAACTCATACATAACAAACTTATCTCTAATGTCTTGAAACCAAAACAATAACAAATAAACACAATACTAAATTCGTAAACTATATTGTGTATTTCGAACATATTTTAATCCTTTTTCTAGCACTAATGTAAACAAAGTATCTTTCATATTTCTTACAAACATAACCGAAGCATTAATTAAATAACAATGGACCACGAGAGGAGATCTATAGTTTCCTTCTCATCTATTACAAACAGTCTTATTACCTCTGAAAAAGAGAAGTACGTATGGCGCAATGTGGCACTCCACACCAGATGCAATCCCTCCGATATGGTAAACCTTCGCCAAGCGTTTTCTTCGGCACCTAATGGAACAATGAAGGCGGAGGAATTCAGAATTTGCTTAAAGGAGTTGTTAAATGTTGATTACGATGACGATGAATTTAAACTGATGTTTCTAAAGGTAAGTTAACGTTATCTTATATACTTACTAACAAAGAGTGTGAGGAAGCATCCTTGCGGTTATTACATATCTTAAAATATATCGAATGTACATTTCGTGGTCATTTTTATTAACCAAGCAACTAGTCTGCTCTGCTGGAGGTAATCCTAAACGGGACGTGTAAGCTTATTGTGCAATCTGTCGGTCTCTGTTCATGTATAAATGTAGTGTGTGCAATAATAAAGAATAGAATAGAACTAGCAATGGAACTATTCACAAGAATACATTTATTCGAAAGAATAATTTTACTTTATCCCAAAATGCTTAACTAACAGTGCTCGCCGTTTCCAAACCACAAGATACATATTAGACCTTAAATTTACATAAGTATGTACACATACATTCACGTCCTTTAATCCATTTCGGGGTGGTAGAAGTTGGAGGTATAATTTCTCCAAAACACTTTTTAGGATGAATAATGGGATCGTTATTTCATATGGAACATTGTCGTCGGGTTGCTAACATATCCTCCAATAGATTACATTTACCCATTTCCCTAACTCGCCTCTTACGATAAGCTGGGAGGAACGCAGCTAGTTAGCATTCTTTTTACGTGCTTGCGCGTACGCACGGGAGATAAGTTAAATTTACTTTACAATGAATTTATTCGACGTAGCTCAGTAATTCGACGTAGCTTAGTTGTTTGGGGTTTGACTCTGTATCATTGGGTACAGGGTCCAAAACTCACCAATGGAAATGAAGTTTAATGAATTTCTATGTACATATTCGTAACAAAATATCTAACTAGAGATCCCGCCACATAAGGTGGCAGTAGCCAAACTTGGAACTAAATTTGACGTTACCGCCATTGCGTGTTATTTTGTATGAAAGGTAAATTTAGTATTACCAGCGTTGTGTTTTTTGCCCACTCTTTGTAATTTTTATGTTTGTTAAGGGTGATTATAATAAATTGATTTCCGGAGTTTCTTGTTAGTTCTTCTCCAAGCTAGGGTCTCCGCTGATCTAACCTCGGTAAAAAATATGTAAAGACAATGCTCAGTGCCATGTTTGAAATAATAGTTTTAAGAGATTCGCGATTTATACTCATGATATAAGATATAAGGGTGTGTATAAGATTGATTGCAGCTGTGGGAAATCCTACGTCGAACACACTAAACGGTCTATTGCGGACAGAGTGAAGGAACACATAATATATGTAATATATAATAAGAAGGATAAGTCCCGTTAATTATTAATCATGTTTGAAATAGTTTAATAAACATATTTTGACTTTGATATATTAATTTGTTTTATTTGAGTTTATAGCTCTGCAACCAAAGACCGTTACAAATGAAACCTATAATGTATCGAGCCGTATGGCACAGTGAGTGCTAGTTTTGGCGTGTTTACTGGTAACACTGAATTACGCGACTGTGGCGACGCCTCCAACTGCCACCTTATGTGGCGGGATCTCTATGTTGTTTTATTGAACACAGATTAGGTAGCAACACTGAATATTTTATCTGGAATTTGTTCGTATTAACTTACTATGTAGATATAAATACATACGTACATAATCCATAGTACTTAGCTGAAGCGAAAGAAATATATTATCCTTGAGAACTTTATTCGCATTTACGTGAATGTTGTTGTAGTGTCAAAATGCGTTCACAATTTCGACCAAACTTAAAATAATATCAGGAACACCATAAAAAAGGTTCTTGTGTATAACACTTACAACGAACATACTCATGTGTTAAATTATTTAACAACAATTTTTTTTTGTACGATTCTTTAAGAGTACCTATCCTCCATTTCTTTCAATTACTAATCATATATCTATAATTCGTAATTTCATCTACTGTTTCATATACTCAACTGTATTAATGAGGATTATACATAGAACTGAGCATGTTAAATAACATTTGGTAGTATCAATGATTTACAAGTATTTTCAGCGTATTTAGTAGAACAAGCATTGATAAAGACCACTCTGAAAACACGTGCTTCATTTCAAAAATACCCGTGATATCCCGGATTTACGGTACACAAACAAGATATTGTTGTGAATGGAACTTTTTAACTGCGCTTCGTTATAATATATCGATGTTCCAATTACTACATCCTTGGTCAAATGTCAGCAGTCTGGAACGTGTCTAGCTAAAGTCAACTGGGAAAATTTGTTTGTTGTGACGCATCCAATGCTAACAGAATATGGTCAATACGGAATAGAGATGGGTTTGTGCATTACTGAGTAATTTAAGTAAAGCTCTTACTTAAAATTTCAGAACGAAATGTAAAATAAACCAGAACGGAAAATTCTTTTTTATTGACAAGATGCATAGTAAATGTGGCATATACTCGAAATTGATCACACCAACTATATTGGATAAAGTATTGTTCTAACTATATTGGATTGCGTTTTTAGATTGAGTTTTTTATTAGTACTAGAAAATTATTACTAATATGAGATATATTGACCTTATATATTCTTTGAAATACATTTTTATTAAAACATACATTCACATTTTGAGTTTGGATTGTAGAAATAGTCTCTAAATTTCATTATATACTCGTGAATAATTTTTTCAAGTAATACGCCTTGCCCATCTCAATTTGCACTCTTAATACTTACTTTGTCGTGACCCTTAAACTCGATGTCTGCTGTTCTTTGACTCGATTCCAAGGGTTGTATTTGCACACCGTGTTGACTATGACTTAATGAATTGTTGCAGTGGAAACTAAACACTGTTATCGGCATAAATTCTAAATATTTGACAGCCCTAGCCTTTGTAGTCTACGTAACAGGATAACTTGCTTCTGAAAACCAGATATTTCTGGTCACATCCCTTATTTCTGTCACGTATACCTTTACATCAAGATATGAGTTAGCTCGATAGAACAAAGTGTATTCATTTTGGGTGGTATTATTTAAATTTAGATTGTTAAATCACTAATATATGTTGAAGTCTTTTGTTTTAACTTTAAATAATGTTAATTATGTCATTGCATTGACTTTATTTTTATCGAAAGAGTTTTTGTTTGCACATAGTATGTTTTTGAAATAACTATATAACGTGTTTGTATTACGTGAAAACGTAAGTATTTATTTCGGTTACATTTTAAGAATTAGTCATTTTTTTCCTGTTACATTTGTTTACTATACGTTAAAGGGCATGTATTCTTCCGGGTAGGTTATAGTCAGCCCTTGTATATGTTGTAAAGGAACTTCACTCAATTTTAGTGCTGATAATCTGGGGAACAGCGCCTTTGATGTAGTCATAAATCTTACACTGCAATTTCGGAGATGAACATGTGACTATGTCACATCATCGCAAGAAAAACCGCAACATGTATGCAATTCCTAAATTATATTTCTTCTTCGAAAGACTGGTGGTACACGAGGACAAATCTTTCTTCGATTAAGAAGTTATTTTATTACTTATGCCTACACTCTCAAATTCGTTCAACACAAGTACGTGACACATATCACGTTTGGATCCCAACAGTCTAACACGTGCACTTTGTATGGTCTTCCAAATTATACCCGTCAGTGAACTCTCGAATGCCTAAATGACTTAATAAGTGCGTTTGTTAATATGTTTTATGAAACATCATTTTACTTCTGTCAGAAAGAAAGGGTTTGAAAGACAGAGTGTTTTTATGTTGATGAGGGTTGAAACACTGTGACGTTCAAATCGTTCTCATAATGCGTGACGTATTAAAAGCCTATTTTATAAGTAACGAGAACTCATAACTTCAAAAGAAGTGCTATTCAAGTATATAAAGCAATCATAAACCAAAAACCACTATTCCAGGAAAATAAATAGGATCTGTGAGCTATATTATATAAATGGCGAGAATGATATTTATGATTCAAAAGGACACTTTTGTGACGGTTATTCATTATATTAGTGTATAGAAACGACACTAAAGCACATGTTAAGATTAGTTGATATGCTCGATAGTTGTCATTTATCACTTGCTTATCGCTTAAACCAATTATTCTATTTGTTTCATAATATTTTATGATAGCAGTAGCAACGCAGGTCTTAAAGCGTATTAAACAAACATTTTACGACATGCTTGTTGCTATGGTCTAATATTTATTTGGAAGTTTTGGTTCCCTTTACCGTTTCTCACATACCTGCCGAGTAGAGCATAATACAGCTGATTACTGTATTTAAGTCCCAAGCTAGCACGGAACCTATTGTTATACAAATTATAATAAGCGGGTGTCAAGCGAGTCACCTTAGGCGACATTGGTCGTAGGTAATGTTATGTAGCTAATTGAGATAATTAACGCTTAATAACAAACGCAATCAGTGAATTTACTTGTGCATGAAGATTAACGGTACGAAAATACAATAGTAGGCACACTTTTTTGTACAGTTGATCTGGAAATTGACTGAAAGGTAAAACTAGCTGGTATACACCGCACCCGTCATAACGGGCATAAATGGTATAGGTCCTTACCAACATTACCGATACACACATAGGTAAAAATAATAAAAAGTTCTTTGGATGATTATCTTCTGTCTACGCAATCGATTACGCATTGGTGTCGTTAGAGTATCTAATAGAGATGTATCAATGAGAAGAAAAAGATCTTACAACATATCGTCTCTATCTTACGTTCAATTTTCAATTCACATAATTAGTTACCAAGAACCAAAATTAGAACTAGCTTGTACATTTGTTTACCTTCATTACAAAAGTTCTACCTTGTACTCTTTTCAACTGTGGTATCCAGGTAATAAATATGTAAACCGTATTCCTAGACAGGTGCGTATACTTGCTCTATATAAATAGAACTTGTTTTTACTCTATATATCGATGTCATTCACTGTGAATATACGGCAATATTAGTTGGCTGGATATTACATTTAGTAGTAAGTATTTCAATGAAATAAATTAAAATTATCGACATTCGTTTGGGCGCTTGGTATGAGGAATTAAAGACATGATGGTTAAATGAATTAGATGCACCGTGAGATTTTACCGATACGTTCCTTGTTGAAAATTGCTAGTGTTTGTTTTAATGGAAAGAGAAGCTTATATAATATCTATATTATGTTATGATTAATTTACAGAAGACAATAAACTTAATAAATAAATGAGTCGGACAAATTTCATTATTAACATAGATAAAAGATAAACAAAAACACTGGTGAAAGGCTAGTTGCTACCTTTACACAAGTTCAAAAATAGCTATTATCTTTATAATAAGTACTCTAATATATGATTACAATTAGATAGGTGCATAAAACACATAGTTATCGAATTTCGTAATCATTATGTTTGTACCTATTCTTACATATTTTTCGAAGTAAGGCCAAATGTTCAATATGACTAACATATATGTATAAGATATCGAAGTACAAAATACCTTGAAATGTTTTCATTGGACATTAGAACCTTGATCTTCGTTATAATCAGACTGACATTGAGACGATTTGGAAAATATTTGGTATTAAGATTACATAAATGCTGTTTCATTGAAATTGTACGTAGTAAAAAGTATTGTTTATTTACAAAAATGTTCTGTTTATACCAGGAAATACTATCAACCAATATCAGTACAATAATTTAACAGCAATATTTCCGGTAAATATAATATGCCTTGCGGGTTATTGCAAGGTTCATCTCCGATATTGAAATCCATATTTAAGCAAATATTTAGTATCAAATAAGACAAGTAGAATTATGCATCTACTGAAAAAATATGTAAAGCGGATGAATGTTTATAAGTGAATGAATTTTCCATCCGTCAACTGCACGTAAATAAATACCTTATTACTTTCCTACGTACATTACTACTTACGACTACATTATATCTTAGTATACATATAATCTGTGGTGGTTAGGAAAAAGGGGATGAGTCAACATTTTTGACTCAACTCGACTCTCTTTTTCTTTTCCAGAATAATAACATATTGCATGCGTCCCCTTTTGTCTTACAAGTCAATGAACCAGACAATGCCAAATTTATGACATATCTCCTGTTTACCTTAAAATTATTAGTATTTAATTTCCGAATACGTAAAAATCACATAATACAAAAATGTTGACTCATCCCCTTTTTCCTAACCACCAATATGTTTGCATGCATTGTGGTGTTTTTTGCTTCTCGAGATCCAAACTTAAGATTGTGATAAAAATGTACCAATTATGTATTTTTTGATAACTTAGGAGTACCCAAAAGTTTTTCAAGTTGGTCGCGGATTAGGAAACGTAGTTTCAAACGCTCCCTTGTCATGGATCGATGGTCTGAAGAATGATTATAGCGTAGGATGAGCTATGTATGATCGTAATTGTTAAAAAGTATATCTTTATATAATTGCAGGTTCAATGATTAATTAAAATAAATAAATCGGCATACAACGTAAATCAATTGCGTTACAATTGCATAACATAAATTACGGAGCAGACGAGAGTTCAGGTGTCCTCAAAACTTTGTACAATTTAATTAGCAATTTTATGGCCAACTTGAACGCACATATTAACCAGAAGCCCTTAAATCGTAGTTTAGTAAGTAAGTTAAGAAATATCACTTCAGTAAAGTGTTTTGTTGTTGTTAGTGGAATAGCAAAATTGACAAATGTCGCCAAATTTAAAGCTCACTTCACACTTTGACCAAAGTGATATCGAACTACGCTTGTGCTCAAACGTATTCGTAGACTTATACCCCAAATAATCCACTCCTAACGTCACAGGTGATAAACAGTAACATTTGGTAATTCAGTGAATTTTTACGTGGCATAGATCGAAGCATTAAATTGAATTTATCAAAGACAAATGATATAGGTTATTACGTAGGCCATCTTTTCATCAACACAACTCAATTTGGACTCTTTATCATAGTTCAAAGTACAATAAATAATAGGTACGATAGTTTTTTGCTAACGAAATAGTTTAGGCGATAAGGCATAGATATGAATGGGGTTCAGCCTGGTTTGTAGGCGATAATTTGAATAACCAATTGATAGATATTTTCTAGAAACTGTACGCCAATCAAATCATTTTAATAACATGTGGTACGTCATTACTATAGACTACTCATTATTCCTGTTATTTGGTAGTGACAATGATGAGGAAGATTTAATTCTCATTAAACTTGCTTACAATATAATCCCGTGCTAGCTGGAACGTCAAATGAATGCTAAATAGCTGCCGTTCTTGTCAGCATGTCGTAGTAGTTGACTGAGACTCTCAGAGAGAGAATACTCTATATATGTATGCAATATAAGCGGCTGTATTCAAGTGGGTAAGACATCTAACTTCTTATGAGAAAGGTCCTAGGTTTTAATCCCGGCTCTAGCATGTACCGATGAATGAAAATTAAATATGTGTTTTTCATTTACGTACATAATTTACAGCCGCTAACGGTGAGGGAAATCATACCGAGGAAACTTGCCTATCCCTCGGGATAGGTTATAGCCAGTGCCTATATAAGGAGAAAAGGTTCACTGTCTATCATGTTAGGTTTTTGTTGTTCATCTAGTGATAGGCGGGCTTTGAATGCCCCATACCTAACATCACTTCGAAATTTCGGTGACGGGCACTCAGGCCTCTTACTACCCTCACACTTTTAAAAAGGGTACGTGTTTACACAAGTTGTAAAGCGTTTATAATGTTATGTATGCAATATTTTCATGCTTTTCTGTCCCTGTTAGAGTAGTAAGTTGGCTTATTATGTCCTTTGTGAATTGAATATGCTATAGTAGCGCTAAACGTGTTTGAGATATTATGTTTTTTATTTTCAGTCCAACTTGAAAAGGTTTGAATGAAGTATACAAGGATAACAACAAGGTACAAACAATATAATTTGAAATTCTTTTGTCCTTGTGCCATTTAGCTTGATAGAACAAGGTTGATCTACGCATAGGAATTGCATTCGTTCACGTCTCAGGTCGTTAAAATAATGACTAAAGGGCAAGACGTCTTCTTTCGAATGAAGTAATTGAATATACAGGTACCAAATCACTATGCCCATAATTCCAAGAGTAGTAGACAGGAATTAGATTAAGCTGTTAGAAATTGGATTAATAAAGTAAGAGTTTAATATACTTATACATTCACGTTCTTTAATCCCTTTAGGGGTGGGCAAAATCTTAGGGACTCGATAATACTTTTGAGGTCATTCTTTAGTATAACTACTGGGGTTTTGAAGTCATATAAAACTTTGGGGACGGGTTGCTAGCTCATCGCCCGATAGATGGGTTGAATATGACAGTTATTATCTTGCTTTCGTAGTTATTTAAAATGAACCCGTGGTGATATTATGTCTTCAAGCTTCTATCCACACCGAAAGGGGTTTATGGTCGTAAGTTGTATGAACCGATTTTTTATTTTCCAATATTTAATTAATCGTTTGACCTAAATATTGAACTTTGTTGAGGGTAAATGAACTGGGACGGACACGTTAAACATTCTTGATGACTAAGCTAATATTATTTTCATAAAGTTTACGGCAGACACAGATTTTTTAAATGTATTTTATACATAGAAACATTTTATTGTAAAATACTCGTTTAATAAATGTTTTAAATAGTGTTTTGTCTAATTTTATCATTACGAGTATATAAATAATCAGTTAATAAAAAGTTTACAACCTTTTGCTTTAACATCCAGAGGGAGAAAATCATAAAATGTTCCGATCTCCTCACAAAAACTTGAAGAAATTTTATATCATATATAGAAAATCCTATTCCCTTAGTCAATTCTTACGTCAAGTTAGTAAAAAGACTTCAGGAACATATTGCCTGTTGGTATATGATGAGGATATAAAAGAAAGATTCTTAGATAAATTAATACTTGTTGATGAAACTGGTCATTGTCATTGAAGTTTAGGTCTTAGTAGTACCACAGATAATATAATACTATACAGTACTGTACTGTACGTTTATTTATTGATTCCTCCTTGCCGCGATTGGTTAACCACCTGAACGCACGTCCCGGGTTCGATCTCGGTGAAAGCAGAGTTAAGAACTACGCTTTTCTTCTGCTTTCCAGTCTTGTTGTCGATTATAGATACTATATATGCATATATATATATATATATATATATATATATATATATGTATGTATGTATGTATGTATATACATATATATATTATAATTATATATTTCTTTAATATACCTTGACTAGTACACTTAGCACAAGTCTTAAGTGAACTTACCAAGGGGCTAGTTCAATTGGTGTAATAATGTCCACATATTATTATTATTATTGATAATGAGCTCAAAGTATTGTTTGACAGTATGAGAGTGCAGAAAAGTGTATGAAGTAACCAATGGACTCGGCATGTCATACGACAGAGTAAATAGTGAAGTTATTGATAACTTATTGTACTTCAAGTGTGTTTGTTTTAGTCTGTATGATTGTATTGCCTATAGAAGTCAAAAACACAACATAACTTACATCCTTTGATCGAAATATTACCTAGTAGACACAATGTCTGTACGGTATAACACATTGGTATTGCATTAAACATATTATCTGTGGCTTAATATTGGTAACAGGTTGATAGTCAATTTCGTGACATGTTCCATTTACGCGACTAAGTATAGTTCTATTTTCTAGTATTAGAAAGGAAATGTAGCAATTATGCAACCTTTGGATCAATAACCTACAATCAAAGTAAAGATACAATTCAGATAAAGTGTGTGTAATACAAAATGTCGCAAATCATATGTATTGTGAAAAATAAAGCAGTCTACGTTGGATAAAACTTCAAGAATGAATGTAGACCTTTCGAGAAACTGTTTGACGTAAACAATAAGCTGTGTTATTTTGATTGTTATTGTTATCTGTAAAAGTTCATTCTGGAAAGCGTGGTATTGATATCTATTCATATAACAACCAAACACGGGTAATTTTAGCCTTTGTTTCTTAATAATATATAACATCATTATAACTTACAAGGAATTTATACGAATACCTGAATTAGAGAATATGAACTTATAATACAACTGAACTTATAAAATAACTAACAGTTATGCCTCAGTAGTATCGTGGTGAGAGTAAGTTTTAAAATTAGTGGTAAATATCTTATCGTTTAATTATACAATGTTATATATACTTCTCCTGTATGTTGTGAGTGAATCTCACAACGCTATATAATATTTAGTAAAAGTAAAACATGTTCATGTATTAACAGCCTAAGCTTTCAATCCTTTTCATTACCGAAACTGCTGAAACATCTTCAGGAAACTCTGACTCAGCAAAATCAAAGTTATTGTTACAAGAATGCCACGGTGTTAGTCAGGTGAAAACTACTGGAAAAACTACACTGATCGCTAAAACGAAACCGTAGAATAAAAAGTGATTTTTGTGTGCCTTATTGAATAAATAGTGATGTGTAATTTAGAAGTAGTTATCGAAAAAAATGTGTTTTAAAGAAACCCTTGTGTCATAGTATCACTAATACAATTCTGGACATTTCTGTCTATCACTCAATGCGCGAACAACAAATCAATTTTAACTGTTTGTCGGTGTCATCGGAGTGTTATTAATGTACAAATAAACCTTTGATTTATCTGCATCTCATTTATTATTTTTACTGCCCATAAAACGGGACTTACTATCTTTGGGTGGACTTTGTATGCGATAAAATTACGCAACTGGTTGGACAGTATGTCGGATGCACAGAAGTCGCCTCTATCTCCTAGGTCACGAGCCCCCATTGATGCCTCAGGGGTGACATGGTGGTCTCTATATGGACAAGAGACAAACAAAGACATAACAACCATAGAAGAAAATATCCCGCCTCTAAAACCTGTGCGAAATAAGGCCACGAATACAAATTTAATCAAAAAGAATCTAACATCAGCTGTGTACAGAAGTGTTATAGGAAAACCTGTTAGTGAAATAAATAAGACTGTCGTGAAAAAATGGCACAAAGATCAGATTAAATCGCACCAAGAAGAAGCTAGAACCGCACTGATAAGGTCCCTCAAAATTAAGTTTAGTCAACAAGCAAATACTTCACCAAATAACGAACATAAAAATCCTACAGATAAACCAAACAGCGATCATGACAAAAACGATAAAGTTTCACAAAAATTACCTATCAAGAACGCACAGGAAATTCTGCAGCACAATATGAGCTCTAGAAACGTCGTACTGAAGGTTAATAATACGAAACTCGAAACAACTTCCTTACATGACAAACATCACGCGAAAGTTATGCAAGAATCAGGACATTTGAATTCGTCTCTTGGGGATTTGACGCGTGATTTTGAGCCCTTTTCCGTAAGAGACAAAGTCAGGAATTGGTCGTCAATGGAAACGATATCCTCGGAAGGTTTAGGTCACGCAAGGAGCCAGGAGGCAGGTGGTGCGATGGCACTGGCAGTGCCGAGTGGTAGGGCGGTTCGGGCGGAAGGCTTTTGTTCCACTAGAAACTACGAGATGCCGGTAAGTTCTAGCTCAAACGAAACTTAATATTAACGTGAGGAATTATTGTTTATGAACTTTATATAAAACAATATTTTTGGGATTTATATAAAATGAAACAGAAGTATTTATGTATATAAAGTAGTGATAGAGCTGCTATTACAGCTTCGTTAAGAAAACTGTTTTGTCCGTAATTGATGTTTAATCTACTATTACTAGTAATTTCAGTACATTTTAAGGTTCTGTTCTTTATAATTATATGACATTAAGTTGAATATTAACTTAAAGTTTCTTAATTATAATTATAAGTCTAAATTTAGCTTTTACAATTCAGTGATACAAATCGGTTAGCCAGAGGCCAAGATATAATTAAATTTGTTTCAAGCTCTCTTTAAGGAAACTGGTGTAACATTTCAGATATCACCTAATTCAATAATTGTATATCGATATGTTTTCCTAACGCCCTTTTCTTAGGTATTCTCATCTCATTTTGCTTAATTGTTATGTATCCTTGCATCTATGGTGTTCTGTCAACAGTTTTAAGAGATGATGTACGATATGGATCATCCATATTTATGTGAACCAAAATACTTTTACAGTCACATTTATAATCACCAAAAAAATAAGGATTTCAAAACAGGTTTTCTTTCTGCTGGTTCCCTAATCAGTTTTCTTCATATCTTTTTGGGCCATTCCCAATGAAATCTAAAAACCTTAGTCAAAAAAGAATTGGGTCATAATTTGTGAAGAGTATTAATAAACTTTAATTTTTATACGAAGCTTAATCACCGACATTACGATGTAAAAGGTGTTAAAAGTCAAAACTCACGCTAGCCGGGTGTTGGAACGAAAATGAACATCGCAGTTTGCACAAAATAAGTCCAATTCCAAAGTTGAAACTGTAGATAAACGTATGAATTAAATAGCGCATAAACATGCTAACGTTTTCGTAGACGACTCTAATAGAAGGATGCTTTGTGCTTTTTATTCGCAAACTACTTTATTACGTGTTACATTTTTCCTTTAGATATTTTTATTGGTACAGTACCTGTACATCATGCCTATTATTCCTCTCGGGGTAGGCAGAGGTTGTGTAGTGTTTGCTTTTGTACTAAACAGTTAGCAAAGATAATAAAACGGTGGTCATCAACAGTATTCGTGTGTATACTCTCATGTATACTAACATGTATCATATTATTTTATTGCACACTTGAAACTTGTATAGTTTCAGTATCTGTCATTCGAAGCATAATTTATATTATTTTATATAGACTATATGAAGACGCCTCAATATTAAACTACTAAATTAATTGGCTCTCATTTCTCAACCTGGACTTAATGAATTATTTCCATCTTGATTCTTCATAAGGTTTACATATTTCAAGCTAGACTACATATATGCCCTTACAAACACATAAACAATACGTAACCTAACGCAATAGTGTTTGCTGCTATTATCAGTATAATCACAACGCTAAAGGTAATTCGAACGTGATAACCCGCCGTCGCGACGAGTGCCACCAATTCAGGAACTTCAATGTCTGTGACCCATTTTGATAGTAAAGATAATTAGTCAGACTTTGAATTGTGGCATGGCTTGATAACGTGCGAGCTAGGTGTTTATCCCGCGTCTCTTCATATAAATATACACATAAAATAAATTATTTCATAAGATTGTAGGGTCTTGAAATAGAAACATCCTGAATAACTTGATTATTTCTTAAAGTTTTATGTGAGGCATTTCTCAGAACAATTATTAATGCTAGTCAAAGTATAGTAAATTAACAAATAACACAATAATTAATTTCATATGAATCCGGTAGGTCCAAATTTTTTGTACGTTTGAACAAAACTTTTATGGGGTGCTAACAAGTTTTTTCTTCAAATAATTCTTCAACTATCTTACAGTCGCTAGTCTCTTAGTATCTTATGATATAGTATACATCGATATTGTTTACATTCTGCTAACAAAAAGTAGGAAAGTAGCACCTAAAATGACGACGCCAATTGAACTAATTGATCGCGATAATGGTATAATTGAAGCTAAGGATACGATAATAATTAAACAGTATATTTACTCGCAAAACGTAGACATAACAAATGATAAGATAATCGCTACCTGTTTCATCCCGTGCTAGTCTGGGAACAAAACAGAATATCTAGCTAATCTAGTACTAAATTTTGGCTGTTAATAAGATAATACCCGGAATGTAACCAGCTTGCAATCTAGTATTTAGTTCTTATTAAGGTAATATAAATGTGAGAAAAGTTATTACTTATTGAAATATTATATGGCGTCGTAATTAATACTATCCTTTTCATATATTATAGAAGAAAAATAAACAGCATTACTTTTATATGTCTGTACTCATGGAGAATACCGAATCGAATTATCAGATGATCATTGATATTATTCGATAATACTGTTCACATGTTATGATAGTTACAATAACAAATAGTATAATATTCAGTAGTATTGTTATCGAATGAAACCTCTATGGTACCGTAAAGACACAAATTCCGCACTTTCGTTGATAACAGTTTTTATTTATGTGGCCTCGAAATATAAGTCGCAAAGTTCTATAATTAGTAGCGATAGTAAAGTATGATAGTTTTTAAACCTGAAGCTATTAACTATCGGATTTTAAATACGTCTTCAGTCTCTTTCTTTTATTATGAGTACGAGTGCGGGTCATTAATTGAAAAAATAATAATAAAAATAATATACATTTCTTTTTTTTTAAAGTGATACGTTCACCTTATCTATGAACATATGTTCCGTACATATGTCTAGGACTTGACTGATAGTAACTCTCACCTACTTACTCAGAATAAATAGATCTAGTTTAGAGAATTGATACCAATTCGAATACGAAGTTATCCATGATAACCAATAATTTGGAACCAATTGATTAAATTAATCAATTAATGAAATATACTCAACAGAATTTCAGAATAAAAGATGACATTAAAAGTCCGAACCGCCGAGTGTGTATCAGTGCGAAAGTGGTTTGTTAGGATCAGGAAAGATGGGGATCCGTAATCTCTGCCTACCTGTCTACAGGGAATCAGATGTGATGTGACTACACGTGAACATTGTATGTATGTAACTAGAGTTTAGTTTAGTACACTCAGTTTTTGACCACATGCTCTTAACATGACCACGCGTGGGTGGTATTAGAATAACGAGTACATTCATCACCCATTTGTTCAATCTAGAACAACCTATGCTTGGTTCGTTGCACTACAGATACTGGCAGGTCTGTTGCAACGGCCCTGTTTAACAGACAGTTGAATTTGGAATTATCTGGAATTCAGATCGGATGCAGACGCCGAACTTCCGGCCGTATCTGCTGGTATGAATATTACTTGTGTTCTGTGAGAGTATTATGTAAAATCTGTTTACTGTTTACTACGGATAAAAAATAATGATAGGACAAAACCTTTAAAGATTTGTTCCGTGCTAGTCTGAGAAGAGAATGCTAACTAGCTGCCATTATTCACGGCATGTTGTAGATGACTAACGATACAAGGAAGCGATACGATGGAGTATATTGAACGATGGGTTAGCAACCTGTCACCAATATTCCATATAACATAACAACCCCCAGATTCATGATAATAAGTCCCTTAGCAGATATTATAATCTTAAAGCTTGACTAAAAGTAGTCGGTAAATGAAATGTCAGTTAACTTGTTGTATTAAAGTTGAGTTGTATTAAATATAGAGTTAATTATAGGTTAGAATGTTAACTATGTTATCAAAATATACGTTGCAAGACATCTGGCAGATTTTCTTATTGAATCTCAAGATTAATAAATAAACATGAATCATAGATCAAAAATCATTACCAAGCTGAGGAAAACTAAATAAATATATTTAATTGAAAATATTAGATATTATGGCGCAACATTGCTCTTTTGTTTTTATAGTACACGTTACGAAGTAAACATAAAATGTCCTATAGAGAACATAAAAAAAACATATATAAAAACACACAAAACCACTTCTATAACATTCCTTTAAACCCATCTTCAACAAGAGAAAGTAATAAACCACCGCACAGCTTCCATCACATCTGACTCAGGTGAACAATTCGTGTCGGACACAATAAATCTGAGGCAATCAAGTTAATTACTAATTACTCAAACCCAATGGGTTCTTCCTATCTTAACTGCAGTCGCGGACTTTGCCCGTCTGGTGTCCCAACAGATTTCGTGACTACACGTGAACATTGTATGCTGTAATATCGTTATTCATTGGCTGGTTAATGAGAATTCATGTCACCTGCGACTATCGAGTTTGTCTGGGTTTGCTCTCTTGGAAATTAAGGACATAATATTTTCACAAGGGTTTCCGGGTAGTTTGAAGTTTGTGAACGATAGGTTGGAAGAATGTAGTAGGATTAAATTAGTTCTTGTTAACTTTTTAACAACTAGACAGGAGAAATACAAAATTAGAAACAGAAGTTTTGGAAAAGTGATAAGCAAAAACTATAAGGCGACATCAACAATAAGTAGATAATGATCATAAGACATGAAAACATGAGATTCAGTAGGTTGGTTGAATGGTCTGTAAGAGGTTTTTCAGGTATTGAATGGAAATGGATTTATGGTCATTTACGCATATGCATGACATTATCTATACGTTCAACAGTTGTCTTTCAGAGCTTGATAGCTTTCGAAATTACCTTAAAATGTATAATAAAATGTATTTTTATTTTAGACAAACACACATTATTTACTTTCGTATAAATATCACTGCAAGTCTGCCTGGATTTTTCCTACATTTAAGATA
Source organism: Leucoptera coffeella (assembly GCA_030578115.1). Classification (NCBI taxonomy): domain Eukaryota; kingdom Metazoa; phylum Arthropoda; class Insecta; order Lepidoptera; family Lyonetiidae; genus Leucoptera; species Leucoptera coffeella. The sequence goes on along the minus strand of JAMBLF010000020.1, from coordinate 4,286 downwards.
GTAACATAGTAATGGAAGTGGCGCTCAGGTGAACGAACTACTAAAGAACAGCCTCTGTACTCATTTGATTATTGCACCACGATCATTGGTCTTAAATTAGAACGTTTGTTTTTAATGTTAAGAAGACAAAAAGTAGTTCCTTAGGTGTACAAAGCAGCGGTAGCCCAGTCTCTAATCTAAACTTTAATATCGAAAAAAGATGCTATTACAAAGTTCTCTAGTTTCAGTATTTAATGTTATTAATTTAAGTTACTTTAAACTCCCTTAAACAATAAAATTTGAATTTTGACAAGGTCAGGTTAGTGCTAGTATAGTATCCTTATACCTGTGCCTTACATGAATTAGTTCTATCCTCGTGGTTTATGAGTAAATTCAATTGGGTTTTCATCATACGAATTTATCGTGACGAAACACGTAATTTTTTAGATGGGTTTAGTAACTGAACTTTATCTATGGTTAACCGATGAGTTATCTGTGTTTTAAAGGCATGTTTAATCTTATTAATTCATTTGGTGGCGTGTTTTCCTAGTTACAGGGTGCAAAGTCCAATAGGTACGGTACATACTTTGTGCGGATCATTTATTTAGAGTAAATTATTTAATGCGTATTTAGTTTGTCTGATTCCGGCTGGCGATTCTATATTTTATTCATAATGAGACCAAACTGTGATATCCGGGTCAGTTATCGATAGATTGGCTTTTATAGGGTGTACCGTAATTAAAGTTAAAGAGAGTAAGTGAAAGAAAGTTGCTTTTAAAATCTGATTGAAAGTAGTTTCTGAAATAGAATTTAGCGTTCCTATGAATGACGATAACAAATCTTTTTAAGATTTTAGTCGTCCTTGTATTCAATATGCCTACGACCTAGGAAATAAGCTGATTTTGTTGGTTTTTAATTAAAATCTTTTAATTTTTTTGTAAAAATTAAACATGCCTTGCAAAAGCAGAATTCTACTGCACCCTAATCACAAAAGTAATTACATCCATATAAATAGTAGTACAATTTGGCGCCTTAGCAAAAACTGCATCCACCATTTTGTGAATTCTAAAATTGTTGTCAAGTGGTAGTCTGGGTCGTGACTAGAATGATAACCAGCTGCAGTGAATTATTACCGGCATGTCGTACAAGGCGATCAAAAGACTATGGGTCAATAAAGTGTTTTGGGCGATGGGCTAGCATACTGGTACCAATGGCCCATACCTTCAAAGCTCAAAACTCTTATCTTCTTCTTCTTAAAGGAAACATCTTCAAAGCTCTTTCAAACCTTCAAGGGAATAAAGGACATGATTGTAACGCATCTTAAATAGAATAACAATAGGAATGCAAAAACACTTGGAAGTCAAGTAAATGCATTTTATGCCTAGTACCCTGTGCATCATTAAAAAACTTGCATCCGCCATTTTGTGACAACTAAAACATCTGTCACAGCTAAAATGGCGCCAAGATTGGGCTTCAGGGTATCGGTGCATTCACGTGCTCGAGCCGTGATGCAGCAATCGGCGACCTTAAGCTTTAGGTGCTGCGAACTGACCTGCCGCGATAAGCAGGTTCTGCAAAAGGTTAATTATTAGCTCCGCACATATTTTTACATGACATTTGTACGAGAAATTCGGTTTAATTGGCTTCTGAGATAAGCTATCAGTGCATATCAAATGTCATTCTGGTCGATACCGTGATGGATTTAGAGAATGTAAGTTAATGGTGAATGTAAATTTAATGGGTTATTGGTTTCAAAATTGGAACGGTAGGAGTCAATTAGAAATAGTTGCATATTAGGTAGGTAAGAGTACATTTATAAGTATCAAGTCATCCATGCTTATAAAAGTTGTGTACAGTTTGACATAAATTTGGGGTAAAGGTAATTGCAGTTATTTGTCAAAGTATCGCCCTATTTGAACCAAATATTACTAACATTTAATTAAAAGAATTAATTTTATTATTTTTATTGAAATATATTATTTTTTGTGTTTACTATAGATGTTAGATAGGTAAATGTGTCCACAACCAATAACAAGCTAATTATAGTCAACAAATCTATAATTAACTTGTTATTGAAAGTCGCAAATATGTTTTTACTGATACCATTATAATATAATATTTTTCTAGCTGAAGTGAGATCTCTATAGAATAGAATAGTATCTAGCCAGTAGATATTACTAAGATTCGTGGGGAGCATAGCTAAAAATCCCTTTAAACGACTATGAGGCAGTGTAACATTACATAACTTTATGTGCGGATATTTATCAATACAGTGCGGTTGGTTAAACTAAAGAATTTTATTTTTGTGCCAGTATCACAAGCTTGCCGACTTAACCGTAAGGTTTATGGCATCTTTTAAAATAAATAATAATAATTTCATTTACTTTATGTGACTTATTATAATACATCTTCGTCGAGCGAGAAAAAAATATCCACTGTAACATTATCACTAAATTTTTGCACCTTTGTACCAACATCAAGTTTAATTTAACAAAAAATATCTTAAACAAGCTCTGTCCACCTCATCTGCGATCATGAGTGTGCATATATGTACTGAACTAACCCGTATACAACTATGTTAGCCGCTTCACCTCGAAGTTCAAAACAAGGCCGATTTATTTGTAAGTTGTCTCTATCTAAGGCGATAACATAATCGGCTGTAGAATAAACATCTCTTGCTTTCACCAGGAAATCGATCAAAACAGTTCTATGAGCTATAAAAACAACTAATGCGTGGCTAGACTGCACGAGGTAGGATCGTGAACTAGTGCCATGTGAGTGCATTTAGATAACGTAGGGAGATAGTGGGGAGTTTGTATCACTTCCTTGTGTATTGCTGTGAATAGGGGTATGTTTGGAATGGTCTTTGGTAAGACTAGTGCTAATCAAGCTATAAAGGTTTGGTATCATATAAACATTTGCATATCGATTATAATCTCTTGGGGTAATTAAAGGTTGACTGAGCGCCGGCAGTTGATGTTTAATTTCTTTTCAACAATAAAGCAAACATAAATATTATAGTTAAAATATACGTAAGTTTAGATGAAGGAAGTGAATTTAACTATTTGTGATGATTGAAAGTTGATTATATATGTACGTATTTGATCAATAAGAGTACTCTTATTTTATTATAGATATGAATGTCCAATCTTATATATTATATTATTAACATTTATTTAACAATATTTTTGTTATCTTTATTTTAATGATAATAGTTTAAATTAGGCATCAATTAATTCATAGGTTATAATCTCTACTACGAACAGAGCTTTACACAACTCGTAGCCTGCTACGTATTAGCATGCCTTTCATTCTATCCGCAACCGTAGCGGTTTATTTTTGCCAATTGCGAAAGTTTCTCAAGTGCTTTCCTTACTTTTCCGATTCCCAATTACTATTGGGCATGAGGAAATATGGCCGAATACTGTTTAGGGAATATCACCGCTTGGCACAATCGATACAAACCTTTGCTTCCCGTGAAAAACGGTTGCCGCCAAAAGAAAATGGCGGATGACAACTGACATAAAACTGTTATTTATTACGGACGGCCTAAAGACGTGCACGGAAGGAGCTATGTTTAATGAACGATTTGTATTCATTCTTCGAGAATTTCGGTTGGGTTAAGCGTGAATATAAATTTGGATCTATTGATAGGCTTTATTAAATTCAAAGGTTGGGGGCTCGATCGATATAATGATCATACAAAGTTGTCACGCACTATAAATGAAAAAGATTTTCAGTGTAACTATCTCATGTTTGATAAAAATAAAAACTATCAGGCAGTCATTAATCTACATTACATTAAATGAAGAAACGGATCATTTTACTACTTTAAGTATTAAAACGCAACTATGCAAACACAGACAACCCTTCCGGGGTAGAGAGTGGCTGTCAACTTCCATTTTTTTTTCATTGAAAACTGATTGTATATTACAGGACATACGACATGTCAAATATATATTTCTTTCGATCTTTCTATCTAATCTAGACAATGATTGCGCCAATCGTTGCTTAACTTTGTTGATCGAAGGAGAACTGAGGCTTTATAGCTTTATGCCTTGTAATAATATTATGCAATTGGAAACTTGCATTAGATTATTTTTACTATCCTTGACCTCATATTCTAAAACTTATAGTTATCACGTACAAATATCACATCACAACAATGTGCTTATCTACGAGAAAATTAACTTAATACACAATTGGATAATAATAATAAAATATGGTAAATAGAGAATATAAATAAATATCCACAATTGTTGTTGTTCTACTATAACAAACCAAATAATTACAAAGTACGAAAACAA